>CM070729.1:0-600000 GCA_036346275.1 Otatea glauca
AAAGCGGGTTCCGATTGTCCACAATGAGCTCCTTTGGTACTCGGCGGCACACAATGTTCTTCGGAAGAACTGCACCACCCGGGATGTGATTGTTGCTGCGGCTCGCTTCCACCCACTTGGTGAAGTAATCCACCGCCACCACCGCATGCTTGTAGCCCTTGGCCGCGGGAATGGCCCGGCGAGTCCATGCCCCACCGGCAAAAAGGCCAAGTGATCGAATCAGTGCGGAGGTGCGTGAGGAGTGGTGAGCCGATGCCATCCTTTGGCAACCTTCGCATGTCTTGAGGGTTTCCATAGCGTCTTGTACCATTGTAGGCCAATAGAAACCCTGCCTTAGTGCCTTCCCGCGGTTGCTCTGGGTGCAAGGTGTGAGCCACAGAGACCTTCATGCACCTTCCGCAGAAGTGAGATCCCCTCTTCTTTTGGGAGGCACCTGAGCAGTGCGGAAGCCCCTTTTTTGTAGAGTATCCCATCGAGGAGTACATAGGATTTGGCTTTCGTGAAGAGTCTTGATGCCCGCGCTATCCTCCATTTCTGTTTTTCCTTGGATGCAATCTCTGATTGGGGTCATCCATGTTGCAGGTGGTGTTGGGATCTCACTGACCATTAGGAGTTGTTCGGGACCTTCTTTCTCATTAGGGTCTTCTTTGATGGATGGTGTGTCAAGCACCTCGAGGAAGACCTCTCAGTGGCGATGGCTCTTGGGAGCTTCTTTGCTCGGGCCAGCGAGTTCGCCGGTGATTGTCTCCACGGGGGATGCGACGAGCTTGCATCCCCAAGAAGTATCGTTCCATTCTACGTACTTCATCGAGGTAGCTGGCCATCTTGGGGTCAAGGCATTGGTAGGACTTGTCCATCTGATTGACAACCAGTTGGGAATCTCCCAAGATAAGAAGGCGTCGGACCCCATAGCCTTTGCGAGGCGAAGCCCCAAAAGGAGGGCCTCGTACTCCGCCATGTTGTTGGTGGGATTGAAGGAGAGGCGCGCGGCGTATTCCAGTGCCTTCCCCTCAGGGCTTACGAGAACAACTCCGGCCCCTCCACTATTTAGGCGTTTGGAGCCATCAAAGAAGAGGGTCCAGTGGGGGCCGGGCGAAGTGGTACAATCTGCCACCTCATCTGGGACTTGAGGGTTTGTCCATTCCGCCACAAAGTCTGCGAGGACTTGGGATTTGATGGCGGTCCTTCCAACAAGTTTGAGGAGAAAGGCGCCTCGGTTGCCAGCTTGGCTATTCTTCCCGTTGCCTCTTTGTTGCCCATTACTCCCGGCTAGCGGATGGCAGTAGGGACCATGATGGAGTGCAGGAAGTAGTGTCGAAACTTCCGTGGCGCCATGAGAGTCGTAGCATATCTTCTCCACTTCCGTACCTTGCCTTTGCGCGTGAAGGCCTCGGCGTAGTACATGGGTCATTGGACCCGTCCTTCTCCGATCGGATCGCACTTGCGGCGGCGGGTTGCGGCAGGTGCAATGGGAGGTTCACGGGGTTGGGGCTTGTTAGGAGTGGAGGCTTAGTCGGTATGACTTGAGGTCCTCAAAGGCTTTTGAGCCTCACGGGGTCCAACGGAAGCCTTCTAGCCCGCGTAGTATTTTGAAGAAAGGTAGCCCTTTCTACGTATCCGCGACATGAAGCGTCCAAGAGCGCTCACGCGACCCATAAGGCGTTGGACCTCCTTAATGGATCGTGGCGGCTTCATCTCGGTGATGGCCCTGATCTTCTGCGGTTGGCTTCGATACCTCGATGAGAGCGAGAAGCCGGAGCTTGCCTCCTTTGACCCGAAACGCATTTTTAGGGTTTAACTTGAGGCCGAACTTGCGGAGGTTTTCGAAGGTTTCACGGAGATCTTCCAGATGTGTTGAGCCCATAGGGCTTTTCACGATGGTGTCATCGACATACACCTCGACGTTTCGACCCAGCTGGTCCTTCAGAACAAGGCATACAAGGCGTTGGAAAGTGGCCCCTGCATTCTTCAACCCAAAAGGCATGCGTAGGCAGCAGTAAGTGCCCACCGGGGTGATGAACCTCGTCTTCTCCTCATCTTCCACAGCCATTCGGACTTGGTGATATCCCGAGTACGCATCTAGGAAGCTCATTAACTCACACCCGGAGGTGGAGTCAACTAACTGGTCGATGCGAGGGAGAGGATAGTCGTCCTTCGGGCATGCTTTGTTAAGGTCAGTAAAGTCGACACACATGCGCCACTTACCGTTGGACTTCTTGACCAAGACGGGATTGGCAAGACACTCTGGGTGCCAAACCTCCCGGATGAGGCCAGCACTTAAGAGCTTTTCAATTTCCTCCTTGATGGCTTGACATCGTTCGAGAGAGAGCTTACGGAGCTTTTGCCTCACCGGAGGACTTTCGGGCCTCACCGCGAGGTGATGCTGAATCACCTCGCGGGGGACGTCTTTCATGTCCGACGAGACCCAAGCGAAGACATCCATGTTGGTCCTTAGAAACTCGACGAGCTCCTCTTCCACCCTTTCTGGGAGTTCAGCTCCGACCCGAACGAAGTGTTCGTCGCCCGGGCCAAAGAGCCTTATCACCTTTGGCTCCCCTTCAGAGCGAGGCTTCAGGGGGTAGTTTTCCAGCAGAGACTTGTCCTTGGCGATTTCCATCAGGGGTGGTAGGGACGCGACCCTTCCGAGCCCCAGCCCGATCATGTGGACTTCGCCGAGGCGATGGCGCCTTATGATAGAGACGACGGGCCAAGTCTTGATCACCCCTTACGGAGATGGCTCCACGAGGCCCCGGTATCTTGAGGCATAAGTAGTTTTGGTGGATTGCTGCACTGAAACGGTTGAGAGTTACCCTTCCCATGATGGCATTGAAAGGCGACTCAACGTCGACGACGTCAAATCTAACTGCTTCCGTGCGATGGTTCTCCCGTGAACCGAATGTCATGAGGAGCTTAATCCTTCCTAGAGGTTGGATAGATTTGCCTGGGACAAAGCCCGTGAGAGGGCGGTCGGACGGGAGCAAGATGCCCTTGTGGTAGCCCCCACGTGGTTCACATAGCTCCTTAAGTGCGCGAAGATAAAGTATGTCCGCAGAGCTGCCCCCATCGACAAGTATGCGGGAGACTTCACAATTGGATATGGTGGCGGTTACCAGGAGTGCGTCCTCATGGGGGAACCTCAGGCCTTTCGAGTCTTCCTCACTGAAGCTCAGTGGGATATTTGCCCATTTAGGAGGAGCGCTTTGAAGGTTCACCCCCACCACATTGACTTCTCGTGCGTACTCCTTCCTTTGGCGCTTGGACCCATGTCCGTAGGCTGAGCCCCCCATTATGACATTCACTTGTTTATGGGGCACTTGGAAGGGGAGCTCTTGTTCAAAGATTTTGTGGAGGTTCCGCAGTGAGGCCCGCCAGAGGCAAGCAGGCACGGGTGGATTGCTTGGAGAGGCATGGCCTCCGCAGCCACAGGGCGAGGCGGAGACCCCCGACGTGGCTCGGGACCCCGCTTGAGGATTTTGGCCACTTCGACGGCGTATTGGCGGCACTCACTCGTGTCATGCCCGTTCATCTTGTGATATGCACACCAGCGGCCATCTCCTTGATCTTGGTTACCCCTTTTTTCCCGGGGGCCTTCGTCACGAGCCCGAGGAGCCTTAGGCTTTAGACCCTTCTTTGATCCTTTGGAAGCACCGTTCCCCTGGGATGGGGCGTCGGTCACAACGAGAACCTTGAAGTCACGACCTCCGCTGGAGCGGTCCCTCCGTTCCTTGTTGTTTTTCCCGGAGGAGCCCTTTAGCTTTCTCCCGGGGGAGTCTCCCCCAGCTTGCGAGAGGAGCCCCCGTTTTACCAAGTCGTCCTCCTCCCCGCGGGCATACTTCTCAACGACCTCGAAGAGCTGTTGAGTGGTTTTTGGGGGATCCCTCCCCAGTGCCCGGCTTAGCTCGCCGGGGAGAAGTCCTTTACACGCGTTAATGACCGTGGAGTCTAGGGCGTCCGCCACCTGGCTCTGCACCCGGGAGAAACGCTTGAGGAAGTCTCGCGTGGACTCGTCCTTTTGTTGCTTGACCGTGAAGAGCTGATTGGGAAGCATTGGGCGCTTGTAGCTCCCCTGAAAGTTCGCACTGAACTCTTCACGTAGCTGGCCCCAAGAGCGGATGGAGCCCCTTTTCTGGTTGAAGAACCAAGATCGAGCGGTTCCTTAGAGGAAAAGCGGGAGGCAGTTGCACATCTCCGTCTCCCCGCCTCCTCCCGCTCGGATAGCCGTGGCATAGACCTCCATGAACTGATTGGGATCGGAATCCCCATCATATGGTGCGATGTTCGGTTGGCGAAACTTGGTGCAGGCAGGGTCTCGAGATACCTCGGCGAGAGGTTCCGGTCCTAGGGCCATCTCCATCTTCACGCCGTGAGGCGACCTCGAGCAGCGGCGGTGGCGGCGAGACCTCGAGCGGAGGAGCTAGAAGCTCGGGGGCGACGACGATGCCTGCGCTTGGGAGAGTCGGGGTGCTCCCGCCGATGCGCCGATCTAGGAGCCCGCGAGACCCCGGACTCAGCCTCCTCTCCTGGCGGTGGTTCTGGCGGCCGGGGAGAGGGCGGCCCGCAGGGTGGTGAGCGGTGACTTCTCCCGACTTAACTTTCTTGGGCTAGACGATGATCACACGAGCCTCGTGAGTGTCAGGGTGGCGCGAATTGGTTCCCTGTTCCCGGTGGCGTCCTTGGAGGCAGGTGCCTTCGATCTCGGAGGTTCTCCTCCGCCGGCCACGTCGCTCTAGGCGGAGGAGTTGATCCACCATCTCGGGGCGGCGCGTCTGCCGGGAGGAGGAGCTTGTGGGGAGGTCGGGGCCCTCACGGACAAAGCGCAAACCGGGCCTCGGGGTTGCGGTGAAACCGCACGACTGCCATGGCACAGTAGGCGCTCCTCCAAAACCCGAGCTCGGTGCGCCACGGTGGCGAGGCGGAGCCCGCTAGTGACCACGCATGAGTAAGGGGGGATTGTAGAGATTACCTCTGATCACTCTCGGCGAAGGTCGGGCCCACGCGCCTTGGATCGGTGGCGATTTGGACCGAGGGTGGTAGTAGGAGCGGCGAGAGGTGGGAGTACCCCTGGGGCGATAGGAGGCCATCATGTAATCCACATGCGCGCTCGTGAGCGGCCTCCACGAGCCCGCCATCGGGACAAGTCCAACACCTCGGGGTGAGGGTCGGCTCGAGGGTCCCAACCTGCGGCGGCAGCGATGTCTCGAGATTGTTGCCCTTGGCCCGAGGTAGCCAGAGCGATGGGGGAGGAAGTGTTCTCAGGGCCCGGGGCTTGAAGGACGTTGTCTACCCTGGGGTGGACGGCTCCGATTTCAGAGGGAGGCTCTCGCCTAGAGGTCCGGCGAAGAGGAGGATCGTAGACTTACTCCTTGCGCTTCGAGGCTTGAGGAGGCTTGGTGTGCTTCTTGGTAGGAGCCATAGCCTTTGAAGTTAGCTACGGGGCTTCCCCACGGACGGCGCCAAATGTCGTATGTTTGGAAACGTGACACAAGAGGGGGTGGACGCGGGCCGTCTTATGGGCCTACGTCCGAGAGAGAAAGAGTGGACACCAGGGTTTATACAGGTTCGGGCGCTTAAGCAAGCGCCCTACTCCTGTCGGTGTGTTCCCCGGGGGGAGTAGGGAGGAGGCTCCTGGCCTGGGCTCCTGAGAGACACACCAGTTGTTCTGTCTTTGTATATCATTAGAGTCTTTTTCATGAATGGGTTACAATGGGGTTTTATAGGCGCCCAGCCTGTTACACAAAATACTATTCTACCCCTGCTACAGTAGATCAAGTGAGGGTATCTTGGTCATTTCTAGGAGAAGGTAGTGGATCCTACGTCATCGCTTCGTGGGGGCAAACCTTTGACTCCGGAGCCCCACATGACGCTTCCTGTAGACATCCGCGGAGTGGGAGGCAACCTCCCGTAGACACCCGCGGAGTGGGAGGCAGCCTCCCGTAGACGCCCGCGGAGTGGGAGGCAGCCTCCTGCAGACGCCTGCAGGGGTACTTGCTAAGTGCCCTATGGCCGAGGGTCTTTCCAAGTGCCCTGTGGTCAGGGCGCTTGCTAAGCGCCCTGGGGCCAGGGGCTCTTGCCTTGCCAAGTGCCTCGCAACCAGGGCACTTGCCAAGTGCCAGGGGTCTTCCCACGTGCCCTGTGGTCAGGGCGTTTGCTAAGTGTCCTGGGGCCAGGGGCTCTTGCCTTGCCAAGTGCCTCGCAGCCAGGGCATTTGCCAAGTGCCCTGTGGCCGCGAGGACGTGAGGCGAACTAGGCATCCCTTCTCGAAGTTAGTATGTATTCTTCCAACACAGTAAGAGTCAGAATCAAGTATAACACGACAACCATGATCAGTGAGCTGACCAGCGGATATAAGCTGCATGGTTAGTTTAGGAACATGAGAAACAACAGGAACTTGAAAAAAAGAAGACAAAAGAGTGCCTCGTCCTGCAATAGAAAGAGAGGTACCATCTGCGGTCTGCACAGTGATAGGAGCAGCAAGATGACTAATGGAATGGAGACTCGTGGGATCAGATGTCATATGAAAAGAAACTCTAGAGTCAAGAATCCATGGTATGATACCTGATGAGGAGGAAGGTGTGTAAGTTCAAACTTTATTGGTTTTGGTGATTGATTTAATATTAATGTTTAATCATTATTTAATGACAAATCTAATCATTATGAGACTAACATGTTCTATTGAGCCTTATTCTTATTAGTCTCATATTTGGATGGAAAATGAAAAACCTAAGGTCTGCACTCGTATACATTATATTATCTAAATGCATACTTAGAATTCAAGTTAAAGTATGAACTCTTCCATTGTTTTAATCCAAATATGTGCATTATGTTTCTAATTCATATATACATGAATGCACACATCTAGGGGAGTTGATAATTTAACTTGATGTTTCAATTGTATTGATCCATGTCCTCTTGTCATATAATATAAAAGATCAAGACCTTGAAACAATTTGTTGAGTATATATAACTTGTGTAGTTGTAATCTACTCATGCTAATATAGGATAAACTCATATGCAATCTAAGATTGATTATGTGCATATTGATTCCATGTTCAATTAATTATATGCACATACTTAATAGAGTTTATTCTATAGTTGATGGTTTAAATGTATTGATCCTTTTCATTACTCAAACATATTGGATCATTACTAACTATCAAATTGAGTATATGAAACTTGTGTAGTTATATATACTCATGTCAAGTTAAATGAGTCTAAATTGAGTTCGACTGTCCTTCAATCAATCAAAGAATATTTCATCATGTGTTGATGGTGTCTCATTGATTGATTAAAGACAAGCAAAAAGTTCTTGAGTATAATGAAGCATTAGTTGCATCAAAGTACTCAAGACAACAATTAATCATTCAAATTAATTTGGGTTGTGCTCAATCGATTTTAGAGGCATCCATTATGTATTAATGGAGTGTGGTGATGATTGAGACAACCGTATTTGTTGGACTAACAATCTTCTATGAGTTGTGAAGTAGGTTGAGTCCAAGATAATGAAGAATCAGGAAGAAGAAGAAGTCATCATGTGTTGATGAGCTTCAAGAGGTGATCCCGAAGTAAAGAGAAGAGCTAGAAGGTTCATCATGTGTTGATGACCAAGAAGAAGAAGAGATGATCCTGGAGAGAAGATGATTGGAAATCATAGAAGCTCCAAGTGGATCGTATGCGGCAAAGGTATAACTAGATAGGCTAGAGTGTCTAGTTTAGATCGCCGTACTATTAAGAGGGGTTGAGTCTTTTAGCCTAAGTTTTATCATGAGTTGATGAACTCAATCCGGTTCACTCTAGCTCACTCTCTTGTTTGGTGTTTTCATGAAGCTAACCATTTGGCATGTGTTGCAAATGGGTGAAGCTTGTGCATTGCATTTTGCATGAGCTAAGTGTTTGCATGTGTTGCAAATAAAGGTGCTCATGCTTGCATCTTATTTGATTTGGTTTTTTGCTTGGAGCTAAGCTTTGCATGTGTTGCAAAAGGAAAGAGCTCATGCAACCTGATTTGAATAAGTGCTTGTTTTGCATGATGCTAAGATTTGCATGTGTTGCAAATAGAGAGCTCATGCTTTAGTGTTTTAGCTTGTGATTGGATCATGTGTTGATCATCACAAGGCTAAGTGTGCTTTGTGGTTTGAGTTTGCAAAATGTGTTTTTGCAAAATATTGAATGGATTTGTTATTTGCAAATGTGTTTTGCAAATAAGCTCGAGATTATGGGTTTCGATCCTAGAGCATGTGTTGGCATTTGCAAATGTGTTTTGCAAAGTGTCGGGATCATGTGTTGATCCTTACATGGCTAGAGGACTGATCTCATATGTTCGTGGTTTATTTGCTAATGTGTTTTGCAAATAAGTTGAATTTGTTAATTTGCAAATATGTTTTGCAAATGAACTAGAAGTTATGGGTCTCGATCCTAGAGCATGTGAATAGGGTTTACAAATGTGTTTTGCAAATTGACTTGATCATGTGTTGATCATCACATGGCTAAGAGGATTGATCTCATAGGTTTGTAGTTTATTTGCGAATGTGTTTTGCAAATAAATTGGAGTTTAAAATGATTCTTTGGAGTATGTGATTAACATGTGCAAATGTGTTTTGCATAGGGTTGTGATCATGTGTTGATCATAACATAGCTCAAAGAAACAATTCTTGAAAAGTTTGGAGAAAAGATTGCGCAAAATCAGTTTTGAGATCCTTAGGGTCGATATAACCGGACCCTCACCGGTCATACCGGATGTTGGTATGATCGGGGCCTCCCCGGTGTGTAAATCACAGAAGACTGATTTTTGGCGTAGAGGTGGCGGTATGACCGGACCACCTCCGGTCATACTGGTGAGCGGTATGACCGGGTGGTCTCTGGTCATACCGACTGTGCAATTTTCGTGAGTAACGGCTAGTTTTCTAGCCGTTGGCTCTTAGGCGGTCATCACCGCCCTAGGCTGTATGACCGACCTCTTGGACACTTTTGCCCAATTTGCGCCCCAACAGCTAGTTTTTCTTGGGGGGCTATAAAAGGACCCCATGGGGGGCAAGGGCAAGGTTGCTGCTTCCATTGAGTATTTGGGTGAGGTGTTGCATGTGTTGCACACTCACATTTGCTTTTTGAGCTAAGAGTGAGCTCTAATTGCATGTGTTGCAATTAGAAGAGGATTGAGAGCCTCTTGTGCATGTGTTGCACTTGAGAAGGATCCTAGTGCATGTGTTGCACTTAGGAGGTCACCGGAGTGCATGTGTTTGCCGACACCTAGACGGTGTAGCGGCGTCGTGCGCGGTGAGCTTCTCGACGAAGGTTGTGAGAAGCCCCGGCAAGATGTGAAGATCGGTGCTCGTCTATCCGGAGGGGGAAAGAGCAACCACTAGTGGATTCGAGGTGGGTGCTCAATTCGTGGAGCCACCCAATTCGTTTGGGCTAACCTCAGCGTGGATTAGGGAGACCTAAGTCTCCGAACACCACGGTAAAAATATCGGTGTGTCTTTTGTGCTTGCATTCTATTCCTTATTCAAGCAATTTATATTCACAGAATTAAATTGATTGATTGCTTGTATTTAGGATTGCAATTTATTGTTAGAGACATAATTAGTTAATGCACATAGTGAGCCTAGAGAATTTATGCTTTGATTGTCAAAACCTTAGTTTATCGCTTCCGCATTATTTAATTGTTAAGGTTTTAGCATTAGGGTAATTAGGGGTGAATTGTTTTGTAGAAATTAAGAGAGAGATTTTTAAAAGCCGCCTATTCACCCCCCTCTAGTCGGTATCCTCGTCCTTTCAAGGTGGTCTCTCACTGGAAGACTGAGTAGTAGAACCTGACGGTGCAGATGCAACCATGCAACGTAGCAGCGTAAGAATCTCCTGAGTGGGGTCAAAACCAGCAGAGGCCTGCTAAGGAGAGGCACTAGGAGTCCAGTGCCCTTAGGAGGGCGCCCACCGCGATGAGCAAGATTCTTTTTCTTCTGATAGCAAAACTGCTCTACATGCCCGTTCTTGTTATAGTAGGTGCAGTGAAGCCCTGCACCCCTAGTAGTCGATACTGAAGTAGGTGCCACCGGTGGAGGAGTAGCACGAGGCACCGCTAGGACTGAAGGAGATACTAGCAGGCCCACACCACGAAGACGAGTCTCCTCAGTACAAATAGCTGGAAGAGCCTCCAATAAGGTCACGCGAGCATGACGAGCAAGTAGTTGAGCACGAATCTACTCAAATTCAGCCCAAAGATGGGTCAGAAAGTCGTAAATGCGACGAAGCTCCAATTGAGAATGCTGACGCTGGCAGCACTGACAGGTGCGGCAAACCTCCGGTCCAAGAGAATCAAGCTGACACCATACCGAGGACAGTTGAGCATAAAACTCATCCACGATAGAATCACCCTGCTATAACGATTGCTCCTGTCGTACAACATCAAGGTACAAAGAATAACCAGCAGGTAGGAGTGCAATCGGATCGGATATTTTTCGACCGATCAACCAACCAGATGTGTTCGGATCGGATTCGGATAATTTTTTCGGATATTTTTCGGATTTGGATTCGGTTTCAGATACTTTATTTCGGATTTGGATTCGGTAGATAACTATCCGTCGGATCGGAATATTCCGAACATTTTTTTCGGATATATCCGGTTTCATTTTTTCGAATATCTGATCGAGGGTTACCAGTTACCACTTACTAGTTTCCACCACTTACAAGTAGTAAATTTTAGACTTCTAACCCTAGATGTCAATCTCCCTCCCGACTACTCCTAGTCCTCCACGCCCGAGCCCGCCGCTGCCCTCCCGGCGCCGCCCAGGCCTCCCGCGCCGCCTAGGCCTCCTCCGCCGCACGGGCCTCCCACCGCCGTCGCCGCCTCCTCCCACCTCGGCACCTCACCTAAGCCCCGGCTTCCTCTGCCCAAGCCCGACTTCCTCCTCCCACCGCGCCTGAGCCTCGGCTTCCGCCGCCCTCGACCCGTCACGGCGACCTCCGTCCTTCACTATCTCGGCACCTCCCTCTGCTCCGGTGCTCCCTCCCAGCCCTCTAGGCCTCCGCTCCCTCCGGATCCAGCTCGACGACCGCCGCCCCCAACTTTCGTGAATCAGGAGGTTTGCCTGTGACGTCCGCCGCCCCCAACTTCCTTATCCATCTTCAATTCAGTTATTTCTTTTCGATTGCTACTTCTGCCATTTTCTGTTATGATTATGAGGCTGTTGATCTTTGAATCAAAACATGTATTAGTATGTGATTGGAGAAATGTTTATGTACTAACTCAAATAACTGGTGCTATTCCATAAACATTATGTTTCCATAAAACCTTCAACCCTGCATTCATGGCATAAAAATGAATTAATGGGGGCAATAGGGTTCTGGGTTCCTTTAGGCTTTAGCCTAAACTTTTGAAGCTAGAATTGGACATTGCCAAACAGAAAATGGCACAAGTTCCAGGCAGTACATTTTGGTTGTCCGCATTACTGAGATGTTGCCACACATGCTTTTTATAATGACAACTTTATCTAGGAATAAGCTTGACAAACTTGTCACAAAATATTAAAGATAAGTCCTGTTGTTTAATATGAATGTATCTTTAGCAGGACAAACAATAATAGCACATTATTTATTGTTTGAATATCTATACATCATCCTTGGTTTCATGAGAATTTAGGATGCAAGGCACAAGGTATACAAGGCAATCTAAAGCTGTACACAAGACATACATCACAAGATTCAGAAACCAGATTCATGTGACAAAAAAAAAGCTGGGATTGTCTCTTTCATGAAAACATGGAGTTATGGACCTCATGGTCATGTTATTGACTTATCATAATATTATTTATGTATCATTTTATGTTTCGAAATTTGTTATATGTGTACTGTTCAAATTTAGTGTACTTTTGCAACTTTGTTGGACTGTCCGATAAAATAACTTATTAGACTGCGATAATCTTGTTGCATGTTGAACTCATACGGTTGATTAATCAGTACTATATATGTGCTTTATACGGTATCTGTTTTCGCGCGTTATCCGACAAAAATTATTCGATACCGTACCGATTCTGCTCCATATTCGATTTGAATCCGCGACCGATATTATCCGTGCCGTATTCGTATCCGGTACTATCCGAAACCGATTCCGAATCTGACAAAAAATATGGTTTAGGATATGGAAAGAGCGATATCCGACCGAATCCGATCCGATTGCACCCTTACCAGCAGGCTCATAGCGACCGCGAAGATGCGCCCACATCAACTGTGTTGAAGACAAAATAACAATATCACCAGTGAGATGCACCTCTATGCTAACAACCAGAATAGTAGAGTCATGAGCATCTTCATCAAGTCATATCTTGTATGCAGTAAATTGAGTCTGAAAAGACTCCACAACATCAACATAGTCATCGGAGTCCTTCTGTTGAGTAGCAGCATCAGCCTCCTTAGGAATAACAGGCATGTCAGGAGGAGCAGGACGAGGCAGACATGATAGCTCGCTAGTAAAAAAACTCTCACAAACGTTGTCCTCGCATGTGAAGGCGCATATGAAGAACCAAATCGCGATAATTGAGACCATCGAAGATAACCGGGCAGCGAGGAACAGAGATGGTGCCTGAAGAAAAACCTGAAGATGATGACATTTTTTTTACCTAGTGAACACTAGAAACCAAAGTTGGAGCGGGTCAAAACAAGACAGGAGTCAGAGCCAGCCGAACCGAAACAAAAATCCGGAGCCGCTTCCTATTATTAAAAACGGTTTCCGATTGGGCTTCCTATTATTAAAAACGGTTTCCGATTGGGATTCTTGCGCAATAGGAGCCGGGCTCGATGGGGGCCAGGCTCGGTGGGTGGCAGATGGTGACAGGGAGCCGGACTGGTGGGCGGCCGGCGGCTACACAACGGGAGAAGGCCAGGCGTCCAGGCAAGCGGAAGTCAAGGCGAGCGGGTCGTCGGATCGGAGCAGGCGTACTTGCACTGCAGCAACGAGGAGGTAGTCTCCGATCGGTCTGGTATCTCTTCGAAATCCAAGCAGCTCCTGCGCCGTGCAAACTGAAGCACCAGCTGTGGAGAGGAGGCGGCGACAAGTTGGGATGAGTTGAGGCCAGGGCAGCAACCGGAGGAGTGGAAGACGGTTGGCCTGGGCCCTGGGCTATGCACACGCACACGACAAATAGCACACGGAGAGATTTTCTTCAAGGTCGCCGCAACTTATCTCTTTAACCTTCCAAAGACAAAGTTGGGGCCAAGCCAACGATATTAATTTCTTGTTAGAATTAATTGTAGGATAGGAGTGGTATTTTTGCATGATACAAGGCAGGACGATTAATCAATAATTACTAATCAAGACAGGAATGGCCGGTCGTTAAAACAGAAATTTGTTAGTGAAATTGGATCCATATAGCATAGGCACGTATGTGTTTGCAACTCAACTTGATAGTTGTGCAGGCCAGGGCCAGGCATTGGCATGCATGCGGTAGGAAGATGGAGGAGTCCCTTGAAGAAACAGAGTTTTACTAGATAGATGAGTGAGTACATACATACATGGAGATGGAGGAGTGCGTCGGGGTCGGCGATCTTGACGCCGTTGTCGGTGACGGGGTTGTGGGAGGCGGCGGTGACGAGGCCAGCTTGAGGGAGCGGAGCGCGGCGAGGATGTCCTCCTCCTGTGGCACCTGGATATTTCTCGAGTGTAGGCAGGCAGGCAGGCGTGCGTGAATCCAATCAACGCGCGATATGATTAGATCCATGGCATATTGAACCATTCTATTCAATTCACCCAAAACAATGGAACATATAATACATACCATCCCATCTCATTTCAATCTCCTCGCACCCACCCTGATTACCCGTTGCCGCTGATGTGATCAGTGACTGATACATGAATGGAATGGTGTCCGTCTCTCCCTCTCAAGCCATGCACGACATTGCTTGATTGTATGCTCCTGTTACCATTATTTCGGATCACTCACCAGCCAGCCAGCACTCAGCAGCGCGCAAACATACACTGATACACGTCCAGTTCACAGCACAAAGACGGACGAGAGCAAACCGGAAAATAAAATAAAATAAAATAAAATATTCAAGAGAGAAGAAACACAGGACGGCCGCCCATGAATCCACCACGTAGCACGGATCCGTTTCTCTTCACGACGATGATGTCTGATTTAGCCGGCCAGAAGCTCGCATCTCGTCCAGAGTTGTCGCTAACCAGTCCAACCCTTCGTACAGTCCATCGCCTTTAAGACCACAGGTGCCTTGGATGTGCCAGATACGGTTGGTCAGGTCGTACAGACCAAGACCCTCGCATACTTCCATCGGAGTCATTGAGCCCCTCTGCATCATCCAACATAGACATTGTTTTTCCAGGGTGAGCGACATAGGGACTTCTCAACAGTTCCGTCAAATCAAGACCATGTTGTCTCAACCAAAATATCCTCTACTGTTGCTTCGTAAGAAAAACTGAGAATACCAACAAAACCTAACATCAGCCCCCAACATAGATCATGTCCATATATGTAAACAATCTAAAACTCCAATCATCTGCTAACTGTATATTTGTACCATTTGAAATTTTGAATTGGTATTCGGAGAACCTCTTTAGATATACAAACAAGAACTAGGTCCAAACAAAACAAATCAAGCCCGAAAAGGACAATCTAGTATCCTACACAATCTTAAACAAACACACCAGCCATATCAAAGAAAATATGCTAAGCATACCATGTCTTGCTTGTTAGCAAACACCAATATTACACTGTTAAGCATAAATGGGTCATTGATGATGGCCTGAAACAGAAATTAGATTACAAGTTAGAGCAGAAAACAAAACTAAATATCACTGCAGAAAAGAGAAACAGGTTACCAGTAATAAATGATATAAACCTGAAATTCAGCTCTGGCTCTCCCAATTCTCTCCCTATCCAGGGAATCAACCACATATATCTGCAAGAAAACAATGGGGAAAAGTTACATCGCAAGAAAGCAGTGTTATACTACATGTCACTATGCCAGGTAATAAACCAAAGTCGAGGTATAGCATGATGCATTAAGATGAGGGCCTTGGGCTGAAGTATTAGGAGATGTGCACTTGCATCCGCAAACACTTATCCTGTTTGGCAGAACAATTTTCCTATTACTGGTTTCTTTTCTGGGTGACTCGGTAACTAAGAGCGCTAAAGGATGCAAAGTGCAATGGGATCAATGTTAAGTATCCATCGAGAAGTTAATTGACATCCTAGGGACTGATACTGAAGTTGCTCATAAATCAGAGGGGGCATAGAGGCGTAGCAAAAAGGAAATGAATGGAATTACTACTTGGAGAAACAATATGGCACAAGTATTTCTGTGTTGACATGCTACTTTTAATACAGTGAACCTACATGTACTTTGTATACTGCATAAATGGAATTGAGAAAGAAAGAAAGAAAAAAAAAAGACCAGAGCATCGGTGTTGTTGAAGTAGTGCCTCCACAAGGGCCTCAATTTCTCCTGGCCGCCAACATCCCACACAGTGAACACTACATTCTTATACTGAACCTTCTCAACATTGAAACCTGCAAGACAGAGCGTAGCATTACTAAAAAGATGAACGAATGAATGGGTTGATTACTGCATTAACTAAAGGGTTGAGTTGACAGCGGTCAAAACAAAATAAAATAACGAGTTAGAATCAGGCAGGCGGGTGTGTTATACCAATAGTGGGGACGGTGGAGAGAACCTCGCCAATGTGCAGCTTATAGAGTATGGTGGTTTTACCTGCTGCATCCAAGCCAAGCATCACCACCTAACAATAACGCAACAGGCCAGAATTGAGAAGCATGATCGATTCAACTGGATGATCGGTCGCAGTCTCTCAGAGAAGTGAAGACATGGCACATGGATGAAACACACAAACCAAGTGTAGTGGTGCAGTACATACACGCATACTGTGATGATAATTAAGGAGGAAGGAGAGCAACACAAAGTTCCAGGCTAGCTAGCTAGTAAGCAAAGTGAGGACGTATGATTTCTTGCGCTTGATTAGCATAGCAACCTTTGAGCTCTTTGGAATTATATCATAAAATGTCTTTGAGAATGACGGAGGTTCCCCTCAAAAGTAATGGACCGTCACCAGTAATTTCACGGCCAGTTGAAACTGGTGGGATACAAAGGAAATGAAAGATCTGTTTGAGGAACACATGACGTTACCAGAGAATGTAACTAGTGATGCTGTAATCAAGAATATCGGTAAGGCCTCGATTGATTCGTCAAGTGAAATTAGGAGGAGAGGAGAAGAGGGCGTCGAACAAGGCCTGCCGTACCCGCATCTCCTTGTTGCCAAAGAAGGCGTCGAAGAGCTTGCGGAAGGCCTGACCCATCCCTCTGGGTCCGCTCCGATCGGCCGGATCGCCGAGCCAACGCGGCGGCCGAGGCCGAGGACGAGGACGAGGATGGCCTTCTAGAAGGTTGGTTCTAGTCTAGGACGTGCGGGCGTGGATCGATCGGCGAGGAGGTTCGGAGGAGGAGACTCGCTCGCTGACCCGACCAGATCCAGATGCCGTCTCGTCTGTCTGAGTAATCTGGGCCGTCCAATTTACGTGGGGCCCACCTCCTTCCAGTTAGGTAGGTTAGGTTAGGTTAGGTTAGGATTCATCGTGTTGGGCCTGGCTGCCTGGCTGGGCCTTGCCACTAGCACATTGCATAGCAAAGGAACTAGAATTTTTTTTCTTTAATATTTATTCTTAATTTGTTTTTGAAACTAGTTTTTAGGGTATGAAAATTGCAAAAAAAGGGTGCCCGTCGCCCGTATATGGAGCGATCGGTGCTAGGGATAAGGTCGTTAATTGGCTCACCCACCTATCACCCCATGCACGGGCGATCGCCCTATGCACGGGCGACCGGTGGGTTTTTAAGCCCAACGCGACGAATTCGGCAGCCGAGCGAGGGGAAGCAGCCGAGAGCAAGGAGAAGAAGAAGAAGAGGAGGAGGAGAAGAAGAAGAGGGGAAGAAAAAAAATCGATTCGTCATTTTTGCGGAGGTAAATTTAGGATTTTTTTAGGATTGTGTAGTATTTAGATATTTAGAAATTTTAGAATTGCCTAGTGTTTAGAAATTTTTTTAGGACTGTGTAGTATTTAGAAATTTAATGTAGTATTTAATATTTAGAAATTTATTGTAGTGTTTAGAAATTTTAGGATTGTGTAGCGTTTAGAAATTTTCGGATTGTGTAGTGTTTAGAAATTTAATGTAGCACTTAATATTTAGAAATTTAATGTAGTATTTAGTTTTTAGAAATTTCAGGATTGTGTAGTATTTAGTAAATACAAATTTAATGTAGTATTTAGTATCTAGAAATTGAATACAGTAGAAATATTAGGCAATATTTAGAAATTTAATTTTGTAGGGTTAATGTAATGTGGTAGAAATTTAATATTAGGCTCTATGGTAGGCAAGTCGAATTACTTATTTATAACCGAATGACTTATTTATAGTCGAATTTTTTAGTACGATCAATATACGTTTTGTATATTGTATTTTAGAGTAATATATTTTCGTCGGACGTTGCAGCATGTCGGAGAAATTGTATTTCCAAATATTTTATGGAGATGGGGAGATAGCACAGGGGACGGATGGGGTGGATTTATCATCATTTTCAAGAGTTGTACGGGGCATATGTAGACCGTGCGATAGGACATACAAGGGTTTGTTGGAGTGGATGTCTCGGATGTTCAATTTGGATGCCCAGACTGTTCGGTTGCGGGCCAGAGCAGTAGTAAGCCGTGCGCAAGACTGTTTTTATGGAGAGTTGATTCCTATTAACATGACATCAACATGGAGGAGCTATGTTGGTTTTGCCGTAGAGCAGGGTTGGCTGCTGATGTTGTTGGTACAGTGCTACCCGGTAGCTCCATCGGTGTCACAAGTTCGTGATGTCGGGGTAGATATTACGGGGGAGGGGACGCCAAATATAGAAGGATGCGAAGATGAAAGTCACGAGGAGCACGAGACTGGCGGTGGCGAGGGGATCGGGGGGTCGAGGAGACAGTGGTGGAGGCGCGAGGGGTGGCTGACGAGGAGGAGGAGGTGGAGGATATAGTTCACCTGATGGAGGAGGAGGACCATGCGAATGAGAAAGTCGCTGATGGTGAACACTCCGACGAGGAGGACAATGCTCCTGAGGTGCCTATCCCTGGTGAGTGGACCAATTACAATTTCGAAGACCTAACAATGAATGAAGGGAACATTGATGCATGGGAGTATCGTGAGAACGAGGTCACGCAGGGGGCCATATATAAAGACAAGGAGGTTGTGATGGATGCGGTGAAGTATTGGGAAATGTCTCTTCAGCGGCAATTCAGGGTAGTGAAGTCCAGCAAAAAGGAGTACGACGTGAAGTGCGTAGTTGATTCGTGCCCATGGCGGGTGCATGGATACAAGGGAAGTGGAAGGACTATTGGAAATGTTCCATAGTGATGGAGCATAACTGCGAACTGGAAGAAGCGGAATAGGGACATCGCAATCTGACGTCCACTTGGGTGGCAAATGTGTTTTATGGTCAGATCGTGGACAATCCGCACCTCCAGCCTCGATCTATTATCACAGGTGTGGAGGAGAGGTTTCAGTACAAGATTAGCTACGGAAAGGCATGGAGAGCAAAAAGGACAGCTCTGCAAATACGGTTCGGGACGTACGAGACTTCCTACGAGAATATTCCCCACTTGCTCAGGGCAATAGCACGTAGGAATTCTGGTACATCCATCGACCTTGCGGAGTTTCCTGCGGGTGGTGTGTGCGCGGGTAAGTGGGTCTTGCAGCGTGCCTTTTTCGCCCTCGGCGCATGCATAAATCGTTAAACGATCGCCGCCTTGGTCATTTGCATGGACGGCACATTCCTCACGGGGAAGTACAAGGGCCAGATTCTAACTGCGATCGCGGTGGACGCCAAAAGCCAGGTTCTACCGGTTGCATTGGCCTTCGTAGAGGGGGAAAACACGGGGAGCTGGTACTGTTTCCTTGAAAGAGTGAAGCTGGAAGTTGTTCTGGACAGGCCTGATGTTTGTGTCATCCATGACCAACATGCAGGGCTGCTAAGGGCGATCGTGTATATGCAACAAGGGTCCGACGTCGTGGGAGCAGCGAAGTGGCCAGACCTGAAGAGCAGGTGGTGCATGAGGCACATGGGTGCCAATTTTTTTCGTCGGTTCAGGAACAACAAACTTATGAACATGTTGAGGCTGTGCAAATAGAACCAATGGAGGAAGTTCGACGCGCTTTGCAGTACGTTGGATGAACTGACGAAGAAGCAATCAATGAATCCAAGAGATACCGCTAGTTCATCAAGGAACCCGATGGTCTACCACGAGCAAGGAGAGGACCCCACAGCCTTGTGTGCGTTGCCGATCGACGCCCCAAACATTCGGCGTAGGCCGGGGACCAGCATAAAGAGTTTCACCGACTGGATACGACACGAGACTTTGGAGAAATAGTCCCTTCTGCATGACGAGGGCGGTTCGCGTTATGTAATCATGACAACGAACCTGGCGAAGATTTACAACTGGGTAATGAAAGGCACCGATGCCTTCCATTGGTGGGTATAGTTGAAGGTGTGTTACTAGGGACACAAAGATATTTCATTGAGCGATACAAGAACTCCACAGCATGTATGTCGGAAAATCGACTGTTCTACTCAACGGTTGTATCTACGTATATGTCCAAGAAAACAAGAAAGGCGCAGACACATCGGGTGACACCGGAGAGTGGCGTCGAACGGAAATACCACGTGCACTGCGGTGATCGAGGTCGCAGAGGTGCCCACCGGGAGAGGACTTCCCATCTGTGCATACTCCGAGCAGCTGACGCGAATGCTCCTGCCAGAAACCACGCCTGCTGCACTTGCCGTGCTCGCACGTCATTGCCGCAGCCGCCGAGACACATCAATCATGTCGTCCGTACATCTCCCCCTACTATTACAAGCAAAGTGTTCTCAACACGTGGTATCACGAGGTGTACGGATACCGAGTGGATAGATTGTTCACAACAGCCCCCCTCCGGACCATCGATGGGTACCGGACATCCGAATGTTGAAGCAGAAGGTCGGGCGTCGAAGGACACGGCGTATTCGGAACGATATGGACGAGTCCAAAGCGTGTCGCAATTGCGGATAATGTAATTTTCGATGTTGTTCCCATCATTTAATTTATGATGTACCAGTGAACTGTTGTTCCAATCATGTAATTTTCGATGTACCAGTTAGTTGTTGTTCGCATCATGTAATTTTTGATGTACCAGTGAACTGTTGTTCCAATCATGTAATTTTAGATGTACCAGTTAGTTGTTGTTCGTATCATGTAATTTTTGATGTACCAGTTAATTGCTATGCGGATAATGTAATTTTCGATGTTGTGTGCTTCATCGAACATATCTTCATCTTTAGTATGTTCATAACATGAGATTCTTTTAGCTTTCTGGACTTCCATTGTGTTGTTAGTTAATTATGCTACATTTCGTTATTTTGCATTTAATTTTGTGTACCCATTTAATTACTGACAAATTTGTTGTATTTGCTTTGTAACAGGCGACGATGGCGCGACCTTGCCCTGAGCTGCTAGACGCGACCGTGGATGCGACCCACCGGTCTAGATACTCCGCAGAGGAGAACCGATAGCTAGGGACACTCCGGCCTCGGGTGCCCAACGAGATGCTTCGCATTGACCCACACTGGGTTTCACGGTAAGCTGCCAATACTTGCACTCTTTTATGTACATGTACTTACCTGTGAATGCAATTCTAATGACGCAATACACTACATGCAGGTTACGAGCGGCTGGCTTACTTTCTCTCTGTATGATGATGGAGCAGGTCACTGCCCCGTTAGAGGGCAGGCAGGTCCCACGGTCCAGGTACGACCGGTCCCTGCTGGCCACACTAGTGGACCGGTGGAGACCAGAGACGCACACATTCCACCTTCCCTACGGAGAGATGGCTCCGACTCTGCAGGACGTGTCCTACCTCCTAGGAATCCCCTGTGCGGGCCCTGCAGTTGTGCCGCACGACTCCTCCGTCACATGGCACGCGGAGTTGTCCGCGTGGTTCGTTGAGGTGCAGCGTCACCCCCGGGCAGCCCCCTACCAGCCCCTTAGGCAGGGTGAGCGGCACGAACCGACGAAGGCATGGCTGCTTCAGTTCACAGTTAGTATCTCTTTCGTTGCAACTTAACAGAGAAGCGCTAAGTTGATAATGTTTGTGCCAAACGCTGCAGGCTGAGCTGCTCCACCCGCACGCCGGGGAGGAGGACGTGGCCCGCCATCTGGAGGCATACCTCATGTTGCTGTTCGGTTGGGTGATGTTCCCGTCCTCCTACGGGAACACGGTGGACCGACACCTGATCGAGTACGTCTAGCACATCGCCGACACCCCAGAGGATGAGGTAAGACACTCCGTTGAAATCTCTTCCGTGCATGACACGTCTAACTTCCACATTGTGAACAGATGATGCAGTGGTCGTGGGTCTCTGCTGTGCTTGTGGCGACGTACAGAGGTCCGTACGACGCCGTCTCTCGGGCAGACCAGGACACGACGATGTCGGGTTGCGTCATACTACTCCAGTTGTGGTCCTGAGAGCGCTTCTCCGTCGGCAGGCCTGCTGTTGACACCGCATCGTACCCGCAGGACCTGTAAGGAAACGACCAGGTGGACTAGCCCACCATGGGCCACTACTGGGTCCGACGACAGGTACGCTCTCTCGTATCTTTTTCCCCACTTACGCACTTCAATAACATCCGCCACTTCTTATTTCCCCGCAGTGGACGTACGCGCACCGACAGGTGATGAGGTCCTACCTCGAGTTCGTTCGGAGTTCGACCACCTCCACGACGAGGACGTGCGGTGGACGCCATACAGCGCGTACAACATCCACGCCCGAGCACCTTACGGGGTCTCTGTGCTTTGCACGTGAGATGAGCCGTTCTGGCTCACCCGTAAGGTTCTCGTCTTCGACCTGTGTGTCGAGGAGTACTCGCCGCACCGAGTGCTGCGACAGTTCGGCCTGTTGCAGTCTTTTCCCTTGCCGCCTCGTCACGTTATCGCACGTGGCGCTCATAGGTACGTCTCCTGAGCTAAGGACTTCGCATTTCTGCAGAATGAATGTTGTATGTATTTCCTGTTGTTGCATTGCAGGATGACCCGGATGGGTGCTGTAGTAGGCACTCAGTTCGCGCACCGCATGCAGCCATGGGCGGTGCAATGGGACGTCGCACTCGATAAGAGGGTCAACGAGACTCGGTCGTACGACCGTGACATGTACGATGAGTACATGGAGTGGTTTGCCCCGCGGACTCCCCTCAGGGTGGGGTACACACAAGCACCGTATGTCGCATGGCAGTCATCGGTGACGGACACGTACCCTTCACAGATGTCCCAGAGGGATAGCTACGTGGTAAGTGTAACAATCAAAGCTACATGGGTACGTCTTTTTCATGTAAATTACTTAATATCAATCCGGCTTTACATGCAGGCACATCTCGCAGTGGAGGTAGATGTGAAGGCTACGTCCATGCTGGCGCGCGTCCGAGTGGGCATACAGATGACCACCGCTGAGATCGAGGCATCTTACGAGCGGATCGTCGATAGGGCAAGGCGATTGGTTCGCCTGGCCACCTACCGAGGGCGCGGAGACGTCGCCGGACGCAGCGCACCACGTCCCCGTGGGCCAGCACCTCGCCCTACCCTGGCGGTTCCTCGTTATGCCTCCATGCAGCAGCAGTGGGGACAGTGGGCTGAGGAGGCTCCTTCGTCGTCTCGCTCTACCCTGGCGGTTCCTCATTACGCTCCCACGCAGCAGCAGTGGGGACAGTGGGCTGAGGAGGCTCCCTCGTCGTCTCGCGCCCCACTAGGACCCAGGGTGGTTTCGACGACCCTACGAACATCGAGTTCGACCTGGAGCAGTACCTATTGACCGACTACCTCGCCCCCTCTCAGCTCTCGGGAGCACCGCCCCAGGACACGCCCGGGTCACCGCCACACCACTCTACCCCTGCGCCGCAGGGCCGACCTCGGAGGGATGCCCATCCGCCGTCGCCACTC
Organism: Otatea glauca; assembly: GCA_036346275.1. NCBI lineage: Eukaryota > Viridiplantae > Streptophyta > Magnoliopsida > Poales > Poaceae > Otatea > Otatea glauca. The sequence continues at coordinate 23,020 of CM070729.1, forward strand.
ACGTACCCCACGGACCAGATCAGGAAACGTGGCTGTGATTGACTTGTTTTACAGATGTATTTTTGTAATGCCCTTACGTTCGGCACCATATTGTATAACTGTCTGAGTTAGTAACATGCGTGCCTTATCACTTCAAATTGTGAACATCCATGTATGTTTTATTAATTGTGATGTCATCGCTTTGACTTTCTCACACGACATGACAATACACCACCAACCATAACGACTGGAGAGGCCGGCATTAACGGCTGGGTGCACCTATCGCCCTACATAGGGGCGATCGTCATAATATGGGGCGATCGCTCCATATCCTGACGATATCTACCCTTTATAACATTTTTTGTCGCTCACGGTCTCACAAAGGCAGCAGCGAAAGAGGAAGAAAGAATAGAAGAGAGGAGGGAAGGAGGGAGAAAAAAATAAGTACAGGATCAATCGAAAATACCGAGGCGTGCAAGTGGAAAGGGAAAGGGGAAAGCAAAGGAAGAAGGAAGTGCATGCCCACGCAATTTAGCATACCAAGATCTCTTCCTACCTCGTGGAGCTGTAGCACCGATGTGTATGTGCGGAGATCCTTGCAGGCTTGTCCGCTCTTGGGAAATTCCAACTTGGAAGAGGAGGTATTGGAAGTGCCGCAACTACGCCTTCGATCCGCCGGAGAAGAGCCTGAAGGATCGCCAGATGGTAACAATCGTACGTGTTACGTAATATTTGTACATGAAACTTTACTAATTTACGTTTCATGCAGTCACCTCCGCCACTATGTGAATTTGAGCAGTGGTTTGATATGGAGATCAACCCCGAAGACCAAAGGCTCCTTGATCAAGCCAACCGGTAGGAGGAGTTCACGCGGCGGCTTCAAGAGCAGCGTCATGCCGCACGCGAGGAGGCACGTAGGAAGGAAGCGGAGGAGAAGGTGGCCGAGAGAGAGAGAGGAAACGAGAGAGGGCGCGGCGTGCCAGAGAAGCCCCACCAGAGGCATGGGCGAATGGGAAGTGGCCTCGAAGCACTCAGTAGACGTCTAGTTTTAACTATTATTTTCCTTGTTCGTGATACTCCTTTCAGTTTTAAACCGTAATAAAGAGTGTAGCCTACCTTATTTTTCGCAGTAACTTTTGATATGTCAATCGACCGCTCTCTAATCTCCCTCTCACCCTCGTTTTGCAATACTTAGGGTCATTGCACTAATACAATTTGGATGCAAAGAAAGGTGAAAATAAAATATTTTCCCACCATATGGTAATGCATATATCAAAGAGCAAATCTTGCTCGTTCTCCCTAGAAATTACATTTAAACATGATATTTCACGGGCTGCCAAAAAGGCTTAAGCGTTTCATTGTTGCCTCGACCATAATACTTAGGGTTATTGCACTGGTAGAATTAATATGCAAAGCAAGGTGTAAATAAAATATTTTCCCACCATATGGTACTGCATATATCAAAGAGCAAATCTGGCCCGTTCTTCCTACAAATTACATTTAAATATGATATTTCACGGGCTGCCGAAAAGGCTTAAGCATTTCATTGTTGCCTCGACCATAATACTTAGGGTTATTGCACTGGTACAATTAATATGCAAAGCAACGTATAAATAAAATATTTTCCCACCATATGGTACTGCATATATCAAAGAGCAAATCTGGCCCATTTTCCCTACAAATTACATTTAAACATGATATTTCACGGGCTGCCAAAAAGGCTTAAGTGTGCCATGCAAGTGAGGCTACTTATAGTCATTTGGTTTATTCAACTGAGTTTATTCCTAAATGTTTTTCAAAAAATGAGACACCTAACACCCTAAGAATAAGACAGATTTATTTTAGGATTTTTCGAGCCATGGTTTGTATAGTTTGTTCATAATACACTAAATGGTCTTTAAGTAAAATTGATTTATACAATTCAAATTTGCATGGCACATAGTACTTTTCACAACATAATGTAAATCCTTATATATTAATAAATATTTTTAAATTTATCTTGTTCTAATTGGACCTTCCTAGTAATGCGACTGTCCCTAATCGCCTGTTGATCGATATCGACGACATTTAACGGTACTTCCCGTCCCTAATCGCCTGTTGGTCGATATCGACGACATTTAACGGTACTTCCCGATATTTTAATAGCACTAATATACCATGCGCGTGGGATCAGTGCGCGGCGCACGTCGGATGTAGTCGGGCGCGGCGGTAGCATGTGTGCGACTGACTAGACAAATGCTCGCTTTTGACTTCCTACGAAAGCTACGACTTCGAGTCACTTACATATAAAATATTACACTAAATCAATACTAAGAGGTATCAAAAATTAAAGTTTAGTGCTTTTAAATTATGGTATGTTTTGGCCAATAGATATAAAATATTACAGTAAATCAATACTAAGAGGTATCACGTATTTCAAGATTAGTGTTTTTAACTTATGGTCATTTTCGTTAATATTTATTTCTAATCAATACTAAGAGGTATCAAGTATTTAAAGATATAAAATATTAAAGTACATCAGTACTATGGCCATTTCCGTTATTTTTTCCATTGATTATTCTCGAAAAATAAATTAGAAATTAACATTAAAAAAAACCGGTCGCCCCTGTATAGGGCGATTTCTTCCCTACCGTTAACTGGCCGTTATCCCTGACACCGATCGCCCGTATATGAGGTGATCGCCCCATATACAAGCGACGGGCACCCTTTTTTGTAATTTTCATACCCTAACGACTAGTTTCGAAAAAAAGATTAAAAATAAATATTAAAGAAACAAAAATTCAAAGGAACTAACCACCTATTGCTTTGGGTAGACGACCACTTGCCATACCTTCTTATCTTCTCGACATAGAAGCTTTTCCTTATTTGGCCTCGTACACACTTTTTTTCTCACTTTTAGTCTCCGAATAAAATTACAAATCTAGCTTCCTTCTCGACCGTAAAAGTAGCTCCCTTAGGTCATCGGTATCACACCCACCGTTTGCTGCAATACCCGAGCTCGATAGCATGGAGTACCACGGTGCTCAAGCTCGGTAAATACCTATCAAGGTACCCGAGCTTGGTAGGTGACCTGTCGGGTTAGGGGAATGCGGTAGGTTATACGCGTTGCCTGCTGGTAGGGTTGAAAACGGAAACGGAATTTCTGACCGTTCCGAAGAAAAACAGAAACATAAGTCTTTTTTTGCATATAGAAATGGAAAATGTTAGTAAGGAAACGAAAACTGAATTTTTTTTTGCCGAAAATGAAAACAGAAATTTCGTATAAATGAAACCGGAAATTCTGTTTTCTAATTTAAATAATACAAGAAATATATATTACTTTATAGAAAATATCAAATAGAGTTCAAAAATTCTACAAAAATTATCAATAATATTTTATAATATTTCGAACTTAGGAAAATTATTTCCATCAAGATTTTGGTTTTGTTTTTCTCAAATAAATTATTTTATTTAAATATGAAAATAGCAAAAATCATTAATTAAATGCTGAAGATTCAGAAAAAAATCATAAAATCCAAACTAAATTCTTAATTAAAGAATTTACAAAATTTTAGGGCGTCACAACTGGGAACATACTTAGATGGAATTTTTCGTTTTCGTTTCTATATCCGCTCTGTTCCGTTTTCGTATCTGTTTCCGGGGTTTCCGATTTCTTTTCCGTTACTGGTAAAAAATATGGAAACGAAAATGGAACAGTCATTTACCGACTATTCCATTCCGTTTTCACCCGTACCTGCTGGCACTCCTGCGATCAAGAAAAGAACTAGATTTGTAATTTCATTCGGAAGGAGAACAAAAGTGAAAAAATAAAGTGCACCAATGATACCAAATATACCGACCTTCCTTGACCTACACGATATAGATTCAGTTTTTTGTCACACTTATGGTGTTGAATTTTTTCATCAAAATAGTGTACCTCGCCATACTTGTCTATACTTAGTTACGGCGAAGTTAGAGACGGGATCAAACAGGCCCTACTTTAGCGTTGTGTTATTAGTACAAACTAGTTTTTTTAGCCTGGTGAATCGACGCTGATCGTTGCTGGACGATGCATCAGCTATCACGCTAGAGAGCAAGTAGGCTAGTTTGGTATTGGACACGATCACCAGCAGAAATATTTGCTATATTAGCTCTCTGTGTATTCGTATTTTCAAAAATAGCCACCGAAGCAACGAAATTACGAAAATAGCTTCCTGGCCCACGCGTTCCGTTGCCCCAGATCGCGGCATATTTTTTTCACTTTTTTCCCGTGGGGCCCATCGTGCCGCGACCTGGAGGAGCGACTGCCCCCTGCGGTGGCCCCACCTTGCCGCACGCTGGAGGGGCGGCTCCCTCCTGGCCACGCGCCGTTCGGTGGGGCCCACCTGGCACTTGAAATTTTTCGTTTTTATCCGGTTTGAAAGACGATTTTACGGATTTGGCTACTGCCGCAACGGAATTCCATTTCTAACCCCTGGGACGGCGATTTCGCGGACGGCAGGCGCTGCAAAGGATTTTCGCGATTGCCAAGCGCTCGCTATTTTGCACTGATTTTATCCGAAAATTCATTATTAAAAGTCAGTGTTAAATTTATGAAAAGCATGAATTATTACAAGTCAGTGTTATTTTGACGGTTGCTAGAATTTTATAGTTCAAACTAGAGTTAAGTAAATTCAAAACAATTCATATTTATCTTTGATAATCATAATTCTTATAGTGTTGTACAAATTTATTTGTCAGTTAATTATTTTGATTAAAAAATCAAATTTCGTTGTTCGTCATTCTCTTTCGATGTGCGACAAGTTTGACGACAAATTATAGTAAATTATTGAATAAAATCCGACATTGATATTATGAAATGCAGGGATACAAGATAGGTACATACCTCATAAAACTAGAATACAACATAGGTATACATGCCTTAGAGAATTCATATAACTGGGATACAACGTATCCCATAGTTATATGCCTCTTGTGAAGGACTAAGTAACAAATTCATTCATTTTATGGTCATGGTTGTCGGAATAGACGGTCAAAATAAGGATAATCATATATTGGTGGCAGACGGGGTACTACATATGGATACCCGAGAGGGCTTGATGAAATATCATCGTCAGGATTTGGAGGACTCTGAGGACGTAAGGTTCGTGGGCTAGGTGGCATGAAATCGTCATCATCATCGTCATTTGTATGGTTTTGAGCTAGCCCTCTTACAGTGCTGGTCGAACATCATCTTGCATTGTTTCTTAAACGGCCTGTTGTAGTAGTACTTGAACGGCCTGTTATGGTAGTGCTTGAACGTCGAGGTCTAGGTGATACGAAATCGTCATCATTATCGTCATCATCATTTGCATAGTTAGGAGCAAACCCCTCTGCGGTGGTGGTTGAACGTCCTCTTGAACTTGCTGTTGTAACAGTACAGGGTCGACCTATAGACCTCAAGTTAGATCCTCTTTTGCGTCTTCTGCGCGAACTAGGTATCACACCCCCGCCGAAGAGCATATACATCGCAAAGAATTCTGGGATATCTTTGTTCAGCAAATCTTTATCCTCCGGGAATGACTAACACACAAGACGAGCATACAAATTAGTAAACTTAGAGATAATGGTAAAAAGATTAGTAGGGTGAACAAATATGAAATAACTAACCTTAATATGCTCTGTATACTGATCGGGCAGCATCATTACCCTGTAAAGTCTCGTAGAGAAACCAATAGCAGAAGGGTGATCGGCTAGTTCGCACAACCTGAAATACGTTTGACGCCAACCTTGCAAGTGCGTCTTGAGGTCGTCGGAGGTCACAAGGTTAAGGGCGGAGGTTGTCACGTTATGCCTCGATAATGTCGGACGCCACTCTTGCAATTTGGACACCACTATACTTTGGTTCTCCTCCTTGAACGGATCATCCTTCCCATTACGCGTAACCTTAACGTGTAATGAAGGGCTACGCTGCTCATTTGAGGTGTCAACAAGAAAGCTCTGCTAGAGGATCCAGCCATGGTGAATTCTGAGTGGGAGCTGTGTATGTGTGCTTGCGGTTTGACCTTTTGATGTTGAATGATGGTTTCCTGTATAAACGGGTTGCGCTTAGTTCTTTGATTTACTGGGGGATATAACCAACGGAGACTGAGCTTCTCAAGTTCTCTTCTAGTCTAAGCAATACAAGTTTTGCTGATTACTTAGATTGGGTCTCCAGCATCTATGTTCTTAAGAAGAGGAACCTGCCCAGAGAATGTGATACGAAGGCATCGTACCTATGACTTGTCTACTCGGCCTGACAAAACTGCTACGTATGACTTGTCTACCCTGTCTAACAAAGCTACACGCCCATGAGTTGTCTAATCGCCAAGGAAAAAGCAGGTGCACGAGAGTTGTCAATACAGTCTAAGAAAGTAACAAGCATCATTCATGCATGGCAGTAATTTGTACATGTTGGATCTGAAATTTTGGACGGTTATTTGCTCTTACTTCATGGTTATGTGATGATTCTTGCATTACGGATACTTTAGTTAAAGAGTTGGAAAATCGTTTCCATAAAATTTGGCCCCGTTAACATTATCATTTAGGGTGTTCGCGCTAATGGATTTTATATGATAAGCAAGTTATAATTTGCATATTTTTCTACATTTTGGGCGTCATATACTGAAGTAAATTTCTAGACCAATTCCCCCAAAATTTGTGTTTGGACGAGTTGTTTTATGGTCCAGTTTTGCACGATATTTTATGGGCTGCCAAATGAGAAATCCAAAATAAACATATGCTACTTTATTATCTGCTTAGATTTTGGATGTTACAGCAATAGAACTACAATACTGAAATAGTACGTAAGATACATCATTCTTACACCACTTCGAACGGTATCCATGACCAAGTTTGTGTCCTCTATAGGAAACAAACTACTTCGCAAGTGCTGCGTACAGTATAACAAGGATAGCTATACACACAATCTTCTCCAACCACTTCACATGATCTAAAATGCGCTCTATCTTGAACACCAGCACGTTCAGCCTCTGCTTGAGCATAGGGTCGAGCCTCTGCTCCATAGCAGCCAGCAGTCTCTGTGGTCCTGTGCTTGGAGGACGCTCCATCGAGGTGTCCATGGTGTCCGCCCATTAGAAATATTGGCATCCTCCGGACTATGTGACGAGGTACACATGCAATGTGGTCGTGAAAAGAAATAAGATCTCTCGGATCAAATAGACAACTCTAAAATTAAAGAAATCATCAGTACAAGAATAAATCAAACTAACTGGTCACTTACTGAGAAAAAAGGGCATTTATAGAACACCCGGCCGTTATTTTCCTCCGTGCTGGCGTAGAACACGTTAGCTTGCACATTGCAGTTAGGACAATCGAGCCGCCTTGCAGTGGCAAGAGCACCAGCCCTTCGATTTTTTTGAGCTCGCCGTTTGAGACATGGCCTTTGCAAGGAAGGAATGGGATGAGGATGAGGATATGAGGAAGCAGAGCTAGTATGGAGGCCTATTTATGGTGGAAGTGCGTTGATTTGACGGGAAAAATCGGCCTGAAAAAGTTAAAAGCATTAGGCAGAGTGTTGCAACTTGTCACTGCAAAAGGTGACGGATGCTTTCTTTTTTGACAACTCGGCCTAACAAAGCTGATACCTATGACTTGTCTTCTTGGCCTAGCAATCGTGAATTGTATAAGTGTGATGGACCATCGCCTTTATCAGGCCAATGTGAGAAAGCAAAAGATCATATATTATGAAAGCAACATACTATATCGACATATTAATAAGGATTATCATTCTTAAAGCAGTGCGAACGGGCCGACATCAATTACATATACGCACTTTAGTATAGCAATAGAACCGGTCGCTGCCTCATAGTGTCACCTCAGATCTGGTCCCCGCTTTCGCGGACGACGGAGTTGGTCTTCTGGGAACATGAACCGGTTAGGCTCGTGGGTCGTGCTCTGTAAGTCGTACTGTGTTTCTTGTGACGGGCGAGGGGCGTCGTCAAGCTGGCTGGGTCGCAGGTTTGGCGTGGCCAACATGTCTTCCACCCACCCAGGAGGCTGCATTGCAATGTAATGTTAGTGCCGTGCTCAACAGTGAGTGAGTGCAACAAGTACCTCATAGTACACGTAATACTTACCGATGTTGGTTGCTCTATCGTGGAGTGTTGTGCCCACTGGGAGAACTCGTCCCTAGAAACCTGCACCCACATATTGTTAGCACGGCTCCGCTTTGGAGTTCACTACAACTAGAGAAACATACCTCCCATGTCGGCTGCACAGATGCTGACCCTGCACCATATTCATGGGTGTAGTACGGGGCGTAGTTCTGGTCCAACCAAGTCTGCTGAGGAGGGTGCTGCGGTAAGCGTGGCGGCGCGAAGGTACACCTAGCCGAACTTGTTGGAGGCAGGTCTTGAATTGGCGTCTCCACCTCGGAGTGTGTATAGACATCAGCAACTGTACTTGTTGACGGTGGAAGGAGAGTTTGATCTCGGCGCACGGCCTGCAAAAGAGCATGATGTGAACGAAAATGTTAAGTAACTCAAAAAGATATGTTCAATAGCAAGTAATGACTTCAACGAAATAAAATTACCTCACGTGGCGACTGTGTAGACGAACCGTGCATACCGTGGGTGGTGTAGGTCTGCCCGAATGCACAATCTTGAGGTAGACGTAACGGCGCGGATGCACCCCGCCCTGAACTTGCTGGAGGCAAGTCCCGATCGAGCGAGTCCGGGTCTGAGTATGTGTTTACCTCGGCAGTTGTACATGGGGCGATGAAGTAGGTAATTCATGGTGCCGCCGAGATGACGATGGCAGAAGAGAGTGATCCCCCCGTGGGCGCTGCAAAAAAATACATGGCATGGCGAACAAAATTACATTGCGTAAGTATTACGAAGTTTTTGAACGAAAGTTATATGTCATACCTGCGTGTCTTGACGACCAGTCTAAGCTGAAGATGAGCGAGCAAAGCTCGAGCGTCTTTCGGCCACGCTCGGTCGTGACGATCTAGGAGAAGGAGGTTGCGCACCTACGCGAGCACCCTGTACGACAACATCGCTATGACAGCCGCACGTTACAGTCCTCACGATGACCTTCACATCATCCAACACTGAACAGAGTACCCCTAGTAGGCTGGAAACAGTGTTGTGCTTCCCTTCTCGTAGTGCACTAGAAGCCTCGTCAACTATATGGTTGGCACGATCGAACTGCACGAACAACACTAGAAGTTGGTTAGGCGTAAATACAAATATTAATGTAATGTACCTTCTGCTTGTACCGTATCGTCCTGCTGTGATGCGTGGTGCAGAGGGTGGCCGAGGCCCAACCGGTCTGCGTGCGTGACCTCCTCGGGCCTCGAAGGAGCGGGTCCAGTAAGTCTACCATGCGTACGTGGCACGTACCACTCCAAGTACGCTATGTACGACTCTGGGTCGTAGGGTCGATTCTCGCCCACTACTTGCCCTGTGGAGGACTCCTCCCACGCAGTGGTCCACGGTAACTATGTCAGGCGCCAGTCGTCGCTCTGTTGGCCCTTCCGAGATTGCCTGGAAAGAATGAAATTTGTAAGTAATGAACTCGGATTGCATCCGGCAGGCAAGTAGAATATCGTACAATTGAATATTATGAATTGCACTTACCTGTGCACGTTTTGTGGCAGAGGTGGGCCAGCTGGAGGGGGATTTCCTGATGAAGACCGAACTACCGCATCACTTAGGCAGGGCAATGCTGTTCGACCATGTGACAAAACACCAGGTGGCATGTCGTCAACCAGTAGTAAATATCCTGGCCGCATTGCTCTGACAATCCATGCGGCGCCATAGTGAACAAGAAATGCGCAGTCCATGGTTGCCATATGATGTTGTCCTCGTGTAGGGTCTCGAAGTAGTTATGACTCTGGATAGACTCGACGAGGCCTCTCCCTAGCCCATCCCAACCGTCTAGCCGTCCACCGCGTACCCATGGTAGGCCCGTCGATCGGGTCACCGCCCTCACCGTAGAGCCTCCAATGGATACGGATGCACAGGCTCCTTAAAGTACGGCCGCCCCACAGGGAAGTGCTCCCAGTATCATATCTGAAGCAGATAGTAACACACTGCAAGCACGGGCACATCTCCCGTAGTCTTCAGGCGTGCTTCGCACAATCCCTTGTATGTCGCGCACAGCACCGCTGATCCGAAGCTAAACTGTGGCACGTCGTCTAGCTGGGCATCAGCCAATGCCTCGGCAATGTGGATCAAGCTGGAGTACACGGAGTCTCCCTGCGTGGAAGGAAACAACATCCAGCCAAACAAAAACAACAGGTACGCCATAAGGTGACTCCGTACTACAAACCCCAGCGCATCAGCGGGACATTGCATGTACTGCCGAAGCCAGGACCGTGGAACCCTCCGACTATTCTCTGGGATCGGATGATCGAACCGGTGCTGCAACCTTACCCTCCAATCAGGCCACTTCGGCGGTGGGACTATCGGCCTGCCCCTGATAGGTAAACCGGTAATAATGGCAACGTCCTACAGGGTCACCGTCATCTCCCCCTGGCGGAAGTGGAATGTGTGAGTCTCCGGCCTCCAACGATCGACGAGGGCAGACAGCAGAGCCCCATCCAAAGAGAAGCAACGACCAATGTCCATCATCCGTGCGAACAGCAACAGACCTGCCTGCCGTAGAAGAGGGACGTAGCGCGCGTCCAAGGGCCAGTGGATGCTCGGACCCCTGAGAACGAACGGTGGTGGACCGTCCCCCATGAACCAGGTACTGCTACGATGTTTCCCATTGTACAATGGGTCAAGGAGAGTCTGTGCGTGTCCAGCCATAACCTGCAGTGAGACAATAAATTACATGAATTGAAGAGTACGAGTAGCGACATAAAACAGTAAATATCATAACATGAAAAAACAACAAACCACATAACAGCACAGTACATAACGTTAAGGTACATTGCATTAGCTTGCACATCGTATTACATAACGTGCATTTACATTGGTGAACTAAGAATAAAATGACATGCTAGTACTACAATCACAAGTCGTAATACATTGTCACACGTTCCTATGGACAGTTCGACGAGCCCGCCTATTAGGCGCTTCTTCCTTTGTATGACCCATCGCCTGCTGGCCGACACCTCAGTGTAGCGAGTGCGTCTCATGTTGACTAGCATCCATATCGTTCACGATTAAATCGGATCGCCACGCCACGACCACTCATCTTCAAATTATCATTCTGGCACCAAGTCACTTAGCCTGGCCACAGCTCCCTGTAATGCATGTCCAGTCCGTAGGAGTTGAACTCCAAACTCCATGTCCCAAACAAATAGTCGGTGCTAAAGTACTCCGAGATGTAGGGTGCGGATGACTGACGGAGAACCGCGCACACTGCATATACATGGGAGCACGGTTTGTGTAGCAGTTTCGGCTTGTTGCATGTGCAAGTCGCTACATGGCATATTGTGCACACTTGTTTACGATAGCCCCTGCAATGGCCATCGACGAACTTCTCCCGTAGACGAACTTCAAATTTTCGCTTAACTCCATCCATTGTGTGCGCAATGTGCGACCGGCCCTTCTCTATTTTCTTCTCCATGTAGGCGTGCAGACGTTCAAAGAACTGCTTCCCCTCATCCAGGTGCCTCTTAGCATTGATTCCTCTATTCACGAAGTATCCAACGATTCTATTCCAGGTCTCCTCCACGATGGCACTAATTGGGAGGGACCGGACACCCTTCAGAACATCGTTGTAAACCTCCAACATATTTTTTGTCATTATTCCGTACCTTGCGCCATCGATGTCATAGAGCAGGGACCACTTCTCCAGCTCTGGAGCATGGAATTGCACCCACTGGGATGCTTCGAGGCCTCCTCATCCAACACTCTCCAAATTGCCTCGAACTTTCGCCTTTGGTTTTGCATGTAGAGCCTCTTGAATGTCTTCATGACTTCCTTGCTATGGAATGACCTGTGCAAGTTCGCCGCAAGATGCCTCATGCACCATCGATTAATGACATCATTCCATTGGTACGGTGGCTGTGTACCTCCTTGCATGGTGCTGATGGCCGACATTAGCCCAGCATGCCTATCTGTGATGAGGCACACGTTCAGGCGGTCCTAGACAACTGACTGCTTGACATTGGCTAGAAACCACAACCAGCTCGTCGTGTTCTCGCTTTCCACGATCGCATAGGCCATCGGGAGTAGCTGGTCATTGGCGTCGACGGCGACCACCATTAGTATGGTGCCCTTGTACTTGCTAGATAGGAAAGTACCATCCATAGTCAGAACAGGTCGGCAGTACTTGAACCCCCGAATTGCTGGTCTGAATGCCCAGAATACACGGTCCAGGATGAAACAGTTAGGACCCTTCGTGGGGTGTGGTCTCTCCATCTTTTGATGTAGGTCCCCTGATTGGCTTCAACAATCTGGTGAAGCATCCGTGGAACAAGGTTGTACGCCTCTTCGTACGAGCCGTACATCATCTCTATTACTTTCTTCTTCGCTCGCCACACCTTGCCGTAGCTAACAGGATATCCCACCATGTTAACCACGTCATCCATCAGTAGCTTCGGCGAAATGGTGATGTCGTCGTGACCAAATGAGAAATTAGGCTGGTCACATATGAGGACGTCACATTTCGGTGCTTGTGCAGTGGCTCAGCAAGCACACAAGTGTGATCTGTCAGGACGGTTATTCTGAAGTCCGAACTCACGGCCTTCAATCTCTACGCACGAATCTTGCCGGGACACTCAGGATCCAGGCACTTCACAATGTACATATCCGGGTTTGACCTATACACCCGGTACGTGCGGCTGATGTTCACCGCATATCTTGCAATTGTCTGCTAGGCGACACTCTTTGTAGAGAATCGTTGCCCTACCAGTAGAGTATGCTGATCGAATGCCCAACCATGGCTGCCTTCGTCCGACAACACAAGGGAAGACATCGCCAAATCATCGAGGCGTGAAGACACATAATCCACATCAGTGGACACAATGCCACCGATGGGAGCTGCATCGTCATCTTCACTGCTATCTGTGCAGACGTCCTCATCATCGTCGGATGTTGCTACGTCCTCTAAGTCTTCTAGGTGCTCGTGGCAGTCAATGCGAGCGGACCACCACTGCCCAATGTCTTCATTTGGGTGAAATTCATCGACAGTAATGTCCTCCCGGACGCTAGCACAAGGATTAGAGGTTACTCCTCTATCCACAAAGCGCACATAAACCATCGGGCGACAGTGTATCTGTGCCTGAGGGTTCATCACAATTTGCATGTATTGCCCCCACTGTGAGATGCCCGCGATCTTGCATAGCGCCCACAAATAGTCCGTCAAACCTACCACAGCTCTGGCATGCACGGCCTCGATTACAAGCTTCTTTCGGGAGGTCTCCCCGTCAAATGCGCTCCGCACGCACCTACGGAGCTCGCCCAAGTCCATCTCCATCAGACCCAGAGCCCGGATCACCTTCCGTTCGCAGTTCGAAAGGTCCGCCCCACATGGACCATCTCGAACAACGCTATCGCCATAAAACACGAACAAATCTTGCATATATGCCATTTAGTACCTACCATAACAAATGGCTCACGCCCATTATATCCAAACGTACAGCTCGTCAACTCTGTAAAAACTAGTACGATAGAAAATGCGGCCATCATCGATTTTCACGTCCTACTGTTAACGTAATAGTTACAGTTATGCATACATTGTGCATTATTACTACTATTGTATGCAGTACTAAAACTTTCATATCCTACTGGTACTACAATAATATTATAATATTCGTAATACTAGTATTTCGCTAACATTACGTCATTATTTATGTCATATATAATTGTTTTACGTGCTCCTAAATACAATATTATTGACCTCACATGTACAAATGACGTTATGCCATGTATTATTAATTCTAATAAAATCACAATAAATACACACCATTATTTACGCCTTGTTTCATCAGATTTATTTACTGTTCTAGCCTGGCAGAATAATTATTTTGCGTGATTAACCGCTGAACTAACAAAATTTCAAAAATAGCCATTGTACAGTAGGATCTAGCGGACATGGAATGCGGGATATTTTTTGATTCAATTTCCAGCGGTCCGAATCCGCTGGATATATATTTTATTTTTATTCCGGATTTCAGCGGACCCAGTTCGTTGTTTTTTTCATCTGGAAAAAAACGTACACAGTAATTTCCAGCGGTTCCCAACGTTGGATTCCGTGAGGGGTTTCCAAAATCGCCACAAAAAATTTTGGAATCACCCCACCGAATCCAGCGATTGGGAACCGCTTGAAATTTTCTGTGCACGTTTCTTTCCATATTAAAAAACACCGGACTGCGTCCGTTGAAATCCGAAATAAAAATAAAATATCCAGCGGATCCAGACCGCTGGAAATTGAATCAAAAAATATCCCGCGCTCCACGTCCACTGGATTCTACTGTATAACGGCTATTTTTGAAATTTTGTCGGTTCAGCGGCTAATCACGCAAAATAATTATTCTGCCGGGCTAGAACAGTAACAAATTCGTATCATCATTTCATTAACTACTCATTGCATCAATATAGTCATTTCACATACTGCTATTTGCACTAACATCACACCAACTTGTCCTATTTCACGTACTACGCAATACACTACTACTGTCACATCATGTCATATTATTTACGCAATTTTGTCGTTACGGACGCTATTTTTAAAATATAAATGCGCAGAGACCTAATATAGTACAAAATTTCTCTTTTCATCTACTGCTCGTTGTAGTAATACTGAGGTCTCATGTACTATTACTTACACTAATTTCGTACTAATTACGCTAATATTCCAATATTATTATATTATTATCCTCAAAGATTTCATACTAACCTTCCTCAAGGTGTGCTGAAGATCACTAAAGCCCGAACATCGTACAAAATAATCTTCGTAAACAATACCTGCAAAATAAAAATCCCGAATCAAATACTACGTAACAATATTAATCTAAAAATAAATGCTAGCAAATTATAGACACCGACTAAATTCCTCCAGATATCTTATTTCAAATTTTCGTTTCTGCTTGTTTTTTCCTGTCCCTTCTTTCCCCCGCCTTCCTCCTTGCGCTCGCGGTTATCTCAGCTCCCTCAAAAACTCCCGAACTCCCTCGCTCTAGCACTGGTTTCTTACCCTCGCCGACTATCTGATGCAAACCATCGCAGCGGTCCTTATTAATAGCAGGAGAATTGAGACCATGCGCAGCAAATGCGGACGCCGGTCGATGCTTTCGGTGCACGGAGAGGATGGAAGGATGTGATGTAAATAAGAATCAGATGCTCTATTTTCCGTGGCCGTGTTTGATGACTTGACTCGTGGTCGAGGGGCTGCTCACGAAACTCCGGTGAGGCACGTAGAAAGGGGGCGCACCGCCAGCGACCTTCGGCGGGAGGGCCGCCTCCAGCGTCAAGGCAAGGTGGCCCCACCGCAGGGCACGTCGGCGGCGGCAAGCTCCTCCGTGTCGCGGACGGTGGACCCGCCGCCTGCGCTCAGCGGGAGCAGCTCCTCCAGGAAGCGACAAGGTGGGCCCGTCGGGAGAAAAAATATGCTGCGATCTGGAGCAGCGGCACGCGTGGGCTAGGGGCTATTTTCACAATTTCGTTGCTTCAATGGTTATTTTTGGAAATACGAATAGACAGGGAGCTAATACAGCAAAAATTTCTCACCAGGAAGTGCATATATAAGCGAACTAGTATTAGCCTACACAGCAACGTACACCACAGAAACTAGTATAGTGCACTGTTTTCCGGTTTCCTTTTCCCAGCACGTAATATATGGTCTTTTCTATTTCTAGAACGCTTGTTTCCTTTTCCTTAATTCCAGGATATTTGTTTCCTTTTCCTTGAGATGATGCTGGAGGTGGGGGGAGATCTGTTATGGGCCACAGGGATGAGTTAGACACATTAAACAATGATCATCGGATGTGGGTGAATAAATCTGAGGAAATATCTGAGAGGTTAATTTTGATGGAGTCAAGTTTCTGGGAACGTTTCGCTGGGTACATGAAGGTTAAGCCATCTCTAGTGGGGTGCATTATTTGAGATGGACGTAGAAAAGAATGCTTAGGTGCATTATAAAAGGGTATAGATTAAGTCGTAGTACAAACACACTCACAGGTAGCAGAGCTGAGCAGGGCAGTGCAGGGCAGAAAACGAACAGAAACAAGCAAGCTAGTCATGAACGCGTGGTTAATTTGCTGTCAAACTTCCATTGGTATGGTTGCATCCATGAATGATCTCACGAATCACGATCGACGGGCTGCGGGAGAATTCGCTTGGGCGTGTATCGGGCGGCGAGCAGCAGGTAGAGGATGAAGTTGGCGGCGCTGATGGCCGCCCAGAGCCAAAAGTAGTAGTCCAGGTGCCCCGCGTTGAGGTCCGCCGCCAGCCACCCGCCCGCGCCCTTGTTGGTCACCGCCGCCACCACCGTCACCACCAGCGAGTTGACGTAGAACCCCAGCGACAGCGCCAGGAAGGAGAAGGCGGAGCAGATGCTGCGCATCGACTCCGGCGCCTCGCCGTAGAAGAACTCCAGCTGCGCGATGCCGCAGAACACGTCCGACCCCGCCACCAGCACGAACTGGGGGATCTGCCACGCGATGCTCAGCAGCTGCTTCCCGTCGCCGTGGATGGCGCGCAGCCTCCGCCTTTCGACGAGCGCCGCCGTGGCCATGGCCACGATCACCAGGAACCGCCCCACGCCCATCCGCTGCAGCTGCGACAGCCCATCTTCAGTCTTTCGGTGGTACCTCCTGGCGAGCGGCATGACGACGGCGTCGTGCAGCAGCACCCAGATCAGCATGAAGACCACCTCCACGGACACCAGCGAGGCCACCGGCACCCTGAAGCGGCCGCCGAACAGCCTGGTGTCCATGGCCATCCCCTGCTGGATGAAGGTCGTCGTCATCTGCCCCAGCGACGCCGCGTACAGCACGCACGTCACCCAGATGGGCACCATCCGCGCCAGGATCTTCACGCCCTCCACCTCGCTCACTGTGCACAGATCCCACGGACCATCCCCGTCGACCTTCACGGCGGCCTTGTCCAGGCACCCCAATCCCTCCGTGTGCGCCAGCTTCTGGCAAGGGCTCTCCTTGCCGTCGTCGTCCGCTTCGTACAGCTGGACCTGAGCAGCAGCGCCATCGAGAGGATGAAGCTTGAGCTTGAGCTTCCTCTTCCTGAAGGAGGCCACCAGCACCCTGAGGATGCCCTTGAGCGGGCTGCCCGTCGGGAGCTGCACCCTGTACCACGGCGTGCCTGCCAGGAAGACCACCGCCGCCATGAGCAGGCACAGCGTGGCCACCCCGAAGCCGAGGGCCCACGCCACGTTCTGCTCCAACCACGACACCAGCGTCCCTGCCACGAAGATCCCCAGGTTGATGGCGCCGAAGAACCAGCTGAAGAAGGACTGCTTCCTGCGACTCTCCTGGGGGTCGCTGTCGTCGTACTGCTCCGCCCCGAAGGGCAGCAGAGCCGACTTGACGCCTCCCGTCCCGATGGAGGTCAGGTACAGTGCCAGGAAGAAGACGGAGAACTGGGTGCCGCTCGCCGGCGGGCACGAGATCCCCTGGCAAGACGCAGGTCTCAGCGGTGGGATCGCGGCAGACAGAGTCAGGAGCACCAGTCCCTGCATTTGCACACCACAATTGGTTTCCCAAACTAATGAGCAGTGATACATTCCGGGCGGGAGCAGAACGACAAGAGCAAAGTATTCCTTCTTACGACGAGGTAGAAGATGAGGGAGGCCAAGATTGTCTTGTGCTTTCCCCAGTAGCTGTCGGCTAGGAATGCCCCGATGACAGGCACGATGAAGGTGGTTCCATTCCAGGTATCGACATGGGCAGCGTTCAAGGCAATGGTGCCGTGAAGCACCGTGCCCAGATAGACCACCAGATTCAGAGCTACTCCAGAGAAGGCGATGCTCTCCAACAATTCGAAACCTACACAGGGGCAGACGGAGGCAATTCATTCATCGCGAGCGAGACTGAATATTGATTGTGTCCGCTAGCTAGCTGAGCTGTTACCTAGAACAATGGCAGGGGCTTTCCATGTGAAGCGCCTTTTACTCCTCGAAGCCGTCGTCGTCCCAGCTGATGACGATGATGCATCGCCGGATCCCAGTGAAGTCATCTCCTGGTCCTGGCCATCGATAGATATTGCCGACATCTGCGCGCGCGGTGGGAGAACAGGAACAGGGTTGCTTGCTTAGTAGCTAATTGCTTCAGGTCAGGTCAGCTGCTCAAATTAGAAGCACTCGATTTGCGTATCGTCGAGTCAGATATATGATAAGAGGAGGGAGAAGGCAGGCAAGCTGCATTTGATTGGGACCTAGCGGGGAAACTCGTAACAAACACAAGAGGAGAGGAGAGGAGAGGAGAGGAGAGGAGAAGAGAGCAGCTACGGGCACTGAAACGGAACACTAAAGTATCGATATCAAGATGCCAACCTCTTTGAATTGATTTGGTTCAATGTGGACAAGTCAAAACTAGAGGACAAAGCAAAGGAAATGTGTAGCATCATATTGCTTATCTTGTTTGGCTTCACCTCAAGGCGAGGCCGAGGCGGAGCAGGACACGCAAGTTGCCGCTGAATTCCCCAAGTCAGCGGCGGTGCATCTAAAGCTAGCTGTCACTGGCTTGGGATTGATGCCATTGCCAACCACCTCCGCTCCAAGAACACACCACCAAAGCAGTACAAACTATACTTGTCAATGCAACTCCGATTAAACCAGCAAACTAGATAGATAGAAACGACTGCAACTTGTAAAAAGAAAACAGCAGCACGAAGCTAGCTAGCAGAGGGGGTAGAGGGATCTAAACCTGCTGGTTTTTTAATCTACAACTGTTGGCCTCCGGAAGCAAGGGGCGTTCTCCTCTCCTCTCTGACTGATCTGAGCACAGCTCACTCTTAGCACGATCCATGGTTGTTGAGGCCAACGGCAGATGCAAGTGTCATGTCACCTTTCCCTATGATTATAAACCAAGACAAGCAAAAACCCCCCCAACACTAGCCCCTTTTTCAACTAGCCTACCAACTACAGCCTAACCAATGGCAGTTGCACTGGACTTCACGAAAGCAAATGAAGTGGTCGTTTGCATCTCATTCACTCTAATCAGCTAATGCGATGTTGCTGCTACTAGATTCTAGAAGCATTGAGGAGACGACTGACTAGCGGCATTTCTTGATATCCATGTAGTGCTGAGTGGTATGTTGTATTGTTTTCTTAATATTTATAACTAATTGCAAATCATAATTTTATGATTGTATCACTAACTTTGTTAATTTTGATTACACATATTTATAGATTTTTGAGAGCGCACTAACCACTATGGTATAATTGAGGTACTAACTTCGTTGTTCGTTGTATTTCACATTTTCATTATGTTTCTCTTCTAATTATGTACGATTTTCTATCACAGTAGTTAGTAACTACTTCTAATTTGTTTGATTTTACCATTGTCTTGTTACCGGTCTATCACCCCTAAATTTATGTCCTAGGTACGCCACTGCCTAGTATACGCCAATTGCCACGATATGCAGCTGCTAGTACCGTACAAATAAATGTATTTCTATTTTTTTCCTGCCTGTAAGACAATACTGTATTGCTTCTTCTCCTCAGGACTGCTGTACAGGAGAGCAGCAAAAATGATGCCCTGGAATATACAGTTAAATAGAATAGCTGAATAAGCACTATTTTTTTTTGCATGGAGGGAGTAGACTAAACACTAATCTAAAATAGTAGTACATGTTTGTTTGGTTCTTACTGGCCATGTGCCTGTGCGTTGCAACAAAAACTCAATTTGCGACAAAAAAAATTATTTGCAAAGAACACTAACTTTAGTTATGTTTCAATAGTAGGAAAAGTTTGTTCCTCCGAAGAGATTTGACTATCGGGTTAAATCCTCTTCCATCTCAACCGTTCATGTTAGATCCAACAAATCAAGTACTCTAAAGGAGAACGGAAGATCGCCACCAACTCTTAATTAGAATTAGTAGAGAGATATCAATCCTTACCATTGAAGGACGAGAAAGTTATTGCTTTCCTCTTGCAGGAAATCTTCTTGCTTCTTGCACGCAGTCTTTCTCTTCTCTTCTCTTTCTGCGTGTGTCTCCACTACCGACCGGCTTGTCCTCCTGGAGATGAGAGTGGGTGCCCTCTAATAGGGAGTAGATGAAAGCAGAAGGCAGCGTACGCAGGCGGATGGAAGCCAGGTCTCCCCGACATCTTCGTGATTAGCACATGATTTAGTTGCTTGATTCTTTCCTTTTAATCCATGCATTTCCAGATATGATGAGATAGAATTCCCGTAGTATGGGATATAGTGAGTATATCCTTCTATCTATGCAGGACATGATGAGAAAATCCTTCTATTTATAAGATATATGAATAACATCCTTCCATAGTAAGAACATGTGAATAGAGATATGCTAAAATAGTATTTCTATTCAAAAAAGATATGATAAAATCCTTCCATCTAAGATATGATTAAATCCTCTTCTATCTCAGCCGTTCATGTCAAATCTAACAAATCAGATACTCTAAAGGAGAACGAACCACTGCCACCAACTCCTAATTAGAAGTAGTAGAGATATTATGGGATATGGTGAGTATATCCTTCTATCCATGCATGACATGATGAGAAAATCCTTCCATTTATAAGATATATGAATAACATCCTTCTATAGTAAGAACATGTGAATAGAGATATGCTAAAATAATATTTCTATTCTTTCTATTCAAAAAAGATTAGTAAAATCCTTCCATCTAAGATATGATTAAATCCTCTTCTATCGCAGCCGTTCATGTCAGATTCAACAAATCAGATACTCTAAAGGAGAACGAACCACTGCCACTAACTCTTAATTAGAAGTAGTAGAGATTGTTGCTAAATTTTACCAATTTTTTTTACCAGATTTGGCTAAGATCAGGCTATTGAAATTGGAGCACAAAGCAGCAAGATGTTGAGGTCCTTGATTCGAAGTGAAATTCTTGATTTTCCCATTCGTAGTCGCCATGGGAAAGAAATAAGAAAGAGATTATTCTCTTAGAGCTTGTCCAATACCATCAGTACTCAAAATGCATCTCCGCGCGTCTATCTAGCGCTTTCATTAGCCGCCTTGCATGATAGAAGTAGGAAAGTCCGTAATCCTCATAGCGCAACGAAGGATGCATATCTTGCAGCATAGAGAGGAGTATAGATCGATCACAGTGTAGAGTAAGACTGTTATCACTGAGTGAGGGTATTTTCTTCACGAATCTTGTTTCAAAAATAAGTTCTTTTCTCAGTTTTGCTAGTAAATAGAGTTAGCTTAGCAAGTAAAAGAAAAGTTGAAGAAAGATGGCCATAATCCATTCTTTATCCCTAGGAAAGGGGGTATAGAGGCGAGGCCATGAATAGGCCGATCCTCCTAGGGGGAGAACCCTCCCCTCCTTCCCACTTAGTTATTTCCAACCATTGTGGTTTTACATAGGTTTTCACACCTTTTTGTTATCATGTATGGAGCCAATATCACTTCACTTTCGCAGAGATATGAAATGACCTCAGTAGACATCCCACATCTAACTTTTTCACGGATAATCTACAGCCATTACTTTCTCGTCCCTTGATGCTTAAGGCTAGCAAAAAGGAATCTTTGTACACTTTTTAAGTCAACAACGCGTGAGTCCTATATGACATAAAATGAATCTTATCACATGTATGGCTACGAGCTAAACAAGCATCTAACTCATTCAAACTTATCTAACTTGAAGTGTGGCAAGGTGTAACTATGAACCAAACAGACTGTGGTATTTGGGTTTGAGCCCCTCCTCTCAAAGATTGTTTATTTAGTAGTTTTCTCTCTACACCCATTGTTAATGGCGGGTGCAAATTCATTGATTTTATTTGCTTCTTATTTAAAATAATACTACTCAAGTAGTATAGTTCCTTTCGTCCTGCAATATAAATCTAAGCCCATCGTATGCACGAAACACTAAGGGTGTGTTTGGTTGGTGGGATGAGGTTGAATGGGATGGGATGGTCCTTTACCATTTGGTTCCATTGTTTTGGGTTAATAGAATGATTCAGCATCTATAGAGAATATTTCTCAAAATTGTGTCCCACCATCTAGGAGGGGATGGTTCTATTCAAGCAACCAAACACATGAATGACTTTTTTCTTGAACCATCTCATACATGTACCACTTGATACAAGTAACCAAACACACCCTAAATCTAAGAAAAAATTAATTTTTTGGACCATCTATTCCTCTATTAAATATAATACAATCCATACCTCTATTAAATGTAATACTATAGCTACTCAACCACCTTTTATACTCCCTCCATTCTTTTTAAGTGACACTAGTCAGGGTCGCGCGCTACGCTACGCCGTGTGAAATTTGGTCGTGCGACACTACGCCGTGCGAAATTTGGTCAATAGATATTTCTAAAAAAAGGTAGCCAGGGTCGCGCGCTACGCTGCGTCGTGCGAAATTTGGTCCGACGGATATTTATGAAAAAAAAAGGGTATCAGGACGTAAACGGGAATTCGTTTTTTCTCGGGTTTTTTTTTTCAAAAATATGCTAGTTAGGAGTCATCACCGAATTTGCAGCACCACGAGTCCTCTTTGTGCGGTGCGAAACATGGTCCAACGGTTACCTATGAAAAAAAGGTATGAGGACACGAACATATTTTCGTTTTTTCTAGAGGGATTTTTTTAAATGTGCTAATTTGAGCGAGGGCCTCTACGCAATCTCGTTTTTCTCATTTTTCTAAAAAAAATGGGTCGCTAGGAATCGTTGTCGAATCTACGAAACCGTGATTTTTTTTTTGCGTAATTTCGGTTTTCTTGAGTTTTTTTAAAATAGGTTGCTAAGAGACGTCGGCGAATCTGTGGGATTTTTTTCAGAGAAAACCGCGGAGGGATCTAGACGTAATTTTGTTTGTTTTGCGTAATTTCGATTTTCTTGGTTTTTTTTTAAAAATAGGTTGCTAGGAGCCTTCGGCGAATCTGTGGATCGCTAGAGCTGTTGGCGAATGTGGGATTTTTTTTCGAAGAAAACCGCAGAGGGATCTAGACGTAATTTTGTTTTTTTTGCGTAATTCCAGTTTTCTTGGTTTTTTTAAAAAAATGGGTTGCTAGGAGCCGTCGGCGAATCTGTAGATTGCTAGGAGTCATCAGCGAATCTGCGAGGGTTTTTTTTTGGGAGAAAACGGAGGGACCTAAATGTAATTTCATTTTTCGGGTCCAATCGGCTAAAAACCGATTTATTGGGACCTAAACGTAATTTTGCTTTTTTATGTCCATTTTGTTAAAAACCACCGGGCCTGAACGTAAACCTCAGAGGGATCCAAACGTAATTTCATGTTTTAGGCCCATTTTGTTAAAAACCAACGGAAGGACCTAAATATAATTTTAAATTTTCTAAGGGACCTTTTCACGAGGGACACTAACGTGGCACCCCCAGTTGAGCTCCAGTTCTCTCAGCTTTATATTAAGGTATACATACATACATTTGTGACTTTCCACAGTTTACAAGATGTGACTTTGACCACTTCTTTGTAACTTTGTCTTATTACTCCCTCCGATCACAAATACATGTTATTTTAGAAATTGACACGGTTCTAAAACACAACTTTGATCGCTAAGTTACATTATATTATATTTATAAAAACCCAATAATAATATGAAAAGTACTTTTCAAGATAAATATATGCATATTATTTTCATATATTCAATCTAAATATTTAAAAGATACCAATACTTAAAGTTTTGAAAGTTTGACTGTACGCCTCTCTAAACAACATGTATACATGAGTATGTGCTGATAAAATTATAATATTATAAAAAATACAAATCTATAGATGTAGTTCTTTAATTTTAGATATATTAGTGATTAAACTTTAGGAAGTCTACCGGTACGGATCCTAGAGTGTCACTTAAAAAATAACGAAAGGAGTAGTATTAGGGATTTACAATAACTACATTTTGATTCTTTTAACGAGCTTATATCGTGGGTGGGGGCACCACTCCCCGGAATAAAGTTTTATACTGTGGGACGGAGCATGAAGCAACATTGCTGCCAGCAAGGATCTTGAATCACATTCAATTCAGCACCACCAGTAGAAGACTGACTCAACTTCTGGTCAACCGCTCGTAAACTAATTAATTAGGCCGCATTATTCGCTCGATCAGCTAAAACTAGCATGCAATCACCGGATCTTGCGTCTATCTACACCCACGACGAGTCTACACTGTCTCTCCCGTTATAAATAGTTGTCATTTTACATATCGATATAGTCTACAAAACACAGTTTTGACCACTAATTTCTATTATAATAAAATTATAATAATCTACCCATATAATTTTCATATATCTAATTTAAATATTTAAAAAGATATTGACAATCAAAGTTTCAAAAGTTTAACTATAGAGCAGTGCTTCAATGCTTTCCCTTCTAATACAAGTTGCACAAATCTTGAAGCAAGCGAAGGGGTAAGTAATCTTCATCTACCCTTCATTCATGATTTAATATTTATGCAACTGTAAAAAAGAAAAGCATTGAAACACCTCTCTTAACTATATATACATTCAAAACAACTATTCGTAACCGAGGAGGAAGTACTAATGCAACCAGCAGGTCAGGTTGTTACCAACCACCACCAACTCGCCTGGTATACTTGGTAGTCCTGTTCCGGAAGAAATTCGAACATATATAGTCTAATTGGGTCTCGAGGGATCACCATGTGATGTGAGCCTCCATATGACTTCCAACAAATACTATAAACAGATTGTAATATATATATATATATATAATTTCCATGTATCCAATTTAAATGTTTAAAAAGATATTGATAGTTGAAGTTTCAAAAGTTTAGTTGTATCTATATCTAAAATAAGATGTATTTGTAACTGACGAGAGTAATAAAGTACAGCTTGTCCGCCATGAAACCACAAACCGACGCTAGATTTAGTCAACAGGAATCGCTCATGTGATGCGCCATTACTGGTTGCACAAAATAAGCAGCAAGCTAGCTGTATAACACGTTGAAGAACGAAGAAGATGCACATGCACCCAGGCAGTGACCTCACCGAATGAACCAATAACAACATCATTGTTTGCATCTCACTGGATGACACACAGCACATGGATTGAACAGATCATACATTCCATCTACTACATGACTTTGGCAGATAGGGTACTTGTACTCAAATGGACAGAAAGGAAGGAGTTTCGGTGACATTCAGTTACACCTCAATCGATAAAGTTGGTTTTGTAGCAGCAGCAGCAGTACAGTACAACAGGATGTATAAAGCGTATGCAAACAGGGAGGGAGAGCTTATTAAGCCAGCAGAAAGTCTTATTTACTGGGGGGTGACTTTCTTGACTGTATAATTCTTTGCGAATGCTGTATACACAGCAAAGTTGACGGCACTAATCCCCGTCCACAACCAAAAGTAGTAGTCCAGATGGCCATCATTCAGATCAGCAGGAAGCCAGCCCTGCCCACCCCTGCTCTTGGTTAGAACAGCGATGACCGAGATAAGGAGCGAGTTCACGTAGTAGCCAAGTGACATTGCAAGGAATGAGAACGCTGAGCACAAGCTCCGCATTGATACAGGGGCCTCCGAGTAGAAGAACTCGAGCTGCGCTATGCCACAGAATACGTCGGAGCAGGCCAGAATCACAAACTGGGGGAGTTGCCACGCTATGCTTAAATTGTGGCCAGCCTTGACGCTGCGCAATCTCCACATTTCGACCAGTGCAGCCGCTGCCAATGAGGGAATCGCTAAAAACCGGCCAACACCCATCCGCTGCAGCTGTGTCAGCCCTGCAACATTTCCAGTGTACCTTCTGGCTATTGGGATCACAATGCTGTCCTGGAAGGCAACCCAGACCATCATAAAGATTACCTCAGCTGAGTTCAGAGAAGCGGCAGGGACTGAGAAGGATCCGATCTTGGTGTTCATTGCATTCCCCTGTTGGACGAAAGTGGTAGCTGTTTGGCACATTGAAGCTGCGTAGAAGACGCTGGTGACCCATATTGGAAGCATCCGAAGCAGAATCTTCACTTCCTCCACCTGAGTTACCGTACATAGTAGCCACGGATGATGACAATTGCTATCCTTTATCTCTTGGTCCTCTAAAACTACAGCAGCCTTATCTAAGCACCTGAATGAGTTTAAATGTTCAACATAATTTCAATCAAAAGGTAACAAAAAGGACTTCAAATTGCGCTACCTATGACAAATCAAGACCACATATCTACATCAGAGTGTTTGCTTGCAAGGCAAAATTTTGATGCACAGAACAAATTTTCCAATAGCACCAATTATATTAGAATTTCTTTTAAAGAGGTAAAAAACACTGCTGATTTCTTTTCTTTTCTTTTTTGCGAGGGAAATTTCTGTGCAAGAGTAATGAACTTTACACCTAGGATGAGATTAATATTTTGTGCCCATATCATATTCAATTGCAGGGGCTGGTGAACAGTAAATAGGCTTTAGGCGTGAGATTAGATCCCTTGTTATCTTCCAAATGCCTCTTTTTAGGTAATCACAAACAAACTACAGAATAACTGCAAGCTAAATTTCCCTTGGTCGATCAAACAAATTTAAGCTGGCTTGTCCCGCTATGCTAACAGATTTGGACTCCAATTCCAGTATAGCCATAAATTGATTACCATACCTGAATCCATCGGTGTGTGCTAATTTGCTTAAGTCGGTTTCATCCCCTTCAAACAAGAGTGTGCTATCAGCAGGAACTTCCACTTTTCTCTTCTTAAGAGATGCAAGAAATACCATTATAACACTTTTCAGTGGACTTCCACTAGGAAGTTGAACCCTGTAGGTTGGTGTTCCTACCAAAAAGGCAACTGTGGCAATAATAAGGCATATTGAGGAGATGCCAAATCCAAGAGACCAAGCAACATTTTGCTGTATCCAAACAACGACGGTGCCTGAGATGAAGACTCCAAGGTTGACAGCAATGAAGAACCAACTAAAGAACGCTTGCTTCTTTTTACTCTCTTCAAGGTTTGAATCATTATATTGGTCAGCTCCAAAGGGAAGCAAAGCTGATTTGACCCCCCCAGTCCCAACTGAAACAAGGTACAATGAAGCAAAGAACACAAAATACTGAAACCCTGTTGCAGGAGGGCAAGAAGTTCCTTCACATGAGGTGGGTCGTAATGATGGAATGACTGCAGAGGCTGTAATGATGAGCAACCCCTATTTGTGGACATAATACGAGGAGTTAACAAACACCAGATAATGAAATTACAAACATAAAAACTGTCACGTATCAGGAAAGAAAAAGGATAAGTGAAGACCACAATGCCTGTACTTACAGTAACATAGAATATTATAGAGATAGTGACCGTCTTGTACTTCCCCCAGTATGTATCAGCAAGAAAGGCTCCAAGAACGGGTGTAAGAAATGTGGTGCCGTTCCATGTATCAACATTTGCAGCATTTGAAGCAGTACTTCCATGGAGGACCGTTCCAAGATATACGACAAGGTTCAGGGCAATACCAGAGTAAGCAATGCTCTCCAAGAATTCAAAGGCTACAGTGCAAAGGAGGACAAGTGGTTGCTGGTTACAGCAGCAGGTTGATAGAAAAGGAAAATGGTAGTTTGTTGTAAGAACTTGGAAGTTAATAAGTTATGGTGCCCATAAATAATATGGATGTGTTTGCATCCGTGAGATAAGATGTACCCAAAATAATAGCAGGAGCTTTCCAGTTGAAGGGCTTGTTATAGTACTGATCTGACGAGGACACCTGTAGGAAGAAAAGAAAAAATCAAGTTACAGTCACCATAATGTGAAGTTGAAATGAGGAAAAGAAATATGGATTATGAAACGCTATGCTGAGTTTTTTATGATGTAGTTCCTTTTGTGCTTGTAAATTCCATTTGTAAATAAGGAGATGCTCCTATGCATCACAATTTGAATGTTGCATACAAATATTAAAGCATGAAAGAAAGGTAGATAGTGATTATTTACTTATTCGCTTGTTTTAAGATTTGTTCAACTTGTATTGGGAGAGTGATGCATAGAAGCACTACTCTTGTTTTCTTGTCAATAATAATAACAACAAATGTGAGTAAACGAGATTTTGTTTCAAGCAGGTAGTAGCAACTGTGAAGAGATTTTGTTCATGGACGCAGAGGTTCTAGTGACACGCTCTACGAATGGCCGGGTTACAGATCCTGATGCCGGCGGCAAATTGCTCGGGTCTCCATGATGTTTGGACGCTATGGAAGGAGAAAGGAATGCCTGTTTCTTCCAGAACAATCACTCGGGTCTCCATGATGTTCTAGGAAGGCTGAGAGCGGAGCATGGCGCATGGCTGCAGGCAGGAACTTTGCAGGAGTAGTCGCTGATTTCTTTTATTATCTTTGCAGCGCAGCGCTGCATAGCAAGGGAGCTCCCTTGTGTTGAATGCTCCTTTTCATTTCATTTTCTGCCGGTTGTAGTTTGACATTATTTCCTTGTAATACAAAGGACTTGTTTGTTTAGTCTTAGTCTTTTTGGCTTAGCTTAAAGCTAGCTTTTAGGCTTAAACAACTTAAAAGCAATCAACATGATAGAGGTAGGTAATTTTACCCTAACTTCAGTTGCATTAGTTTAAGACCAACCCTCAATAAGCCAAAAAAACACCTCTTCAATGGCTTTTGGCTTTTAGTTACATGGAGGCATATGGTTTTTGAAAAAGCCCATGTAAAATACCACCTATTTGTTTAGGTTTTGACATTTTGGCTTTTAAGCTGGTAAAGAAGCCCAAACAAATAGGGCACAGGCACGCAAGCCTTTTGCTAAAAAAAGTGTTGAAATTTGCGGAATATTGTGTTCGTGTGTGTCCCATAGGATCTCCACACATTTATTTATAGCATCAATCATAACTGAATTGATCCAAACTCTATCACTAACTTCCTAATTTCTCTAATTTAGCCGGACTCAATCCAGGATTGTATCTCTAATATGACTTATCTCCAATACTCCCCCTCAAGATGGGCATGAGATACCATCATGACCATCTTGTTACATAATGCAACACTCACCCTCAAGACAACTACTATACTGAACCATCAACATGATGACGAATACCACAACCATGACGTCCGCCTCAGACGTCCAAAGCTACTCCGATGTCATGATCGACACCACCTCGTCGCACCTACGGTCTTGGTCTCCTCCATCTCTACCTACTCGCTTCAAGCCTTGGTCTCTACCGTCTCCTCTAGCCCCTAGCACCCCTGGCCTCCACCATCTCTCCCAACACACCCCCGACCATCTTGGCTTCCACCACCTCTCTCCTAGCATACCCCCGACCATCTTGACCTTCACCTTCTACTTACCGATCTCTGCACCTCCCCACCATTGTTGCCTCTTACAATAGCATCAACACTTCGATAGCTACCACCAACACCATAACTATAGTCATAGCCTCTACCGGAGCTACCACCAGCTCCTACTCCAACTACCAATTCCATCTCCTATGGGCTCGCCACCCAACTCCTCTCCCATTACCAATACCACCAAAGTCACATCTTGATCTATCTTCTCCCCCAGTTTCAGAACTTCTCTTCCTTACCATAAAACCTCCACCATCAGCATTAGCCAAAAAACACTTCTCAATCTCTCCCCCCTGCAAAGCACATGCAGCCTCTTAGCAAACAACAATCAACCGAAAATGTCCACCTTTCTTCTTTCTACAGGCTCTTGCCTTTCTCCAAGCAAGCAAGAGCAAAAACAACAGCCACTCAACCACAAACTGAAGCACCAAACACAGAAAATCTACCACAAACTGAAGCACCAAACACAGAAAATCTCACAACTCGCAATGACACCAGACCTAGCAGTCACATAGCAACAACTCCTCAATCTCGATCAACACACTCGACTCGCCAAACTATGTTGCGTGTCTTTCCACGATCACGGCAACCCTTCAAGCATCGATGTCAACACAGACCACAAACTTAGCACCCACACCTCTCGTACACAAATGTGTGTGTATAGCCAAGCAACAAACTCCTCTGATTGGAGAGACCTCTCTCTATTTCGCTCTGTGTTACACAAAAGTAGGAGACCATCATGCGCACCATTCTCCCTTCCTCTAGCATGCCCATCTCTGCCCAAATAAACAGCAGCAAGAAGCCATAGCAAAGAAGCACCAAATCCTATTGGCCACACCGGATCGATCAACCATAGCTACAACAAATAGATCTCCCCCTCTTCTCCTAATCTTTTGTCCCATCTTCGTCTGATTCTCAAACGAAGCACAACAATGGCAGCACCACCACAACAATTTTCAGTAGCAACAATACCCAATTTCTCCACGACCACTTCTTTCACAAACCCGACCAAACAAAGATCAACAAACATAGCAGCAGTCATCTCCTTCTGTCTCTCCATCCAGATCCAAAACCTCCTCTCCTGTTTTCTCTAGCAAAGGACCTCAAGTCCAACTCCCTCTAGAGCACCCGATCTCCTCTCCTCTCTCAATCTGCGGACAAACCAGTGATGCTTGATACCCAACACAGTTAGCGATTGGTTCTATCTGCGGCGGCTTTGCCGTCTGTGTGCGGCGATCGTAACTGGGTGCCGCGACGGGACAACGGCGCCCGGCAGATCGATGACGGCCCAACAGCCTCGAGCGGCGGCGGTGTCTACACGCAGGCAGTGGAGTGACCCGGGGCTCTCGAGCTTCAGCGATAGCCCGGTGGCCCCAAGCGGTGACGACGCAGTCTACCCGCCCGAGGCTAGGCGGCACTGGTGGCCTGTTCACCCGAGTGGGGTGATGATGGCAACGTGATGCCCCTGAGATGAATCACGGCGGATGGTGGCAACGGATTGGAGCAGATCAGGATCGAGGGCAGGATCGAAGGCGGCGGCAGCTCAGAGGTATGATTTAGGGTTTGGCTTTGATACCATGTTGGAATTTGCGGAATATTGTGTTCGTGTGTGTCCCATAGGATCCCCACACATTTATTTATTTATAGCATCAATCATAACTGAATTACATCCAAACTCTATCTCTAACTTCCTAATTTATCTCTAATTTAACCGGACTCAATCCCGGATTCTATCTCTAGCATGACTTATCTCTAACAAAAAGTAACTGTGAAGAGGAGCAGCCGGAGTTCATATCAAATAGCCTTTTACTACTACTAGCACTACTAATTTGTTTGCGTATGACAAATATGATTGAAGGAAACTAATACAGTAATACTACATGTAATTTGTTTGGTGTAGGATAATATATGATTGGAGGAAAATAATAGGCTAGCCTTTGACTAGCGGTACAAATTTGTTTCTGAATCTCAATTAATCTTTCTTTTTCTTGCCTGCAACAAGTATATTATCAATCTATAAGTCGGGGAAGAAGAATATGAGTAGTAGCACATAATAATCTCGTCATCTCAAGTGTGGTGGTCAGAGGTGAAGTAGTGTAATCGATGATTAGACAGATATATAGATCGGATTGGATCGCAAGCAGCTGCAGCTGTAGGAGACCTACCTGGTGGGGGTGATGGAGCAGGGGCAATTGAGCTGCTTCTCCGCTCTCCGTGTCCATGCCGCCTCCGAGCAGGAGGATGGAGCGAGGAGGCCGGAGTTGGTGCTCCTCAACCCCCTCTCCTTGGCTTCACTTTGGCGAGAGCTAAGCTGGTACTAGTAAATTGAAGGAAGAGAAGAAAGAGTAGGCAGCTGGAGACTTTTCTTTCCACTACAGGTGGAGGTGGAGACTCTGGAGTAGATGCTAAATTCTACTGCTATTGATTTCTCCTCGATTTAGATCTATCCAGGGAGGGAAGAAGGATTCAGATCCAACTGCACGTCCGCACGCACAGCACAGGTTCTTGGAACATAATCGTCCAAAATCACTACGAAAATCTACTGTGTAGAGTCGGTTTGGTAGTCGAAATCGTCAGTAAACCGATCCAATTTAAAAAATTCAAAAAAAATTAAAAAAATATGCAACGAAAACCGGTTAATAATCTATGAAAATCGCTCAAAAAAATCGGCTCTAACAAACATTCAATTGGCCGGTAATCGACCAGTTTTCGGTCAAAATCGATTGAAACCGATCGATTTTTTATTGTTTTAATTTTTTTTTCTAAAATTTTATTTTTAACCCTTCAGTTTTTTACGATTTTCGATCGATTTTTACTGATAATCGAAAAAAAATCATTCAAAAATCATGATTTCGATATTACGAACCTGCCTTAGGGTCGATCATTTTCTTTCTCCTTGTAGCGTCAGACTTTTGTGAGTCATAGCCTGAGAGGAACATTGGATTGGAGGCTAAACAAACTTTGGACTATGTTAGATTTAATTTTGGAAGAGGAATTCGATTCCTAAAAGAAACAAGAAAAAGATTCGGTTTATTGAATCTTATTCTAATTCTTAGAACTGTAGGTTTGGGTATAAATTCCTAAGTAGTCCTAAATTTTTTTAAAACAAGCAAAGATGAGAAAAACAAGAAGCAAACAAGTATAAGAAAGCAAGACAGCAAGAAAAGGTGCTACTTGTGTCGCACCACAATTTTTTTTCTCTTCGTGTGCTATTGTGTTCTCCCTTGTGCCGTCGTACGTGTGTGCTGATCCAGGCTAAAACCAACAATTGGTATCAGAGCGAGAGTCTAATCTGGGTGTCGCACTTGGCCGAGGAGGCCACAATTGCTGCGCCTCAGGGCAGCCTACCGTTGCTAAGCGATATAGTGCCGAGCGAGATTTAACGGTGCATTAAGCGTTGTTGCGGTGGTGCATGTGGCTCCATGACAAGGAGACAGCGAGGTAGAGAACTGTCGGCGTTTCGAGCACCGGCAAGTAAATTTGTAAGTCTAAGGGGTCGCGCGTTCCAATCCCTGAATGGTTAGACTCAGAAGTCCAAGATGTATATTGGTTCGGGCTGAAAGTCCCTACTCCAGTTCGTGTGGTGGCGTTGTATTCCCTTGATCTGAGATGATTGCACAAAGTTTTACAAGTGAGAGTGCTAATGGCTTAAGCGATGAGTTCGATGTGATCCCCTCCCTCACGGGGTTCTGCCTCCTTTATCTGAAAGGAAGGCGGGTTACATCGAAGTGGGAGAGGGCGAGATGACCTACACTAGGAGCCGGTCCTTCGCTCTGTGACTCGTCATCGCCCGTCTTTGCCCATCTTTGGGTCGGTAGCTTAGTTGGTCGAGGCGGTTAGGTATTTCCCACGAAATAGCGTACACGCCCTCTGCGAACCTTAGCGTTCTTTGCGTCGGCGTGGAGTCTTTGCCTCGGGAGAGGTGTGTCTTCGTCTTGTATGTGACCGCCCGATGGGGTGGGAGCATGACTTGGTCGATCATTAAACCTTCTAGGAAGGAGCCACACGCCCTTGTATAGTCACTTTGATTGACCCGTTCGTGGGGTAGTGGTGATTGGTAGTAGAGGTTTTGACACGCGACCCTTGGCGGGTTTGCGATCGGTCGGGATCGACCCAGCTGCGGTCGGGAGCTCTGCTTGGTCGGGCCGGGGTCCGTCTCGTGGCGAAGTCGGAAGCCCGCTCGATCGGAGACACTTCCTCGATCGGTCGGGAAGGGTATCTTGTGTGGCCTTGCGGTGCTGGTCGATGAGTGGGTTTGAGGCGGCTGTTGGGCTTGAGCTGTGCTTGAAATTTGCCGCTTGTCGTTTGGGCGTTGAGGTACCCTTGTTATAAGTATTCGTCAAGTAGCCCCGAACCCTCGGCGATTTGCGGTCGGTTGAGGTTGAGAATAATGATTGGGCCCATGCGGTCGATCCGACCAGGTTAGGTCAAGCGATTTGCCAGTGTACCCCAGCGCATCGGCGGCTGCCTTGGAATTTTGCTGGGTCATTCGAGCCGAGGGCTTTGAATCACCTCGTCGTGCCGCGCCGCGCCTGACTTAGCGCGCCTCGCCGCTTCGTCTTACGGGCGCCGGATTACGGTGAAGGCGCCGTTTTCCGGCGCTTGCATTTATTGCAGAGCGTTCAATCTCCTCCGTCCGGGTATATAAGGGCCATACGGCTTCTTGAGTGATAAACCCTTAAGCGAGAATCCTTTTGTTTTCTTGATATGGCTTCGGGCACCCTTTAGTCTTCGCTTTTGGTGATGATGTCGGGGTAGAAGAAGAAGACCCTTTGGTGAGCTTTGAAATTTGAGTTCGACTAAGCGATGGCGAACCGGAGGAAGAAGGCTGCGGCCGTGATCTTCTGCCGTCGATCTGTTGCTCGAGTCGTCCGAGACTCGAGGTAGCAAGGGGGCCCTCCTAGAGGCGATGGCGCGAGGGCCGGCGTAGTTAGTGCTGTGCGTCGATGTCGGTGAGCGGCGGGGCGCGTCGGCGTAACGTTCCACAGCTGCGGCGGCCGTCCGTCGACGAGCAGGGCCTACCAACATGTCGTCGGTGCGCCAGATGCCGTCTGAATGTTAAAAGGCTTTGGCGGAGGAAGTCTGTAGTAGTGTAGCGTAACTATTCTTGTATCATCAGTACTATATTGTAAAGTTGTGTAAGTTTGAGCTTTGTTGGCCTATAATGAAATCTCTTTTTCCTTTATGGATGTCTTCGTTTGAGTTGTGCTCGTTTAACGTCGTAGCTAGGCCGTGCCTTGGTGGCGAGGGCGGCCGCGATGCCTCTGCGCGAGGTTGAGCGCGTCAGAGTGCTCGTTTAACGTCGTAGCTAGGCCGTGCCTTGGTCGGCGGGGCGGCCGCGATGCCTCTGCGCGAGGTTCGGGCGTCCAGAGTGCTCGTTTAACGTCGTAGCTAGACCGTGCCTTGGTCGTGAGGACGACCGCGATGCCTCTTGCGCGAGGTTCGAGCGTCAGAGTGCTCGTTTAACGTCGTAGCTAGGCCGTGCCTTGGTCGGCGAGGGACGACCGCGATGCCTCTGCGCGAGTTTGGCGTCAGAGTGCTCGTTTAACGTCGTAGCTAGACCGTGCCTTGGTCGGCAGGGACGACCGCGATGCCTCTGCGCGAGGTTCGGACGTCCGAGTGCTCGTTTAACGTCGTAGCTAGACCGTGCCTTGGTCGGCAGGGACGACCGAGATGCCTCTGCGCGAGGTTGAGCGTCCAGAGCGCTCGTTTAACGTCGTAGCTAGACCGTGCCTTGGTCGGCAGGGACGGCCGCGATGCCTCTGCGCGAGGTTCGGGTGTCCAGAGTGCTCGTTTAACGTCGTAGCTGGACGTAGGCTCGTTTTACGTCGTAGCTAGACGTAGGCTCATTTTACGTCGTAGCTGGGCGTAGGGCATCCATCCGAGTCCTCGTCTAGCGAGGGCTGCGAAGGAGTGGCCGCCGTCTATCCCGCATTATCGCATCGCGGTGTGGGACTGGAGGGTGGCGGCGGCGCGTTTACCGCGTTGGTTTGAGCGCGTGCTCGTGGAGCTTATAGGGTAGTCAGAGTGGGTCTGGGAGGTCCAGCCAAGGGGACCCTTCCGGCGGACGGTCCCAGTAGGGTGTCACTGGCCTGGCGTGGGGCGACCCATGAAACCTTTCTCTACTCAATCCGTATGGGCCACTGGTCGTCCCAGCCGACCCGAGCGCACTAGTATCGCTCATCGATGAGCTCCGGGAGAGTGTTAAGTATGGTCTCGGGCCAGTAGAGGTGATTGGGTGCGTCGGCCGACCTAGCAGGGGCCCACCGTGGGCTCGCCTCATACTTGCCCTTGCTCAAGTTTGTTGGGACGGCCTTATGCCCGTCGGTGGGGTAGGCCCTTTGAACCATGACTTTTATTTGGGCCCTGGCGCAAACCACAGGGGCTTTGGTTTGAGGCCGCGGCGGCCGTGTGGAGCCTCTGCGCGTGCCCGAGCAACCGTCACAGCCTCAAGGCGGAGGCAGAGGTTAGGGCGCCTTGCCGAGGGCGGCTTTATGGCTCTGCTAGTTTTGTCGAGGATTAAATGCGAGTGGAATTAGGCAAGGAGTTACGGTGGCGTGAGTGGGCACGGCGCCGCTCGGCGCTGTTCGGTTGGTGCTGCTCGTCTTCTATATATCGTTAAGGGCGCTTTGAGTATTCACGGCACTAGCTTTCCTCGCCTCCTGTCCTAAGGCAGAAAGGAACAACAAAGAGCCAAGGAAAAAAAACTCACCTTCTCTTCTCCTCGCCTTTAAAGTCGCCTCTTTACTTGAGGATGTCGTGGCGGAGTGCTCGCCCGAGCCAATGTCGCTGCGCTTGGTGAAGAAGGGCTTCCTCCTGCAAGATCTCTCGGTTGGAGGGTGCCGACGGGGCGGTCGCCACCTCGCCGAGGGGGACGCGAGTCGTGGTGCTTGCTTCTTTCTTGGCGCGGCCCGGCTTGCCGTTGCACCCGTTCGTCCGGGGCTGCTCTTCCATTACAAAGCGGGCGCACCATCTTAACCCAGCAGGGTCCTCCACATCGTCATATTCATCACCCTTTGCGAGGCTTTCACGGGAATCGAGCCGCGTTAGGCGCTATGGAGGCATTTCTTCCAAGCGAGGCTCGGAAGGACAAGCCAAGAGCCATGGCGCCGATTGGTGGCTGGCCCTTGACCGGTCCGTAGGAGCACGGAGTACCTCGAGGTCAAGCTGCCGTCGTCCAACAAGGGTGGCGCTCAGAGTGGTTCTATGCTCGAGCGTCGGAGACGGCCCCGCCCTTCAAGGCAAACTTCCGTGGCGGGAAGGAGTGGAAGCTAGGCGTAGAAGCGAGAGAAGAACAAGGTGGCCCTAATCGTGGGCGGTCGGGGCCCTAAGGAAAAAGGCTCACCGGGGGCGTGGTCGTCGGCGCCTTCATGAGGATCTGCGTGCAACCTCTCGCGCCTACAGACCCGCCTGTTCGTGCGAGGGCGTCCGTCGGATGAGGATGGCGGGCAGGTGGCCGCGACGGAGGTCGAAGCCCGAGTGGCCGCCGTCATGGGAGGAAGCACCACGGAGGCGGCAAGTGGCCACCCGGAGCCATTCTCGGCGGCCCACCCTCCAAATCTGGTAGGTCGGCCGGACTTCTTCCCGCCCCTCTTTTCTTTGCGTTTAACGCCTAGTCTGACCAGTGCTTTTATCTTCTAGGGGCTCTTGGGCATGTCCTCCGGGCACGCTCGGGAGACAAGGAGGTGAGGCGGCGGCGGCGAAAACATGGCCTTCGACTCCTCCGTAAGCGGAAGGAGGAGAGGAGGAAGAAGAAGAAGAAGGAGAGGCTTGGCGAGGGCGCGCGGCGAGGCGTGTCGGAGGCCAGCTGCGTGGTGCAACCTCCACCAGCGATGAGTGGAAGCACCCGATCCGCAGCGTATTGTGGGTTCCCCGACCCGCCGGCCGTGGCGGTCGGCGTGGACTGCCGGGCGACACCACGAGCCCAGCGGCCACAGGGCCTCGGCGGAGGTGACCACCGCGTCGCCGTCATCGTCGCGCCTTCAGCGGAGAAGCTTGAAGCGGCGGCGGATCGCCTCGGAGGGGCCGTGCGAAGAGGGCGCTGCCGCGCACCCGCCGCGGCTCGATAAGTACTTCTTTTCTTTTATTCAAACACTTTTCTTTGAAAAGCCGCTTGGCCCATTTTTAAGCGTTTTGCGACGTCTGGCGCCTATCTGGGTGTGGCCGTGGCGCGTCTGTAAGCGATTCGCAAGGGCAGCGCCGCGAGAAGGTTCAAGCGCCCGTCGGGTCGGCACCGATCGTAGTCTTGGCCGGCCGGCGCGCCCGCCTGCCGGGCGAGGAGCTCGGCGCCTCGATTGGGGACACCGCCGTCAGCGTGGTCATCCTCGCGGAGGAAGAGGCGGTGCGCCCGATGGTCGCCGTGAGGCGGCGTTGGTGCGGAGGTGCCGACCCTCGCCCA
The DNA here is from genome assembly GCA_036346275.1 of Otatea glauca. Lineage (NCBI taxonomy): Eukaryota > Viridiplantae > Streptophyta > Magnoliopsida > Poales > Poaceae > Otatea > Otatea glauca. The sequence goes on from CM070729.1 coordinate 60,720, forward strand.
CAGGGAGGTCTTGGCAGAGTCCGCGCGCGGAGTCGCGAGGGGACCTGGGGACCAATCCTACCATCGTTAGATGGTGCTCTAGTCGGGTGGCGCCCGCTTGAAGCGAGCGACCGGGGCTCCTGCTGGGAGGCCCACGAGTCGAGGTCGGTGGGCGAGAGAAGAAGGCGAGTGGTCGCTCTTGACAAAGGCGTTACGGGCCAAAGCGAGAGATGGAGCTGGTCGAAAGGGCGACTCTTTGTCTGGAATCTTCGGTAGCGTTGGGCCAGCGATGGTCGGGGAGTTCGGCCGATCGACTGGTAAGTTGGCGAAAAGAACCCAACTTATAAAATTACGTCGTCTGTGGCAGTGAGACTAACGGTTAGTCATCGCCTACTGACATCTGCGGGCTTGCTCGAGGACGACGGTGAGCGGTGCCGTGGAAAAACGCGACCGTGCGCCTTGAGTTGCGCTTAGCTCAAGAGCGGCGTGAAAGCGGTCGGGCGAAAGTCGCCGAGGAGCTTGAGGCGCTAAGGCTCTCTTCGATGGCGCTGAGGGGCCAGATCCACGAGATGAAGGTAGCGGGCTCGAGTCCTCCTTAGCGGCCGTCGTTCTTAGGGATCGCCACCACCGCCCGAGGCGCGCGCCTTGAGCAAGCCGTCTGCGGACGGCGAGACCGAGCTCGGAAGGGCGCCGGCAAAGTCCGCTCGGCGGGAGGCGCTCGGAAGGTTCGACCTCATGAGGACCTCCTCTGAGCGGTCAAGCAAGAGGTCGGCAACTGGCGAACTCCGCGGCGATGGGGTCTCAACTTCTTATTTAATTAGTAGGCACTTTTAGTGAAGTCGTGACCATCGGCGCGTTACCATCTGAGCGCGAAGAACTTAGGCCTCGCGGTTGAGGCGGAAGGGCCTTGAGGCCGTGGCGAAGTAGTCGCAGGCGCGGGGCGTGCTTTGGCGGCCGAGGTTCTGCAGCAGTCGGGCGATCGGCCATGAGCGGAGCCCGCCGCAAGGCGGCGGGGCGTCTGCGCCTGGTCCTTGGAGCGGCGGGGCAGCTCTGGCGCCCTCGCTAGCTCGAGTTCGGGCGCGCGTTGAGAGGCGGTGATCGCCGTGGCGCTTGGAGCTTCCTCGGCTGGTCAACACCATCTCGCTCTGATGGAATTGACCTCGCGGTGGTGGCGTGGCGTCGGCGAGCCGGACCGGCGGAAGATCGGCGAGTTCGAGCTCTTGGTCGGCCCGCCTTCGGGAGATTACCGACCACGTCTCGCTGCGGTCGCCCTCGATGAAGAACAAAGTAGTTAGATTTACCCTCCTTCTTAATTATAAAGACTATTATGCTTGTAAACAATCTTTAAGGTTAACAAGTTCCGTCGCCTCTTGCCCTTTTGTGTTTACGGTGAGCGTTTGACCGACCATAGCCTTAAGGACGCAAGGGTCACTTATCGTGGGTCGGGTTGCCGAGAGGACTAAGAGGATAGGAATCTTGGTTACTCGTGATTATCTTGCTTGTGAGGATAAGTGTTCCGGCCGACAAAGATCGCTCCGCCAGGCATTCCTTCTTAGCGAAGCGCAGAGACCATAGCGGCCGTGGCGTAGGCCATAGCGCACTCGGGTCGAGAGGATTACTGCTCGGAGAGACCTCATGACCGGTCGGTCACCCGGCCGCCGCAGCCAGCGTGAGCTAGCGAGGTTCTTGCGGGGAGGTGTTCGGCCAGGCTAAAGGTCACTCCGCTCGGGCACTTCCTTCTTCCGAAAGCGTCTTCTTAGCAACCATAGCCCATTGGGCGTAGGCGTAGCGCTTGGGTCGAGAGGGTTCTGCTCGGGATAGACCTTGTGGTCGGTTGGGTCACCGACCGCATGAAGCGTCTGAGCTAGCGGGAGTTCTTGCGGGAGGAGTGTTCCGTGACTAAAGGTCCTCCACTCGGGCACTTCCTTCTTCCATAAGCGCTGCTTAGCAACCATAGCGGCCAGGGGTGGGCGTAGCAGCTTGCAGGTCGAGAGGGTTCTGCGCTCGGGATAGACCTCGTGGTCGGTCGGTCGCGAAGCCCGCGCAAGCGCCGATCGAGCGGCTGAGCAGGGTGCCAAGGGCAGCCCGGCGTCGCGAGCGACGAGCGCTCGGAAGGGTAAGGTAAAAGACCATGCCGGAAAAAGAAAAGAGTTTAGGGATAGAATCGCCTTAACTTTTCTATGTTCCAAGCGTTCGGAAGGATCGACCGTCGTACTTAGTCGAAAGGTCTTTGGTCGGAGAACCTCTGACGGTGAAGGGGCCTTCGAGTGGCGATAGCTTGTGCTTGTCTTTCTTTGGTTTGGATCCGTGGCGAGGACCAGTCGCCCGACGTTAAGGATCGCCCTCGAACACGTGGGTACGTGGTAGCGTCGCGAGCTTGTTGATATTTGGTGATCGCGGGATGGCCCGTCATGTGCCTCGTCGGTGGTCGATGGCGTCTTGTTGCGGCGAGCCCAGAGCCTTATCGAAGGCTTGTAGTCTTGGGGCGCCATACTCGGTCTGTTGGCAAGGCGGCTTGTAGCGAACACCATGAAGAATGGTGTAAACCCGATCGCTTCGGGTGGGCGTGGTCAGCGAGCTCTAGAGGACGGAGGCGGCTCGGCCACCGCCCGCGAAGTGCTTGAGCCGTGAAGATCCGTGGCTTGAGTCCTTGAAGGATCATCGTTTACGTTCGACACGGCCGTTAGTCGCGGATGGGCCACGGCGCCCAATCGACACGGATGTTGAAGTCGTCGCGAACTCGAGAACTCCTTTCGTGTGAGCTGCGTTCCATTGTCGGTGATGATGGGTTGGGGACTCCGAACGAAAAGCGATGTCGCGGAAGAAGATGGCTGCTTATGCAGGCGTGGCGCTCACGGCCAAACAGCCTCTATCCACTTGGTGAATTTATCCACGCGACTAGGAGATGAGTAAAGCCCGGCGCTTTCTTGAAGGGCCCGCGGATCGAGTCCCCAAGCGCAAGCGGCCAAGTGATGGGGATCGTCTGCAAGACTTGGTGGCGGATGTGTCTGCAGGGCAAAGAATTAGCACCCTTGGCGGTCGCGCGATCGCTTTCGGCGTCGGACCACGGCGGTCGGCCAATAAAAACCTTGTCGAAGGCCTTTCCAGCGAGGATCGGGGTGCGACATGGTGGCCGCGACCCGCCATGGATATCGGCGGCGTTGCTTCCTTGGTCGGCGAGCGCACCTCTGGAGGACCGGAGGACTCCTTTTGTAAAGTGCAGGCGACCGGGACGAAAGATTTTGCCCGGAGCAAGCGCGGGCCTCGATCGGTTCGAGGGCGACCCATCCGTCAAGCGATTGATGAAGAGCTTCCTCGGTCGATTCAATTGCCGGCCTGCTGCGGTTTGACCCGACCAAGTCTGCGCCCGGCCGTGCGGCGGTCGGGAAGTGGCCGTCTTCTAGGTGAATCGGGAGGCGCTTCGACCACCAAGTCAAGCCGGATGGAAGGTTGCGGGAGTCGCGACGAAGATCCAGTGGGGTGACCCTTTCTTTGGAGGCAAGATTGGCTAAACAATCGGCCTCAGCTGTTGTGGCGTCTGTGCGTGGTGGAGCTCGAAACCCTTGAACCGCTCCTCGAGCTTGCGCTTCCGACGATGTCACGCGCCATCACAGGCGTCTCGCGACTCGAAGCCTTCATGACTGGTCGACGACAAGCTTGGAGTCCCAGCGGAATGTCAGTCGGCGAGGTCGTGGCGATCCGGAGACCGTTGGCGAGCCTCGTGCTCGGCGATGTTGTTGGTCGCGTCGAAGAGCAACTTGATGGCGTATTGAAGTTTGTTCCCGAGTGGGAAAGCGATGGCGACTCTGCGCCCGCACCGTTCTTGGTGTAGGATCCATCAAAGTACATTGTCGGTACTCGGGGTCCTCGATTACGGTGGTGCACAGGCCGGTCCACTCGGCGATGAAATGCGCAGGGCTGCGACTTGATCGCTATCAGAGAGCGTCGTTATCTGCGTAACCCTGAGCTCGGCGCCGCCAGCTATCCTCCGGCGTCGCGGTTGTGGGCGATCTCGGCCGGCGGGACGCGGTCACTGCAGATGATGGCGTCTTTGGTCGAAGTAATGGGCGAGCTTTCTCTTGGCGGTGAGCACGCGTGGAGCAACCGCACTGCTGGTGCAGAGCCTTGGATTCGAAAGAACCTCGATGAAGTAGATTGGCGTTGTACCTTGAGTTCGGCCTTCCTCCTCGTTCCACCACAAGGCCACCCAGCGACTTGGCGATGGCGGCGATGTAGAGGCGGCGGTTAAATGCAGTGCGGGCGACGAGTTGGAGGTGAGGATAGGAAGGCCTTGGTGGGTGAGGGCTTCACGAGCCTCAGAGTCCAGTGAAGCGGTCGAAATTCTTGAAGCGACTGTAGAGCGGCATTCGCGCGCTCGTGAGGCGAGTCACGAAAGCAGCTCAAAGCGGCAAAGCACCTGCTAGCCTCTGGACCCCTTTGAGATTAGGAATCGGGCCCATTCTTGCGATCGCGAGATCTTCTCTGATTGGCCTCGATTCTCGCTCGAAACGATGGCCGCGACTTCCTTGGGGACCACGAAGGCGCATTTCTCGGGGTTGAGCTTTATACGGGCCGTCGAAGATTCGCGAAAGTTTCTTCTAGGTCGGCAATAAGGTCTTGCGCATTCTGGTCTTCTAGCGATGTCATCAACATAGGCCTCAATGTTGCGGCGATCGGTTGTTGAAGCACGTTTGCATACATCGGCGATGCGTGGCGCCCGTGTTCTTTAGGCGAGCGGCATTGTAGCGTGCGAGCAGGCGAGCAGGCGTGATGAAGGAAGTCGCGAGTGGTCGTACTCCTCGGTGCTATCGGTGGTTGCACGAGTAGGCATCGAGAAAGGAAAGAGACTCGCACCCGCGGTGGAGTCGGCGACTTGGTCGATCTTGGGGCAAGAGGCAGGTCCTTAGGACACACTTTGTTGAGACTTGTGTAGTCAACACACATTCTCCATTGCCCATTTTCTTTTTACAAGTCAGGGGTTGGCGACCACTCGGGGTGGCGGACCTCTTTATAAACCTGCGACCAAAGCTTGGCGATCTCCTCCCCTATGATCCTGCGCCTCTCCTGCGTCGAGCGAAGCGCGGCGTTAAGCGGCAAGCTTTGAGCACAGTGGACGCTCAAGAGTGCTCGGCGACTTCCTTAGGATTCTGGCATGTCGGAGGACCTCCATGCGAAGAGCGTCATTGTTGGCGCGGAGGAAGCCGAAGCGGCCTTTCTGTTTGGCGGGGCGTGGCTCAGGCCGGACGGTCTTAGTCGGATCGCGAGGATTGACCGCGACCTTCCGTGTCCTCGGCGGACTTGAAGGATCCGCCCGACTTGCTTTGGACTCGGGCGGACTGAGAGCTTCCCTCACGAGGTTGTCGAGCTCGGCGAGGCGATGACTACAAGCGAGCTCTAGCTAACTGCGGTCGCGATTGTAGGTAAAATTGGAAAGATGATGCCGCGGTGATGACTCCTCGTGGCGGGCATCTTCGGCTTGAGGTAGGCGTGGCTAGGGACTACCATGAACTTGGCGTAGCATGGCGCCCCAAGATGGCGTGATAGGGCCGGAGAAATCCACAACCTCGAAAGTGAGGTCTCGGTCGGAAATTCCTGGTTCCCCAAAGGTGGCGGGCGGTCGATCTGTCCGGCGGATGGGCTTTCTGGCGAGGATGGCCAGTGGAAAGGCCTTGCTCGGTCGGAGACTTCGAGCGAGGAATCCCCATGGCGTCGGCGTTTCCACGTAGAGGATGTTGAGGCGCTGCCATCCATGAGCACCTTGGTGGCGCTTCTTCCCACGATGGGAGTCGACCACGGTGAGTATCTTCCCAATGGGGGCGTGGCGGGGTGATCGGCCCGATCGAAGTGATCCGGGAACTCGACCACCGGAGGTATTGAGGGCGGCTAGTGGCGGTGTGGACCTCACGGTGGCGAGTTTGAGCGGCGGCATCGGCGTAACCGCCGATCGCCAAAGATCATGAAGCGGCCGTCGGGTTCGGGAACTCGTCGTCGCCTTCTTCTCCACGGCAGTGGGGCGTGGTGGCTCTTTCCTTTGCCCGTGGCGTCGTGAGCGCGCGGGAAAGGAAGTGCCTCGAGACTTCGATCCGTACTTATGTTTGTGGGGAACCGTGGTTGAACACGGTACATCCATCAATTTCGAAGTGGTCGAGCGCGGCGGTCGGTCGCGTCCATTGCTGGCGAGGCGATCGGCGATGGCGACCACAGGGCTCAGCGGACTGTTTTCCATGTCGCTTAAGCTTCCGGAGCGGTCGAAAGGATCCGATTCGGACGCGGGCTCTTGTTGGGCCTTTCCTCCTTGAAGATAGCCCCGGCCTCCTCGCCCGGGGCGTGGTTGGTGGCGATGTCGAGAGTTCCTTGGTAGTCTGGGCTTGAGGCGGCCAGGTTTGTGCTGAGGGCCTTGCGGAGAGTGCCGTAGATGAATGCTCGCACGACATCGGCGTCGGAGATGTCGGGAGCTCGTTACCTTGGCGGAAAACCGCCGAATATACTCCGGAGGTTTCACTGGTGCGCTTGCGCCTTTGAGTCGAGGAGTTGCGGGGCGCTTGTAAGTACCACAGAAGTTGCCGGCGAAGAGGGTCTTCAAGTCGGCCCGATTCTGATGGTTTTGGTGGGCAAGTACTCGAGCCAAGCTCGGGCCGAGTTCGCAAGGTAGATGGGGAAGTCTTGGATGATGAAGAGATCATCTGTCGCTCCCGCCCGCGCATCTGGCCGGTGAGTCTTCAAGCCGGACACACAGGTTCGTGGCCCCATGTACTTAGCGATGTTAGTGGGCGCCGGAATCGGTAGAAATCCGCTGTCGGATCCCAGCGGCCCGTGGTCCGGGACCATCGGGGCTTGAAGCTGCGGCGGTGGCGCCCGCAGTCCACTATCGTGAGTGGGCGGCCTCCTCGCCGCCTTTCTCCGCGCCGAGGTGGCGCGAGCGTCGTAAGCGTCCGTGGCGCGCCGCCGAGTCTGCGAGCTGAGGCGGCTCGTGGTGTGCACCGCCGCCGCGGACCAGTAAACCGGCGGCGGTCTGCGGGCCCGGTGGCAGGTGGCGGCCGGGCGATAGGGCCGGAGGCTGCATGTGTTACGCGCGCGGGCTCTACCGGCCCGGAGGTTACAGTGCGTGGCCTTGGCCTCCGGGTCGGCCGGCTCGGAAGGCCTCGAAGTAACATCGCGGCCGCGACCGCGTTACGGCTTGCATGGGGAAGAAGCGGGCGTCAGTTCTTCGCCGGCTTGTGGTGTGCACGGCGCCTTGCGCGTCCGTGGCGTCGCCGGGTACCTCTTGGGTCGCGGGCTCATCTGCTCGAGTTGGCACAGGTTGATCGAGCTTCGACCCTTTGCCTATCGACTCTTGGCGTTGTCGGCCGGAGTTGGCGTGGCGAGCTTGAGCACGTTAAATGCCTTCAGCGGGTGTTCCCCCTCCTGCGTCTCGGTCGCCCGGATGGGGGCCCCGTAACAGTGGGGTTATGATTAATCGGCCGTGCCGCCATGTTGCACTCGCGAGAGTGCCGTCCGTGAAGCGGTACTCGTATCGGGCTGGAGTCGTGGTGGAAGAGTCTTCCGGCACCTCGTGGATAGAGGCCGACATGTGGCAAGCCATAGCCACAAATCGCGAGCCTGCGGGAGGTGACACGATCGCTGTCGAGACCAGCGGAGCTTCGCCCGAGCGTGGCGGAGCGCTCCTCGGGCTCGGCTCTGGGACTCGAGGCGCCCAGGCGGAGCTTGGCGAAATCGCCGGAGATGGCGCCCGAGCTTTCGATGGCGCCGGGACTCGATGGCGGCGAGGGATGAGCGTAAGCCCTCCGCCGAGGTGGCAACAAAGTTGAGGGAAGCGGATCGGCTTCCGTGCGACCATGCCGTCGTGAGTGGAAGATGCCATCGAGGAGGCAAGCGGAATCGGAGGCGGTGATGAAGGCGCACGAAGACCCTACAGGCGCGCCAACGCCGACGTTTGAGCACCGCAAGTAAATTTGTAAGTCTAAGGGGTCGCGCGTTCCACTCCTGAATGGTTAGACTCGAAGTCCAAGATGTATAATGGTTGGTGAAAGTCCCTACTCGATTCGTGTGGTGGCGTTGTATTCCCTTGATGCAGATGATTACACAAAGTTTTACAAGTGAGAGTGCTAATGGCTTAGCGCGATGAGTTCGATGTGATCCCTTTCCTCGGGGTTCTGCCTCCTTTTATCTGAAAGGAAGGCGAGTTACATCGAGAATTGGGAGAGGGCGAGATGACCTACACTAGGAGCTTGGTCCTTCGCTCTGTGACTTCGTCATCGCCGTCTTTGCCCATCTTGGGTCGGTAGCTTAGTTGGTCGAGGCGGTTAGGTATTTCCGGAAATAGCGTACACGCCTCTGCGAACCTTGGCGTTCTTTGCGTCGGCGTGGGTCTTGCCTCGGGAGAGCGTGTCTTCGTCTTGTATGTGACCGGTGATGGGATTTGGGAGCATGACTTGGTCGATCATTAAACCTCCTAGGGAAGGAGCCACCGCCCTTGTATAGTCGCCGATTGACCCGTTCGTGGGGTAGTGCGTGGTCATTGGTGGTAGAGGTTTTGACACGCGCCCCTTGGCGAGGTTTGCGATCGGTCGAGGATCCCGACCAGCTGCGGTCGGGAGCTCTGCTGGTCGGAGCCGGGGGTGTCCCGTCTCGTGGTGGGGGTCGGAAGCCCCGCTCGGTCGGAGACACTTCCCTCGGTCGGTCGGGAAGGGGTATCTTGTGTGGCCTTGCGGGTGCTTTGGTCGGTAGTGGGCTGGAAGCGGCCTGTTGGGCTTGAGCTGTGCTTGAGGCTGCCGGCTTGTCGCTTTGGGCCGTTGGGGTACCCTTGTTATAAGTATTCATCAAGAACCATTATTGAGGTACGTATTGTACACGATGTGTGTATTTGGATCATTGTGTTAGTATCCCATATATGCGTGAGTACTTGTGAGTGTCCAAGTGCTTGTGTGTGTAAAGCTCAAGTTCAAGTCTCTGTGGCGTCGAAGTTGCGTCACAAGTGGGAAGGTCGACAAGAAGATATGGCGGTAAAAGGTGAAGGAGATGTGTCTCCCCAATACCTACTATTGATGAGTATCGTTGACAACCGACGTGACAAGATGACATTGGGGACCATCTGTGTGTGTCGTCGAAATAATGACCAAAGCTACGCGTTCTCGTGTCAGTTGTGTCCACAAGATACCGTGGTAGATGATTCAAGACGTTGAGGAGATGTGTGCGTCGTCTTGAATCAAGTAAAGTAAGTTGAGACTTGGACATTGAGTAGATGTGTTCGTTGTTTTGAATCATGTCCGTCAAAGATGAGATCAAGATGTTGAGGAGATACGTTTGTCATCTTGAATTAAGTAAGTTGAATACATGATGTTGAGGAGATGTGTTCGTCATCCTGTGTCGAGTAAATGTTACGTAAGTTGTAGTTGAGAACGACTGCCTCAACAAGTTAGAGTTTAGAGCTAGTTGATGTTACAATATTAAGGGAGTAAATGTTATATTTAATTTTAGAAGAGGAATCCGATCCGAAAGAAACAAGGAAAAGAATCCTTGTTGAATCATATTCTAATTTTTTTTGTAAGCAAGCAAATATAGAAAACAAGAGAGCAAGAAAAGATGCTAGTTGTGTCTCCGTGTGCTATTGTGTTTTTTCCTTGTGCCGTTATGCATGTGTGCTGATCCAAGCTAAAACTAACAGACATAATAATCAGATCCATCGGCATGATGCCCTTGCCTCTTCACCCGGGCTTCGTAGGATCTCCGGTGATGACGATGCAGGTGCGCCCCTACGCCAACAAGGACAAGTCATGCCACCTCCCAAGTCAAGATCAAGGCCCGTTGAGGATTGAGCGTGGCTCAGTGGTGTGAGGCGATGGTGCTCGCCCAATCGATCGGGATTGGATTCTTGAATCTTGTATTTCTCGTAGAAACGAGTGCATGTATGGGTGTGCGTGTATACTTACGTATAGAGGTGTGTGTGCATGCATATATAGATCATTTATTGTTCTTTTTTATATAATAAATGGTAGAGTTCTCGACCAATTTTTTAAAAGATCAAGCCCCCTCGTACGTCTCTCCTATACTAGCTTGCATTCTCTCAATCAGCACTGCTTGCTTCGCTCTCGACAACACTAGCGTCCGCATAACAACAAACATGCCACATTTCCCTCTATTTCTCTCATGTATGTATCCTACAGATATAGTACTGTCGATTTCTCTCATGACGTTAACCACTGCAATCTACGGTTTCCAATCTTGTGAATTTGTCCTGACGAAACAGAACTGTCCCGTCTGTGTAGTATACTAAATTAGTAGCGCAATGCTATTTCGTATTTGCAATATGTAATATCATATGCGTTTTAAATAAGACTGTTCTAGTTTTTTTTATTCAGATTAATTCGTTAGACTTTCGAGGTATAAGGTTTGTTGATTAAGATTTATTTTGAAGAGATTTTGATATTTTAGATATAGGAGTGAATTCGTCAAAAAGGTGGAGATTGTTAAAGCATGATCCGAATTCGTTTTGATTTCATTTTTTACTCTAATTCAGAGTTCTACTCCTATACAGAGTCCTTTATATTCCATTATAAATATGTCCTCGTAGTCCATAGAATAGAGTAAGGCAATCAAGACGAGAGAAGAGAAAAGATAGTCTCGTTGTAAATATCTCTTCATATAGTAATATTTGCCTTCGTGCATCCTTGATTTTATCTGAAAGGGTGTTTTTACGTAAAATCTGTGTCTCATGTTCCTTTGATCTTATATTTTTGTCTTGCATTTTGTAACAAATGGGATCATAGCTTAGGGTTCAAAATCCGAAATGCTGTTCCTACGAGGAGGAGACTCTCGGGGATGACTATCGCATGTCGTTTGTGGCACACGTAAAATCAGCAACAAGACAATCAAGAGCGACCAACTGCAAAGCGTCGTCAAGGCAATCAAGGACGGTCGTGTGACAACAAAGGGTGGCCATTGCTTCTCATCAGCACAGGCGGGATCCAATTTCATTGTCCGATGATTTGAATGTTTATTCTGTAAAGTCGAATCCAAAACAACCATTTTCGTTGAGGAAGACGTAAGTGGAGCAGGTTTCTTTGCAGTCTTATGGGGAATGTAACTTAAACAGTTGTCCGATCTAGAAAAGACACTCTAGATCTTTCAAAAAATACGAAACAGGCTCTGTACTGATAAAACTACTGTATTAAGTACTGTAGCAACACATTATTCATTGATCCAAACCGTCCGATATCTCGATCGAACGATCCACATCTACGAAGACCGTTTAAGTTGCGGTTAGTACTGCAGGGAACCCTCTCCACGGATACGCTATGTGCAGGCCTCGGTTTGGCTCCTTGCATTTGCTGTGGCATGGTATAGTAGGCGTACTGGCCGGGTGGACTCAGCATTCAAGAATCGGATCTGTTTCTGTGTGCCTTCCGGATTCTTAGCCTTAGCTGGAACTTACAGTCACGGTCTCACGGATTGTTGGGCATCGGAGCATTGGATGGACACTCATAGAAGACTATTTTCCTAAAGAAAAAAATTAATAGAAGACTCGAGAGTATCATACCAGTCCAAACATGTTGAGATTTCTAGACTATGTTCCACGGCTCGATTTCATATTGAGCGTGGGTCCATATTTTATCCGATAACTGTTCCAGCGTCAGTTTCTCCAACATCATCGCCTGTGTAGCTTAAAGCCATGCCTAGGAGTCATTCTACGCATGCTCGTACCGGGGGCACGTGTGAGGTGAGCAGCCACACAGGCCCCCAAATATTAAGGGTCTTATTTTTTACCAAACCCCATTCAATTAGTGAAGCTTAATCTTGGTATTAGTATTAAACTAGTGAGTAGCACTTTTTATTCACTTCTCCGTAAAAACTTCCACCAATTCACATCTACTTTCTCCACTTCTCTCTCTTTATTTTCTTCTGCTAAACTTCTACTTAAAATAATATTCCTAAGAAAAATATCGGCTAATTGATATTTTAAAGATTATGAAACAACTATATTATTTTTGTAATTCAATTGTTGCATATAGAATTTTGTTGAGTATTCACATGGTTTTTGCATTTGCAAAAGATAATTTTTATAAGTTGAATTTTTTGAAGTCCTACTTGGATTTTACAATGACTCGAGAAAGATCTAACGGATTGGAAAGACTCACGATAGCACTATAATGACTAGATGTATGACTACAATTACTAGACTTACGATGATTACAGAGTTATATACTAGTTTGGAGAGTGAAACATGATCATTTGTTCTGGTAATTAACCCTTTCAAGAGGGTCTAATTTTAAATTTAGCTCAAGGCCCCCAAAATGCTGGGTACAGCCCTGATTCTATGCCATTTCTGTCGACAATCTTCTGCTATAGTCGATCATCGTATTGCTTCCGTTGGAGGTAGATTTAATTGCAATTCAGGTCATTGTGCCTATTATTGGCGGTATCAATGCGGGATTAATCATTGGCGTATTCTTCGATGATCCATCGTCTACTATATATACTGTAGCAAGATCTGTACAAATAAAGTCAAAGGTGAAGTTGTAGGTTTTTTAAACAAAACGAGGGCTACACTTGACCGAGGAGACTTTGAAAAAAAATCATGTCATCTGAGGAGACAATTGAATTTGGTGTCCAATCATCATTTGGATATGCTGCAATTTTAGATCGTTTGTGTGACCATTATGAAGGCTTTGGCAACAGAAATTCTCAGGAATTTTATGACACCCTGATGGTAGCTAGCATCATACTCTATGGAGTTTTACCGTTTAAAAAGTGAAGGTTTTTTTGTTCTAATATCAGTTTGAGACGAAGGATTGAAGTACAAGGAGGAGTTTGTTTATGTGTGGATAATACAACGTTGTCTAGTTGTTATAGTTCGATATGAAGGATTTACTGTAATTTATACTCTATTAACAGCACGAAAGTCCTTTCATCTTAACAGTTTTGCAGGAGCAGTTTCAACCATATCATGAAATTTAATTACCTTTCGAAATCGGCAGTTTGAAGAATGTGACAGTCACATGTGCAAGTTACTCTCTAGTGAGCATTGTTTGCCGAATTTTGTGTTCCAGGTAGAGCATATGAAATATACATGATATGAGTTCTTCACTATCTATTAAGCACCATATGTGATGTTTTGGCTTATGAGAAGCGTTTTAGATAAGACTATTCTAGTCTTTCTTGTTCAGATTAGTTTGTTGGACTTTCGAGACACAAGGTTTGTTGATGAAGACTTATTTTGAGAAGATTTTTGATATTTTGGCTATATGAGCGAATTCGTCTCAAGGTGGAGATTGTTAAAGCATGATTTGAATTCGTTTCGATTTCGTTTCATACTTTAATTCAGAGTTATACTCCTATGTAGAATCATTTATGTTCTACTATAAATATATCCCTGTAGTCCGTAGAATAGAGCAAGGCAATCAAGACGAGAGAAGAGAACAGATAGCCTCATTGTAAACATATGATTATATAGTAATATTTGCCTTCGTGCGTCTGTGATTTTCACCGAAAGGGTTTTTCACATAAAATCGGTATCCTTTGTTTCCTTTGGTCCTATATTTTCACCGTGCTTTTTGTAACAATATTATATATAGCTTTGGGTTGCCCCGTAACATAGGAACTAAACTGCAGCCCCCGAATGTCCTAACCAAGTCTACTAATTCACTTTCTAAATCGAGCAAATAAACCTATTTCTGTCAGCAAAAGTAATTACAAAACGGTAACCAAGTTCAAGTTTAAGGCGTCTCCACTCCGGGAACACCTAAAAAAGTTTATCATATAGACTACATGGATGCATGTACTAAGGCCACTTAAGCTACATTTTCGCCGCCAATAGACTACATAAAACTGAAGCATACTCAGTTCCACATACTCAATTGTGAAATCCGTAAGACATTTTCCAAAATATCTTGATGCATCCATGTAGGTTCTCATGTTTTACAGATAGTTCACATTGCTCATAATCGCTTAGGCATTCTACCTTCAGATTGATGTGATTATTATGACATTGCAGTCCAAGGAAGCAAAGCAAAGACTTCGGAAGCCTGCGTTGGTGCATTTAGCTTATGCAAAAGTTATCAAGAAGCTAAACTTCTGCGGCTAAGAAATGAAGACAGACAGGATGTAGTATGGTGCGCGAAACAGATCGATAAATACTGACCGCCAACCGTTGCCTCACGATTCTAAATGTTTCAACAATCGTCATTTGATGCATTGTCATCGGATTTTGTGCTCGTTCTGTTCCCAGTCACAGATACTGATGAGCATTTTCCAGCATACACGGCCGTTTGTTTTCTGCACATTCTTGTTGATAAAGCTCTCCTGTGTTCTGTTATGCACGTGGAGAAGAGTCAGCTGGGTAAACTGCTGCCAGTAAAAAAAAAAAACTGGCCTTCCGTATATATACACTAATTTTGCCGTACGTTCCTTATCCAAGCTTCAGGTTCACTGAACTTTACATGCCAATATTTGCACCTGGAGTTAGATGTACAAATTATGGGGACATATTGTCTTGTGTTGTTGTTTTCTCAAATTGCACCATTAAAGCTTGCAATCTTGATTGTGACTTTGCGACGATCTTAATGCTGAAATTATCTGGAAGGAAACTTTTGGCCTGGGAGGTGAATGTTGATCGGTCATTTGTTGGTCGCCGGGTAAACTAGTATCAACATAAGCTAGGCGCATAAAAAATTGGTTATGTGGCTCACAGATAGCTTTTGGGATCGAATTGGCCAATAAAAATCAACAAACTAGAATATTGAAACAATCTTTGTTAATTAATTATGCAAATGAGATCATCAACACAAATTAATCACATATAATTAAATTGCTCAACAAATTAATCACCAAGTTTATTGATTATCAAAATGTCATACAATGGAATAATTAAAATCTATATTAAAAATAAAATTACATAAAAAAGAAGATTACAAGAAAATTTAAATTTCCTAAAACCTACAGCTTCTGCCTCGATCTTTGGTCTCAATCTCTGCAGGTTATAAATCATTCACACACATATATAATCATAAGGTAAGAAATACATAAAATTAGGATTTTAAGAGTTGTCGTTAGACCTGTATGCGAAGGTATCGCTCATCGAGATATCTAACTGTCAGGGGCCATTCGACACCTCTCGCTAGTTAGGGTTTCATCATCCGATAATTACAAACATGTATTTGTCGGGTGACCTAGCATTACAAGAATAGTGCCAAAAATATCCAACAGTAAAAAAGGTAATACCTCACAATAGAGAGTGGGAAGGTAAAAGCCTTCCCCAGAACCTTCACCCCCTCCCCAGTTCCATCCAACCATCCTAAGGTTAAAAAGGAGCTAGCTGAGCCACACCCCTCATTTTTGCAGAGAACATAGCCATAAGGAAGCCAAGCACAAAGCTCCTAGGAGCTCGTAGCCCAAGCACATAGCCAAGCCCCAAGACCGAAACTCCAGGAGCATCCCAGCCAAGCAAGCACAAGACAACCACCCTTTAGGAGCACAACCACACCAAAGCAAGGAACAACCAAGAAGCAAGCACATCAAGCCACCAAGGAGCAAGCACAACTAGGAGGCAAGCACATCAAGCCACCAACGAGCAAAGGCACCAGGAAGCCCCCAAGGAGCAAGACAACTAGGAGGCCAAGCAGGAGCAAGAAGGAGCTTTACCATCACCATCCACAGCCCTGCATTTCTTCTTCCCCCCCCACACCGCAAGTAACCATATCACAAACATAGCAAGGACAATAGCGAAAATAGTACAGAGACTAAAGATAGTAGGTAGCTAGTAATCTCAGTAGAGATTGCTGTAGAGGCGGCGTTGTGCATGCCAGGAGAACCACTGTACTCCTCGGCGTACGGGAGGTTCCCCGATGTCATCACAACATCACCAAATCCATGACAGTCCCCATAATCATCATCGACCCAAAATGTATATACACATGTTCCTCGTACGCATCGCAAATCATATAATAAAATATCACAGTAGAGATTAATGAAATAATGGGGTGGAGAAGGGAAGGACCTGAGTATACCAAACCCTAGGGGGAACAGGGGTGAGACCCAGTGCTTCGTCCATGGTAGAGAGGGAGTCTTCGGCCATGGAGAGAGGGGGGAGGAAGGAGGCGGTGGCCAAGGGACGACAGCCCAGGATCGGTCGGCCCGGGGTATAGCAGCCCGGAGTGGGCATAGGCCCTGGGAGACTGGAGCAGAGGTGGGCCAGTGCGTACGCAAGGCCCGACGCACAGGAGGGGGAAGAGCAATGGTGTGGCCCAGTGGTCGGGAGGTTGCGAGCCCGAGCCGACTTTGGCATGGGAGGACGCTAGGGCGCGGCCCAAGGGAGGAGTAGACCGGGGAGGGAGCGGCTACAGGGAGGCCCGGTGGGGAGGCGGTGGCGGTGGCCGACACTGGCAAGGGGAGAGAGGTGCCTGTTGGGAGAGAGAGAAGGAAAGTGGGGAATGGAGAGGAAGAAGAGAGGCAAACAAAGGATAAGGCCGTTGGCCCGAGCAAAAGAAAAAAGAAAGATAGAAATTTGATCTCCGCCCCTGTATCATCCCAAAATTTAAATAAAGGTTTTAAAACCCAATAAATTAAATAAACAAAGCTGTGAGACTTAACTAAATATGTTAAAATTAAAATACCCAAACAAATTTCAAAAGAGGCATTATATGCAAGTCAAATAATAAATTTTAATAAAGGTTTGGACACTATAAAACAAACAAAAATCTAATGAAATTACTTATAATTTCAGGAATTAATTGAAATCAAACCGGTGATCTGCAACAGCCATCGTGTGAGGACGAATATTTGTACCAAAATTCAGGCAAGCATCCTTGACCACATTTTAATAATTTTAGACAAATTTATTTGATTATTTGTGATATCACCAATGCATGGGGAAAAAAATTCTTTTATGAAAAATCATAAATCGACCACTGGTTGAAAGATGGTTAATGTGACTGCTATAGTAGTAATTGATTATGGAAATGTGAAATGTTGATGACTGTTGAGGCAGTGTTGGAATAATTAAAAATAGTGAATGGCTCATCCAACGAAAGGATTTGGTGACGTATCTATAATTATGGTAGGTAGAGGGCACCAATGAGAAGGTGGTATGCCGGTGGGACCCTCTACATATGTTATAATATAAGGATGAACAACTACACTTGGACAATGAGCCGTATATACAGTACCAATCATAGTGTGTGAAATCAGTCAGGAAAGGTTGTCCTACGAAGGTTTTATGATCTCTACATTGGGTAAGTGTAGATAACTAAGAGTGCGAAGCTGGGTAGGCCGAAAAGCCCAGCGAGGGACACGAAAATTGGAGATAATGAGGAAATTAAGGCCCTCTATATATGTAAAGCCTTGGACTGAGTACTGCTGACAGGTAGTCGGAGTACAATTGGTACGCTGAGAATCTATGGGGAACGGTAGAGGACACCACTACTCGTAGGCCACCAAGGTTGGAGATCTAATACTTAAATGGTGATAAATATTCTGGAGCCTCACAAAATGGGGTCGCTATGGGTAAAGTGGTACAAACCTGCACAGAGTCAAATCATGAATTCATGCATGTCTTCTGGATTAGAGGCTACGGAAGCTAGATATGTCTCATATACGGGTGCTAGTAGCTATTTCAGGAATTAAAACATGAAAACATGTTCTTAATAAAACCTATTTTTGTAAATGAGGTTTTGAGAGAAAGTTGGAAATGAAATGGATGTGAGGAAATTTTGTATAATGCACTTTTTTTTATTAATTTTTGCTGAGTACGTTTTGTACTCACCTTTGCTAAACTTTCTCTTTGCTTAGAACATGAGGACTATGGATTCGCCTGCGTGGTATGGGCGGAGGATAGCTCACAGGGTCAGGGTGATGATGCAGCGGAGGACTATCAGGAGGACTGGGTGGATTCGTGGACCGTATAGTGGACACCGTCGATCTATTATGTATTTAATATATATGTAAATTAATTATGGATGTAATATATGTAATATATAAGACCTTGATAAGTATGGATATATAGCCTGAGTGGCAATAGATTGTGATAAATTTTTATTTCAGTTACTAATTATTATTCTGCTGCAATACTCTGAATACGATATATTAACTAATAAAATATTTGATGCGTTTGGTATTTTGTTAGCTAATATGTCGAGATAAGTATAATTAACTTAGAGTAATAGCAGTGGTACTATTATTATTATCCTGGACTAATTACGCGGATAGACACAAATATCTCTCGCATTGTCCAGTCTCACCGGCAACTGTGGGCAACAGGGATTGCATTGTGGTAAGAAGATTCCTCTTGTCGTTTGAGCTTTTATCTGAGCATTCGGACCTCAGGTTTTCCTTTCAGCCTGTTCCTCCGTTTTGCTTTTTCTTGTTTGTAACTTTTGTGTGTGTGTGGGTTAACAGTGTCGTTGGACTGAATTTCGCCATCAATCATTACGAAATGCAGATTGGGGAACCTGAAGTGAAAGATCGATTCAAAAACAGGGCGTCATTCCTTGTTAGGGACGTGCCGGGTTAGTGATCTTGCTAGCTTCAAATCTAACATGAAAATAACAGAGTAAAAATTTCTTCAGCTAGCTTAAGTTCGGATTCAGTATAACCTCGTTGGTACATATAAAACTGGCCCTTTTTTTCTTGCTAATTGCTGTAACAGGCTATTCATTTCAGTTAAAATGGAAAGGCAGTATAAAAGGATGCAAAATCAAATACTACTGAAAAGAGACTAGTAGTACTAGTAGTAGTAACAAAAAGTATCAGTACTTCTCGATCTCTAAGCGCGCTAGTTTGCATAATTCAGCGCATTTAGCTATAGATCAAGATCAATTCTAGATTATAACTAGTACGATTAATTAGCTAGCTACATCTACCTTTATTTATTTATTTATTTATTTGCTTCTCCAAAGGAGGAAGTAGTGGCTACCCAGTCGAAGAAGCTGGAGCTGAAGCTGTATGGATCAAACTGCTGCTGCTTGCTGTCATCTTCCTGCTGCAGGTCGTCGTCATCAGTAGCCTGTTGCTGCGTCGAGTTAAAGTCGGAGTTGGAGGAGAAGATGTTGAGGGCGTCCATATCGGTGAACAGGTCCAAGTCGGCGTCGGTGTCGAGCGCCTCTTGCTTGAGCTGATGATGACTAGAGCCAGCAGCAGTAGTACTACTGTCGTTGGTGCTAATATTGTTGTTACTGTAAGTTGGACGTGAATAATCGATGTGATGAGCGGCGGCGCCCGGGGAGGAAGAGGAGGTGTCGTTGTGAAGGTTCTTGGAGGCGGCGGAGGAGGAAGGGCGGGTTGACCCGGCGAGCGTGTTGCGCCGGGTTGGCCAGGGGTGGTTGTGGTCGGAGGTGTAGGTGATGACGAGCATGTTTGGGTCGGCGCGGCTGCGCTCCACCTGCTTCCTGGCCGAGCAACCCTTGGAGCTGCTGCAACGGTAGTAACCCCTTGGGTATGGTGATCCCTTGATTGGCTTCTGCCCGTACTTCCTCCATGCCCATAGGTCGGAAGGGACGACCTCGCCGCTCGCCCCCGGCACCGCCGTCGGTGCCGGGATGCACACCACCTTCTTCGTCTGGCTCTTCCTGCATCATTTCCATGCATGCACCACGTACGTATTTCTTATGAGAATTTGTACATATCATCATCGTCATGCATGCTTCATCATTCTCGTGCGTGCTGTCAATTCATTCGTCCCTACTTTCCTTTTGGCTCATGATCAAGTACTTTTATGCATGCATGCAATTGTATATGTCAGTTAGTTAGTCACCACCTTGCTGTAATTTATTTGCAGTTAGCTAGCTAGTCCGATGTTACTGAGGTCCTGTTTAGAATGGTTTAAGCTTTGGCTTCTTCCCTCTAAAAACCGAAAGACGTTCCAAACGGCTGGTTTTTTTGTAGCCGGAAGTCAAAAGTCAAAACTCATTTATACTAAGAGAAATTGAAAACCAAAAGCTGATCTGAGATAGCTTCCCACGGCTTCGGTGTGTTAGAATTCTAATTTTGCCACTAGAGTTGTAGAAAATTACCCTCTCCTATCAAGTATAAAATCCCAAACTCCACCTCTTTCACCCTCATTTCCGAGCTGCATGCCTCACACCTAAAGTTAGACTAAAAGCTAGACTGACAAACATCAAACCTTTTCGATTCAGTCGTTAAGCCGTGCAACCCTTCAACCATACAGCCCAATCGAAAGCTACTTTTCAAAATAGCTATAGCCATGCCAAATAGTGCCTTATTGGGACTTGAAAGCAAATTAAGCTTTGCTAATTCCTGCAGCTATGCATCAATGCAAAGAGAACTAAATGACAGTGTATGCGATAATACTCCATACATGCATCTTGGTACCAATTACTCCACTATACTTATCTGAATAAGTGTGCGCTAGCATATATAATTAACCAAACTAAATCGGATTAACTGATCAACAAAAGATGAAATATCATAGGGTAGTACGTACCGTGTTCATAAGAAAAGAGATCAATTAAATGAGAGAAGACTAATGATACTCGATCGTAGGCTATGAATGCGTACAAACCTTCGCTTGATGACCGGGAGAGGATTAGGGGCCATCGACATCTGCATGTGATCGTCTATCTCCGGCACCGCCACATCGCCTTTCCTCTCGACGTCGGCGGAGCCCAGCTGTGGCGGCGGCCTCGACATCTGACAAATCATCCCCTGGGGCTCAAACTGTGAATATGTCGCCGACGGTGGCTGCAACAAGACATGATCACAAGGCCTAGTATTGCCGTTCATCATCATCCCCAGGCCATGTACCGGCTGCTGCTGCTGCTCAGGATTATCACAGTGGCTCACGACCAGACAGTTTCCTCCTCCTCCTTCAAGCTGCAGCAACTCCTCCTCCGGCCGCAGATACGACGAGATAAGGCCGGCCATGTCGCCGGCGAGGGTTGCCTGCAGATCATGGTGAGGCGGCTGCTGAAGGCTTGCCCTCACGACATCCGAGAGGTCTCCTTGGTCGGCCGGCGACAGCCAAAAGAAGTCACGCATGATGGCCGGCTGGAATACCGATCGATCGACAGATCAGCACGGCCAACGTATATATGCCCAAACTAACGAGTACCGCCGCTTGTAATTATATATCTTGCTGCTCTAAAGAAACAAAAGACAGCGCCGGCCATGCATGCATATCAGAGAGAGAGAGAGAGTTAAGAGGCCGCCGGAAGACTAGCTTACCCGTAACATCTAGGTAGGGTGTCAAGAGTTAGCAAGCCTGGGCCCTGGCAAAGCTTTCTAGCCGGTCCAAAGAGGAGAGGATGGAGAGTATATGCAAGTGGAATAGTCATGTTCATGGCCATGCGGCACAAATATATAATGGAGCTAGCATGAATTATTAATTAATAGACTAGTGCGTGCGCTCGTGCCATTGATAGAGCTAAGCTCGCTCGCTACCTAGTGTCTTCTCATGCACGGTCCAAATCAACAACCAATCGATCGATGTGATGAGTAGTGTCATTTTAGTGAAGCTTTATCTTTTCTTCTCTGTTCTGTTGGCCTTTTGTATACGATACGCATGAAGATCTATCGCTTAATAACAACTCCGATTTCCTGCGTAATTGCAAACGCCTAGATAATATAATATAGAAAAGTGCTTCAATATTTTTCCTCCTAATACAAGTTACGTTAAATCTTGAAACAAACGAATACAAGTTACATTAATCTTGAAGCAAACGAAGGGGTAAGTAATTACCATCTACCATTCATTCATGCCTTAATAAAGTAGCTCTCTATAATATATCTATATTTAAAAATAGAGTTGTATTGTTATACAACTCTAATGCTTATCACCGAAATAGTTGTAGTTCTTATACAAATGTAATAGCTCTAATATATATATATATAGTATAATTACTTGGGACACCATGGTGCCCGAGCTCCATGATCCAAAACGGGTATTTTTTCTATGTATTTTTATGCGATACTTTTTGAAATTTCTATGATGCTGAGTTTAACCAGTTTACTAACTAGTTCAAACAAGTTTGAACTGAAATTCAAACTAGAGTTTCCCTTTTTGATGATAGTTTGGTTGTAAGTATGTGCTGATTTTATATATAAATCAGCAAAGCATGTGATCCAAACTTGTTCAAAATCTTTGAATTCGAGTATGCTTTTTCAAAGGTATGTGTTTCATTTGAATTGTTATAGATGGGTATATGCCCTAGAACTGAAATTTTTGAAAAATATACTCGAATATGGCTTGAATTCACGCATTTGAAATCATGGTGCCCGGGCACCATGGTGCCCTATTTATTTCTATATATATATATATATATATATATATATATATATATATATATATATATATATATATATATATATATATAGGAAAATGATTCCATACTCACAGGTGTACGTTTCTCACCTCTAGTATACCGTTTAAATGATGTTGTTATACTTCTTTATCCTTTTGAGTATACTCTAATACTGATTATAAGATACTTCAAAGTGAGTTCCATGAAAAAACCATTAAAGTCCACCCTTTATAGCATAATTTGTTTATATATTCCTTTTACATGTGGAAAAGGGTAAGTAGAAAAAAATAAAGGGCTCTGATAAAAATTTTCCAACCATATCGTATTGGAGTATCTTAGAATTATTATTGGAGTATGCCGAAAGTGATAAAGGAGTATAAAGTGTTCATTTAAGTGGTATATTAAAGGTGGGAGTATATACTCCTAGAGTACTGAAAAGTACTATATATATATATATATATATATATATATATATATATATATATATATATTTTATTAATCTGCATTATTATAATCTGGACTCACCAAAATAAACGGTGTAGTTCCTGCTCTTTATCTTTTATTAATGTGGTGAATTTTAGCCTTTAAGAGCAAACACGTTGTCTTATTTTTTTCTATCGTTTTAATAATATACACCCTCCTACCACAAATACATGTCGTTTTGGACATCGACACGGTCTTCAAAACACAACTTTTACCAATAATTTCTATAATAATATTTTATAGATCCCAATAAAATTATAATATTATAAAAGTACTTTTAGAGAAAAACCAATATATATGATTTTCATGTATCCAATCTAAATATTAAAAAGATATCAATAGTTAAAGTTGTAAAAGTTTGACTACACACACCTCCAGAAAGACATATTTGTGATTGGAGGGACTAACAGGTTGTGTCGAGATCAGGTGACTTATATCCTAATCCTAATAGGACTCGCAGATGTGTGCTACAAAGATTCCTAAATGAATCCTAATTAGTTTATGATTCTTCACTTTGAAAAAGACCATAGGGACTATTGTAGGTGTGAAAACAGAATACAAGTGAGGGGTGGATGTCGGCCGTTTCATAGGCCCTTATCCAAGGGAGTAGAAATGACACGAGGATTTATACAGTTTTGAGGGTCTGAGAGGACCACCCTACTCCTGTCGGCGAGCCTGCGGAGGGTAGTCTTCGGAGAGCAGGGCCCTGAGGGCTCACTAGTTTAAACATTCCTTTATATTTCTCAAGAGAGAACTCAAGTTACAAATGAAAGATACATGGGGTATTTATAGGCTCAAGGGCTATAGAAATGACCAAAATACCCCTATGGAGATGACTAGTCTATAAGTACAAATGGAGGGTAGTATTGTATTTTTTGAGCATAACTGCTAGTATTTGATCTGTATATTGTATATTCAGTCGCCGGTTGGATATTCGCCAACACTAGCCCCCTGCCCCTTGGCGCTAGGAAAAGCGTCCATAGGGGTAGTATTGAACCGCCGCACGTACTTGCTGAGGTTGTGGAAGAAGTGTCGAACTCGATCGATGGTAAATTCGGCATCCAAGCCATGATATTCAAGTCATGGTAAAATCGTTGTCTTGACTTGGGCCAGCTATTGCTATTTTCGGCCTGCAGGCTATCTTTTCCCAATCCTTATAGGACTTGGGTTGATCAAGATCGCCTTTGGCCCAACCAGCCCATTGATTCATGTGGCCCATGTTACCGGGAGGAGGGGGGGATGACCTAATCTATTCCTCCCCCCTTCATAGCCGCCGCCCCTATTGATGCTCAGGCCAGGAGCTTACGCCGCCGTTGCTTCCTGTGATGGGCACCGACGCCAGCTCGTAGCCGAGTCGAAGGAGACAGCCCGGTGGCTCAGGGGGCTGACGACGGGCGCGGCCGCAGACACCGACCATGAGGCGCAGGACGTGGGCTGTGGTGACTGACGGCAGGGGACTGGGCGCAGGGAGGCATTTGCTGAGGGTGCACATGCCAGCGCGGGCGCTTGGGTGCGATGCGCAAGGCACTTAGGCCATGTACAACGCGAAGCTTGTATCAGGGCGGCGCCGAGGCAAGGCGCGGGGCGCTTGACTGGGCACATGGGAGCGGAGCACGAGGATCTGGGGCGCTCGGCGGCGGGGCACAGAGCGTGCAGGTCTGAGGCCTCGAGGGCAGGCACAGTCCAATGGTGCACGGGAGCGGGCTGCAGGGCGCCGTCACCAAGTATGCTTGGACAAGGATTTACATGACCAGGCATGGAATCAAGATGGATATATATTTTTGTTGGGATGCACTCATAGACAGGAGGGAGCATTGCCATTGAGCGAGTGTTGACTTGGATGTAATGTATTCAAAGAGATGCACAACACAACAGAGATAAGTTCACATGGAAATCCAAGCCAACATTTCGACCATCCAGTCCATAGCAAATTTCGTCCATCCAATAGCCCGCACAACTCAAGTACCGCCATTGGGTCTGTGTGTAGCCATGTGGTGGACATTTAGATTAGTCATGGTGTAGGAGTAGTACACATCCATCACCGCGAATGTGTAGAATGTGAGCATCTAGTGTACCATTTCTTGTATGACACACATATAATGATATTTCTCTAAATAAGCATTCATGTGATGTTGATTTGCTTCCCATATCTTCCCTCGCTAGTATCTGCCGTGACATTTTCACTTGACGAGGAGGTCGAGATCCTTAAAGATAATCCCACCATGAATGTCCCCCAGAATGAGGTGCTTCAGGAGGCGGGTATCTCTTATCGTTAGGGATACAACAACATTGCGAATAGTCCAACGTTGGAACACTCTTCGAGGCTTAGCCAAATTTTGGCTCGATGCTGTGCGAGTGCTTCAGACGAGGAGCGTTTGTGTGAGCCACGAGGCTCGAGGCATCCTTGCGAGGGCACTCATAACTTATCCAAATTTTGGCTGTGAGCCACGAGGCTCGAGGCATCCTTGCGAGGGCACTCATAACTTATCCAAATTTTGGCTCCGTAGGCTCACCAGCATCCAAGACTTAGCCAAATTTTTACTTGATTCCACGCAAGTGCTCTCGCGAGGCTCCGTGCAAGTATCTCACCTATGACTTGGCTTGAGGTACCTCGCCACTTAGCCAAAAATCGAGGATCTACGTGAGGACACCCACGACTTAGCCAAATTGGCATATAGTTTTGCTAGCTCGATAATTGTTGTGCTCAAGCATGGCAAGTTGAACACGATGGACATGCCAAATGCTTGATGTAAGGCCCAAGTGAGCGATGCAGGATGCTCAAGGCCTGCCACCATGGCAAGGTTTTGGGTGTCATGGTGTTTTCTTGTCGGTTGCACCACTAGCCCCCCCCCCCAGTCCCTGGATGTGACAGTGGAAGCATCGAGGGACAAGTGAGATAATCTATTACCACCACACGTGGTGATGCCCGATCTCTTATGCCGAGGATTGAAATATAATTGATGTTTTAGCAGTGATTGCCCCTATTTGTTAAGGGGAGCCCTTGTAGGACTAAGTCATGGAGCACATTCGAAAGGTGCTCATCAGGCTAAATTATAAACACCGTATGGCCACGGAGGGGCGAAGGTTTTGAGGTGCTCATTCGAGAGGTGTCTTAAGATTGAGTTATGGAGCACATTCGTGGAGCGCTCACGATACTAAGCCATTAAACACCACATTGTCACTAGGGGTCGAAGCCCCAGGTGGGCTTTGGGGGTGCTCATGAGACTAAGTCATGGAGCACCTTTGAAGGGCTGTAAGGAGGCACAATAATTTTTTGGGTGAGTGAAGGGTTCTTCCTTGGTCATCTCATTAGTGCGTGCACATGTGAATTAAGGATGAGCATGCTTGGTGCTGCACAATAGCTTCCTGTTGCGGAGTCCAAAGCCACCCACAACATGAACTTAGTGAGGACCAATGCCTAAGCCCCCCGTAAGGGGCATGTCGTGGCCTTCACAAAATATGTGAGCATCAAAGCCCTTTTACCATGTAGATGGGGGTTTTCCCAAGGAGATCAGGAGTGCACGAGAGTGGTTAATCTTTGCCAAGCAGCGGAGCAAGGCAAGGGGTGACCCAGAGGTCTTTCGACGCACGGCCTGGAGGCTAAAAGGAGGACTAATCCTTAGCACATCCATTAACTTGGGCACTAGGCCTAAGTTGTCACTAATGCCCTAGGTCCAGTAGGACATTAGCCACCGTGGTGGGGGCAACGGATGCCTAGCCACCTTGGAATTTTGTTAGGGAAGACCACAGGCGTCGTACACCCTACGCACCGCAAGGGTGAAATCACATACAAGGAAAATGTACAAGAGCCATGGTGGAGGTGACGGACGCTCAAGCCACCTTGGACTTTCGCGAGTGGAGACCACGGAGGTCGTACGCACTATGCACTGCGAGGGTGAAATCCCATACAAGGAAAATATATAGAAGCCGCCATGGTGGAGGCGACGGACGACCAAGTCACCTTGAACTTTTGCTAGGGGAGACCACAAGGGTCGTGCGCCCCTACTTACCTCGAGGGTGAAATTCCTATATAAGAAAAATGTATAGGGGCCATGGTGAAGGCGACGAAGGCTCAAGCCACCTTGGACTTTCACTAGGGGAGACCATAGGGGTCATACGCCCTACGCACCGCGAGGGTGAAATCCCATACAAGAAAAATGTATAGGAGCCTCCATGGTGGAGGTGACGGATGCCCAAGCCACCTTGGACTTTCGCTAAGGGAGACCACGGGGGTCGTACACCCTATGCACCGCGAGGGTGAAAATCCTATATAAGATAAATGTATAAGAGTCATGGTGGAGGCGACGAACGCCCAAGCCACCTTGGACTTTAGCTAGGGGAGACCATGGGGGTCATACGCCCTACGCACCGCAAGGGTGAAATCCCATACAAGAAAAATGTATAGGAGCCGCCATGGTGGAGGCGACGGATGCCCAAACCACTTTGAACTTTTGCTAGGGGAGGCGACGGGGGTTGTACGCCCTACGCACCGTAAAGGTGAAAATATCATACAAGAAAAATGTATAGGAGCCATGGTGGAGGCGATAGACGCCTAAGCCACCTTGGACTTTTGCTATTGTTGATCTTGGCGCGATATGGGAGCCGCAGAGGCCTTCATACACATTTACAAGGAACGAGATTCCTTCTTCTCTTGTGATGCACTTGAGTAAGGCTGATGCCCTACGCTTGTAGAGCCTTCCTTCAAGGATTACATATGACTTAACCTTGGATAGCAGCCTACGAGCCATTACTACGTCTTCAGGTTCCTCCTTCCCCTGAATGCATTTGATGATGGGAGTCATCCAAGAGGGAGGCGAAATCAAAGCTGCATTATCCTCGAGAGGTAACTCGAGGTCTAATGTTTCTTCCTTCACTGATGGCATAGTTAAAACTTTGAAGAAGACTTCTGTAAAGAGGGACTCTTGAGAGCCCGCGGCTTGGGCTAGACTATCCACCCAATAATTGTCTCCTTGAGGAATCCAACGAGCCTCAAGCCCAACAGAGTGGTGTTGTATCTTTCGTACTTCTTTCAATACTTAGCCATTCTAGGGTCGAGGCATTGGTATATTTTTCAATGGTATAGGAGTAGCCCCCCGAACCCTACTTTCAACGGGCGTAGTGACCAGAAGGGGGACCTATTTGATACTACGGCGTGGGCGAGCGGGGGGAGGTTGTATGGGTTCCCCTTGCTTGCCCCAAAGACAAAGGCTGGGCCTCCACGCGCCCCTGGGTCGGTGGTTACTTGGACTAAGGTTGGTGGTAGGAATGGTGAGAAGTGTGGAGGGCCACCATGAGGATGGTAAGAGGTCGTGGTCACCTCCATCATGGCCTGCCACTTGGTTACGTCCATCACCTCAGGGATAATAAATAGCTCCAGAGCTCCCAACCCCGCGGCAACAAGGGTACCTCGGGCCTCCTGCCCTGGGCCCGAGGCAGCTAGCTCGAGGGAGAAGGACGCAACTGGGGGCCCCGAAACTTGGAGGACATTGTTGACCCCAGGGCGGATGGCACCGCTCTTTGAGTGCGGCATGCGCCTGGGGTTCTGTTGGGGAGGATGATGTCCTTGTGCTCCTTGTGCTTCGGGGCTGGATGAGGCTTGGAGTGTTTCTTGGTAGGAGCCATAGCTTTGTATGAGTAAGCTACGGTCCCCACAGATGGCGCCAAATGTCGTAGGTGTGAAAACCGAACACGAGTGAGGGGGTGGACATCGGCCGTTTCACGGGCCCTTATCCATGGGAGTAGAAATGACACGAGGGTTTATATAGGTTCGGGGGTCCAAGAGGACCGCCCTACTCCTGTCGGCGAGCCTGCGGGGAGTAGTCTCCGGAGAGCAGGGCCCTAAGGGCTCGTCAATTTAAGCGTTCCTTTATATTGCTCAAGAGAGCTCAAGTTACAAATGAGAGATACATGGGGTATTTATAGGCTCAACGGCCTATACAAATGACCAAAATGCCCCTATGTAGATGACTAGTCTATAAGTACAAACGGAGGGTAGTATTATCTTTTTTGAGCATAACAACTATTCTTTGATTTGTATATTGTATAGTCAGTCACCGGTTGTGTATTCTCCAACAGGGACTATATAAATCCATGAGATGTAGCCATAGAGAACCCAAGGGAAGCAAGCCAATTCATCCATAATAAGAGGCACACGAGAGTTTACATGTTAGGTTATACTTTAGCACTAAATTCTTGTATAGAGCATAGATCCGAGAGGTCCTAAAAGGTTGAAATCAAGACGATTGTGAGAGGTAGACAATCCTTGTACCTTTTTGAGGTTGTGGAGGAATTTGCTTCATTAAATCTTTTCCTTCTTGCCATGGTTGTTGTGTCACCGTTATTTTTGTTCTCTACGAGGTTCACCTACTTCGTTCTTGATATAGTATACATTTGTATTGTATCTCACAAACTCTTTTCCGATATAAGAAGTCGTCGCTCATAAGGAATGATACGTAGAGTATAACAAATATATAAAAATATAATTGGTGGGTTAGTTTCAGCGAGCGAGCTAACAGCTTGTTTGGTTTTAAATGGACTGGGATGGATGGAGATTGAAACATGGAGCTCTATCAATCCATTTCTTCCATTTCTACCGATGTGATATCAACTTTGGATCGCTCGATTAGGCAGGTTTCATCGATCAAGACGTTCCAAAAAGTTTCTTAACTTACCATCATGGACATATGGCTTTATACTTACGACTATACGTGAATTGATGAAAATTAAAGATGAAAGAGCACGAGCTACTCCGTGGCCTTTAGTCATGAAAGAATAATATTTCGGACAACGACATGGTTCATAAAAATATAAATATATACTAATTTCTATTGTAGTATTGTGAGACCATATGGAGCTTAACCTATAGATGTGTGATGAGTATTTGATATTTGTTAGACTTGTGTCGATTTGTATGAGTTTGTTTTGGGCTTGGAAAATTGAATTTGCAATTTTAGGCTTTATCGGTGTGTTGTTGGTCTAACCGGCCTTGCGCTAGCGGATAGACCGACTCAGTGAGCTTGAACGATGCACTTAATTGAGAATTGATACTGTGTTGATTACATGTTGCAAATTATGTTGAGCAATGCTATGTGATATTTTGCTTGTTTGAGATAGTTGCCGGACTTCAAAGGTAGGTCATAGTGAGGTGGACGAGACTGGGGCTAAGCTATGAGAGCTGAGGTCCAGATGGTCAAGGTGACACCGGGATATGACTAAGGCCAGGGAGTTGCTGCAAGCCGAGATAACAAGTGGATGGATAATATGCTAACTTAAGCCCTACTCAAGCAAAAGGAGGATCGTTGGATCAAGGGTTCGCGAGTGGAGTAGAGGCTAAGTGGGTGTTAAAGGGTTATTGGATCTTGAACTTAAGTGGCACTTTGAAAAGTGTGCAAGTGTATTGTTAAAACCCGTTATGTTGTTGGGTTGCGGGTTAGCCCACGTATGAGTGAGGAAGTGAATCTTAACTCTTGATGAGATTTATTGAGGGCCAAGAAGGTCATCTAAGGGTGGATGTTGCTCATAATATACTATAAATAGAGGGACAGCGGGATGTCTCCATGCCAAGTCTTAGATAAGGGTTTTTTGGTTCTCTTATGCTCCTTTGAGCTTTGCTCACCTTGAAGTGTGGCTTTGTAACAATATCTCTCTAAACAATGCAAGATCCAAATTCATTTATATTCTGAAATTTATTTTATTTCTTGCATTTTTGCTTGTTTCGTTCATACAACTTGAGTTTTACTTCCCCTCCTTCTATTTGCTATGTTTCTATTAGATCTAGGATGTTTAAGAGGTTGAGGAATTCATCTACATGTCATAACGTAGCAAGATCCATTAGAACTCATTCTGGCTCAAGTTGTGCTTGCAACATCTTGTTCTTGAGATTTTTGGTACAGCTCGAACTTTCTGCATGAAAGGTTGAGACCTTGGGCTTATCCTTCCAATTACTTTTGGAATTATAGTACTAAAGCAATTCCCTAGTCATGGTTTAAGTTTCATCAAGTTTGGATGGGTAAAACTTTAGTTATTGATTTTTCTTCGCGGTTAAGTTTATGAAATTTCTGTTTTTGTGCAGCGTGGATGTTGAGCTAGATAGGTCTCTCATTTGGGATTTATTTTGGAATCATAACCCAGAGGACCTCATATTGCTATATTTCAAGTTTCATCAATTTTAGATGATTATATCTAGAGTTATTGAAACTTCTTGACAGTCAAGTTTCTAAAATTTCTCTTTTTGTGCAACATGGATGTTGGGCTAGATAGGTCTCTCATTTGGGCTTTGTTTTAAAATTTCTTTTGTAATCATAACCTTGAGGACCTTATCTTACTATTTTTCAAGTTTCATCAATTTTAGATGAGTATATCTAGAGTTACTGATGTTTCTTGATGGTTAAGTTTCTAAAATTTATGTTTTTATGCAGCATAGATGTTGAGTTAGATAGATCTCTCATTTTGGCTTTGTTTTGAAATTCCTTTAGGAATATTAACCCTAAGTACGTTATCTTGCTATGTTTTAAGTTTCATTAATTTTGGATGAGTAGATCTAGAGTTATTAATGTTTCTTGACGATTAAGTTTGATATAGTATACATTTGACAGGTTTGAGTAGGGCCTAAGGCAGCACCATAGAAGATATATCGGTCAAGCCACATATTCAAGAAAGCAATGTGCACTTTGTCCATACTAGCCTAGTTCCTTTGTTGTTCTCTATATACCTGTTCCAATCTTCGCCTTTAGCTGAGACTAACTTGTACTTTGGTTTGATACTAAAAGCAGATATTTGGTTCCCATCGGATCTAAGGCAACAAAGGTGGGCCACGTCTAAAAGTGTCGGTCATTTGGGGCCTGTTCTGAACATAAATGCATTCAAGTAGTCCGACCAAAAATAGCAAGCCATAGCTACCAAAGACTCATTGGGCTCTGGATCGACTAATGAAAGGTGGAGGCACTCTACAATACCCATTTGCTCCCATTCAGGCATTGTTTGGGCAGCTATTCTATTGAACCAATCTCTCCAGCCCTTCAATGTCGTTGTCCATGCTCTAAAAATTTTGCTCCATCCATGGATATTATATTCACGAGCATGCAAGGGAAGTCTAGGACGTCCTTTTCTATTATAGCCGATGGATTCGGATCGCCTAAGGGCCTAAGTAATATCTATCTTCGCAGTCAGGTACAGGGATAAGTACCTGATTCGGGTCTATTGTCCTTGAGCCGATGAGGTAAGGTGGAAGTAGAAGTCTTGAAGACAAGAAAATGAGGGATCAAGATGTTGGTAAAGGGTGCGAGAGTTAAAGATAGAATTATGACCGATATTGATTCAAACATGGGAATTTTGTTTATGTAATGGCCGATACGGATCATGGTTGATAACACATCGGAGAAGGATACGATTAGTCAATGCACTATAAAAGATTGCCAAGGGCGAGCAAAAACAACAACCCCAATCAACCAAACAAATCGCATTTACTTTTTACTTTCCTGTCAACTAGGAGTAGCTCTGTAATTTACAATCTTTCTTGTAATCTAATTTTGATCAATAAAGCTGCACATAGTCAATTGTTGGTCATCCTCGATTACGCTAATCAGATTTGATTTTCTTCGATTTTGTTGCGCATTGCCTTTTTTGGGAAAGTCTACCTTTATCTACCATCTAATCAGCCATAATTGGTTGCTTAGACTTATCATTATCTTTGATTTGATCGACTTTTTATAGCTATTTAGATCTTTGTCGATTGTCACACTAGATCGGCTTTGAGCATATGTTTTTCATCTATCTTGCCGATTGCAAGATCAAATCGGCTGGCACGCCTTGAACTCGGTGTTCTCGTGTGTTTGAGTCGATTAATTCTTCGTCACATTTTTCAACACCAACAGTGGCCCACAACCTTTAGCTAACTGGATGATCTATCA
Source organism: Otatea glauca (assembly GCA_036346275.1). NCBI lineage: Eukaryota > Viridiplantae > Streptophyta > Magnoliopsida > Poales > Poaceae > Otatea > Otatea glauca. The sequence goes on from CM070729.1 coordinate 93,337, forward strand.
GCTCATGGCAATGTATACTACAATTTTCTTTTCGATAATGCTACTGTGAAGAGATGCGATGGAGAAAAATCTGATGATCCACTGGACTCTCTATTGTACCAAGGCCACTCATTCCCAATCACTCATAACTTATAGGATCGATATATACTAAACTAGCAATCAGAGGGGGTGAATTATTGCGCGGAAGCTAAAATTATTTTTTTGATCTACTAAAAATTCACCCCAATTTGGACTCAAATAATTGCTTCGTATTCAACAAAATAGAGTATATGGGTTCTGTAAATCGTAAATTCCCGGAGATCCAACCGTCGGATTGACCTGCAATTTAAACAGTAGAAACTAGATTCCAATACGAATAAAAAAAAGAATCAACTCGATCGGACCTACGGATCAAAAGTTATTAACCTCGCAATCATGCTGTGACAGATTATGACGAGAACTGACCAAACCGTAATTTCGTGATTAATCACAATCTACAAAAGATTAACCAACGAAACTTCCAAAAACTCTAAATTGATACTCTAGGAAGGTTTTGGATGGATCAAATCAAGATTAAACTCGTTGAATTAAGAGAGACAATGAATCAATCTATTAAAACCAAAACCAAGCAACCAAACTAAAAAAACAGAATCACTGTTGCAACTTGGACACTGTAGCAAATAGCGAATCACTGTAGCAACACCGTTTAGTGTGTTACAGCGATTTTTCTTTCGCTTCTTGTCTGCTCGCCGCAAGGAACTCCAGGCCGCAATAAAGAGATTGATTTTTATTTCTTTTTATCTAGTCTGGTTACAGTATTCCAAATAAAAGAGTACAAACTCTAATACCTAACTCTCTCATCTAAACAGGAAGACAGTACACCCGCTTATCAATTAAATGAGAAGATAAGTATGAATACAACACTTAATAATAAAAAAGAAATTTAGAATTTTAAATGAATTTAGAAAGAAAAACGGAACTAAATGGAGGTCGAATGGGCGAAAACGGGCTCCCAAAAGATTTTAAATCAAGAAAGAGAAAGAAAAAAGAATTTTCTGATTTTAGATTATTTTTTTGCAGCTTCCACAGAGGCTCTCTGGGCTTGGCCAACGTTAGGGGAGGGAAGGCCAGGGGTGGCCGGCCGGTCGCAGTGGGTCGGCACTGGTGCGGCGAGATCGCTGGCACCGGCGCCTGCGGGGGAGGAGTCACGGTTGCGGTGAATTTCACTGGGGAAGATGACGGTGATGGCTTAGGTTACCTCCAAAATCCGGCGATCTTTACAAGAGGGAGCATTTGGGGACTTACGCAATACGATGGGGTGGAGGAGAGCTCGCCGGCTTTTATAGCCCCGAAACAAGCATATTTATGGAAACCATAATTTGGGATCAAATCAGATTGGGAGAAAATTTTGGCAATAGAGCACGAAATTTGGGGAATTAACACCATAGATGGAAAGAGGAGATTTGGTGTGGGATTGATGGAGCTTTTGAGCTTCTTTCTTACTTTAATGGAGGGAGGGAAGAGAAGAAGCTTCTTTGGTCTGGGCTGCAGCTAGAAGAAGCTACATGTGAGTTGCCTTCATTTTTTTAAAATATAGAAGGATTTTTGAAGATAGCACATTAGGTTAAAAAATTCTAGAAAAATTCTCAAAAAAACTTTCGATTATTTTGTACTTAATAAAATTATTTAAAAAAAAATAAATTATAAATTTGTCGAGGCACGGCGTGCATGAGGTCGTGACAAAGAACCTCGCCGCGTCGGTAAAGCCACCGATTGCATCAGGAGCCATTGCAAACTCGCGTTCTCCGGTCAGCACGCCCCATCTCGGTTTCCTTTTCCCAAAGACGTAATGTATGGTCCTTTCCTTTTCAGACGTTTGTTTCTTTTCCTTGATTCCAAAACGTTTGTTTCCTTTTCCTTGTTGATCTTTGGAGGTGAGGAAGGTCTGCTGTGGGCCACAGGATGATTTCAAAAATATGGAAAATAAATCTGCGCTCACCGATCACTGGATCCGAAAAGGAAAAAAGATAAAAATTAAACAAGGCTTCACGCATTTTGCTTGGTTCCATGAGAAAAATTGAAAAAATTAAGCAAAGACTCACAGCATCGTTGGTTCCTTAGATAAAAATAAAAACAAAATTCAGCGCTCTCCATGCGGCAAATTAGGCTCTATGGGGCTAGATCCGTAAAAAAGTCTCGAGAAGGGTCATATTCGGGAAAAAAATACGATCACAATGTCAGGACAATAAAAAAATTCAAGTCTTGTTTCATTGCATGCGGATCCTCCCTGTTTATTTCATTGTTTGATTCACCCTCCTTCCAAATATGTAGTACGGACAATTTTGGCCAGTAAAAAATTCAAGTCTGGTTTCCTTGCATGCGGATCCTCCTTATTTATTTCCTTATTTGATTCGCTCTCCTTCCAAATATGTAGGTGGAGGAGGTCTATTGTGGGCCACAGGGATGATTAGACACGCTAAATAATGGCCATCAGATGTGGGTGAGTAAAACTGAGAAAGATCTGAGACATTCATTTTGATGAATGCAAGTTTCTAGGGACGTTTTGCTGGGTGCACGAACATTGGGCCATCTCTAATGAGGTGCATTATTTAGAGTGGACGTAGAAAAAATTGCTTAGGTGTATTATAAAGGGGTATAGATGAGCAACAGTTCGCATGCATATCCATCTAGCCCAATATGGCTCAATACATGCAAACTGCCCCAAACAATTACAACTGCACGCGTACGGCCCACCTGCCGCACTCACGTGACTAACCAGTCTTCATGTGCACCGTTCTCTAGCTTGAACGTCCCGCATGACATCCTTGACCACCAAGACCTCGATTCCTCCCTGAACCTAGTCCCGAACCTCAGTTCATCTATGAACTTAGTTCCAGTCCCGTCATCGATCACGTTCGCACTCAAGCAACACCTGCACATGAACAAACACAAAACTGTGTACGAGCACAAGTCCACGACTTGACTCAAGATCAATCCATGCAACCACTCACACGAGCGCATTGCATCAAGCAAAACCATTACCATGCTATCACAAGTATATCAAGTAATTATCTGAAACAGCAAAAACACATCACATGCTATGAATATAACCACTTTACAATACCAATTTCATTACTAAGCTAATTTTTCAGCACATGATTTTGTTAAAAAACTAGGTATTATTTGTGTTTTAGATTTGAAAAAAACACTAATTTCCAAAAAGATTAAATACAACAGGCAAGACAAAAGACACCACATATTTCAGAAGTAGATCGATCCACAGAATTCTTACGATGGGCTTGATGACGAAAAGGAAGCACATTGCATCAAGCAAGATGAAGAGCCATTACCATGCTATCACAAGTAGATCAAGTAAGAATGAACACAACACGCAAACGCAATTCACCGTGGATGAACGCGAGTATCGAGCCAAAATCAAAGCTACATTCAATTTTATAGCCTCGCACACACCATTAAACACATGCCATTATCATGAATATAACCACTCACGCGGAAAACACGCTTACAATACCAATTTCATCCATACTAAGCTAATTTTTAAATTGGTATTCTCCTCTCAACTAAGAATATGACTTTTATTTGTAGATTTTAAATGGCATTTTACATAACCTTATCTGCAACACCTACCTACCATTCCCATTACCACCCATACCCACGTCTTTCAATCTCTCCCGCTGCGACGAACTCTGGCCAAGCTCCCACTGTCGAGTTATTCAATGAGCTACGACTGATTGGCCCTTTTCTCCCTTCCGTAAGCACAAATCCTCCTCCTCTTCCTCCTTTCTCTCTCTAGATCTCTTGATGCGCATGGCTAAGCTTTGGCGACATTGAGTAGTGAGCGCCCGCCGTATGCAGCCAACTCCACGAGTGCCATGGTGTCCAGCCATGATCCACCTCGTTGGGCACAATCTTATCATCTGTTACCCGATGCTACTAGAGGCTAACCAACGGTGAGAGATATCCGCAGCCAGATGACTCGGAGGCATTCTTGGACATCATGCTAGGGTACATCAACCGCATGATCACGACCGAGGACATCGACGAGAAGTTCAAGCACTATCTGAGGCACGTCGCACTGCTCGTCGCCGAGAAGCCGTTCCTCGAGATCCTTGTTGACCAGCTGCCCCACTCAGGCAGCAGCGTGATTAAGAGCCCCGAAGGCAGTAGAGTCACCAACTCCTGCAACAGACTCAGTTCCTGCAACTGCGGTGCGACGTTCGATGACCTTGGCGCCGTGCAGATGCCGCTAAGTGGTGTAGGCCGGCCTCGTTCCATTCCTCCTCTCTGCTCATCTCGAATTGATAGCACCGGTAAGTCGAGTTGTGGTAGTAGTTGTTTTCAAATGTTGCAACACGAAACATCAAATGTTGCAGATGTTCAATGGTTTGTTTATTATTGCAATAAGTTATAGTTTTGTTCCAATACGTCCTTGTATTTGCTGCCCCAGTAGTTCAAATTTGTTGTACAATTTTGTTTATTAATTTTGTGTTTGTTACATCTAGTGTAAAGATTTTTTGTTGCAAACATATGAACCAACTATTCCGCTTTTGCAATCTTTTTATTGCACCGGATTGAATTAATTTTCTCACAATTATCTTTTAATGTTACCACTATTTTTTTCAAATGCTACAATACTGTAATAACATGAATTTGTTTAATTTGGATACCTAAAATAATTTTAAATCATACCTCAGTTTTATACTTGCGGTTTTCATCCAATTTTCGATGAGAATTTTTATAGGTTCCTCATTTTTTTTTGGGATATTGCATTTATTTTTTTGTATTTTATTGTACACATTGATTACAATTATTACGTGTATTGTTTAGCGGGGATTTCCTATTGGAGGTGTGAATCCTGGTCGTTCTCTTCTGTTTTTCTTTTTAGAGACAGTTTTTTTAGTTGGGCCATATCACATGGCCCGGGCCTCACTGTCTCCTTCTTTGGATGGTAGACAGCCCACGAACGATCTCGGCAGAGAGAGGAGGCGGAGGCGGAGGCGTCCATGGCTGCGGTAGTTCGGGGCGTGTGGAATGGTATCAGGGAGAAGGGCCTCACCAACTTCCTCCGCCACGCCCGCGACGAGGGCTACTTGTAAGAAAGAATACAACAATCTTCTTCTTCTTCTTCCCGTGTGCGCGCGGCCGATCTGGATGTCCTTGTTGTATTTTTCTTCTTCTTTGGAATACAATAGGCGGATAGGACTCGGTCGCTCGCTCTTTCTTCTGCTGCGGATCCTTCGGGCTAGAGAGAGAGAGACTCCATTCCATTCGATTCGCCTGTGTTGTGCTGTGGGAAATTATTAGTATTATTTAGGGTTCATTACTCGTGATTAGTATTCGGCTTCGTGGATTCGTCCATTTCAGATCCGCTTGTAACTCACAACTCGGTCGGTACAACCAAACGGGTAGCGAATTAGGAATTTACCATTCCACAATAAAAATATTCTTCCACAGTAAGCTATCTTCATTGTGAAAGCAACATTCCTGCTGCCCACGATAAGTACAACCAATCATCCGGGAACATGGTTCACCACGGCGAATGCTGGTTACAACTACCACCTGGAGCCATCTTTAAAAAGAAGCACTGTCACTCTGTTCATTTTCGTAAAATGCTAACACTAGGATGATAGATTCTTTCGCTTTCGTGCAAAGGAGACACACCATGTAAACTGCCTATTACATTTTGATATTTTCTGGACCTGTGTCCATTTTGCATTGTGCTTGGTACTGTGTTTTCCATTTCTTGAGACAGCTAAATTCTACTCCTGTTTCTTTGTTTACAAGCCGCTTCAATGTTTTAACGTGGTTTAATTTACAGCAAATGCCTTCTCGACGGAAATCTACTGTAAGTCCCCCTCCTTTGAAGGGATGGATGTGCTTCTGCCTCTCATCACAGACTGAGACTATTCTTCTTTTCAGGCAAACAAAAATCCACAATATTGGTGCAACCCTTGTAGGAGTTGACAGGTTTGGAAACAAGTACTATGAGAAACTGCATGACACTCAATATGGTGAGTAGTACCTGCACGGTCTTTCTCCTAGTTGATCTACTACCGCTTCCTTATTGTGTAGTTCTGCTGAATGCCTGCATTACAATTTAGATCATGAAAGCGCTGGACTTTGCTGCTTTAGAAAGAACATCATTGAACTTTATACTCGGCAGCTATAATATTCTGATATCCTTTCTCTTGTTTTCTTTTCTCCAAGGCCTGAGATATGTAACTTTGCTCTTTAATTATCATTCTGGGCTTGACTGATCTGCATGCCTTTGTTGGAGCATAATGTTTCCTATGTTGCTGTCTTTTCCCCCTGTCAATGCTCTAGAAAACTTAGCATTGGTAAATTTGCAGGAAGGCATAGGTGGGTAGAGTATGCAGAGAAGGGCCGCTACAATGCTTCCCAAGTGCCTCCTGAATGGCATGGATGGCTGCATCACATTACAGACAGCACTGGGGATGAGGCAAGTTTTTTGTCTACATGTTGCTTGAATTGTTTCCTGCATATTTTTCAGGCTTCAGTCTTCCGGCAAACCTACAAGTTATAACAAGTCTTTCTCCATTTTTTTCACTACCTTAGTTGTGTAGAATATATTAGCAACTAAGCATCTGTATGATGCCGTGGAATTAATTTGGATGATGAAACTTTGGTTTTGAAATATTTGGTGCTTATCATTTGTTCTGTGCAATAGGGTGATGATAAACATTACCATATTTGTAAGCTATTGTTTTCTTATATTTGTTGGCAAGGCTGTCGGTGTCCGTCGATGTTTCTCTGGTTTTAGGAGATTCAAGGCAGCGATCTTACTATTTGAAATTAAGTTGAAACTGGCTAGCGGATAGTTATATGGTTCTCTTTCTGTTACAGCTGTTGGAGCAGAAGCCTAAAGCGTACAGTGTGGAACACAAAGAGAACTTCTCTGGCGAGGGTGAGGAGTTGATCTACCACTCCAAAGGGCATGCTCTAAACCCAGGGCAAAGGGACTGGACAAGGTACCAGCCTTGGGAGCCAAAGAAAGAACAGGCCTCCTGAGTATTGGAGAGAAACGAGCTAAACGGTATCCAATCCTCGTTGTGTTTTTCTTGCTTGCATTTGGTGTTGTGGAGCTGGAACAGCTACTCGGCTTGGTTTCTTGGACTGAACCTGAATAATGAATGTACTGGGTGCTACTGTTATAGAATACGTGAGCATGGAAAAGTTTTAATCCCTTTTGGGCTGTGCCAAAAAAGGAAGAAAAAAAATGTGCCGATTCGAGCATCTCTGTTAAAATTAAAGGATTGCTGCTACTTGTGCTAAAGCTGCGGGGATGTTGAGATGCCGAGAGGGAGCTAATATTGTTCGGTAATTCTGTTGTGTTGCACAAATCGGTTGTGTTGCTGTCATTCTACTTTGTTTTCCGTACTTATTTGACGTTATCTCGAAATAGAAATCATTGTAGGAAATGTTTGCCATTTGTTATGTTATGGTTGTCGAATGGATTTGGGTAGTTGTTAGTGATCCAAATCCACTTGATGGACGGACAGTTATATTAGAGATGCATATCCGTGTCAGGACTAGCATGCATACTGTGATGATGATGATAATGCTGTGGTTTGGCTAGGAGCAAGGATTAAAATCTTGCCAAATTTTTGTGAGATCCGGACGTGGACGAGTTTTGAAATGTCGGTCGGAGCACAAAAAAAAATTAAAATTACTACAGTAATCTCAAAAATCTCAACGAGATCTCGGGGGTTTTTTTTGCCAGATTTTGACTTTTTTTGACCGGAGTTGGTCCAATAACCCTTAAGAAAGTTATCTCCTATGATAATTTGTTGAAAAATCGAATTTTTGAGACATTTTTTAAAAACTGCAGAAATGCTGTTGGATTTTTAAAAAATTGTACATGCTTTATCATGATGTGAAAAATTTATGGTACCATACTAAGAAGTGTAGGATCATACAGAAAATTTTTCAAAATAATTGAACTTCATTTGTTATCTTTAAAAAATCAAAAACCGAATGAATATAATTGGGACAGTAATCTTGTGAGAATTCTATAAATTTTCTCGAGTGTGATCATGATTTAAATTTTTTATGAGAGCTTAAGAATTGCCTCACTACCATTCTCTAAAATTTTTAAAAAATTTCAACTTTTTTTGTTTGCTCAATCAAACCTATGCACGCATTGAACTTCATTTGTTATATTTCAAAAATAAAAAACAGAAAGAACATAAATGGTATAATGCACTTGTAAGAATTTTATAAATTCATTGGAGTGTGATAATGATTCAAAAAATTTATGAGATCGTAAGCATTTTCTTAGAACCCTTCTGCAAAATTTCAAAAAATTTAAACCTTTTTTTATTATTAAAGCAAATATATGTATTGATCATCAGGCTTTTATAAGTATGTAGCACTATCAGAATTTTTAGAATTTCTTGAAGTTCGATCATCATTTGGAAAATTTATAGAAATATTAATGATACATCAAGAACATCTACAAAAAATTTCAAAATTTTCTAACATAGCTTGTACTATTTTTCATTTGGTTGAAGTTTACCGGCTTTTATCAGGATATTAGCACTTTCCAAATTTTTAAAAATTCATGAATCTTCATCATCATCTGAAAATTTTACGAGAACATTAGTGACGCATCTTAACCATGCACAAAAAAAATCAAAATTTTCTAACGTGATTTGTTTCATTTTTCATTCGTTTCAAACTTGTCGGTCAGCGTTTTATCAGGACAATAGTAATGTTTGAATTTTTAAAAATTTCTCAAATTTTATAATCATCTGAAATTGTTATAGGAACATCACTGATGTATCAGGAACCTACACGAAAAATTTCAAAAAATTTGACATCGTTTGAGCTATTTTTCGTTCGGTGCAATTTTGCCGAGATCTCGGCAAAACCGGCCGAAATTTCGGTTTTTTCGGTAGAAAAAAATCCGGATTTGAATTTTTGTTATTGTATTTCGTCCGAATTTTTCCGAAATTTTTAAATCTCACTTAGATTTCTTTCTCCGAACACGGACGAGATTTGGAGCGAAACCTAGATTTCAATACTGGGCTAGGACGATGTGGCTGAGATAGTTTTGTTTTGGTCGGCGATACGGCCAGCGGGGTGTGTCTGTTTCCTTCTGGGAGGAGAGAGATGCTCCAGTAAAGTAGGAAAAATTGATGCTTTATTTATTTTTATTTATTTATTTATATTACTGATGATTTAGGTCTAGATTCGTACGTATATATACCTTTATAATGCACCTAAACATTCTTTTTTACGTCCACTCTAAATAATACACCCCATTAGAGATGGCCTAACCTTCATGCACCCAGCGAAACGTCCCTAAAAACTTGCCTCCATCAAAATTAACCTCTCAGATCTTTCCTCAGCTTTACTCACCCACATCCGATGGCCATTGTTTAATGTGTCTAACTCATCCCTGTGGCCCACAACAGATCTCCTCCCACCTCCAGCATCATCTCAAGGAAAAGAAAACAAATATCCTGGAATTAAGAAAAAGAAAACAAACCTTTTAGAAAAGGAAAATATCATATATTACGTGTTGGGAAAAGGAAATCGAAAGATAGGATACTGTTACGGAGATATCACAAGATAAATCTGTCAATTACGCCGATTAAAACGAGAGAGCCCAGCCCCAGTAAACTAAGGGAGAGACGACGTGTACTCTGCTCGTGCACGCAACACAAGATTGCTGCTAGCCAGCCAAGTCCAACTCCTCAAGGGGCAAACGCAACATTACTTGTTCTATCTAACTCGGCTACCTTACCTGCCTCATCAAGGCCGGCCTCAAGTCAACACAGCACAGCAGAGGCCAGAGGTGCACAAGAGTGAGATTAATGGCGTCCCATCGTGCCGAGCAGAAGCAGAAGGCTGCATCTCCATCTTGTTCCAACAACTCAAACAAGGTCCATAGGCGCACCACCTCACCTTGACCTTCATTCAACCTCTACTAGCTACTTGATTCTTCTTGCCTGATTGTTTGTATCAATCGATTCATCACTACTGCTTGCCTTGTTTCATCCATCAATTTCTTTCAGGTCTGGGGTGAGATCCATGCCTCCTCTCCGCAGCCCGACCTTGACTGCGAGCGGCCTTTGCTTCTCAGGCCTTCCGCCGCCGACGAGCCCTACTCCGTCTCCGCCGCAATCCTCCCGTCAGTCCACTCATCCACTCCTGTGTTTTTTTTTCACCTTTCTGACACCGAGGCGCTGCCATCCTAGCAAGCTAGCTAGTTCCTACTCCTTCTGTTTCCATCATTTGGGATCGTTTTCACCTTAATTAGGGCAGAATTATCTACATCACTCCACACACGCACATGTATAGAGTACCTAACAAAAGTCTCCAATTCGACCGGTGAATTGTTGTTCTAGGTTCTTGTTTCCAGCTTTGGGTGGCCTTCTCTATGGCTACGACATTGGAGCGACGTCTGGTGCAACCATATCGCTCAAGGTACCACAACACAGCATCATTACTCTTTATCATGATACCAAACCACATTACAATTTCCCTCTATGCCCAATCAAACCTTGCAAGTGATTTTCTTTTTTATTAACTCCTGTTCATCATTTTTGCAGTCATCCACATTCAGTGGTACGTCATGGTACAATATGTCATCATTGCAAACTGGCCTTGTGGTAACACTCTACATCATGATCAAAATTTATAATTGTCTCGCCAACGTTGGCTTGACTTAATTTGGATGCTATTGCTATATATGTTCTGATTCCCTTATTCATGATGCAGGTCAGTGGCTCACTCTATGGTGCTTTGATCGGTTCTGTCTTGGCATTTACCATTGCAGATTTTCTAGGTAGCTCTAGCCCTCGTCTTCTCCTCCATGCTAGTGAGGACCTTATTCTTAAGGTGCAACGTAGTCTGGTCTTCTCATATGATTTATGCTTATTACTTACCACAGGACGACGCAAAGAGCTTATCCTTGCTTCTATCTCGTATTTCATTGGAGCTCTTCTAACAGCAGTGGCACCTAACTTCCCTATCATGGTGGTTGGCCGCTTTTTATATGGCATAGGAATTGGATTGGTAATGAAATCTGATACTCTCCGTCATGGCTTTGTCGATGTTGCAAACTACATGAACACGCATTTTGTTTATGAAGCTCATCTGAGTTGCTTTCATTAGGCAATGCACGCTGCTCCAATGTATATTGCAGAAACTGCTCCAAGTCAGATAAGAGGCATGCTCATTTCTCTCAAGGAGTTCTTTATTGTTCTTGGAATGCTTGTAAGTGCATATTAGTTTTTTTTTTTTGGGTTCTCTCTGACTCTCTCTCTTCCCTTCACTCATCTTTCAGGTTACTTATCTACATTTCTTTTTGCAGCTTGGTTATGTAGCAGGCAATCTCTATGTTGAAGTGGTTTCTGGTTGGCGCTACATGTATGCCACCAGTACTCCATTATGTTTCATAATGGGAGTTGGAATGTGCTGGTTACCTGCCTCACCTAGGTGGCTTCTGTTATGTGCCATACAAGTGAATGGAAATCTGCTGGAGACAAAAGAAAATGCTACACGGTGCTTATGTCGATTGAGGGGTCAAGCTTCTCCAGATTTGGTTTCAGAGCAGGTTAATTTGATTCTGGATGAGCTGTCATATGTTGATCAGGAGAAACAAGCAGGCTTCAGTGAGATCTTTCAAGGAAAATGTCTCAAAGCAATGATAATTGGATGTGGCTTGGTGTTCTTTCAGCAGGTATTTATATCTTATAGTTCTTTTTGTGCATTCCATGATATCAAAATGATATTTATATGCGGTTTCTTCTTCTCCTGCTCTATGTATTTGTCAGGTCACTGGTCAACCAAGTGTGTTATATTACGCTGCGACAATACTTCAGGTACTGATGTTTTTCTATATGAAATTACACAGTTCAAGTATGTCCTGGTGTGGTGGTTTGGTTGGGTTGCCTTAAAAAATTGAAGCTCCTTTGTGTTATAAGCTGTTGTTCCCAGTATAGGGGTTTGAGCCTACAAAACATTATCGATCTTGTAGGGCCAGCTGGCACTGACAGGGCCTTCAAACACCATGCTTTCGTCACTTTTCTTCCTGTATTGTTCATAGCTATCATTGTTTGCACGCAGAGTGCTGGATTCTCTGGAGCATCTGATGCTACTCGTGTATCAATTATTCTTGGCTTACTGAAGGTATATGTCAATACCTTTGCATAAGATTAGTTCAAATTATAACCTGTGCAGATATTTTCCCACTATAACCCGATTCATAGATGCCGCCTTCTATGAATTCATCATACTATTACACAGCTGCTGGATCTGTATTCTTTTAAATTGAAGTCCAGGCCAGTATATGTCTTGCTAAGATTCGATACAACACCGATAAACGCTAATTTTCTGAAAGGAAAATTATTCTTATTGTTTGTCATATGATTTACACGTATCCCGGTTTCTGTTGTAGAAACAAGAAACTACTACTAATGTTGTGTTTTCCTTACTGTAGCTGATTATGACTGGAGCAGCAGTTCTTGTGGTTGACAGGCTTGGCAGAAGACCATTACTCATTGGAGGTGTTAGTGGAATTGTAAGTCTGGCTTCAACATGTAGATTCGTATCTAAATATGACCACCGAAATGCTCATCAACTTTCTTACATGAAGAGCAAGTTGATTACCCGTATGGGTTTTGTTTAATGCCTTGCAATAATCTATTCATATCTCGACTGAGCTATATCTTTCCATGCTTAATTATATGTTTATGTGGTAAAAGGTAGTGTTGATTTCCAATTATGTGCCAACATTAAAGTCTGTTTGACGTATATAGGGGCTAGGAAGCACTTTGAATAGCTTTTGTCCAAAAGAAACCGGTATTGTTTGCATGATGAATTCTTTTCCATGATAATTCGCCAAGTGTTCCGGTGTGACAAAAGGATTTTCATGGAGATGCTGCTGCACTTACTCAACTTGTCTGTTTATGGTTATAATGTGCAGGCTCTTTCCTTATTTTTGCTGTCTTCGTACTACACCTTACTGAAGAATGCTTCTTATGTGGCTGTAATAGCACTTCTACTGTATGTTGGCAGCTACCAGGTACTTACAGCGTCAGCTTACCCCTATTTGGCATTAAAAAAATAGAAGAGAATTCCAATGAGGATCATAGCTGGCCTCTGTTAACTTTGCTTTGTGGCTTTGCACTGAAGTTTCAGTAGGTGATCTTTATTTTTTTATCTGTCTGATGAGAAGTAACTCTGCAGTTGTCATTTGGTCCAATCGGTTGGCTTATGATTTCGGAGGTTTTCCCGTTGAGGCTGCGCGGCCGTGGATTGAGTATCGCTGTTCTTGTGAATTTCGCCTCCAATGCGCTGGTCACTTTTGCTTTCTCCCCACTGGAGGTACGAGCCTGTCTCTCGTTTTGGCTTTTGCCATGGAGTGTACTTGGACATGCATCTACCTGCTTGAGCCTATCAAGAGTTACTTCACTCTTGTTTCTGTATCGTGGTGTAGGATTTGATTGGAACTGGGGTCCTCTTCTCTGGATTCGGGGTGATTGCGGTGGCGTCTCTTGTTTTCATATTCTTCATCGTGCCCGAAACGAAAGGGCTCACCTTGGAAGAAATTGAAGCTAACCTGTAGATCCAACTGTGTGATGTCAGCTTCATTAGCATAGGCATGGCTATCTCTTTGCTTGCAGAGGCCGGGAGTTAAAATCTTCCATTATCTAAAAAAATCTCTGGTTTGCTGCTGCTCTTGCTTATTCAGAGATCGATCGATCTTCAAGTCGTAGCATTGCTTTTGTGGCAAACAGACAGACAAGATAAGTTGTTGCAAGATTAGGAGCTGTGTGCATTGCAACGTTGTATTAGTTGCTGTAAGTAGGACTACACATTCGATAGTCATTGTGGAAAGAAAGCCAATCATATTGGGTCGTTCTTGCATGAGCAAATCACTTGTTTTAGAGGATGCTCCTATGATGGAGCAACTTAATTACTACTCAGCAATGGATTCGGTTGTGCTTGAATATGTTAGTTGGAATCCGCCGATTGAAAGAACTAAACTGAGGTTATACGCGCGCGTTTGCATTAGACGAGGAAGCTAGCTAGGAGAAATGAGATTTTAGTTCTACTAGCAGAATGTCCGTACTTTGCTTACGATCACGTTAAGTTATTGTTGGGTTTAGTTTACGTCATGCTCTTGATTCCGTCGTAGTGTTTGGTCAAGATTTGTTCTAGCCCACACTATGTCTTTACTGGCGAGCTTAATTTATATTACGCCTTTAGCTTCGCTATCATTGTTAATTTGTGCAGGGGCGGTACTAGGGGTGCCCTAAAAATCTAATAAACGCTACAACATCACCTCTTCCTCTCCAATAGGCTAAATTTATTGATTGAATTGGTTTCGATTTTGGTGGTTTAGGATTTTTAAGACCTTAGAACTATTTGTATTGTATATATATATATATATATATATATATATATATATATATATATATATATATATATGAAGCCGAAATAGGGCACCATGATTTCAAATGCGCGAATTCAGGCCATATTCGAGTATGTTTTTCAAAAATTTTAGTTTTAGAGTATATACCTATCTATAACAATTCAAATGAAACACATACCTTTGAAAAAATATATTTGAATTTAAAGATTTTGAATGAGTTTGGATTACATACTTTGCAGATTTATATATATAATCAGCACATACCTACAACCAAACTATCATCAAAAAGGAAAACTTTAGTTTGAGTTTTAGTTCAAACTTGTTTGAACTAGTTAATAAACTGTTTAAACTCAACCTCCAAAAAATTTCAAAAAAAATTGATTGAAAATATATAAAGAAAATATCCTTTTTTAGATCATGGTACCCTAGGTAGTTATATTATATATATATATATATATATGCACTTTATAGAAATTTATCTATAAAGTGACCCATGAGCTGATGATGAGACGGCCGGCGGGTCAGGAATGCGCGCGCGTGGCATGATAGATCGATGTTTAACTTCACGAGATGCATAGAATCAGATGCATGAGGCTGAGGCGCGTGCAATATTATATCGATCTCCCTCTTTTTCTTCTTCCTTTTGCGGCTTAATTGTGTTGTAGGAGCTAGCTAGGCACATGGCATGACAGGCCGCCCGGTTTCGTGCCAAACTGTCTGTCTTCCTTGACTCTACGGATCGGACGCATGCATGCATGTGAGATCGATTGTCCATCCTAGCTAATTGGCTCAATCATCGCTTGCTTGCAACCTCGACCGACCAGATAAGCAGGATATATATGTGCTTATTAGCTAGCTGATTGCGGGATTAATTATACTCTTTTTTTCAAACACGCATGCAGAAGCTTAATTTGCGTATTGGAAGGAGAAAGGGCCGGTTAGCTGTGCAGCAATTGAATGTAACCAAAGCAAAGATTACGGGAGGAAAACAAAAGGAAAGAAGGCCTTTTTATTTGGACCGTTAATTAAAATTTAATTAATTAGTACTGGAATGGGAAGAAGAGGAGGAGGAGGAGGGCCAGCCAGGTTAAAAAAGGTTGTAGAATGTATGTGATGAGGCAGAGAGATTAGACAGGGCAGCTGGGTTCAGGCTCAGGCAGCGTCTTCCCTCTGAAAACACGTGTGTGCATGCATGGTTGATATGTAATTCACTAACGGTAAAGCATGCATGCCTACTAGGACTAGGAGGCTACTTACTAGAAGACGATCTAATAAACTTTCTGAGCTGAGTACATGACGGCATGCGTGAGCAGAAGCAGCTCGAACCGTGGCGCTGGCAAGTTGACAAGCAAGCCCACACGGAAACAGCAACTGCCCGCCTCTAGCAGTCTCCTCCTCTCTCCCTCCATTTCCTCTCCTCCTCGCTGAATCCATCCATCCATCCATCAGCCTGCCTCCATCTCCCAAGAAGAAGAATTAATTCCTCCTCCTTAATTCTTGCACTTACTAGGTTGCAGCAACAAGCTAGCAGCCTAGTCATAGTGTTTAGGATTAATCCAATTGAAGGGAGGGAGGCCACACCGTACCATCGATCTCCTCCGCTACTCACTAGCCTAGCCTAGCCTAGCCACCACTGGTCGGTGTGGTGCTAAGAATCCATGGCGACGCTCCAGGACCTGGGCGTGTCCGCCTTCATCAACATCCTCAGCTCCTTCGTCTTCCTCCTCCTCTTCGCCGTCCTCCGCATCCAGCCCATCAACGACCGCGTCTACTTCCCCAAGCTCTACCTCGCCCACAAGCGCCACCACCAACACCGTGCCGGAGACTCCGCCGTCCGCAGGTTCGTCAACCTCAACATCTGCACCTACATCAGGTTCCTCAGCTGGATCCCCGGCGCGCTCCGCATGACCCAGCCAGAGCTCATACACCACGCCGGACTCGACTCCGTCGTCTACCTCCGAATCTACACGCTCGGGTCCGTACGCCTGCCTCGAATCCCTTACTAGTCGATAAGATTGTGTTGCATTTGCATCTCCTTGCAAGTCGATAAGATTGAACTATCAAGAATTGCAATTCTGTTGCTGCTGCTGCTGCTGCTTTCTTCTTCTTCTTCTTAACTTAATATATCTTGTTTAAAGGCGCAACCTTTTCTTTTCTTTTTTTTTGTGTGCGCGTGCAAATTAGTGTGACAAATTCTTAAAGCCATCTAACTCCTCGAAGAGTCAGAGGAGAGGACAAATTCCATCTTCCTCTCTTCAAACGCAACCGCCGCATTTGCTCCAACTTTTTCCCCCCGCTAAATTCCTGCGGATTACGCGCCGCTTCGAGATTTGGCTTGCCAACTTTGCCTGCCTGGCTGGATGCCTCGTTGGTTTGCGTTTCAATAATGCAATCCTTCCTACTAGAGTACTGCTAGTTGTTTGTTTCCATGTTTAAAAATGCAACCTTTTCTTTTGGTTGGGGTGCAATTGAGCTTGTTTGATTTTGTCTCACAGGAAAGACGCCATCGTTCGGCGCTCCGGAGATTCATTGCATACAGAAACAAAATAAAAACAGCGTTGTTTCCATAGGAAATAGTAGGAATTACAATTGCTAAGGTTAAATCTAACCTTTCTGTTTTGGACTAATTCGTGAAAAATTAGGCATGCCAATTCCATCCACAATCGAGTGGATCTCAGAAGGACGGGTTGCTCCTCGCTTATCCAGAATGTTGCTTGTGTCCGATAACAGCGTTAGTGATAATGTTGTTCTTACCACGTTGTGGCATCCAATTCAGTCGTCCGTTGAAAATGGTGTCTTGATTTGATTTGCACGATTCCTGGCATTCTTTCAGGGAGGCACCGACTTTATTATTTCTTGGGGCCTACTTGCCTCCACCAATCTCTTTTGGTCTATATCCTATTCCGTTCCTAGGTAGTGCTCGCCCACTAAACAATACTAAAACTTTCTTGTGGTTCCAACGTGGTGGCTTTTCTTCAATCTGTGGGGACCAGTGTTTACAACTGGAGATGCTTTTCTTGGTAGTTTGGAACTTTGGATGGAAATTCACTCAAAAGGTTTCCCTATTCAGAATGCAGTCATTCTTTCAAAAAGAAGAAGAAAAAAATGACAACCTTGTCCACATTTCACCGATGCCCTCCACTGTAAACTTGACATGCTGTTATAGACAGAACAAAGTATAACTCCACCATCACGTGTTTCTCAATTAATTAACTTGTCCACGAAAACCTCTCGTTCATCTTTAGCCTCCCATACAGCAATGCTTCGCATCCATCCAAAATGTCACTATTAATTCGACCATAATTAATTCCTCAGGCCAATACCTTGGAGCATTTCACCCTTTTCCCAATTTTATTGTGAGGAAAAGATTTGGAATTGTGCTGTGAGAGGACTCAAGTTCTGCATTTTAGGCCACTTCGATGTAGTTTTGTATGTTGCAGTTTCATTTTCAGCCACTTCTGTGTTTCATACACTGACCTTTTTTTTTTGGGGTCTTTGTTGGCAGTCTCAAGATATTTTTGCCTATCATGGTTCTCGCCTTGCTGGTTCTTATTCCAGTCAATGTCTCTGGTGGCACGTTACTAAATCTAAGAAAAGAAGTTGTTTTTAGTGATATTGATAAGCTTTCCATATCAAATGTTAGTCCTGGATCCAACAGGTAACTCCACAAGTATCTTACGAACTCTAACATTGTCTTGTTGTTCTGGTTGTATGTTTTCATTTGTAATATTACTCGAAAGAATTTGACCATTGCCATCTCATTTCATTTCAGATTCTTTATTCATCTTTTAATGGCATATGTGTTCACATTTTGGACATGCTTTATGCTGTACAAAGAGTACAGCAATGTGGCGTTCATGAGATTGCATTTCCTGGCTTCTCAGAAGCGTTGCGCTGATCAGTTCACTGTAAGTACAAAGTATGCCATGCTATTTATAGTACTATTCTGATCTATGCCATTACAACCAAGCGTGGAGTTGCTGTGGAACATGTACCTTGGTTGTGATGTAACTTAAATGTGATGACGTTTAGAATTGAGAGCCTTAGTCGTACTATAGCATTTAATATTCTTTTGCAATGCCAGGTGATTGTTAGAAACATACCTCATGTTTCAAGCCATTCAACATCTGAAACAGTGGATGAGTTCTTCCGTAGGAACCATCCAGACCACTATCTTGGTCAACAGGTGTGTAATACCTCACCTTTGCTTATGTCTCATTCAGCCTGCATTTAGTCAGGAAGGATGTTTCATGCTTTCTATTTGATTTTCTACCAATATCACGAAAATGGTTGTTGACAAACGTTTTGATTACAGAACTGACCCTATTTTGAATTCTCAGGCTGTTTACAATGCAAACCGGTATGCTAAACTCGTGAAGCAAAAAGAGAGGCTTCAAAACTGGTTGGATTACTACCAGCTGAAGTTTGAAAGGCATCCTGACAAAAGGCCAACTGGCAGGGTATTTTCCAAACATTGGTTCTGTTCTTTCACTTACGTGCATATCAAGTTTTTGAAAAATTCCATTTTGTTTTTTTTCCTCCCAACAAATATTTCAAGCATGTAAATATTTTCGGTGTTTCAGACTGGATGCCTTGGTTTCTGTGGTAGAGAAGTGGACCGAATCGACTACTACCGGGCTAGAATCAGCGAGCTTGATAAGAGGGTAGGTCTACAATCCTTGGTGTTATGATCCCTTATCAACGACTGGCAAAAAGCATTTAACTTTGCAGGACGAATTTCTAGACCCTGTGCGTATTTGTGCACATGAATGTAGCCTCTTGTTATTATGTTTTGATCTTTAACACATGCTCTTTGTTGTGTTGATCTTTTCAGATTGCATCTGAGCGTCACAGAGTTCTCAATGACCCAAAAGCTGTTATGCCAGTTGCCTTCGTGACATTTGACTCAAGATGGGGTGCCGCTGTTTGTGCACAGACACAACAGTCAAAGAATCCCACCCAATGGCTCACTGATTGGGCTCCTGAACCACGCGATGTTTATTGGCAGAATCTTGCCATTCCATTCTTCTCTCTCAGTATCCGCAAGTTTCTGATATCAGTTGCGGTTTTTGCTTTGGTATTTTTCTACATGATACCTATTGCATTTGTGCAATCACTTGCCAATCTTGAGGGTATTGAAAAAGTTGCACCTTTCCTGAGGCCAGTAATTGAAGCGTAAGGCTTCTTTCTCTGCACATTCCTTGTCATGCTTGATGTCAACAACTCTTCAGGTGCTGCACGGATTGCTCCCTTTTGCTATTCATTCACATACCTTATTTTGTAACTTGCAGGAAAGTGGTAAAATCCTTCCTACAGGGGTTCCTTCCTGGTCTGGCTTTGAAGATCTTTTTGTATATACTCCCTACAGTTCTGATAATTATGTCAAAGGTTGAAGGTTATGTGTCTCTATCATCACTGGAAAGAAGGGCTGCTTCAAAATACTATTACTTCATGCTGATGAATGTATTTCTTGGAAGTATAATTGCTGGCACAGCATTTGAACAGCTATATGCATTTTTTCACCAGCCTCCTACACAGTAAGTTTCTTAGAACTCACTTATCTTACAAAATTGGAAGCTATTTTTTTCCTTGTCTTCAATTCATGCAATACAAGTAAATTGTGGTCCTGCTCCTGCTTTCTTAACTTCCTCATACTATAATGTAGCACTCACTCTAAAAATTATGGAATGAAGAAATTATTGGATGTGTAGTCATAAATGGTAACCAGCCATCTCCTTCTTGCAGAATACCAAGGACCATTGGAGTAGCTATACCAATGAAAGCTACATTTTTTATGACATACATAATGGTTGATGGCTGGGCTGGTATTGCTAACGAGATTCTTCGAGTGAAGCCACTGGTCGTATACCATCTGAAGAACATGTTTATCGTGAAAACGGAGAGGGACAGGGAGAAGGCAATGGATCCCGGCAGCATTGGACTTGCAGAAAACCTTCCATCCCTGCAGTTGTATTTTCTTCTTGGGCTCGTATACGCTGTGGTCACCCCCATTCTCCTTCCTTTCATCATTATCTTCTTTGCCTTTGCTTTCCTTGTCTACAGACACCAGGTCAGTTGGTCTAATTGATGTTTACTTTGACCTTGCTATAGGCCTGACGGCCCTACTGTTGAAGTCTACTGCGTTCACTAACCTCCATTCTTCTTTCCTATCTGGTTCTGCGTTGCTTTCAGATCATCAATGTCTATAATCAGGAATACGAGAGTGCTGCTGCATTTTGGCCTCAGGTTCATTCCCGTATAATAGCGAGCTTGCTGATCTCTCATGTAACTCTGTTTGGCTTGCTGAGCACAATGAAAGCTGCTTACTCTACTCCTTTGCTTATCTTCCTGCCATCACTGACAATATGGTTCCACAAGTATTGCAAAAGTCGATTCGAACCTGCTTTCCGGAAGTATCCTCTTGAGGTCAGTTACCTATCCTGTCTGTTCAGACTTCAGAATACTCCAGAGCCATGTTTGCATCTACGTTCTTTTGGGAGATTATTTCTGAAATCTGGTATTTACAATGTGGTTTTCTCAGGAAGCAATGGAAAAGGACAATATGGAGCGTGCCTCGGAGCCAAATCTGAACCTGAAGTCCTACTTGGCTAATGCTTACCTGCACCCCATTTTCCGTCTGTTTGAGGAAGAGGAGGAAGAGGAGACAGTAGAAGTGAGAATTGACAAGGTTCAGCAGCAGCAGCAGCAACGTCAGCACGAGGAGACTCGTGTGAGAAGCTCGCAATCACAGTATCATGAGGAGACTCGTATGAGGAGCAGCCATTATCAGGAGGAAACTGACATCAGGAGCGATACGGGTTCACCGTCACCACCACACTTTGTCTATCATTAT
Organism: Otatea glauca; assembly: GCA_036346275.1. Taxonomy (NCBI): domain Eukaryota; kingdom Viridiplantae; phylum Streptophyta; class Magnoliopsida; order Poales; family Poaceae; genus Otatea; species Otatea glauca. Next base: position 114,597 of record CM070729.1, read on the forward strand.
GGAATTGAGCCTTGATGCTGGAAATTAAGTGGTCTCTAACTTGCTTGATTTTTTTTCTCCTTGCTAGTTTTTGTGAATGTTTAATTGCTTATTTGCCCCCATATGATGCTGAACTGCTGATGATTGACGTACATGCGAATATGCAGTATGATAACATGCTGTCTTGTGGCTGAAATTTTCTTTCCTGCAACATGACGAGGAGTTAATCGCCTTGAATATTATTTGTATGAGATGTCACGAAGTTGGATGCAGTGCAGGCGCGTTGGGCCGTTTCTTGTCAGCTCGAGTGACCCTCAACTGTTATCCTAGTTTGAGGCAGATGTATACAAGATCGGAAAGAGGCTTGGAAATGGCTGGCTTGCAGCGAATGCATTGCTAAACCTTGTGGGTCTTTTCGTGCAAGAAGTGATCGACAATGTACCTATGGTCAAGCGCAAGTGCATGCATTGCGTTTCCCACAACTTGTCTCCTTAATTTGTTTGGGTTGAAATTGGTAACGTGCTTTCACGACTTCATAACCTTCAATTATATCGACATTCTGGAGATTTGTTATGTACCTGTTGTGTTCCGTGTTACGTTGTGCCTACTTCTCTCAAATTGTAAAAAATCTTTTGTAACTGTCTTTTATCTCTATCCTTAATGCATTGGCAGAGTTCCTGCCTTATTTTTTAAAAAAAATGGTAGCGTGCTAGTACTACTTTTTTTTTTGAAACGGCACGACGTGAATATATTAAAGAGGAAAGAAAACACAAGAGTCCGGGTGCATAGAGGGCACCCAAAGGAGAGATTAAAAATTAAGAAAAAAAAGGGAGGAATAAAAGAAAAAAAAGGAGAAAAAGAAGGAAAAACAGACATCCAAACGCACACGCATTAAGGAGGATGCCGGTGCAGAATTTTTGCTACGTGCGTCGCGTCCGCGGAGACCCAATTGGCTGCCTCGTTTTTAACTGATTGCAATATCTAGTCATGCGTCGCCCAATTCCTTTGAAAAATTATGTTGTTACGCTCTTTCCACCATTGCCAGTACACAAGAATGATGAGCTTGAGTCTTTCCGCATTACTTTTGATGGATGAAATTCGTGCATTACTTTGGCTGCCTGGCGTTACCAGGGAGGGAGGGCGGCCGGCCTGACGTGAAGCTTCAAGACGTCGCAACTCGCAAATCCAGTCACCGCAACAATCGCCATCGCCATCGCCATGGCCATGCATGAATTGGATGGGGATGGAACTAACTCTGTCGTTGAACGGCCGCGCGCGCACACGCAATGCAAATGCATGATTCACGTTGAAATTGAGGGTCATACATATTTGTTTCCTACCTTGTCTTAAATCTACTCGTACACAGAGTCTACTATATATCATTTATAAGTATATCTCTGTAGACTAAGGTAAGAATAAGAGTTTCATTGTAAACATCTCTCCTCGTATAATGATATTGGCTTCATACGTCTATGATTTTTACCGAAAATGTTTTCCACGTTAAATTCATATCTCCCGCTCTTTTGATCCTATATTTTTGCCGTGCGTTTTATAACAAGTGATATCAAAACTTAGAGTTTAAAATCCTCGGAAGGAGGCACATGGCACGGTGCAAACGGTACTTCCTGGGCGAGCTCCTACGCGTTGGTGCCTTGGTGGTGGGGGCGAACTCGAATATGAAATGTAGTTGTTGCGCATCTTCCTCCACGCCACGATGTTGCACCCGTACAGGAACAGATGCAAGAACATCAAGCTGAACATGCTGAGAACAGGGTAGACGCCACGGTCTCCATGTAGATGGAGCCGCGCCGCTGCGTGTACATCCCGGCGATGTGCGCCATGATGCAGTAACCCAAGAACAACGCCACGATCGAAGCATCCGGCCAAGGCCCGGTTGGCGGCACTCGCACGGCGTGACCAAGACGTACGACGGCAGCACCCGGACGCCATCAGGGAGGCGACGGGATCATCGAGTGCAACCGGCCGGATTCGCTTCGCCTGCGGTTTCTCGACTCGGAAAGAAGCACCTCCGACTCCGAGTCCGAAGCCAGAGCAGCATCCGACACGCAGTTCTTTGTCCAACAGTAGGAGTAGTAGGGTGGGTATTTTTAAACCGAAATCGAATTACCGAATCGAACCGAACCGAACCGAACCGAATTAACCGATTATTACGGTTTATTCGGTTTTCGGTTCGGTTTTTGTTTTTTATAATTCGGTTTTCGGTGTTCGGTTCGGTTTTTAACTTCCAAAAAACGAAATAACCGAATAGCCCACATACAATACCACTTTTATAATATTCTTCCTAAAATTACTAAACAATTCTTATATTCTAATACATTTATGTATATGTTTGGTATATTCACATGTTCTATTATACTTATATTGTAATAATCTATGAATATTGTGTAGGTTTAACCCTACTCTATGTTGTGATATGAGAAGGACTAAATCTAATCTACCTAGTGTTTATTCATATTTCGGTTATGCGATGCGGCCACTTGCCAGGACTGCCCACGTGAGGGTAGAACGATGGCCGGTGCGACCTGCTCAGCCAACCACTACTGCGGCATCAACCTTGACGCCTACTGATATATATATATATATCCTCTCCTGGGCCGCCCTCCATACCGCCCGCCCCACTGGAAGATGTTAACAGCGATATCAAGACACCTTGCAATTCCTCCTGCACATGGATCTCATCTCTCCCTAGCCATGACCATCTGATTGGGCGCGATCCAATGCGAGACGAAGCGCGCAATTCATCGCCTGCCTGCTGTCTGGTCTTCGCACCTCTCTTATTCGCCAGACCAAGCTGGTGGCTACTTCCTGTCGCCGGAGTATGCGTCTCAGGCTGACTGTCAAGTCCCTGCTCAAGGCGCTTCAAATCTGCTTGCCGATGGTCTGGCCTCTGGTCAATCTGGCCAAGGGCTTCCCAGCCAGCAGGACCCAATATGCTCCATCCGCTGTCACCAGCAGCCCCCTGTGCATTACTCTCGTCGGTTGGGAACTGCAGTCAGCACAATTGATCCACAAGAAACCACCATGCTGCGTGATTTCCAGTCTGCGACTTCCTGCCTAGCCGTCAGACGGTTTCTGCAGGAGGTGTTTATCCGGCCGCAGCAGCCAATTCTACCTCTGCCAGTGCAATGCCAATCCGACGCGAAGACAATTGAGCCTCAGCCGGAGCCCACAGACGGCGCTAGCGATGCCGCGGGACTGCGAGCCAGCGCTCGTCCGTCCGTGTCGCAACGTGCGTCCAAGTCCAAGACAATTCCAACGTCAAAATGGCGCATGCAGGAGCTGTTGGCACGTTGCCTCGGTTTTTGCTCGCCAAAGGCGAACTAAGTTCATCCTGAAGCCATGCAACGTTTTGTCAACCTCTTCGACAAGCCGCTCGCGGATGAAGTTGAAGCCATTGCGCGCGGCACTGAAAAACATCTGTCGTATTGACGACCAGGGTCAGCAGATCATGAAGGCGCTTGGCTGCACCTGCATGACGACGGGAGCTGACACACCTGTAAGCGACGCATCAGGACCGCTTCAGTACTGGACCTTTAGTCAGCGTGGAGACCGACCAACATGCGCATCAAACTGCTCTCTCTAGTTGCTCACGCCCAGCTGTGACTAGAGGTGGGCGTCGTGCCGTGCCGGGCCGACCCGGCACGGGCCTATCGTGCCGGGCCGAACCGTGCGGGCGCGCGGGCGGCCGCCGGCTCGCCAGCGAGCCCAAGCACGGCTCATTTACGCTTCGTGCCTACTTCGCGCGTGTGTCTCCAGGCCGGTCCATTTACACTATTGCGACGAGAGAAATGACCCAAATTTGCTTGTAGTAGCGCGTGCGTCGCGATGTTACGTGCAACGAATGTATAGCCACCTTGATTAAATAAATATGTAAATCTACAATCGAGCAACACGCATGGGCGAGAGATCCTGGCGTCACAATGACCGCAAGTTTGCGATGATGGGCATCCAACCGTCGGATCGAGCGAATCGACGGTCCGGATTAATAAAACGGTCTTGCTCAGTTTTGCTACAGTAAATTTCTGCATTTTTACTACAGTAAATTGCTACTGTTTGCTACAGTAAATTGCTCCAGTTTTGCTACAGTAGATTGCCGATTAATTAGATCGTTATTAGCGAACACGTATTCGTTCTCTTGTGTATCTCTGGAGAAATTAGCAAAGTAAGTAAATAAATGACAAGAAGAAATGTACACGCAAAGCAATGACTAAATGAAAGCATGCGAAAGAAACATCCTGTGTAGATATCGGTATTGCTAGCAATGGACACAAATATTGGGGGAAAAGAAGTAAATTTTATTAAATCTTGAACATGTACAAAGTTACTGCCTCGTTAAAAACCTTACACCCGGTGTAGGGTACCCCGTGAAGGAAAAGAGTACAAGAACTACATTTATATACATAGACTACCCGAGGTCGAGATTGTCAAAGTCCGCTACAAGCGTCAGTGATCTCTCGATCCTCTGGCGATGTTGTGTCCTCGATCAAGACTCTCCAGTCTTTGAGGCATGTAATTGCCTCAACCATCTCAGTGAGAGACGACCTCCTTGGCTCAAGTATCCTCCTCACCGAACTGAAAGTGGATTCCGACGAGACAGTGGACACCGGAACCGTAAGTACATCCCGTGCGAAATGGGATAGAACGGGGTAAATACGTTGGTTATTCTTCCACCACAAAAGCAAGTTAGGTTGATTTTCCTCGTCCATGTCAAGCTCGGACTCCATTAAAGGCGTGTCGAGGTAGTGGTTGATCTCTACCCGTGGATTCCATTGTGGTCTGCTCGGCGTTTCGGAAGATGAACCAGAAGATTTGCCTTTCAGCTTCTTCCACATGTTTGAAGCCATCGAACCGCTTCGTGCTTGTTGCGTTGTTGAGGTAGATCTTCGTGCTTCATTTCTGGTACCAAACTTCTCGTAGTATTTGTCGAAAACTCTGAAAAACTCGTTATAAACATGAGTATAGGCCTCGGAGAAATCAAGATCGAATGTCTCACCTATTCCCGGGTAGGCGCCCTGCAAGTCAGAAAATTTTCTCCGAGGATCCAAAATGACAGCAAAACAGTACAAATGTGGAATAGCTTGAAAATATTTTAAAGATTTTTGCTCCATTGGTTCTATAATGGAACGTAAAACATAATTATCTCTATTTTCTTTAAAAGTATTAGCAATAAGCCAAAGCCACTCGATAACTAAGCAAGAAGTTGGGTAATAAACACCGGATAATTTTTTAGTTGCGTCGTAAATTTTTTTTAAAAAATTACGAAAATGACTAGCAATTATCCAATCCGCGTCAGTAACCAATACCTCACCATTATTGCAGTTGACGAAGATAGTGATAATGTGCTCGTAGCCTTCGCACCGCTGCAAAGATAGTATAAGTTGAGTTCCATCTAACCTTCATATCTAGGTTGAATCTTCTTGGTACCATATTATTGTCCTTGCAAGACTCAGAAACGGGCAAACTTCACAGTGAATTAGTAATAAAATCGATAGCATTACGTATGCCCTCCAAAGTAGGTTTCATTACATGCATACCGCTGTACAATGAGATTAATAATATGGCATACGCATCTCTGGTGGAGTACAAAACCTCCAATATAAGACTCTAGGCGCGGTGAGAGATGCTCCATAGCCGTTGTGTTAGCTGATGCATTGTCAAGAGTAATGGAAACAATTCTACTTTCTATTTTAAATTCATTAACAACCTCGAGTATACGGGTAGCGATAGCATGTCCGGTGTGACTCGAGATTGGCCTAAACCCTATAACTCTTTATTTAGTACGCATCATCATCTAGATAGTGCGCAACAATACTAATATATCTTTGCTCTTTGGTGAGAGGAAGTCCATATATCGATGTTAATGCGAATGAAAAACTAAGCGTCATAAAGGTCTGCTTTTAACATTTCTAGTTTAGTTGTAAACATTTTATCAACATCACGTGTAGTTGTTCTTCTACTAACATGTTGGTATTGCGGGCAAAACCACGTTGCACCATTCTCTCAAAATTAGAGCTCTCACCCGTTCTAAGCGGAAGATCCTCTGTAACTATGTAACGTGCAATTTCTTCTCTAGCTATGTCGGCGTTGTATACCCATGTGCTTACCGAACCGTCGGTGTTGAAGTTGAGTCAGATCTCGCCGCTCTCGCCGCCTCCGTCCGCCGATATCTTCCTCAAGCAATTCTCCGCGTGTCTCTTTAGATGACTGTACCACCACATGCACGCAGATAGTTTAGATTGACAATGTTGCAAACAAAGATACACTACCTCATGTCCGCTAACAGCTTTGACGGTTCGTCCATATGTTGCTAGCACCAAGCGCGCCGATCGCCGGCTATGGACGCCTGCGTCTTTGGCCGTGATCGATATGTCGGGCTGCGTGTTCGGTGTGATATCGACGCCCGTCCCCGCATGCACCGAGGTAGCGGCATCCGAGCTCGGTGCATCCGGAGTGTACGAGGCATCCTCGATGCCGTGCGTGCCGCCCGGATGACGGTCATCCATGCCATAGTCTCCCATGCCGGGGAGAGTTGGCGTGGTCGATTTCTTGATCTGACGAGGGGACTAGGAGAGCGCGGCGTGCTCTCCTACTCTTGCTCTTGCGAAACATTTTATTTCACAACGAGAGTAAAAAGAAAGCAAATAGAGAGAGATGCGCAGAATGTCTTTGGCGCTGAGCAAAAATGAGCAAGAGAGAGCGCAAGATAGTTGAGAGTTGTGCGAGAAAATGCAAGCCATCCTCGTATTTATGGTGTGTCCAAATGAAATGATCGTTGTTCTCATTGTCGCGTGATTCCCTCGAGTGTGAGTGTGTCCGCTCAAAATTGCTTTAGAGAGAGCGGATGGAAATTGCGCGACTCGCCATTACGAAAATTGAAAAGCGGGGCGAATATGACAGGCGGGATGGGATCGATCAATCACATCGTTGTCTCTCTCGCTTCAAAACTCAAATACATCAGCGTGATTTTCTTCCGTGGTTCACTCGCTCAAAATCATGCGATTGCATGCATGCACACCCAGTGGCAGAGTATCGAATCTTTACTTTTGAATGACATTGCTCAATCAAATTCACCTCGTTCACTCCCGCGGTCAAAAACGCCTCTCTCCCCTTTTCTCTCTCCCACGCCTCTCTCTCCTCCTTTTCTCTCTCCCACGCGGCACGCCACTCTCTCCCATTTTTCTCTCTCCCGCGACCCTCTCTCTCCCCTTTTCTCCCGTCTTGTGCGCTCTTCTCTTCTCAGTTCTCCCGCTCGGCGCCGTTTCTCCCTCCCGGCCTCCCGGTCTCCCCCGCGCCGCCGCCTTCCTCCGGCCTCCCCGCGCCGCCGCCCTCCCGCCGCTGCCGCCTCCTCCGCCTCCCGCGCGCCTCCCTCCTCCTCCGCCCTCCCTCTCCCCTCCTCTCTCCCGCCTCCCGCCCTCCGGCCTCCCCTCTCTCCCTCTCTCCTCCGCTGGCTCCTCTCTCCGCGCTCTCTCTCCTCTCTCGGCGCTCGCGGGCGCGAGGCGCGGCGCTGGCGCGGCGCGCACGGCGCGCGCGGCGGGCGCGCTGCGTGGCCGGCGGCTGCGTGCTGCTCGCTTCGGACGGCAAGACGGCACGACCCAAACGGACGTGCCGGCCTTGCCGCCCGTCGTGCTCGGGTTTTGGGCCCGGCACGGCTTGATGTATAGTGACGGACCGGCACGACACGGCCCGCTAACGTGTCGGGCCGGGCTTTGGCCGTGCAGTGCCCTGCGTGCTCCGGGCCGACCCAACGGGGCACGGCCCATGTGCCCAGGACTAGCTGTGACTAACTGCATTTTGTATCCCGCCAGTGGGTCCTCGAACGTGCTTCACGACTCTACGTTCCTGCGTGTCTTCATGTTGCTCAAAGTCGACTGCTTCGTTTGTTTGGTTCTTTCTAGTAATGCGTGTATGCTTCGGATAATATCCAAGTGCTTCCAGTAATGGCTCGGTCTTGCTTCGCTCTACAATGTGCTTACATGTCTACGTGCTGCTCAAAGTCAACTGCTTCATGTGTTGGGTCCCATCCAGAAAAACATGTATGCATGCCGGCCTGTCCAGGTCCAAGCACTTCCAGTTCCAGTAACGAATCCCTTTTATCAAGTGGCGTCGTCATCAAGCCATGCGTGATCGAGCCAGCCCAACGAACCAGGAGAGACTGACAGGCCCGGTTGTCCACGCCTTCTATTTGACAGCGCACGTGTGCTGCTCCTTCCTCCTGGGTGCCTTGGCTGGTACTCAGCGACTTCAACATGATCCTCCGAGCAAGAGACAAAAACAATTCCAACTTTAATCACCGATTAATGGCGCGATTCCGTGCTACAATTAATCGATGCGCTCTTGAAAATCCCCCTGCAAAACCAAAAGTCCACTTGGAGTAGTGAGCGGGAAATCCCAACTCTGGTCAAGCTCGATCGCGTGCTTTGCAATCACAAATGGGACGCCCTATTTTCAAACCATCTATTGCAGGCTCTTTCCTCCTCCATGTCCGACCATTGCCCGCTTCTGTTAACAAGTGAAAATGGACGTAACAGGCCAGGCATCTTCAGGTTTGAAAATTTTTGGCCCTGTCTACCGGGATTACAGCAGGTCGTCCAGCAGGCATGGAATAATCCACTCTTGCACATGGCCCCGTCTAAACGACTAGTGCTCAGGCTTGGTACGACCGCAAAGGTGTTACGTGCTTGGAGCAACTCATTCTTCAGCGATGCTAAGCGATAGTTCTATTTGGCAAATGCTCTCATTCTACGTCTCGACGTCGCCCAAGAATCGAGGATGCTCTCCCAGGCCGAGCATCACCTTCGAAAAGAACTCAAGATAAAAATCCTTGGCTTGGCGGCGGTTGAAAAAGCGCGAAAGCGACATGCTTCTCGGATCACTTGGCTTAAGGAAGGGGATCCGAACACTCGTTTTTTCCATTTGAAGGCCAACAGACGTCGCCGAAAGAATTTCAGCCAATCACTTCAGACTGACCAAGCTATTGCCACTCTCCATAAAGACAAGGAATGCATACTCTTTCAGCATTTCTCATCGTTGCTAGGGAAAAAACATGCGTTCCCTTGACATTAATTGGCATTGACATGGGCAGGTCTACCTGGATGCGGACTTCACCAAGAATGAGGTACTAAACGCAATCCACCGACTTCCCGCTGAAAAGGCCCCAGGATCGGATGTTTTCACTGGGGTTTTCTACAAGCATTGCTGGGAGATCATTAAGCACGACATCATGGCCTTGTTTCGTGCCATCCAAAATTGCTCTGTATAGGCTTTCGCAACCCTCAACTCGGCTTCCATTGCTCTGATTCCCAAGAAGGAACTGTCATGCAGGGCTGCGGACTATCGACCAATCAGTCTCATCCACTCGGTAGCAAAGCTACTATCCAAAGTGTTAGCCTTGTGCCTATCCAAGCATATAGACTTGCTCATCTCAACCTCGCAGAGTGCGTTCATTGCAGGCCGAAGTATCCAGGATAATTTCCTGTGCGTTCATAATCGGGCAAGAGCTTATCACCAAACGCGCACCCCTGTCCTCATGCTAAAACTGGACATACAAAAAGCTTTTGACTCTGTATCTTGGGAATACCTTCTAGGCCTTTTGCAAGCACGTGGTTTTGGGTCTCGATAGAGAGAGTGGCTGTCCATCCTTTTCGCGACATCAACCTCGTCGGTGCTTCTCAATGGGGTGCCAGGGCCCCGCATCACACACCAGCGTGGGCTGCGACAGGGTGATCCATTATCGCCATATCTATTCATATTAGCCATAGACCCGCTTCACTACATCCTCAAAAAAGCCACAGAGGATGGCGTCCTATCGCCTCTCAGAGGTTTTGCGCACTCCCCCCGACTGTCCATGTATGCAGACAATGCTGTAATCTTTCTAAACCCAGTCAGAGAAGAGCTGCAAGCTGTCATTGACATCCTGCACCACTTTGGACATACCTCTGGCCTTCAGGTCAACCTGCAAAAAAGTTCCATAGCTCCGATTCATTGCCGCCATCTAGACCTCGATACCATCTTGCAGCCATTCCCAGGTAGTATCTCCGAATTCCCCATGAAATACCTGGGAATGCCTCTCACACTGGGTCGGCTACGACGTGTCCACCTGCAGCCCATTCAAGATAAAGTGGCCCGACGGCTTGTCACATGGCAATCAGTGCATCTCACAATGGAAGGCCACCTGATCATGGTTAAATTAGCCCTCACCTCAATTCTAATCTATTTATTGTCCGCACTGAAGGTACCAAAGAAATTTATTATGGACATTGACAAGATACGAACGAAATTCCTATGGGTAGGCAACACAGCTATACATGGTGGTAACTGCAAGGTACGATGGACAACAGTTTGCTAGCCGTTCATATTCGGAGGTGTCGACGATCGTGACCGCCGACCGCAAAGAAGGAGGGGGAAAGATCGTACGGAGGGCAAGGCCCAGAGCTTCGCTCGTCCGGATGGCACCCTTGGCGGGCACACTAAGCAGGGGAACCTGTGCAACCAAATAGGAGACGCAAGGTTTATACTGGTTCGGGCCGAACCCCTACTCCAGTTCGTGTGGCGATATTGTATTGCCTTTTTTGTAGATGGTTGTACAAAGTTTACAAACGAGAGTTATTGGATCCTTGCTCAAGAGTGCTCGTGGCTTGACCAGGAGAATCTCCCCTCTTCCCCGGGGTTCCTGCCTCCCTTTATACGATAGGAAGGGGCAGCTTCAGTCCTTTGTCCTGTCGACTGGTCACCTCTCGTCCTGCCCACGTTGGGCCGGTCGTCTCACTGGTCAGGGCGGTTAGGTATTTCACCGGGAAATGGCGTACCTGCCCTCTACGATCCTGACGAGTGTTGACGCCGCTGTTCATGACGTTGGTGCTGCCTCGGGAGGGAGCGTGTCTTCGTTCTGTACGTGACCGGTCGATGGGACTGGAAGTATAACTTCAGCAGCCATTAAACCATCTTGGGGATGGCGCTTTGCTCGTATAGTCACTTCGATTGACTCCATCCGTGGGGCACGTGGCTGTTGGCAGGTGGAGGCTTTGACACGTGGCCCTTGGCGGGGTTGCCTTGGCTTGGTCGGAGTCGGGGGACCCCGCCTCTCTACGGAGGTCGGGAGCCCGGCTTGGTCGGAGTCGGGGACCCGCCCGTCTGGTCGAGGGCCGACCCGCCGTGTCGGGAAGAGCTTGGAGAGGTCCGCCAGTCGAAAAGAGCTCGGAGAGGTCCGCCAGTCGGAAAGAGCTCGGAGAGGTCCCCCGGTGGTCTCTTGGGACCTTTGGTCGGATCCCGACTGGTAACAGTCCGTTCGGTGCCTTGGGCCGGTAGACCGGAGATGTTTCTGCTTGAGCTTAGGAACAGTCCCAGGGCACGAGGGGAACGGACACGTGTCGTGGGCCGCCGCCAGTCGTCCGATCCCGACGGCCCGACCGAGGCTCAAGCGCGTGCGAGACTCTAGGCGCTCTTGAGTCTGATGTCTTGCTCGGAGAGGGATCCCCCCATTGGGACACGTACTTCGGGCTTTGCCATTTTGTTTTCCCGGACGGGCCCAGGAAGCCCAGGGGCCTCGTGGACGGGGAAGTTTGAAGTAATGGGGTCTGTAGGATGCGTGGAGGGACGCGCCCGCACGGGGGTTTTTGAAGGGCCCCCGACATTTCGGCTTCTGCCCGCCGGCTACGAGCGCGCCTTTTGAGGTGATGGTGATGTCGGTAGATGAGGCGTCTTTTAAAACCAGGGGGGTTCACCCTTTAGGATTTCACTTCCCGTTTCTCGTGCTCTTGCCTTCTTCCTCCTCGTCCCTCTGCGTCAACGCCTTCTAGCCCTTGATTGCGACCCCGCTCTCTCCCCTCCCTTTTGACCTTGAATCTATGGCGAAGTTTGGGAGGAGCACACTCACCGCAGAACGGATGAGGGAGATGGAGTCTTTGGGGCTTCTGGACCCGTTCTCTTGGCGGCTTCCTTCCGGGGAGAAAGTGCCGCGACCTCGGGAGGACGAGATCGTGAGCACGGAGCAGTTCATGCTCTTTGGGCTGCGGACCCCGGAAAGTGACTTCTTGGCTACGGTCCTCGCGTAGTGCGAGGTCGAACTCGTGAACCTGGTGCCGAATTCCCTTCTTCTCCTTTTCGTTTTCGCACATCTTTGCGAGGGGTTCCTTGGCAGGCTCCCTACCCTCGCTTTTCTTCTTTTACTCCTTGTCCCTTGCCGAAGACCCGTCGTCGGGTGCCTCTATTTCCGGCGGGCAGACTCCTTGCACCTTTCTCCAAATCCCAACCCGGACTCGCTCAGCCATGGCGGAAAAGTAGTTTTATTTAAAGAAGGGCGAGGAGGCGGGCTTGCTTATAACGCGTCATGGCCGAAGGAAGCGGAGACCCTCGAGCTCGAGGACTCGGCGGACGACCAGAGCGCCGCCTTCATCCACACATGCGCCATGCGGTCCGGCGGCGTACGGTGCGTTCACGACTACTGCGAATCGGGTGCTCCCTCTACGAGGAGGTTGCACCCTTTCTTTGAAATCACCGGAGGTGCGACGCCACCCGGAAAGTCACGAGGGTAAGTGTCGTCCGCTCTTGGATCCTTTCGACCTTGGTCGGAGCTCTCTTATCTCGACATTTTATTCTGATCTCGCAAAGACCGAGGTCGGCATGGGTCGCCGAGGATGCAGGAGATCTTCTGAAGGCCGCCAATTCCTTCGACCTCGGTGGCAACGTCCCCAAGAACATCTTGGGCGTAGCAACAGGTAAAGCCTTTCACCTTGGTCTTCACTTTGGGCGCCGACTGGATGCTTATTGTGGCGAGCTCGTGTAGGCAACCAAAGAGCTCTGGGGTACGGCCAAACAGTTGCTACCGTTTCCTGGCCTGATCAAAGGCAAGAGGGGGGGCAAGAAGCTGGCCTTCGACGCCCCAAAGCAAATCGCCGAGAAGCCCCACGTCGAGTGGGGCGACCGGGTCGTGGTGAGTTTAGACCCCCCGAGCTCAGGGGTACCTGGGTTCGAGCTTGATGCCGTCGGGCCATTTTTTTTCTTCTTTTTCTTCTTTTTGGTTCACCCGCTAACCCTCGCTTTCAGCAACAAGAGGCGGCTTCGGCCGCAAGAGCCCTAGGCACGCGGCCGGAGCAATGGGTTCCGGCGACAAGCTCCCGAGGGGGAAGCCCTCCCGCTGCCGCCGAGGAGCGGTCACGCCAGGTACGGCCTCCAGATATTTTTCGTCATCCCACCCCATCGCGGCGTTCGGGCGTTCGAGGGGTATCGACCTTTCCTGTGGTTCAGGGCGAGGCCGGGGAGGAGGATTATGAGGATGATTACCGCCTCCTGCCGCGGCCGAGGGCGCGGCAGATGCTGCTTGCCCCGTCCCCCGGAGAGGACGAAGCGACCGAGGGAGGGTTGGTTGAAAGCGCCACGACCAAGGACGCCGTGGATCGTGTCGGCGGCCGCCGGTGCCGTGAGCCGAGGGGCCGCAATGAGGTGGCGTCGTCATCGTGCCCCGGTGGGGCGCCTCGGGAGGAGCCCTCGGGAAAGCGGAGAGCCACCTGCGCCCCAGGGGGCGAGAAGAAGGCGAGGTTGCCGCGCGTCCGTTCGGCATGGTAAGTTTTCCCCTATTTCTTAACTTCGTGGGGATGGGTCCGACTGAGCATCTTTTGATAATTCGCTGCGTGCAGCTCATACACCGGGGCGGTCGTGGCTCCGGTCCATCGTCCAACCCCGATGCCTCCGACCGGGGCGCTTTCGGTTGTTGAGCCCGTGATCGAGGGCGGCGTTGTTGCCGTGCCCCAGGTGGGGCCGTCCACCTTTGGCGAGCCGAGGGCCCTTCCCGCAATCGAGGGCGGCCAGGGGGTCGTCGAGCCACTTGCCGGCCCAGAAGGTCCGGCCGCCATTGCCGTGGCGGGCCGGGTCCCCCGGTCTTCGGGTGTGCTTGCCATAGCGGGCGCGAGGCCACCGGGACGCAATCGCGCGACGCCCCAAGATTCCGTCGACTTGTCTTGCGGAAGACCGGTGGAGGTAAGATCGATCGTGGCGTCGGCTCCTTCTTCCTCCCTTTTCTTAGTGGTCATGGCGGGTTTTGCCTTCGCAGGTCTCGCGTTGGTTTCGGGTACAACATTGCGCGCGAACAGGTGCTCGCCTTCCGGCCCTTACGCGGTGCCCTCGAGGCCAATCAGAGGGACATCGCCGAGCTAAAAGCCACCGTGTCGCGCGGTCAAGAGGAAATCTCGGGTCTGATGGAGGCCCGGGCCCTCGAGTTCACGCGGGCTGTCGAGGCCGAGCGGGAGCGCGTGGCCCAAGAGATATACGCCGTAGCGCTCTCTGAAGCCATCAAGGAGGAGCGGAGGAGGGCGGAGGAGACCCTTACCCGGGTCCGTCGAGAGGCGCAGGACGTCTTTGACGAGGACCGCGTGGTAGCGTCGGCGGAGATCCGCGTCTCAAGCTCGAGATCTCCGCCTTCGCCGAGGCGTAAGTCGACGGCGAGGGGGCCCTCCTCCGAGCTCGAGGCCAAAACGGCCGAGCTCGAGGAGACGGTCGCGGGGTTGATGACGAGGGCCGCCAGAGCAGAAACCAAGGCGGCTGAGGCCGAGGCCGAATGCCGCCTTGAGAAAGCTGGCGCAAGTGGCTCGGTAGGAAAGACGCCTTGGCCCACTCCAAGGCGACCGCGATCGGATTGACAAGGCGAATCCGAGGTCCTCGTGATTGCGTGGAGGGTTTCCACCTTGAACGGAAAAACTCGCCCGGGACATGTCTCTGTAAACTTTAAAGTTAGCAGATGGGTCCGGGTGCAAAAGATTCCCCCTTGTAAAGACAAAACAACTTTATGCTAAGCTTTATAGAGTTGTGTTTCTTCGGAGAACTTAGCTTATTTGTCAGTCTGCGCCGCCACTACGTACTTTGTGCGGGCTTTTTCTCGGAAGGGTCGAACAGTACTGGATACGTGGCACGTGGCGAGCGCGCTCCAGCGGACCCCCGCAACGAGGCCTACCGCCTTTTGCCCGAATTACCCTGTTTAGGCTGACAGAGCCGTCTGATGCCCGTTGTTGATTCAACCGAGGCCTTGCCCGAAATCACTCAGGCCCAGGCACGACTCGGGTTGACATGTCTTGGTAATCTGGCTGCGGGAAATAAGTCGGCTTGTTGCGGAAAAGTGACTCATCGCAACCAAGATCATCCCTGGTGGTAATCTTAGGTGTCGCGCCTCCGGTCCGAAATGTCATCGCCCGGCGCTTCTCGAGGACGTCCACCGGTCGGTAACACAGGGGAATAGCTGACTTACTCCGATAAGGATCGTTTTACAGCGGCCTCCGAGCCCGGGAACGCGTCGGGCTCGGGACGCTGGCATCCCTGAGACGAACCTGGAGAATGTGGTCCCCACCAAGGCCTCGCCTGGCAGTACACAGGTTTGGGCACAACTCGGACTGGTCGGCCTGGGATAGCTCAGGCTGGACCAGATTTTTGGCCTTGGGTCTGACTCGGCGAGCACGGGAATGCATCGAGCTCGGCAAGACCACCTCGAGGGCGTTTAGAGATTCGAACTCGCCACCCGCCCCGGGAAAGGTCGGCTTAGAACGACAGAGTCATCCCCGGTGGTGAATCCCAAACTGCGACCTCTGAGCCCGGGAAAAGTCATCAGGCCCGGGGCGCCCTCTGAGAACGTTCAATGGTTGGCAGCACGGGGGGATGGCCGGCTTACCCTGACAACAATCGTCTTACCGCGGCCCCCGATCCTGGGAATGCCCAGGCTCGGGTTGTTCACCCCCGAGGCGAATCTAGAGAACGTGACCCCAGGCGCTGCAAGAGAGAACACGCATGGACGCCCCGAGGCCGAGCCCGCCGCGTGGCCTTATGGTTGCCCTTATAGCCACGTCGCGGGGTTGGGCCGCCCGAGGCGTCCTAAGAAGAAATTACTTTGGTTAAAGGGATGGACGAGACGCCGCGTCCGGGGGCCTTTTAAGATGGCGTGACCTTCGGCCGAAGGAATCTGCAACTTAGGATCGTGACGGAACACCAATCCTTCTACAAATCGAAAGAGATTAGCACGGAAATCGGAAGAAATCTTTACTATGGCCACGAACCTGGGCCGGACCAGGGGATGGCAGCACGAGAGCCTTGGGCATGCCCCGAGGCGCCAGAATTCAGAATACAGGAACGAACACAACAACAAAGAAAGAGGCACCTTAACTTAACGACGCGAAGAGGAGCTAGATGTAGAACTTCCTGAGCGGCCGCGTTCGCACAAGCTCGCGAGCTCCTCGCCATCGGGACCGCCAGACGGTAAGCTCCCGCGCGGCTTGTTGAGACGACTCTGAAGGGGCCCTCCCACAGTGGGGATAGCTTGTTGGTGTGGGAGCGATCTTGGATCCGTCGTAGGACCAGGTCCCCGACGCGGAAGCCCCTGGGTCGGACGGCTTGGGCAGCATGTCTGCGGAGATCTTGCAGGTAGCGCGTCGGCCTTGGCCTGCTGCACCTCACTTCTTCCGCCAAGGCAAGGTCGAGGGACCGCTCCTGCTCGAGGTCGACATGGTCGACCGAGCTCGTCCTAATGGAATGGAGCGCGACCTCGGGCGGCAGGACAGCCTCGGCCTCGAAGACGAGCTGGAAAGGGCTTGTCCCCGTTGCCCGACTGGCCGAGGTGCGGACAGACCAAAGGACTGCGGGGAGCTCATCCACCCATGTCCGGCCGCGGCGACCGAGCTCGTCGAAGACTCGCTTCTTGATCCCTTGGATGAGCTGCCCATTGGCGCGCTCGGTCGCCCCGTTGCTCTGGGGGTGGCTCACCGAGGCATAGCAGACCTTGGTCCCTATATCCGCGCTGAACTCTTGGAACAGCTCGCTGGTGAACTGCGTTCTGTTGTCGGTGATGATCCTGCAAGGGACTCCGTACCTCGTGACCACGAAGGAACGGAAGAACTTTACCGCAGCCTTGGTGGTGATAGCGGAGACTGGTTCTGCTTCGATCCATTTTGAAAAGGTGTCGATCGCTACGAATAGGAACTTCTTCCCCCCGACCGACCTCGGGAAGGGACCGAGAATGTCGAGGCCCCACGTCGAGAATGGCCAGGCGAGGGGAATGGTCTGCAGGGCGTAGGCCGGTTGTCTCACTTTTCGGGCGTAAACCTGACAGGACTGGCAAGAACGAACGATGTTCTGGGCATCTTCCAGCGCTGTTGGCTAGTAAAAACCCATCCTGAAGGCCTTCCCGACCATAGTCCTGAAAGAGGAGTGAGCGCCGCACAGGCCGGAGTGTATGTCGTTGAGCAGGTATTTACCTTCCTCTGGGGTAATGCATTTTGACAGGACGCCCAAGGTCCCCTGACGGTGGAGCCGCCCGCCGACGAGCCTGTACGAGCCCGCACGTCGCCGGAGCCTGCTCCTTTCAGCGGGAGTGGCGGGGAGCTCCCCTTGGTCGAGGAACTTGATGAATGGATCCATCCATGTCGGAACGTTTTCGAGGAAGGCCACCGGGTCTTCCTGGTCGGCGACGGACGGTGTGGCCAAGGTTTCAAGGATGACGTCCGGCGGGAGCTCGTCGCCGGATGATCCGAGCCTGGATAGGGAATCGGCGGTGGAATTGTCTTTCCTTGGTACGTACTGGATCCTCAGGTTCCGGAACCATCTCTCCATCTTGCGTACCTCGACGAGGTATTTGGCCATTAGAGGCTCTGAACACTGGTAGACTTTGTTGTACTGATTGACGACGAGCTGAGAGTCTCCTTTCACGATTAGGCGGTGGATGCCCAGGGACTTGCAGGCTCGGAGGCCGGCCAAGAGGGCCTCGTATTCCGCCGCGTTATTGGTAGCGGGAAAACCAAAGCGGACCACATATCGCAAGTGGTCACCTTGAGGGATGAGGAGGAGGACGCCGGCCCCTGAGCGCTCAAAGGATCTCAATCCGTCGAAGAACATAGTCCACGGGTCCTCGGCTTCGACCTCGGACTCGGGGGCAGGCTCCGCCGTCCGCTCGGCCACGAAGTCTGCCAGCGCCTGTGATTTGATGGTGGTGCGGGCCGTGAAGCGAAGGTCAAACTCGGCCAGCTCCATGGCCCATTTGGCGACGCGACCTCCGGCCTCAGGGTTTCTGAGGATTTCCCCGAGCGGGAGGTCGCTCGGGATGACCACCGCATGTGCTTGGAAGTAGTGTCGGAGCTTCCGTGAGGCCATGAAGAGCGCATAGAGGAGTTTCTGGACCTGGGGATAGCGCTCCTTCGGCCCGTGGAGTACTTCGCTAACATAGTAGATCGGGTGCTGCCGCCCTACCCGTTCGCTACTAGATCATGCCGACGGCACGGGTCGCGCCGCGAGGTAAAGTAGCACACCTCTCCCCGTTGTGGAGTTGTCGCCAGAGGAGGACGAAAAGGTACGCCTTGAGCTCGTCGAAGACCGCTGGGCTTCGGGGGTCCACTCGAAACCCTTATGACTACGCAGGATCTTAAAGAAAGGCAGCCCGCACTCGCCGAGCCGAGAAATGAAGCGGCTGAGGGTGATGATGCTGCCGGTGAGGCTCTGCACTTGCTTTACTAAGGTCGGAGCGATCATCTGCTCGATCGCCTCGATCTTCTCCGGGTTCGGGCCCACGCCGACCCCCCGATCATGTAGCTGAGTACTTTTCCGGAGGCCGTGCTGAAGAAGCATTTTTCGGGGTTGAGCTTGATGCCGAACCTGTTCAGGTTGGCGAAGGTTTCGGCAAGGTCGTTGACGTGGTTAGCTTTAGAGAGGCTGTTGACGATGATGTCGTCGATGTACACCTCGAGGTTCCGGCCGATCTGCGGGTCGAAGGTTTTGGCCATTAGCCACTGGAACGTGGCGCCTACGTTGCGGAGGCCGAACGACATGGTCGTGTAGCAGAAGGTTCCGAACGGCGTGATGAAGGCGGTCTTGTCTTCGTCTTCCGCGGCGAGCTTGATCTGGTGGTATCCGGAGTAGGCGTCGAGAAAACTCAACATCTCGGCGTTGACGGTGGAGTCCACAATCTGGTCTAAGCGAGGGAGCGGGAAGTTATCTTTAGGGTATGCAGCGTTCAAACCCGTGTGGTCTACACACATTCGCCACTTCCCGCCCTTTTTTTGTACGATCACAGGGTTGGCCAGCCATTCGGAGTAGTTGACCTCGCGAATGAAGCCGGGTTTAAGGAGCTTATCGAGGTGCTCCCTGATTATCGCCGTCTTCTCGTAAGAGAATCACGAAGCTTCGCGCGCGGGTGCAGCCGAGCTTTGTTTGTAGTTTGTGCTCGATCACCTCCGTGGGACCGGGCATATCCGCGGTTCCCATGCGAAAATAGTTTTGTTATCTCGGAGGAAGGTGGCGAGCTCGTCTTCCTATTTGGGATCGAGCCGCGTAAATGCGAGCGCATTTGCCCGTGTCCCCTCTCGAGCTGCACGGCCTTGGTCGGTCCGTTTGGCTGGATAGCCATCTTCCGACGGGCGTCCTTCGGGGTGATCTCGGGGCCCGGCTGGGGCAGTATGCCGGCCAGCGTCAGGGCCTTTTCTTCGCAACCGTGTGCTGCCTTAAGGTCGCCGCGGACCGTTATGACGCCCAGGGGCCCTGGGAGCTTCATACACCGATGCCCGTAGTGATTCGCAGAGCCATGAACTTGACCAGGGCGGGCGCCCGAGGATGGCGTTGTAGGGGAGATCGCCGTCCACGACCTCAAAGGTGATCAGCTCGGTGCGGAAGTTCACGGAGTCGCCGAAGGTGACGGGGAGGACCACTTGCCCCAGGGGGGTGGTCGAGCTCCCCGGCACGATGCCGAAGAAGGGGATCGCTATGTTCTTGATTTTCGATCGGGTATTTGCATCCGGTCCAAGGCGCTGGCTAGGAGTAGGTTGAGGGAACTGCCCCCGTCGACCATGACCCGGCCAACGACAGCGTTGCTTATGGTCGGGGCGACGACCAGAGCAGTTTTGAAGTCTCGGGACATCCCCGGGGCGTCGTCCCGAGAAAAGGTGATGGGGACGACGCCCCATCTGCAGGGTTGGTCGGCGGGCTTCCCGGCGGTGGCTTGATAGACGGCGCGTGCGGCGTCCTTCAGCTCGCGCCGAGATCGGTATGCGGAGGAACCACCGAAGATCATGTCCACACGGCGGTCGCCCTGTTAGAATTCCAGGTTAGGGTCCGCTTGGGCACGCCGTCGATTCCTCCCGCCGTTCATCGCCTTTTGTAGCGCGGGCATTTCCCGATCCCCTTATAAAAGGCGTCAGGCGAGCGACCATATCCTGCGGCCCCGCAGGTCATGGCCGTGGATCTTGTGGAATGGGCAAAACTTGTTGGCGTCGAAGCCGGGCTGTTCCTCGTTGCCCCAAGCTCGGATGTTCGCGTGGAGGGT
This sequence comes from Otatea glauca, assembly GCA_036346275.1. NCBI lineage: Eukaryota > Viridiplantae > Streptophyta > Magnoliopsida > Poales > Poaceae > Otatea > Otatea glauca. The sequence continues at coordinate 134,875 of CM070729.1, forward strand.
CCTCGACCCTGCCGATTGGGGCGGTGCGGTGCCTTTCTGCGATCGCGGATGGTTCTCTGCTGAGGCCGGGGGCCCCGACGGTCGGGCTGGCACGGTCCCGCCCCTTCACGTTTGTCGTCGACCGTGGCGATTAGGCGGAGTTGGCCACCCTCGACGCCGCGGTCTTTTCCCCGCCTTTTGTCGCGTGGGCCCGGGTCTCCTTCCTTAGCGTCGGATGGCCTCGTTTCGCCGAAGGCGAGGCCGAGCTGGCCCCGGTCATAGTCATGCTTCCAGTGATGACGATCGTCTCGCGTCGCGTACCGCTTTCGATCATGCGGAATAGTTTGTCGACGGTGAGTCTTGTGGCAATCTCGAGGTCCTCCGTAAGGCGTCTGTCTCGGACGCCAAACTTGAAAGCCTTGATGACGGTTTCGTCGGAAACATTGGGGATCGAGTTTCGCGCGCGGGTGAATCGGCGCACGAAGTCCCGCAGATGTTCCCCCTTTCCCTAGATAACGCGGTCTGTGTCCCGCCCCGCCCGGGCCGCTCAGAGTAACTCGAAGTTGTGGTGGGCCAGCTCCTCACCGGCGCCACGATCGGAAGGTGCGGGCGCCGGTTGAAGAGCCGTGCGGGCGGCGCCGCCCGTAACGGTGGGAGGTAGTTGGCCATTATGGCCTCGTCCTCTTCGCCGCCAGATGGCGGTGGAGTAGATGGAGAGGAATTCCACGGGATTCTTGGTCCCGTCGAACCGCTCCATCATCGCCGGCCTAAACCGGGCCGGCCAGCGTACCCGACGGAGATCGCTCGAGTACGCCGGGCAGCCGTAGGCCGGAAGGTCACTGCCGCCGCTGCTAGCGTCGGAGTCGTCACCAGCCGACAGGGAGAACTCAAGCCGGCGGCGCACCCCGCGTCGACCGTGATGGTCGACGGGAGCGCCGTTGTGGTGGCATCGCAAGCGATTACGGATCTTCTGTCGCCCGAGTCGGACGTCCGGAGAGGGACTTCTAGAAGTACCGCTGTCCGGACGAGCGTCGTTATTACGCCGCTGACGACGGGCGAGCCCATGCGTCGACCATTCCCGTTGGGGATGCGGTGAAGATGGCGTTGGGGTGCGAGCCCGGGGGCGGGGATCCCGCCGGTGAAGCGGCCGGCGATCACGCAACAGGGGGCCGCTGGCCGTCATGGGGCGAGACTCGGAGCCCAGAGAGCTCGCTTGCCGTCGGGGTGTGACGCCGTCGGTCGCTTTGTTGAGCTCTTCAGCCAGGGACCGTCGGAAGAGGGCCGAGCCGGCGGCGGTCGGCCATGACGGCGATGGCATGAGCGTTCTTAGGCGAGTTCGTGCGGACGGGAGGGTCGAACCGGCCGGATCGGGAGCGGTCGCACCACGCCTCTCGTCGAATGGCGGCGATGGCTGTCGATGGCGACACAGGCGAGCCGATCGCCTCGAGGGTTTCCGCCACCGCCGTCCCGCCGCCCGAGGTTGCCTCGTCGTCCGGCCGCGAAGGCATGACGTTCGTGGGGCGGCAAGGATGGCGAGAGCATGGATGTGGAGCCTTGGCATTCGGGGATAGCGCCCGAGCCCAAGCTTTCCGTTCGCGACATGCTGGTAGTGGAACTAGAGGTGTTGAGCCGGCGAAGATGACAAACTTTGGACGAAGGAAACTTCGGGCCCCACGGTGGGCGCCAGCTGTCGACGATCGGGACCGCCGACCGCAAAGGAGGGGGAAAGATCGTACGGTGGGCGAGGCCCAGAGCTTCGCTCGTCCGGATGGCACCCTTGGCGGGCACACTAAGCAGGGGAACCTGTGCAACCAAACAGGAGACGCAAGGTTTATACTGGTTCGGGCCGAACCCCTACTCCAGTTCGTGTGGCGATATTGTATTTCCTTTTTTGTAGATGGCTGTACAAATTTTACAAGCGAGTTATTGGATCCTTGCTCAAGAGTGCTCGTGGCTTGACCAGAGAATCCCCCTCTTCCCGGGTTCCTGCCTCCTTTATACGGTAGGAAGGGCGCTTGATCCTTTGTCCTGTCGATGGTCACCTCGCCCCGCCCACGTTGGGCGGTCGTCTCCGGGTCGACGGTTAGGTATTTCACCGGAAATGGCGTACCGCCTCTCGATCTGACGAGTGTTAACGCCACTGCTTCATGACGTTAGTGCCGCCTCGGGAGGAGCGTGTCTTCGCTCAGACGTGACCGGTCGATGGGATCGAAGTATGACTTCGTGACCATTAAACCATCTTGGGGATGGCGCTTTGCTCTCATATAGTCACTTGATTGACTCCATCCGTGGGGCACGTGGCTGTTGGCAGGTGGAGGCTTTGACACGTGGCCCTTGGCGGGGTTGCCTTGGCTTGGTCGGAGTCGGGGGACCCCGCCCCGCTACGGAGGTGGGAGCCCGGCTTGGTCGGAGTCGGGGGACCCCGCCCCACGGAGGTCGGGAGCCCGACCCGCCAGGTCGGGGAAGAGCTTGGAGAGGTCCGCCAGGTCGGGAAAGGGCTCGGAGAGCTCCGCCAGGTCGAGAAAGAGCTCGGAGAGGTCCGCCAGGTCGGGAAAGAGCTCGGAGAGGTCCCCCGGTGGTCTCTTGGGACCTTTGGTTGGATCCCGACTGGTAACAGTCCGTTCGACGCCCTGGGCCGGTAGACCGGAGATGTTTCTGCTTGGGCTTAGGAACAGTCCCCTGGGCACAGAGGGGGAACGGACACGTGTCAGGGGGACGCGCGCTAGGCTGTCCGATCCCCGACAGGAGGCCTAGGTGTACTGGAGTTGGACAGGTTTGCGCGAGCACTCCGACTCTGCTGGCTCTGGCTGCAACACACGGTCCCGAAAGGGCCATGGAATGGGTTGCCAACGCACCATTGGAAATGGGCAAAGAACCAACTTCCGGAACCCCATATGGTTGCAGGGTGAAGCGCCCTCTAAGATCGCGCCAACCCTCCATAAACACCCGAAGGAAAACAAGATCAGTCGCTAACACCCTGCAGAACGACAACTGGATACGAGATATACACCATCAGCTAACCCCTCAATTGCTGCACGAATATATCTGTTTGTGGTCCAAAATACAATCAGTACCGCTCCAACCGAACATGGAGGATGCCATCATATGGACGCAAACTTCCAATGGCGCCTATTCAGATAGCTCAGCATATAACATCCAGTTCAATGGATGCACTTAGAACTCTTTCCCTTCTACAATCTGGACCGCATGGGCACTTTTACGCTGTAAAATCTTTCATTGGCTTGCACAACAGAATCGACTATGGACAGCAGAATCGACTATGGATAGCATAGCGATTGCAGCTTAGGAGATGGCCAAACCAGTAGTTCTGTCCAATGTGCAATCGAAACCTAGAGACGGTTTTTCATCTATTTGTTGAGTGCCCTCAAGTTCGACTGCTGTGGTCGTCCATCGCACAGTGGGTTCGCATACACGCTCTCCAGCCAGACCAACGGGAGTCGACAGCACATCTTGAGCAATGGAATCTGCACTGCATTAACTGCCAAGCGAACCACCGGAAAGGCATCAAAACTTTGATTACCCTTTCCTACTGGTAATGGTGGAAAGAGCGAAACTGTCGGGGATCAGCCACCCTGACACGTGGCCCCCCGGGGGGGCTTTGAGCAGCCCTCCTCTAAGATCGGGGTACTGTTCCCTAGCTCGGGCGGAGACGTCCCCGAACCGCCAGTCCGGAGCACCAATCGAACTGTTCCGAGCCAGGCTCCGACCAAAGGTCTCGCAAGGCCATAAAGGAGCTCTTCCCCGACCTAGCCGACCGCCCCAAGCTCTTTCCCGACCTAGCGGGGCGTTCGACCTTAAATCCTGAGACGGGCTCCCGACCTCGACCCGGCCCGATCCGGTCTCCGCCAAGGGTCGAACGCCGGGCCTCGTGACCTTTAACCACGTGTCCAACGATCGCGACCGCCTGAAGCGATCGCACAGAAGCAGGTGGCTCCTTCCCAAGGCAGCACGAAGGTCGCCAAAGTCAAAGCCTCAGTCCCATCATCCATCGCGTAACAACGTCATCATCGGAGTCCACTCACCCTGGGCAGTAGTCACCAAGACGAAGGCTTTACGATATGCCACACGCCTGTAACAAGCGTCATCATCCGACAAAACCACAGAGAGTGGGTGCGTTCGGCCGAACCCGGTGTTTCAGAAGAAGCAACACTTGCTTTGCTCGGAGAGTCTACTAACCGTGCGTGGGCAAGGCGCTCTTGATTGACAAGACTAGTCACCAAGACGAAGCTTCTCGACATGAGCCCCTTCATCCTCTCGGCTCCCAATCCCCAATGTAACCTCCCTAAAAGCCTTTCGGCATCTTTCTTAGTATAAGGAGGGCGGGGCCCTTTGAAGGGCGGTTTTAACAAGCCCAATCTTCTTTCTCACTACACCTCCACGAACTAGACTCCAAAGACTCTCATATTGGAACCCTAGCTCTCATTTGTAAGGGGCCTCAAAAGCCCCTCGGAGATTACGACCAAATTTAACCTTTCTGTTTTGCCTAAATTTTTGCTCTGCGACCATCGGCCTTTTGCTTGATATTGAGAACAATAGTACTTTGAGCAGATACCATCATCCGAGCTCCAGTCTCTCTGTAGGGATCCAATCTCCATCAAGTTCGGCCCGAACCATAACCACAACCTATTAGTATAAATCTCGTGTCCCTGTTTGATTGTTTGAGCGTCAAATGCGCCTACATACGCCCCCCTGTTGATCGCCCGCGCCAGGTACCTCCCGAACAATGAAGCTCTGGGCCTCGCCCTCGTACTACCCTTCACCCTCTTCCTTGCGGACAGCGGTCCCGATCGTCGGCAGTGGCGCCAGCAAATGGGGCCAGTTTCGTTCGTCAAAGTTCGTCACCTCGGCACGCTCAACACCTCGGCTCCACCACGGCATGTCACGAGCAGCAAGCTTGGGCTCGGCGCTGTCCCCGAGTGCCAAGGCTCCACATCCATGCTCGCCCTCCTTACCCGCCCGTGACAGCAAGACGCCAGCGGCCGGCGGGCGTGGCGACCGAAGCGGGCTGACGGTGGCCGTGACTCTCGGGAGGCGCATCGGCTCGCCAGATCGCCATCGACCGACCATCGCCGCCATTCGGCGTGAGGCGTGGTCTGACCAGCTCCCGATCCGGCCGGCTCAGCCCTCCCGTCCGGACGAACTGCCCAAACGCTGCGAACCATCGCCGGGTCATGGGCTGACCCGCTCGGGCGGCTCGGCCCTCTTTCTTCGCGATCGATGGTCGATCGTCGACCTGAGTCGCAGCCAGTTTGTGACCACAATAAAGATTTCCTTCACTCCGGTACTAACCTCTTTTGATTTGTGAAAGGGGTGGCGTTCGCAACAACCTAAGTTCTGCAATTCCTTGGCCAAGGTCGTCTTTGTCTTAAAGACCTCGGGCCTGAGTCCGTTCTCCTTTTAACCAAAGTAATTCCTTTTAGAAGCGCCTCAGCGGCGCGACCTTGCGGCGTGACCATAAGGAGACCATGAGGTCACGGGCGGGCTCGGCCTCGGGCGTCCATGCGTGTTCTTTTTGTGGCGCCTGAGGTCGCGTTCTCTAGGTTCGCCTCGGGGATGAACAACGAGCCTAGGCATCCCGGGATCGGGGCGCTGATAGAGCGATCGTTATCGGGAGTAAGCGGCCATTCCTGTCTTTGCCAACCATTGAGCGTCCTCGGAGCGCCGAACCCGATAGCGTTTCCGGGCTCGGAGGTCGCGATTTGGAATTCACCAAAGGATGACTTCGGTCGCGATAAGTCGGCTGCGCACTAAGCCGACCTTTCCTCCGGGCCGAGTGGCGGGTTCAATTTCTAAACCGCCCTGAGAGGGCCTTCTTGAGCTTGATGCATTTCAAGCTCGCGAGTCGGACCGAGCCTAAATCAGGTCCGAGCACTGAGCTACCCCGGGCGGCGGTCAGTTAATGCCCAAACACGATCTTGCCGGCGAGGCCTCGGTTGGGGCCACGTTCTCTAGGTTCGCCTCAGGGATGTCAGCATCCCGAGCTCGATGCATTCCCAAGCTCGGAGCTGCGGTAAAAGCGATTCTTATCGAAGTAAACCGGCTATTCCTGTCTTTGCCTACGATGAAGCGCCCTCAAAGTAGCGCCGGGCCGATGACATTCCCGGGCTCGGAGGTCGCGACTCTCAAGATTACCTCCAGGGATGATCTCAGTCGCAATAAGTCGCTTTGCGCGATAAGCCGACTAATTCTCGTGGCCAAATGATCAAGACATATCAATCAGTCGTGCGAGCAGAGTGATTTGAGGCGAGGCCTCGGATCGCGACCTCGGGCATCGGTTTGCTCGGTCGGCTGAAACCAGAGTGGTTCAAGTGAAAGGCGGTGAGTCTCGTTGCGAGCACTGCGAAGCGTGCTCACTACCGTCACGTATCGATATTGATCGGGCGCTTCCCGCAAGCAAGCCACGCAAAGTCTACAAAGCGACACAAACCAACAAACGAGCTAAGTCTTCCAAAAAGCGCAACTCTATAAGACTTAGCAAAAGTTATTTTTCTTTACAGGGGAATCCTTCGCCCCACCGATCCACTTCTTTAATTTATAGGGACATATCTGGGCAAGTTTCTCCCTTGGAGGTGAGGCTCCCTCACGCTGTGCAATGACCTCGGCTTGACCTTATCGACCAGTCACGGTCGCTCTGGAGTGGGCCAAGGCATCCTTTCTCGCTCGAGCTATTTGCGCCGACTTCTCCTCAAGGCTGGCGGCCTGGCCTCTGCCTCATTGCCTTGGCTTCCGCTCGGTGGTCCTCGCCTCCAATCCATAGCTGTCTTCTCAAGCTCGGTCGCCTTGGCCTCAAGCTCGGAGAGGGCGCCTCTTCTTTGTCGACCTCCGTCTTTGATCGAAGGTTGGAGACCTCGAGCTCGAGCCTTTGATCTCGACCACCACGCCCTTCAGCTCCTCCTCGATGGCCTTGGAGGCGCTATGGCACGAGGTCCCTCGCGGTGTTTAACTCCCGCTCGACCTCCGGGCCCAGCGCTCCCTTCGACCTCAACGGCTCGCGCGATCTCGAGGGCTGGGCCTCCTTGAGCGTAAGACTTCCTCACGGCAGCGGCCTGGCAGCTCGAGCTCGGCGGTGTCCCTACAGTTGATTTGAGGGCACCGCATAGGGACAAAAGGTGAGCACATGGTCACGCCTGACGTTGTGCCCCAGGAGATCGTGCGAGACCCTACAAGGGCAAAGGAAAACTTACTACGACCACAAGGAAAGGGAGAAAAGAAGGAGAGTCACCACAACGTGCTTACCTCCACTACTTGGACCTCCAGTGAGGCGGTCGGCGGCGCCGTCGGAACCCGAGCGATTCATCAGTGGCCGTATCCCGGCCTCCTCCGCCACTGCAGTGTGTCGGTACCCGAAGGCCCAGGCGGTCGCCGACCCGAGAACAGCGGCGGCCAAACCCTCTGGGGCGGCGGCGGCTCGGGGATCCGGCAGCGCCTCGGCGGCAAAAAGGGCCACGGCTCATTTGCTGCTTTCGAGTCGTCGCTCGCTCCTTGGCGACTCGGCTTCTGTTGGGGCGCCTCCGCTGAGGTGTGGCGACAATGCCGCCCTCGGTCGGCGCGCGGAGTCGAGGCGCCTACGGTCGGGGTGTCGAGGTCGACGATGGATTGCGACCGACCACCCGGTGTAGGTCTTTGCGCGTAACAAATTATCGAGGGTGCTCGGTCGACCCTACCACCACAAAGTCAAGAAGCGAGCGGGATACTTATTGCGCGCGGCGGATGCGCGGCAACCTCGCTTTGGTGGACCTCCCGGCGATTGACCATCCGCTTCTCGAGGACTCCACCCGGCGGCGCCCCACAGGGCACGCACGGTGATAACGCCCTTGACCGCGGCGCTCTCAGCGCTCCTCCTCGGCCGCCGTCCTCCTCGGAGGATCGGCAAGCAACATCCGCCGCGTCCGGGAGTCCGCGGCGCAAAGCGTGTCGTCGTCGTCGTCCTCCCGAGCCTCGCACGAACCACGAAAGGTCGGTGCCCTCGGGCCTTTCGAGCGCCCGCGACAGGCGGGGCGGCGAAAAATGTCTCGGAGGCCGTACACGGCGTGATGGTTCCTCGGCGGCGGCGGGAGGACTCCTCCCGGGGCTCAGCCGGGCTCGTGGCTCATTGCGTGTCAGGCCCTGCGGCGAATCGCCTCTGTTCTTGGCAAAGCAGCAGGATTAGTGGAAGGACCCGAAAAGGCGGCGCGAAGGCGAGCTCGGGCTCGGATGTTCCCGAACTCGGGGCATTCGGACTTACCACGACCGGTCGCCCGCTCGGCGTGGGGCTTCTTGGCGACTTGCTTGGGCGTCAAGAGCGGTCTCTACCTCCCTTTTGCCTTTGTTCGGACCGGGAGCGGTAACGGTTTGCCGCCGTATCGAGCTCCTGTGCGCTGCGCAAGCTCATCACGATGAGCATCCGAGTCCGAGCCCCAAGGAAAAAATCAAAGCGAAAGGCCATTACCTGTTCTTTGTGCCCGGGGCGTTCTTGGGGCGATCTTTGAGGTCGAAAGCGGTGGCGGCCTTCCCAAAGATCTCCTACATCCTCGAGGCAATCCAAACCGCCTTGGTCTTTGCAAGGTCGAAAGAGCATCAGAAATGAGGAACTCCGACCAAGACCCGAAAGGACTTAAGGTCGGACGGCGCTTACCCTCGTGACTTTCCGGGTGGCGTCGCACCTCCGGTGATCTCAAAAAAGGGGTGCAACCTCCTCCGGAGAGGAAGCACCCGATTCCACAAGAAGTCATGAGCATTGCACCCCTTGAGGCCCGCGATAAGCGTGATTTGGATAAAGGCAACCGCCGCACGTCGGTCGCCCGAGTCCTCAGCTCTGGGATCTCTCGCTTTCCCTCGACGCGGTTGCCGTTGTGGCGAGCCCGCTCCTCGCCCTTCTTGGATATAACCATTTCTCCGTCCACGGCCCGAGCGAGTCCCGGTCGGGATTTGGAGGAAGGAACAAGGACCACGCCGGCCCGAAGTAAAGGCACCCGACGATGGGATCGCCGGTGCGGGACAAAAGTAAGCGGAAGAAAAGCGAGGGTGGGAAGGACACCCAGAACCCTCGCAAAGATGTGCGAAAATGGAAAGGAGAAGAAGGGAGTTCGGTACGGGTTCATGAGCTCGATCTCGCCTTTGCGCAAGGACGCGATCAGAAATCGCTCTCCGGGTTCGCGACCAGAAGAGCATGTCTTGCTCGTGCTCATGATCTCGTCGTCCCGGAGGTCGCGCCTGACGCTCTCCGGACGGAAGCCGCCAGTGAATGGGTCGAAGCCCCAAGGATTCCATCTCCTTCATTCGCTTTCCGCAGATGGCGTGCTCCTCCGAACTTCACCATGAGGTCGAGGTCGGGGGGACAAGATCATAGCGAAGGCTAGAAGGCGTGGTCACGGAAGGACAAGGAAGAAGAAGGCAAAACACGAGCAATGAGAAGCGAAACCACGAAGGAAGACCCCTCCGGCTTTTAAAGATGCCTCGTCTCATCGGCGTCACCATCGCCTCAAAAGCGCGCACCGTAGCCGACGGGCGGTAGCCAGCGCCAGGCCCCTTCAAAACCCCGTATGGTGCGTCGATCCACGCATCCGCGGATCATCCTCCCCAAAGACCTCGGACTCAAGAGCGCCTAGAAGTCTCGGACCGCTTCTTGAGCCTTGGGGCTAGTTAGCGAGATCGGCCACTGACACGTGGCCCCGGGGCTGGCGACCCTCCTCTAAGATCGGGATCGTTCCCTAGCTCGGCGAGCGTCCCGAACCGCCACTCGGGCACCAATCAGAATTCAGAGCAGGCTCAGACCAAAGGTCTCGCAAAGGCCATAAAGGAGCTCTTCCCGACCTAGCCGATCGCCCCAAGCTCTTTCCCGACCTAGCGGGGCGTTTGACCTTCGCCCTGAGATCGGGCTCCCGACCTCCGACTAGCCCGATCCGGTCTCGCCAAGGTCGAGCATCGGGCCCTCGTGACCTTTAACCACGTGTCCAACGATCGCGACCGCTGAAGTGACCCGCACGAGGCGGTGGCTCCTTCCCAAGGCGACCACGAAGTCGCCAAAGTCAAAGCCTCGATCCCATCATCCGATCGCTTCTGACGGCGCGATGGAGTCCGCTCACCCGAGCGTGGCCGGGGCCCACGCGTAGCGTCATCATCGACAAAACCACGAGAGAGTGGGTCGCGTTGTTTCCCGAAGAAGCGGCGACACCTTTGCTCGGAGAGTCTACTAACACGGCCCTCTGAAGGACGGTTTTCTTCTTTCTCACTACACCTCCACGAACTAGGCTCCGGCACTCTTATATTGGAACCCTAGCTCTCATTTGTAAAGGCGAGGCAACCATCGACGTTGAGGGCACATACTGATTACCATCATCCGAATCTGAGTAGGGGCGTTCGGCCCGAACCAATATAAATCTCGTGTCCCTGTTTGATTGTCTTTGCCCCCTGTTGATCGCATGCGAGGTACCTCCCGGACGAAGCGGCTACAGGCCTCGCCCTCCGTACTACCCTTCACCCTCTTTCTTTGCGGTCGACGGTCCCGATCGTCGACAGAAACAATAGAGTCTTCCAAAGAAGTTGGGCGCCCCATGAATAAAATCTTCAGTCCGTCAAAGATGAGATCGTCAACTAGACCCTAGCGGGAGCTTCACGGCTCAGGATGCTACTTCAGCGGCAGCGCTGAAGTTTGTCATTTTCTACTTCTTTTCTTTCGGGCACGCGACCTCTGCGGCCTTTTCTTTGGGTGCAGCTTTCGACGCTATGTTCTATCTTTCAAATTTTATGACCTGTCTTCTCTAATTTAATCACAGCTTTTGCTGTTTTAAAAAAAATATATAAAGAACTTCCAAACATTTCTAAAGTAAAAAACCAAAGATGGGAACAGTAAAACAAACCCTGCGTGTGTCAGGTGCAGCAAAAGCCAAGCTTCCCGTGAGGAAAAAAAAAGGGATGTGAGTCCCTGTAGCATGCGCGGCTGCAGTAAAAAAGGTGAGTCAGATTGAAAGCAACAGAGCAGGATTCCTTGTCAGTGGTACGCCGTCCTTCCAGCGACCACCAAAAGCCGAGCAGCAGCGCACAGGAAAAGAAAACAGCGGCAAGCAAGCTCAAAGGTCCTGTAGCGTGGCACTGTAGTGCGATACAGTGTAGATCCTGTAGTACAGAGATTCAGAAGCTCGACGCGTTTTCAGCTCGTCTCAATTCTTATCCTACGACTTGATTTTACCTTGAGTATTGATCCGTACTCAACCCACATATACCATCAAGGCGTTATGTCTAAGTGCTAATCTAATTCAGGCGTATATGTCTGTTATTAATGACATCAAGACGGAATTAATACAGGTAGTTGCCACAAGATTGAACAAAGCTATATGCAGGTAAACGACCGATTGATTTTGACCTAAGAAGTATTGACTTTGCTTGATCTCTTTAACCCATACTAGTTATACTAGTTTGGTAGTGATAACGTGTTTAATAATAAACTGATCATCGTAGATTAATTCCATGCCAATCAATAATACTTAAAGAACCATCGCAATAGATGAACACTGGATATAGAGAATCTCAACTCTTTTCTCTTTATTGTTTTTAGATTAATTTTTTTGTGCAATAAGATGATATATTTATATTAAAACATCTCGAGATGGTTTCAGAATGCGTCCGTCAAAATCAAAAGTCCCAATAAAATTAACAAGTGCCAGACTCAGAGCATGCGAAATAGAACTAGTATACCGGAGTTCTGGCCTCTGGCGTCGTACGTGTGGACGCGTGATTGATTAGACTCTCCGCGTGAGTTTGTGTTGTTGGCTGGGCTGCGCCAATGAATGCAGAGCTCTAACTAGCTGCTGTTGCTGCTGCTTCTTTTTTTCCCCTTCTTTTTTCTGCTGTGGCAACCAGGCTGCTTCTTCTTCTTCTTCTTAAATCGGCAAATCTGTCTCAACCAAGCACAGGAGGGGAGGCACCAGGGTTTACAATTTCGTTTTGCAACCGAATTTCGACAACTGGTCGGCATCGGTTTTCCGCGAATTTCGGTCGAAATTCGGTAAAAACCGAACGGTATGCGAGAGTCAAACAACTGGTCAAACCGATTCAAAAAAAATCTCGAAAACCGACCGGAACGATCGAAAACCGGACGATTTGTAGCGAAAACCGATCGGAATGGAGAGAAAACCGGTCAGAGAAGGTAAAATGGTGGAAAATGCAAGAAAAATTTGGAGAAATTGCGAAAAAAATTGTGAAAAAATGTAAAAATGCCAGGGAAGCCGAAAAAACTAGGAAAAATGTAATGAATGAAAAATATAGAAAAATATGATGAAATTCCGGCATGAGTGCATGACCTTGCCATATTTTAGAACAATGTGAAGTTGTAAAGTATATATTTTGTAATAATAGCACAAGTATGGAAGAATGTGAAAAATTTCGGCATGACCTTTGCTATATTTTAGACAATCTCAAGTTGCAAAGCAGGCATTAAGCAATAATATATCACGAAATAAAATTTCATTCAATACCATTGACAACTCAATCTAACAAACCCACACTTTTGTAACAAACTAACAATCATTTGAATATCATGGCATATGACATTTCAAATCAAATTTTCTCATCGGTTATGAATGTTCACACCTGGCACAGCTTCGTCGTCCTTCCATTGTCGCACATGTACCGTGTTAGACCTACATAAACGCTATGTTAGTAAAAAAATCAAGTTGCAATGAAATGAAACATTACCTTTGGACTTACTGGTATTATTGCTGGGTGTACAATTGGTTGGCCATGTTATATTCCTCGGTGGACATCAAGGCCAATCCTCGTGTAGCTAGCAACTCCGCCTTGTAATCGTGCCAGCTTTGCCCGCCCATGTACTTGTTGTTTGCCATTGTTGGTACAACATGGCATAAAACTTCGGTCGTGCCACTCGTAGACCCATTGGGTTGTTGGTTGTGCATGAGCATCGGGGATGGCATAGTCGTTAGCTACTATATGAGCCATAGCTCCCTTGCATTTCTACAACGCCATAAGAGCTACTGTTTGTCTGTGGTGCATCCTTTTCCTTCCCTAGTAGTCCTCCTCAGTGATTGGGAGCGCCATGATCTCTATCTTGTGTTGCATGAGTGTCTTGGGACTCCCACAGAATCTGTATGGGAAGTCAGGCTTTCCGAGTGGGAAGTGGGAGGATGGGGATCGGCAGGGACTGACCATCGTCGGTGTTCTGTCTTGGAGCCATCTGTCATTGGATTCTTGGTGCACGCGGGCCCGACGTTCTATGTCGATTGAGTCATCACTTCCTACATACTGCTTCGCTTGTCGGGATGCTTCCCCTTTTTAGGAGCTTTTCTTTTGATTGCTCCTCGCCAGCCTGATTAGGTGCTTCCTCTTTCCTATGTGAGTGTCACCCATGTCGTTTCTCGCCCATTCGGTGATGCTTGCAGCCCGCCATCGCTCATAGCAACGCACTGTCTGTCGGTGCATCACGAGGTGTGATGGGAGGGTGTCACTCTGTGTCCTCCTCATCAAGTAAGGGGTCCGTGATTGACCTTCCTCTCTCCATCCACCGTCGGATAGGATTTTCGTGTCACATAGTGTTAGCTCCATAAGGCGTTGGAATGGATCGTCTTCTACCGCGGACTTATCACTTTCTTGTTCTTGCATTCCGAGCCGTAAGTTATAGTTCACATAGACCAACTTGTGGAGCTTCTTGTATGACAAACGGTTGCGAACTTTGGTGTGGATGAATGCGAAGGTGCTCCAATTGCGCTCGCATCCGCTGGAAGAAGCGCAATACGAAACGATGCGCAGAGCCAACTGCTGGAGCGTGGGTGTGTCCGAACCAAATACACCCCACCAGTGCGCTGCAATTTAACGAAGACAAAAATAATTACGATGTGGAAATATGAGACGGCATTATATTTAATATAACATAAGGAAAATACTGGGGAAGTTTTATGATCATAGGCCATCCTCTCATTCTAGCGCGAGAATGATCCAACCTTTCGTGCGAAAAGATCGGACTCGTGAAGACCTCGTGATCGCCATATCGATTATCATCGCAAGCGCTTCAAATGCATCTCGTAGATCCGTAAGAAGGAGTTGGTCGTGCCATACGAGTAATGCGTTAAAGGGATTCAAAGCGCACTGCATGAAATTGAAGGAAACATGTTAGTATAAGTATTTGTGAGTACAAGCTATTAAAGCGAAAAGAAAAGAATGTAGTACCAGCATTCATATAAGTATGTCTTGTTAGGTCGTCCATTCTAGGGTCCACGACATTCATGTATTGTTCAAAAGTAGTTGGAGAGTCATGAAACAAGCTATCATATTCTTATCGCACAATGTTATACCGCAGTATCACCTCGCTCAATATGGGAACCTTGTCTTGATCAGCAAATCGCAAGAAGGCGTACAACGGTTCTCTGATTTCTGGCCGATTGAAGGTTGTCCCACCGCCTAAGCTCGAGAGACACCCATACACGTACCTCCCCTCTGCAGTACTAACAAATCGCGATGATAGAAATTCCTCCGAGGCTATCCATTGCAAGAACTTGTCCTTGCGACGAAGGAAACTGTCCAAAAATATATAGTTTGTTCCAAAGCGAGTCACATTCCACTTGACCAACTCGCTACCAATGTGCTTCTTCATCATGGCGTGAAGCTTAGAATGGTTGTAAATCCATCTCGAGATTTTTCTACCACTCTCGATGACAGAGGCATGGTCCGGGAACTCTCCAATCTGCTTCAACATCAAATTAATCGTGTGAGCCACACAAGGCTGCCACACGATGTTGCGGTGCTCTCGTGCAATGAGCTTGCACGCCTTCTTATAATTGGCACCATTGTCCGTGACAATTTGCGTAACATTGCGCGCACCCACCTCATGGACCACTGAGGCAATTTCCTGCATCAAACAAACATAATGCTCATGCGTCGCATCAAACAAACACAATGCTCATGCGTCGCATCAAACAAACACAATACCTTGCGCAAGTACGGCGAGTCCTGACTTTTCCCCGTCGCATCAACGGATTTATGGAAGAACGTGGTGCCATTGTAGTACAGCATGAAGTTGATAATGCTCATGCGTGTCGGCCCAGTCCAAGAATCACACATGATGGTTACGCCATACGTTGGCCATTCCCTCTTGAACTTCCTCATCTTTTGTTGTATATCCGCTTCATTTTCGTCTAAATATTTGCCGTCTATGTCCCTCCCACTGGGAGAAGGGACACCCTCATCTGCAAATGAAATATTGGATAACCATGTGAGCTATTGTTGAAGGTATAACTCAACGAAAATTTAAAACGTCACTTACCCTATTTTTGAGTTTCCCTGACGGTGCTAACGAAGTACGGATTATCTGCTTTCCTCCCCGTGATACGAGCCGTGTGGAAAAATTTGGCCCATGCCGAGCCAAGCGCATTCCTCGCATTCCTCCCCTTCGTGTCCAGCCCGGTGTCAATCCTTGGTTGCACAGGCCACGGTCGCACCAAGGTGGTAATCCTCACGGTTGGTCGGTCCTGCATGCGATGAACTCCGTCCCATCCTTGGCAAATGCATCGCCGCCTCCTCTAGCCCTTGTGGAGGTGCCACCGCCAAGACCGTGCTCATACCGCCACTGCGGCCGATAAATTCCGCCTCACTCTGCGGAGGTCTCCATGGCGTGATGTAGTTGTTCTCTTCATCAAGATCACCCGTGTACGCTTCATACATACTTCTTCTCGCCGGAATGTGCATTCCGCTCTTTCAAACCTCTCCTCCTCTCGCCCTTCTTCTTATCCTTCGTCTGTCTAGGTCGTACCGAAAGTACTCGCGAACCTCTTTAGGGACTTGATTGCAATGGACTACATTTGTACCGCGTCGCCAAGTGGTGCTTAAATCGGGTTGCACCGCCTCCTTCTTCTCTTTATGACAAGATTTGCACCAAATCCACCGCCCATCTTCTCGCGTGCTCCCAAATAACATCACCTTGGTCTGCCATCTGCTAATACAAAACAACAACATATCATCCCCTTGTGCCGAACTTCTGATAGATGCATGTTTTGTTAGTTAGCATAAGGAAAACATCATGTGCTTAGCATACTGGTTAACTACTTACCATACTGGAAAACATGCTAGATACCATGATTTGATTCTTCTAACTAACAGACAAGTACACACATTACACTCATCGGGCTACTACAGCAAAAATTAACATCAATGCACCAACAATCACAAGCACATGGCAGTCATCACCTAATTAATTTTGTTCACTAATATTCTTCCTTATACCTCATAGTATTCCTACTGTAGCTCAAACAAACCCTACAATCAGTGGTCAGCAACCTACTTCTATGGACAAATGCAGTGAAAACTACCAACCCTAGCAACAAATACAAAGAATAAACTAATCACCGTGTTCTTGCTTACCGGTCGAAACCCTCTCGGTTCATGCCGAAAATCGCTTTCGGTTTCCATCGAAATCCGCCGGATTGCTCAAAATCGCCGCACTTGATGACCTATCTACGCCCTCGTCGATTTCCCTAGCGAGTCGCTCGATTTTCATGCTTTTTCTTCGGTTTCGAGCTTTTTGGCTCGGTTTCCCCCCGAAGACCGGATCTGAGCCTCGCTCTCCGAGCTAGAGTTGGCGTGGTGGGAAAGCAAGGAAACACACTAATGCGGTCAAGACAAATTTCAGAAAAGTTAAAATGAAGTTAATTTCAGAGTGGTCACGGCCATATTGGGCCGTGATGAACAAAGTCGTTTTCATTTTTTTGTATTTTCTTTTATTTTCCAAATATGGTTATGGCACAAAATCGCTAATAAATTCGATTTTTCATTAATTTCATCCCAGATTAAAACACCATTAATACCGATTTTAGGAAGCTTCTAGATAAATTTTTCCAAATTTTCCAAATTTTTGAATTTAAATTTGAACCTCACCGGTTTGTCGCTCGATTTTGTTAGCCGAGCCGGCTCGGTACCCTCGAATTTCGCGGTTTTCGAACGAAAACCGTCGGAAATGTAAACCCTGGGAGGCACTGTGTCTGTGATTGTGCGCACTGCGCAGTTGACATGGAGTGTTACCTAGTACTAACTTAAAAATTATAATAACAAGATCCATCTCCTTCTACAAAATCTCTAACAAACTAGAAATTTATGTGCGGCGTGCCACGCCGCGGGCGCCGCTCTCCACGCGAAAAAATCGACAAGACGCGCGATTGGCGCTCCATACACGAGTAAATCGAGAAAACGCGCGAAATGGATCTAAAGATAAGATTGTGTTTTTCGCAAAAGGGCTTAAACGTAATGATAGAAAAGCCAAAAAAAGGACATAAATACAATGCATATTTTTTTTTTAAAAAAAAGACATGGTTTTTTTATTATCAAAAAGGACCTAAACGTAATTTCAATTTTCCTGAAAAGGACCCGAGCGCTACTCGTAAAAACGCTAAAAGGGCATGGACGTAATATATAATCTTTTTTGGAAAAAGGACCAAACCGTAATATTTTTTTCCCGAAAAGGACCTATTCGTAATTTTTTTTAGAAAAGGACCCGGATGTGATTTTTTTTTAGAAAAGGACCTTGCCGCGAGCCGAGCCGGGCCCCGCTCGGCTCAGAACGTCCTCAGCGCGGGGATCCTTCCATCTATAGTATAGGTATGATTCCCCACTTAGCTAGGGGGTATGACAAAACCGAGAATGATACGAGCTAAGTCCAGTTACAACAGCTTAACGTGCTAGTTAATATTATCTGTAACGAAGTATGGAAGTTCGGCGGCCAAGCGAGAATGAAATGAATAACTATCCATCTCTCTTTAAATTTCCCACCTACTCCTACAAAATCTCTAACAAATTCCCCGAGTCGAAGTTTAGCTAGGCGCTATGGCAAAACCGAGAATGACACAAACTAAGTCCAATGACAACAGCTTACCGTGCTATTTAATATTATCAGTAGCCAAGCATGCAAGTTGGGCGGCCAAGCGAGAATGAAATGAATAACTTGATCAATCTCTCTTCAAATTTCCCATCTACTCCTATAAAATCTCTACAAATTCCTCAAGTGGAAGCTTAGTTAGGCGCTATGGCAAAGGAGAGAATGACATAAACTAAGCTAAGGCTAGCCTAGTAATAACAGAGCTTTTAACTGCCGGTTAATAGCATTTGTAGCGAAGGGAGAATGAAATGAATACTACTACGCAGGTTAGGTAGGACTGGCAGAGCAGAGCAGGGCAGGGCAGGGCATAGCAGATACGACTACGAGTCGTCGGAGATGGCGCGCGTCTCCGCTTCCAAGAAGCGCCTGCTGCAGCAGGCTTCGTCCAAGCCCCCCGCCGCCGCCACAGATCCGGATCCACCCGCGCAGACGCACAAGGAGAAGACGACCACGGCCACCACCGGGAATGCGGAGCAGGACGACCGTCTCGTCGTCCGCGTCTACGCGGACGGCATCTTCGACCTCTTCCACTTCGGCCACGCCCGCGCCCTCGAGCAGGCCAAGAAGCTGTGAGTCAATCTCTTTCCGTGCCTGCTCTGCTCTGCTCTGCTTGGACACATACGGACTAGATCCATCTCCATCTCCATTCCCTTGCCTCCCACTGCAATTCGCTACAACGATGGATGTAAGATCCATCTATTTCTAGGCGGCGCGGTTGCTTGATTTGTTGGCTGCTTCCTTCCTTTCAATTGGATCTGCCCTGCCTGGGCTTCGACTGTCGGGTGGAGATCGTGGCAAGATTGCTTTCGATCTGCTGCTGCTGCCTGTGATAGTGTGATGATCCAATCCAAAGTGCCATTCGCGCGTCTAGTATTCTAGTATCAATTCAATTGGCCCTAATAATATAGTAATAATAATGATTAATCCCTTTCTTCATCTGCAATCGCAGGTTCCCCAACACCTATCTGCTGGTCGGATGCTGCAACGACGAGCTCACGCACCGCTACAAGGGCAAGACCGTCATGACCCAGGACGAGCGATACGAGTCCCTACGCCACTGCAAGTCTGTACCTCTTTATTACGTGCCTCTCCTCTCCTCTCCTCTCCTCTCCTCTCCTCTCATGTCATTTGTTCATTCATTCATTTACAAGATGCAGACATACTGTTGAAATGAGCATCTACGATGTTATATCAGTTACACCTCGCATTAGATGCAGTCATGCCTATTCCAATCCCTTGAGTGCACTATCTCCTCCAGTTATGCATCATGCATCTAATATCAAGCGACGCCAGTTTTGCCGCCACATTTCTGCTCCCTCTTTCCTGTTATACTCTGAATTATGTCAACCTCTACCGATGGAATAACATGGGATTCGTTACATGGTCATGCCGCCGTCTCATCTGTAAATTGCACCCACTCTTCCCTCTCTCTCTGTTCGATTCGCTTTACTGTGAGACTAATAACGCATCTCTCTTTGTAAACTAGATTTCTATTTTTCTTTTTAACTCCCTGTAAATTGAAGAGTCCTTATAATTAATTCGGGGGGGTGTAAACAGAGATTATATAATAATTAGTGCTCACTTTCAGCCGCTCAGCTAATTTTTTGCTGTTTGCTTACTTCCGTACCTTAGGTTTTTGTTTTTGAGCCTCTCTTTTTTTAGAATCTCCATAGGTTGTTAACCTATTCTGATGTTTGTAAACACTGCAGTTTATGATATTTATCTTTGCTCCTTCCTGCTGCGCTAATCGCTTAAATGCTGATATGCTGATTTAGGTGGGTGGATGAGGTCATTCCTGATGCTCCGTGGGTTCTCACACAAGAGTTCATTGACAATCATCAGATCGACTATGTCGCTCATGATGCACTGCCGTAAGTTTTATCCGCACAAGAGCTATTTCCAAAATTACCTTCTCCCCCTCTAATGAGCTCAACTAAGTACTCATTTTTTATGCTCATTGCAGTTATGCAGATACTAGTGGAGCTGCAAATGACGTCTATGAGTTTGTAAGTTCGCATGTCTACAGCTAGTATTGAGTAAAGATGATGTCTTCTTCCTTGCTTCCTAACTGGCAGCTATCTTATTGTGTATTAGGTTAAAAAGATTGGTAAATTCAAGGAAACAAAAAGAACAGATGGAGTATCTACATCAGAACTCATAATGAGGATTTTGAAGGATTACAATCAGTATGTCATGAGAAATTTAGCACGGGGATACTCGAGGAAAGATTTAGGCGTGAGCTATGTTAAGGTTAGCCACATTTCTAATGGGGCATGGCACTCCGTGCGGGCGGGCGTGGGCGTGGGCGTGGTCGTGTGGATATATTTTGGAAGGAACATAGTATTCATTTTTATGGTTTCCGAAGTAACTTGTTTTGTTGTCAGGAGAAACAACTGCAAGTTAATATGAAGATAAATAAGCTGCGAGAGACTGTGAAGGCACATCAAGAAAAGGTAACCATGACTGTGAAGGCACATCAAGAAAAGGTAACCATGATGTTCTAAGATTGAGTGAGTCCTACTTGTTTGCAAACTAGATGTCAGCCCTTTCTTTCGCATGGAAGAGTAGACTTGTTGGTTCCGGTGATTAGTTGTACTGATATCCTGGCCTGGTGTGCATATGTAGTTGCAAACGGTGGCGAAGACAACTGGGATAAATCACGAAGAATGGCTCGCCAATGCAGATCGCTGGGTTGCTGGTTTCCTCGAGAAATTTGAGGAACATTGTCACAACATGGTAATATGCTTTGGCTTTGCTGAGAATCTAAGGAGGAATTCTAGACAAAGAAGACATGCTACTCATATCGCAAGTTGTTTTTTTACTATCTATAATTGGCGTAAACAGTCACTTTAGTTTTGGTTGTGAGCCCAACTCATGCCTTGTAATTACTCTACTCAGGAAACTGCCATCAAGGACCGAATCCAGGAGAGGCTGGGAAGACAGGCGAGCAAAGGCAAAATTGGTGGTCTTACGCAGCAACCTGTGGCGGCGGCCTAACTGTTAGTTGCTCTAGATGAAGCTGTCTGTGGTCGCTCAGGATGCAAAAAAATGGAGTGGAGTGCCCCTGTCTCTACATGCTCATCGTCGTCCCTTTGGTGTGAGTTGCGGAGTCGAGTGCGCTTGTGTCATGGAATGTGATGCTTGTACGAGTGAGCCTTTAATTTGTTTTTGAGTTGCAAGGGGGTTTCGTTTCGTTTCGTTTCGTTTCTATACGAACGTCGTCTATAGAAGAGGCGTTTGGTGCTTCGTCCTATCAGTTTTAGTTGTGCTTGTAGGCGTTAGTGGCTCTAGCTTTTGTAATGAGATGGATATATGCATGCACTGCGCTGCACTGCACTTCGCTTCGCTTCGCTTCACTTCACTTCACGTGTGGTTAATTAATTATATTCCGTCGTCTGTCGATGCTGACGCTGAGCAACCTGCTGTTTGTTTAATTCTATTCTATTCTATTCTATTCTACCTGTGTCGCCGGCCGGCTGCTTGGGCATCTCATCTGCACTGCACAGCACAGAGAGCAGCAGAGCAATTCCATTTCCACGCAAGGAGTAGGACCTTGAGTCCTGGACCATGGCAGCGACCACCTCCACCTCCGTGGTTGGGATTATACTTCCGCTCTGCGTTGCCACCAGCCACCACCACCCGCTCCCTCTCTCGGTTCTCCCCCGCGCCACGTCGCCACTGCACGCTTCCACGATGCCGATGTCTTCCCCAATCGCCTTCTCCTCCCTCTCATCATCGCCTCGCCACCATTCTTGTTCCTTCTCCTCCCGCACTCCCCGTACCCCCAACTCCGTCTTCATGGGACCCCTCGATGCCAGTGGCAGCACCACCCTCCGCCACCGCCTCATCGTCCCCAACTCCGCCGCCAGCAACGGAGATGCCGCCGCCAACCCTTCGGGGCCACCCAGTGTGAGTACTGCTCCTCTTTCTCCCGCGCAAACCCGTCCTACGTACAATATGCCGCTTTATCTTCCATGGAGTATTCTCGAATTCAACAGAATATGTATGCAATACTTATTCTGCAGGTTCTTGGGGTCGCGCACCTGCTCGTGTCGCTCGGCATCGTGCTCGCCACCGACAAGTTCCTTGAGCAGGCGTTCGTCGCCGCATCCATCAAGTTCCCGAGTGCCCTGTTTGGTATGTTCTGCGTCTTCTCCGTCCTCGTCGTCTTGGACACCTTCGCGCCGGCTCTGGCCATGGGATTCATGGGCTTCTTCGAGCCCGCGACCTTGTTCATCCAGAGGTGGCTGCCCTTGTTCTACGTCCCGTCCCTAGTCGTCCTGCCAGTTGCCGTCAGGGATGTCCCGGCAGCTTCAGGCCTCAAGATTTGCTTAATCACATGTATCATCTCTACTCTATGCTGTTCTTCCCAAGCTTATTATTACTAATCGTTGTGGCTACAGGCCAAACAGTAAAAAAAAAAGTCCCGGAGATTACCCCCTTCGAGGAGGATATGCATGTGGTAACTAGATGCGGACGATTAGGTGAAACAAGAATGAGTAGTTTGTCTTTTTTTTTCTTGTTGATTTTTTTTGTCCTTATAATATCCCTATAAGAGTCCTGGGAACATAGGTGTCTTGTGGCCCTTCCCCTCTCTGCTAGCTAGCCTTTTGGTGTGGTGGCTACGCCTACCCTTCCTTATGCTCTCCGGGGGATAAGGAGTGACCGGCCTATTAGTGACCCTTCGTGTGCACCTCTTCGGCGGTGGCTAGAGGGTCCCGTCTTCTCAAAAGCCTTTGCTGGTTCGTAGGGGGTGGTGGCTGGCCCTACGACACTTAATCCTTCCTTTGCTCTAATCTGCTGCCTCCCTGGCCATTTCTATCAGTCCAGAGTCCCGACAATTTATCTATGCACTTTATATGTACTAGTGAACGGGTAATTATCAACTTACAATAAAAATACTGTACTTGCGATATCAAATGAGCTTGTTTGAAATATTTATCTGCAAAAAAAGGGATAGATTCTAGTCATTTAAGTTTAACTGCACAAGTAGCACACCATGATGCATCCTTGGTGCAGCCAGGTACAGTGGTACTAGACTACTTACCAACACTCCTTCAGTATGATGCTGATGCTGAATTCTTTCTGTATTCAGTCACCTACACCCTTTAACGACTTGGATAAGTGTACTTTACCAAAAAATCAGAAAATTGCCTACACATTATACTACTTAAGATATGAGCACCCTCGAAATTTCATTAGCATATGTAATACCATTTGGGAGAAGAAGAAAAAAAAAAGAGAAGGTACCAACAATTATATATTGCACATATATTTGCTACCGCTCGCTTGTTTCTTTTGTATGCACCACATACTACCGAGTTCAGTACTGAACTTTGTGCGTACCATTGTACCATGATATACTAGATCCATAAATGTTTTCAGATTTTTTGCTACATTTGTAACGCCACAAAATTGTGTCCAAACATAATGTGTGTAGGTACACCCATGCTTAGATGGATCTTTACCATAAGACAAATATGAACCCAAAAATTGAAACGTACCTCTTCAGTCATTTTAACTGAATAAAACCGTCATGATCTGCTACCACTATGTTATGTTTAGCTAGTTTTGTGACATGAGTGCACATGAAACACATTATAGTGAATTAATTGGATTCGATCATATCATACCCATACACCTTTGACTATATTCTGGAGTTTGTTTTGCTCTTGCAATCCAGATTTCTCATTAACTAACATTGTATGACTTACATTTTTCTTCCTTCCGTTCTTAGTCGGTGGCTGGTTTGCTTCGCTCATGGTCGCGGGATATGCAGCACTAACTGTGCGAAAAATGGTCAAGACACAGCTTGTACCAGCTGAGCCCATGAGCAAACCGTCTCCTTTTGTGACAATGGAATTTTGGATTTGTGGTCTTATCTTTGTTGTGTCATTTGCTGTTGCATATCTTTATCCCACAGCACTTGGTACCACAGCAAGAACATGTCTTCCTTTTTTGCTCGCTTCCAATGTATTGGGGTACATGGTTGGTTCTGGGTAAATATGCTTATTTACACTTTGTAAGATCCAAATTTTGTTCATAGTTTATCCCGTTTGCCTGGCATTAATATGGATGCTTTTCAGGCTACCATCTGGTGTCAAGAAAGTGTTACATCCAATCATCTGCTGTGCACTTTCTGCAGATTTGGCGGCGGTAGCTTATGGGTACATCTCCCGGTCTGGAGTTGATGCTGTGCTAGGTTCCTAAGCTAAATCCCACTAGTTCCATAATCAATTTGTGAATTCTTTAGCTTCAGAAGTCTTGCCTTGCAAACATTGTCATTGACTCATGAGTATGTGGAGATTACTCTCATGTGTCATTGTACATGCATGGAATATCATACTACTCTCAAATAAGTGGTTGTCCAGGTGATTACCTGACGAAGGTGCCATCTAATCCCGGAGCTGGTGACGTCCTAATGGGTTTTCTTGGGTCTGTCATCATAACATTTGCATTCTCAATGTTCAAGCAGAGAAAGGTAATATTTCTATTTAATTCACAACTAGCATGGTTATCTTGCGACATGATTGCAGTTAATTATCTATGTTCTGTTGTCAGTGTCTGTTATCTAATATGTAACTTGTTTTCTCTGGATTTCAGCTTGTGAAGAGGCACGCTGCAGAAATCTTCACATCAATTGCCATTGCATCAACATTCTCTTTATACTCAACTGCTATCATAGGGCGCCTAATAGGGTTAGAGCCAACATTAACTATATCAATATTACCAAGGTGTATAACTGTGGCGTTGGCTTTGAGCATAGTATCTTTATTTGAAGGTAAACTTTCGTTCTCTCTTGTGTGTGGTTTATGCTCATAGAGCAGAGATGAGGACAACGTGTTAACTATGGAATTTAGGTGTTGAAATTCTGGCTGTTTAGCATGTAATATAGCTGTAAGTTCATCTGTCGATCTTTCTTAAGTAACGAAACTTCTGGGTTTGTGTTTCTTGTTGTTCAGGTGCAAATTCATCTCTAACTGCTGCTGTGGTTGTCCTTACCGGCCTCATTGGTGCAAATTTTGTGCAAGCAGCCATGGATAAACTTGGTCTGAACGACCCAATCGCTAGAGGAATTGGAACGGCCTCCAGGTAATTTGCACAAAAGATGTCTGTCCATGTAGAAAGCGTTATAAAACCCAACCCGGTGTTGACGCTAAATACGCCGGGATTGAATGTATAATCTTTTTTTGGCTTTGCGGTGCAGTGCTCATGGACTGGGAACAGCAGCACTGTCAGCCAAGGAACCTGAAGCGCTCCCTTTCTGCGCTATCGCTTACGGGCTGACGGGCATTTTTGGTTCTCTGATTTGCTCCGTTCCAGCGGTGAGGCAAAGCTTAGTGTTCATAGCCGGGTGAGAACAGATCATGATGGGTTATGCAGGCGTTCCATTGTGATTAGCACGACAAGTCACAAATACATGTCCTTTTGGAGATAGGTGCGGTCAAACTTTGACTACCAATGTATTTTTAAATATGTAAATTGCATACTTGAAAATCATACATATAGATTTATTTCGAAAAATACTTTCATAATATTACAATTTTATTGGATTTTACAAATATATTACAATAAAAATCAGTGGACAAAGTTGTGTTTTAGAGACTGCGTCGATGTCCAAACTGACATGTATTTGTGACCGGATGGAGTACCATTTCTCGGTGTTACTCTGCCCTTGAGGTCCGGATTTTCTCTCTCATTTTTTTCTTTTTCAGAAAAAGGAACGGGGCAGTCATTTTTGTAAAGAAAAAAAAGAAAGGAATGTGCTCAGAAAACAAAGTGTCGATGTGAAAATTTTGGGTCAACATGTATGGATGGTTGAAACTTGAAATAAGGTGAACAATGCCAGTGGTAAAGTTGTAAGTAAAATACTAGCGCATTGTTCGTGTACCTGTAACTGTTTACTAGTATACCATTTCTCCATGGGAATTGCCATACGAAAGTACTAACAGAATAGGTGAGATGGATGCTACATGAGGAATCAACTTGTTCTTGTAAGAAAGAACAAGAGCATTTCTAATTGCAAAGTAGGCAGATTGCATCATTCAGTTGTCATATGTGTACTGCAGTGCATACATATTTCTCTGTGCCGATGCCTGAAACAAAACCTGGTAATGCATTAATAGTCTCATGGATATAAATTTCGCCGAATTTCAGTGAATTTTTGCTGAAATTTCGGATTTCGGGCCACCACGAAACCCAAATTACCGGCCGGATAAAAAAACTGAAATTGCTACCGTAATTTCTTTTTTCAGCTAAATTTCATAATTTTTGGCCAGTTTTTAAACTTTTAGGGCCGGATTTGACCGGATTTGGTCCAATAACCTTTAAGAAAGTCATCTTCAATGAAAATTTGTTGAAAAATCGAATTTTTAAGACATTTTAAAATTTTGGCACAAACATTGTCAGATTTTTATAAATTTGTACAAGCTTAATAATTATGTGAAAAATTTATGGTACTATTTTTAGTAGTGTAGGATCATACAGAAAAATTTTCAAAATAATTGAACTTCATTTGTTATCTTTAAAAAATCAAAAACGGAATAAACATAATTGGGACAATAACCTTGTCAGAATATTATAAATTTTCTCGAGTATGCTCATGATCTAATTTTTTTACAAGAGATTAAGAATTGCCTCAGTACCACTTTATAAAATTTTCAAAAATTTAACTTTTTTTTTTTTGCTCAGTCAAATATATGTAAGTATTGAAATATTATATTTAAAAATAAAAAAGAGAAATAACATAAATAGTACTGCGCAGAAACACAAGAGTGAGAATAGTAAGATCTAGTACAGGGGTAGAGAGAAGCAGTAGCAGCAGCACCTTAATATTAAAAAGAATAAGACACACCTTAATATTAAGGAAAAAAACTATAAAAATATATAAACAACATTAATTATATTATAGTAGCTATCTTTAATGCTATAAAATCTCGGGTGAGACTGGATGACGAAATCTCGGTATTTCGGACAAATCTCATCCAAAATTCAAAAACCAAAATTCAAATCCGGTCCGTTTGCTACTGAGAAATCCCGAAATTCGTCGAGAAATCCCGAAATTTCGGGTGAAATACTCAAAATTTTGGCGTTTTTGCAACGACAGAAAAGTGAGTCAAACGATGTCTAAAAATTTTGAAATTTGCTTTGGAGAGTCTTTACATATAGGTGATATTGCCATAAAACTTTCAGATAATTCTGAAGTCTGTAGAATTTTTAAAATTCAAATATTGCTATTGTCCTGATAAAACGTTGACTGTCAATTTTAAACCGAATGCAAAATGGTTCAAACCATGTTATAAACTTTTGAATTTTTTTTGAATGGTTATGATGCATCTCTAATGTTCTCATAAAATTTTCAGATGATGATCAAACTTCATGAATTTTTAAAAATTCGAACAGTACTACTACCCTGTTAAAAGGCTTACCAGCAATCTTGAACAAAATAAAAGATTATCTAAACCACGTTAAAAACTTTTGAAAATTTTTGTGGATGGTCCTGATGTAATATTAATGTTTCTTTAAAATCTTTAGATTATGATCATTCTCAAATAATGTTTAAAAATTCAGACTGCTACGTCCTGATAAAAGCCTAATGATCAATACATAGATTTGCTTTAACAATAAAAAAGTTTAAAATTTTTGAAAATTTTATAGAAGGGTGATAAGGCAGTGCTTAATATATCATAAAAATTTTGAATCATGCTTACACTCCAGTAAATTTATAAAATTCTTACAAGGCACAGTACCATTTATATTCTTCTCCTTTTGATTTTTGAAATATAATATAACAAACGAAGTTCAATGCTTACATCGATTTGATTGACCAAACAAACAAAGTTGATTTTTTTTGAAAAATTTATATAATGGTACTGAGGTAATTATTAATCTCTCACAAAAATTTTATATCATAATCACACTCAAGAAAATTTATAAAATTCTGACAATGTAACTGTCCCAATTATGTTCATTCTATTTTTGATTTTTTAAGGATAACAAATGAAGTTAAATTATTTTTAGTTTTTTTATGTATGATCCTAAACTACTAAAAATAGTACCATAAAATTTTTAGCTCATTATCAAGCTCATACAATTTTATAAAAATCTGACAGTGTTTGTGCCAAAATTTTAAAATGTCTCAAAAATTCGGTTTTTCAACAAATTTTCATAGGAGATGACTTTCCTAACTGTAGCAATTTCAGTTTTTTTAAATTTTTTATCCGACCGGTAATCTAGATTTCGTGTAGACCCGAAATCCAAAATTTCGGAGAAATTTCGTTAAAATTCTACGAGATTTGGAACCCTCCCTGAGAGCAGTTGAGTTGTGTTTACATTACATGCCCTGTCCTGACGAGTGGCGTTCCGTTCCCCCAAATCCCACCGACATCTCTGTATGTCTATCTCGATTTCTCCAAAGGAGAGAGCAAAAGAAAACGTCGATCGGATCTGCCGCCGGCGATGAGGAAGACGGCGGTGGGCTTCGCCTCCGCTTCCACAAGCGGCGGCTGGCCGTGCGGCCTGAACCTGAACGTGGTGTTCCTGCTGTCCATGGTGGCCACCAACATGCTGTCCATCTACCACCTCTCCATCCGCGCATCCACCACGCCGCCGCCGCCGCCGCCGCGGCAGCTCCTCATCCATCCCGACTCCTCCGACCAGCAGGAGCAGGAGGTCCTCCGGCAGCTTGACGCCATCCGCGCCAGCGTCTCTCACCTGAACCACCTCCGCTCCTCCTCCCTCCGCCTCCCCCTCCGCCGCCCGAGCTCCTCCTCTACTCCCGCCTTGCCCCCGTTGCCTCCGCCTGCTCCGCCCACCCTGATCTCCTCCACCGCTTCATGTCCTATGCCCCCTTCGCCCCCTGCCCCGACGACGCCGCCTCCCTCGCCGAGCCCCTCCTCCTCCGCGGCTGCCACCCGCTCCCTAGGCGCAGGTGCTTCTCCCCAACGCCGCCAGCCGCTCCCCTGCAGCTCCCGATCGACCCCTTCTCCCCGCTGCCCGACTCCGCCGCCCGATGGCCCACGGGTTCCGATTCGAAATGCAGGTCCTTCTCTTGCCTGCCGGCGTCGCTGGGGTTCGACGTGGCGCGGACGGAGGTTGGCAGGTTCCTCCGCGCCAGGGGCCCCCTGGACCTGACGGTGCCGCAGCTGCTGCGGCTGGCGTCGCTGAGCCGCGCGGGCCCGATCCGGGTGGGGCTGGACGTGGGCGGCGGGACGGGGACACTGGCGGCGCGGCTGAAGCGGGCGGCGAACGCGACGGTGGTGACGACGACCATGAACCTGGGGGCGCCCTACTCGGAGGCGGCGGCGGCGCGCGGGGTGGTGGCGGTGCACGCGCCGCTGCAACAGCGGCTGCCGGTGGGGGACGGGACGATGGACGTGGTGCGGGCGGGGCACGCGGTGAACCGGTGGATCCCGGAGGCGGCGCTGGAGTTTTTGTGGTACGACGCGGACCGGGCGCTGCGGCCGGGCGGGCTGCTGTGGGTGGACCACTTCTGGTGCCGGAGGGGCGACCTCGACGCCGTGTACGCGCCGATGCTGCGGAGGCTCGCCTACAAGACCGTCAAGTGGGCCGTCGCCGACAAGCCCGGCGGCAAGGACGGCCTCGTCCACCTGACGGCGCTGCTGCAGAAGCCACACTCGTCGTCCTGATCAACATGGCAGCTGCTGCTACCACTTGTGGTTCGCTTGTTGGGCATTCCATTGTGGTACCAATCCTCTAGGAATACTATCAAATCAAATCAAATGGTCGATGCCAGGATGAAATGTTAGCAGCTACTAACCAGGCCATGCAGCCACCGCTACTGCTGCTACTACTTTCTCTTGTTGTACCATTTTAGCGGGACGATGCGAAGAAAGAACCATGCAGATTTGGATTTGCGTCGTACCTAGCGTGTGTGATCAATGTCCAAGTTTTTCCTTATTTGCCACTCTCTCTCTCTCTCTCTCTCCATTTTCATTTTTCTTTTTGCAAAACTAGCCTGAAATTACAAAAGTGGCTTCCTCGCTGACCGCGAAAGCTACGGCATGTGTCGTCTTCCATAGCGGTGTAGCTCGCTAGCTCACTCAGCGTGCAGTAGGCCAGCCGGTCCCAACACGGTACCGCAAAGAGCATGCTCCGCAGCATGTCGCATCGCAGCCAAGCCTGTCGTGCTGGCGTCATTTTGCTTCCCATAGTGTGCCTGCACTGCCTTCGCTCGACGGGAGGCTCTCTCGTCGTGCATAGTGCACCACACCTCACATGCTTGAAAGGTGGTGGGCGTGGGCGCAGGCCTGCACACACACCCCTCCCCCGCAGACAGCATCCAACCTAGCAAGGGAGGCTTGACAGGATGGAACGCTGTAAAATCGAGCATCCCCATCGGACGACGACGAGAAGTCACAGGAAGAAGAGGAGAGGGATGATGAGAGGACAAAAAGAGAGGGTTTTAAAAATAATTTTGGAGTAGTTAGTTTGATAATCACAAAAAGTTATTGTTGTGAAAGTTATAGATGAAGTTCAAATCTTCCGAGAAAGCTTAGTTTTTTTGTTGCAATTTATGTAATTATTATTTTTGGTTAGTATTTAATTATTGCAATGCTTATCTAGCCGGTGCTATTAGTTAAGTTGAATGCTCTATTATGTTAAAGTTAGTGGCAATGAGTATGTCATTAATCAAAATTAGCGGAATGATAATTTTGATAGTGTTATCTATGTTGCATGCACATGTGATATGAGTATTATAGTTTGTTATTACAATAACGTTAAGAGTAGGTACATTAAAATCTTAGTATAATTGGTAGAAGACATGCATGCCCAATCAGTATGTATTTAGCACAATCAGTGATGTGGAATAATATAATTGATGCGTAAATAGGGTGGAAAGGTTTGGAAAAAACAATGTATGTACGCATGTATATTTATTGTATATGTAGTAGATGTTATTATAATGACACTAATAATGGGAAAAATAAAAATATTAATATAATTGATAGTAAACATGCATGCGCAGATAGCAAGCATTTAGTAAGTATAAGTGAAGTCCAAAATAATTTTGGTGCGTACGTAGCGGTGGGGCGGTTGGGGGAAAACAATCATATGTACATAATAGAATATTTTGAAATATTTAGTAATTTAATCGATGTTGTTGATTTATTTATGTAATGATACGCACATATGTGTATTTCATATGTATGTTTTAGTTATTGTGATGATGGCATTATTATGTAATCTAAAATATTAGTAAAATTGGTAGTAGACATGCGTACACAAACAACATGCATTTAGTAATATTAGCGCAGTGAAAAAAAATAATGGCCATGCATAAATAGTGGTAGGAAAGTAGGGAAATATTTGATCGTAAGAATATAATATTTTTCAAGTGTTTGTTAGTTCCCTTGGTTATGTTGATTTAGTTACATGCTCGTATATAAAAAAATGTAATAGTGTATTTGTACGTAAAGTGCGTTTGGTTGAGCTTCAGAGGTGTGTTCGGAGTACATTTAATAGGGATTGCACGGAATAAGCTTGTAATTGAGGAGGTAAATGCAAGAGTGGTGGGAGGGTTATCAGATTATGTGTGGGAGCTGTGCAAAGTGACAGGCAGCGCAATGTGGGGGAGTATTTGTAGATTGTAATGAATCTTGCTGTGATACATAGTAGATCGATAGTGCACATGTGGTTTGTGGAGAAAGGAGAAATCTCAATGTTTGGTGAGGCCGATAGGGGTGGAGACGTGGAACTAGAGGCTTCGGGTCGTGGTTGGGATGAAGACAGTTGGGAAGGCGTGCGGAGAAGTTTCATCTTAACGAAGGTGTAGGGCAATGGTGGGTCGTAGCGCTGCCCTACCATGACATGCTCCATCTTTCGCAGTCCGTTGATTTGCCCAAGCTACAATAGCGTGGTAGGGATACGCATCGCCTTCTATGCTCAGTAAAGAGACCAGTTTTGCAAATGAGTTTGAAAAAAAAAAGAGACCAAATTTGAAAAAAAGAATGATTACATTAGCGAAGACTTTGTGATGTCATGTGAGCGTGTAATGCAGGTGAGGCTGGGCTGGAGACGATGGGAAGGGCTGCGGCGTGCTGTCTGTCTGTATCTGGTATGAAAAGGCGGCTATGGGGCCTGGGCCGGGCCCGGGATGGGCTGGAGGTCGATGGTTCGTCCGTCGTCCTCTCCGCGACTGCGTCCGTCCGGTCCGGTAGATTCCTGGCCTTGCCCTTGCCCCCTTGCCCTTGCCCTTGCTTCAAGGCTCAGGAAGATCCCTTCCCTTCCCTTCCCTTCCCTTCCGTCTCACGGCAAGTGTCCCTCGCCGCCCGAGCTGATCCCTCCTTCCCCGACCCAAGCTCACTAGCTCTTGTTCAGATTCATTTACCCTCCCTCGCTTCCGACCATGGCGCTGCAGTACGTCGAGGCGCAGCGGCAGGCGCGCCCGGACCTCGCCGACTGGTACGCCTCCCTCGCCGACCTCTACCACCGCAAACTCTGGCACCAGCTCACCCTCAAGCTTGACCACTTCCTCCAGCTCCCGCCCGCACAGGTACTATTTATTCTCCTCCTCCTCCTCCTCCTCTCCTAGGGTTTTACTACTCCTCTAGATGAATGATGTCTCTCTCCCTGCGTCGCCGCGATTCCAGATGCATCCATTCTGACACGGATCTCGCCGAAAACCCTTTCGATTTGCATCTCTTAACTAGGCCGGCTGATTGAGGTAAAATTTTGTTTGTCCGGCATCCTCCTGTCCTACAACTCACTGCCACCAACCTAGTAGGAGTACCTTCCTTCTTTTAACTTGTCTCCAACTTGCTGACGCTAGTCCCACTGCAAACCATGCCTGATTTCAACCAAACTTGTTCAATCTTGCCACCGTGTTGTCAAACTCAAAACTTACCTTCTACTCCCGGGTTGGGTGTAGTTACTCCCACATCTGATATACCACCTAAACGAATCAGACTTCATGCATGCTTAGGATTTTCAATTTGGATCTTCCCTTAGCTTACACAAGTTGCGCCTTTCCTGAAATTAATCCTCACCCCCACCAAATTTAAAAGAATTTCATCAAGCAAGCTCATGGTATTCTCCCTAACCTAGTGTACCATGGGTACCCCAACGACCCGGAGTGACGGACGGGCTGCCCCAAGCCCGGCTCCAACCAAAGGCCCCGCGGGGCCACGAAGGACGATCGACCCCGACCTAACGAGCTGCCCCAAGATCGTCCCCGACCCAATGGGGCGTCCGACCCCCGCCACAGGTCGGACTCCCCACGAGCTCCGACCAAGCTGAGGCGATCTCCGCCGAGGGCCAAGTGTCGGACCTCCGCCGGCCATTAGCCACGTGCCCTATGGACGACGACACCGAGTAACTGTGCGGGGGCAGGTGGCTCCTTCTCGAGGTGGCGAGGAGGTTGCCGAAGTCAAGCTCTGGTCTCATCGTCCAGACACACAGGCGTGAAGACACGCTCTCCCGAGGCAACGTCAGCGTCTGACAGGCTTGCAGAGGGCAGGTGCGCTATTTCCCGATGAAACGGCAAACTGCTCTGCTCAATGAGTCCACCAACCAGGCGTGGGGTGAAGCGGACGCTGATCAATCGCCAAGACGAAGGACCAGAGCTCCTAGCATAGATCACCTCATCTTTTCCTCTCCCAACTTCCCATGTAACCTGCCCCCTCCGGCTATATAAAGGGAGGCAGGATCCTCTGGGAGAGGGGGGGCTCCCTCCTCTCGGTCTTCACGAATAGGCTGTTTTCGTTCTCACCTATTCGAGCCCTCAGCTCCCGTTTGTAAAAACCATGCAGTCATCTGCACCCGAAGCAATACAGCACCACAACATGAACTGGACTAGGGACATTCGGCCCGAACCAGTATACATCTTGGGCTCCTGAGTCTAACCATTCAAGGAGAGGGAACGCGCGGCCCCTTAGACTTAAAAATTCACTCGCCGGTGCTCGAAACACCGACACCTAGCTTGTCCATTGTGAGCAATACACATGACTTCAGATGGAATTGAGATTTGCCAAACATAGGATCTACATTGCAGCTCTTCTTACGGAGAGTTAGGGTGTGTACTGAACTAAAATTAGATAGAAAAACTATTGGCTACATTTACCACTGTCGAGGAATAATGTCAAGGGAAGATCTCAAATAGGAAGCGGAGTTGCATGTCTCTTGTTGCTTTGTCCTGTTTAATAAATGCATGTCAACCTTTTTCTCCAATCTGGGTTCTGGGGTACCTTCTTCCAGGCTATGGGGCATGGACTTGTCCACCGCCTGCTACTTCTAATTATATTGCAATTGTATATTCTATCGTGAGTTGCTTCTCACTGTTTCATTTATGTTATCATTCTGCTTGCCGGGAGCATATATATAGAAGAAAAAAACCATGCTTGTGGTCATTTTATATCGTGATGGACTTTTCACTTATCTAATTACAGTGTGATTGCTTGCAATGATCAGCAGCTCTGTTTGTTTCATCTTCCTCCGTTTTATTTTCCCTGCTATGATTTTCTAGCAGTTATTGTTTCTCACAATTCTAATGCCCCTGCCTCTTCTACAGACCGGTGACACTCTCATACAGCTGTACAACAATTTCATCTCTGATTTCGAGACAAAGATCAATCTGCTGAAACTTGCTCATTTTGCGGTGATAGCTTCACGCCAATACCCTGACAAGGATGCGGCAGTTGGCTTCCTCGAGGGGGTAACCACAAAGTTGCATGACACAAGGGAACTGAGGATTAATGAACCTATTCTTTATGTGAAGATACAAATTGCGGCAATTAATCTTGAGAAAGGAAACCAAAAGGAGTGCAAGAACCTGTTGGAGGAAGGAAAAACAACCCTGGATAGTATGACTGATGTTGATCCCACAGTCCACGCTAGCTTTTACTGGATATCATCTCAATACCATAAAGCTCGCCAAGAATTTGCTGAGTTCTATAAGAACGCCCTTCTCTATCTGGCTTACACAACTGTGGAATCTCTGTCAGAGTCATTCAAGCTGGTAAGTTCTGCTATTAGCAGTGACTTCAGCTGTCAAACAGAAGAATTTATTTCCCTTGTTATACTAAAATTTACAATGCATATTGTTTCTGTTGATATTTAACATTTGACATTGTCATGTGTCAGGACTTGGCATTTGATCTTTCCCTTGCAGCCTTGCTGGGTGATAACATCTATAACTTCGGGGAATTGTTAGCTCACCCAATTGTAAGTTAGACTTTGCTTGTGCATGATTTCTTTTCTTCCCAGTCCCTAAGTTTATTGAATTGGTATTTGTTTTCTTATCAATTATGACATCAATTCCATCTGATACTATATGCCTTATGTGTAGTTTTTCACATACTTTTGACTGTCAAAATTGATAATTGGCTATTTAGTTTTAAATTCTACACGCAATTGTGACCGCAAGGTGCCCAAGGTACTGGGTGTGTGACTTTCTTAATCTTGTACAGAGACTAGCAACATTAATTGTTAAATTTAGCAGCAGTCTCATTGATGTATGCAGTTACCGTAGATTCCATAAAATTCAAGATGTGCAAAGCATGGCAAAATAATGGAAGATAGTGTGACTGACAAGTAATTTGGATTACCTTTTTTGTCTGGGAAAATTATATTGACTTCAACATACCTCTATGACTGAAAAAAAGAATTACACCACACACATGGTGGTTCTGCTTTGATTAGGGTCTGATCGTATCTCAGTGGAACAGGAACACACCCTAAATCTATACTGAAGGACTGTTGTAGATTACTTGTTGTGTGATACACCTCTGGTCTAAGAGTGCTTTTTATTTGTGTCCTTAGATCAATAGTCTTATTGGTACCAAGGTGGAGTGGGTCTATCATATGTTACAAGCATTCAACACCGGCAACCTAGCTCTCTATCAAGAACTTTGCAGGGTTCACAATGCTGCTCTTAGTGCACAACCAGCTTTGGTGCAGAATGAAGGGAAACTGCTCGAGAAGATCAACATTCTGTGTCTGATGGAAATAATCTTTAGGTACCATTTGCCTCCCAATATCACCTCCAATGCCCTTTTCCTTTATGTCATTTTTCCTAAGTTTGTTCTGTTTCGTGTTGTAGCCGGCCATCTGAAGATAGAACTATCCCATTAAGTGTTATTGCTGAGCAGACTAAGCTTTCTATCAGCGATGTGGAATATCTTCTTATGAAGAGTCTCTCGGTAACTTCATTTCCTATGTTCTTTCTTCCATAAGATATTCTTTCTATTTTCACGGAAATTCATTATTAGCATGGACCATGTTCTTTGTAGTTTTTTCTTTTCATTAACCTCTTGATTTCTTATGGTTGTATGTTTTGTTTTTTATTTGGGGACCAGAAACTCGATGCATGTTATGTGCTGGCTTGTTCTGGAACAATCAGTGTCGATAATATGTGATACATGTTACTATCTTCAGTTCCTCTCTTTTCATATGTGCTATATTTAGAGATTGTTCGATGGTTGATTTTGCAGTATTTTATTATTGAATTATGAATTTCGTTTTTTTTCAGTTAAACTATACATGTGGGAAGTATTGGAATCTACATGTTTGTTCATGTTTGTGATCCACATGTTTGTAATTTGTCGATCACCACATGCCTGTTTACTATTTCTTTTACCATGTATTGTCTGCAGTGTTTGTCCAATCATCAATTAAAATATTAATTTCGTGAGTAAATTTAAAAAACTACAGGTTTCTTGTACAAACTATCAGAAAACTACAAGTTTTAGCTTATATCTCACAAAACTACAGATTTTAGGAGAACTTTATCAGAAAACTACAGGTCTTAGAATTGATCATTTCTTGTAACGAGTCTGACAGTGAGGACCTACATGGTAGCCTCATGAGCGAGTGAAACAGGACATGGGGGTGCGTGAGGCTTCCACGTGGGTTCACACTGTCATATCCGTTACAAGAAACAATCAACTGTAAAACATGTAGCTTTGTGACACAAGTTCCCCTAAAATCTGTAGTTTTGTGAAATAGGAGCTAAAACCTGCAGTTTTCTTATGGTATGTACGAGAAACTTGTAGTTTTGTGAAATTTACTGTTAATTTTGTGGACCTTGAAGGTGTTAATGCTTTATTGGTAGTTTCCATCCTTTTCGAACTTACATTCCCGGTTTTCTGCATCATTTACAATACATTGCTGGTCCTGACAGGTTTAGCTGTTTTGCCAGGATAACTAGGCAGCCAAATTAGAGTGTCACTGTTATCAACTTGTTCTTACAGGAGAGCCCTGCTGATGAATCTTTTAATTGCTAAAGCATCAGTGGAACCTGAGTATTTCATTTTCATTAGCTTATCAGCTGACATACAATTAGCAGGCATTTGAAACACTAGGGTTTTTCTTTTCCACTGCAGGTTCATCTTATAGAAGGAATAATTGATGAAGTGGACAGCACAGTTCACGTCTCATGGGTCCAGCCTAGAGTACTAGGAATTCCACAGGTGAAGGCTTTGCGTGAGCGGTTGGACGCATGGGTTGGAAAAGTGCATACTACACTGTTGTCAGTTGAGGCAGAGACCCCAGATCTCGTGGCTGCGTGACTCATCGGTCACTATTCCCCAAACCTTTTGCAATAGGCTTGGTCAGCGAGGCTGCGGTGCAAAATGAGAGATGGCCTGGCTGTGCTTCCTGTTGCCTTGGGGTTTGCCTGTTGGCCCGCGTCCTGTTGATCCGGACCTGTAATTTTCTTTTCTTAAGATCCTCTGGACGTTGAGGGGTTGGAACATGACGCAGTATAGTATCACGGAGAAGATGCGAATGGATTGAAAATTTCATACCGGCAGGGTCTTGTTGTAGTTCTCCCAGTCAAAATTTTAACGTGTAGATGTTTTTATTTTCTGTTGAGACACGGATGCAGGAATGTCTTGCTGATTTTCATTGCCTTTAAAAGGTTGTGCCTGACGTTTGCTTATTACGACTGCCAAATTGTGAGCCTTGATTCGTTGTGAATTACCTAGTATGGTAGGTTTGGGTGACAAATTGCTCTCTACGGTTTCGTGTGGTTTCTCTCATGACCTTTGTTTGTTCATTTTATAGGAAAACCGTAAAATATTATGCCATGTCTTGTTTGGCAACTTGCTGGCGCGTGTTGGTGTGTATGTACGCGGTACAAGCAGCAAGTTTCTTGTGTGCGATATTCAGGTCTCAGCTCTCAACACACTGTGACGTTGGAGTTGAAGATGTGGTGTGTGTATGTTCCTTTTAGAGTACAAGGATGTATATCACACGCACACTCCACTCATACTACATATACACATGCGATTCTCTTACGCACGCCAAATTTTTTTTTTGTACTGCATGCATATGTTTCCCACTAAACGTACACGTGTGCGTGTACTCTAAATAAATACATACATTGTGTTGACATTAGGGATCGAACTCGGATAGATGGAAACAAACACCATTCTTGCTCTCACCGCTAGCTAGGCCACATACCCATCAGGTGTGTATATGTTGTACAAACAGTACTCCTCCGTCACAAATAGTTGTTTTAGACACCAACACGATTTTCAAATCCAGCTATGATCACTAATTTCTATTATAATATATTTGTAAAGTTCAATAAAATTATAATATTATAAAAATACTTTTCGAGACAAATCTACACCATGATTTTCATGTATCTAATTTAAATATTTAAAAAGATAGTCAAAGTTTCGAAAGTTTGATTGTATGCATGTACAAAACGAGGGTAATAAGCTAAAAGCAATCTCAAAAATACAAGTATTTTTTTTCTTTTGAAACAAAGAAACGTGATTACCATCATGCAAATAGCATCATGATTGCAAACAATCGTAGCATTGGGATGATACATGGTTGATGTGCAAGGGACCTTTGTTTGCTAGGAAAACAAATCAAAAGAGATTTATCAGTGCTCAACTCGGCCTAGAATCGATGCCATCGTTGTTGTCGTCGGTCCAATAAAGCCCATCATTAATGCAAATTCTAAGTCGCTGCAGAAAAAAAAAACTAGAAGGATTTATCTAGTAAAAAGGCAAGAAAGAAGCTAAATAAATAAATGTATAGAAATCAACGATGGATAAGAAGCCAGGCATTCTATTGGGCTGGGCTAGGCCGGGCCGGGCTGGACATTCATGGGATTGGGATGCAGCCTCCTCTCTTGTCTTGTTTGGTAGAGCCGCCGCCGCCGCTCTCCTCTTCTGCTACTCTACTCCGCCGCCCACGTAACGCCGCCGTGCAAGGTTCAGCGAGCGGCCGTCGGCATCCTTGGAGCTCAATACAACAACAGTCTAGTGATCTTGAGCTCATCCCGCGTGAGCACTGCACTTGCCATGCGATTCGCGGTCCATTCGCTGCTGCTTCTATGCTCCACGCCTCGCGGAGGCGGACACCGCCGCTCTCTGCTGCGCTCGCCACCGCCTTCTTCGCCTGCAAGCACCAACCGCCGCCGCTAGTCTCGCCCCGCCTCGTCGACGCCGCTGTCTCCCGCTCCCCCTCCGACGCACTCGCCCTCTCCTTCTTCCTCTGGTGCGCCCGCTGCCCCGCCTACTTCCACCCGCCAGCCTCCTTCGACTGCATCCTCCCCGCCGCCACCCGCCTCGCTTCTCGCCTCCGCACCGCCCCCACGCTCCTGCGCGAGCTTCGCGCCCTCGGCTGCCCCATCAGGCCCCACACCTTCCTGCTCTTGCTCAGGCTCTACTGGCGCGGGGGCCTCTACTCGCTCGTGCTCCAGCTGTTCGACCAAATGCCTCTCTGGGGCTTCCACCCAAACGTCTTCGCCCTCAACGTCGCCCTCGACGTCCACCTCAGGACAGGCCATCTCGACGCCGCACTGCGCCTCCTACGGGAGCGGGACAAGCCGTCGCCCAACTGCCTCACCTACGCCATCTTCATCACTCATCTTTCCAGAGCCGGGGATTGGTCACGGGTGCGCGACTGTTTCATAGCCATGCTGCACCAGGGTTTTCTCCCCAGCGCCACTTCTCTCGCATCGGTTTTCACCTGTTGCAGCAAGGCTGGCACCATGTCTGAGCTGCTACAGTTGCTGTCTTTCACCCTTGTCTCGGGCTATCAGCTCAATTCGGCCATGTGGACATGCTTCATCGCTCGAATATGCCGCGAGGGAAGGCTAGATGAGGCCTGTAGAATGCTGGCAAAGATGCTGGATTCTGGCTCTTCTCCTACAGTGGTAACTTACACACCACTTGTCAAAGGTCTCTTCCGAACTGGGAGGCACGACAAGGTCCATGAGCTTTTGGGATCCATGGTGTCCACCGGTTGCAGCCCAGACCTTGTTTTCTATAATGTTCTTATGGACTGCATGATGAAGGAGAGGCGATATGATTATGCCTTAGACATTTACCTAAATCTTCATGGGAGCCGGATAAAGCCGGATGCATACACTCTATCGACTTTAGTTCGGGTACTACAGTTATCACAGAACATAGGTCTTCTTCCTAGAATAATCCTCGGCATGGACATCTCTTATGATCTTGTGGCCTGCAATTCTATTCTGAGTGCTCTATGCAAGTCCGGTTTTCCTTCCGAAGCCATCCAGTTCTACATTGATATGGTCGATGTTGGCTTCAGGCCAGACAGCTACAGTTATGTCGGATGTTTGGATAGTTTGTGTCAGTTGGGAAGGATTGATCATGCAAAGAGTTTCTACCACAGTATTGTTGATCCAAACGCCTACGTTCATGCATCCATCCTCCGTGGTCTTGTTAGAAGCGGCAAAAGCCGTATGGCATTAAAGATTTTTGGGGAGGCTCTGCGTCAAAACTATGCACTTGATGCTGTGTGCTACACTATTGTTTTACATGGTCTTTTTCAAGCTCATTTGGTCGAAGAGGCTTGCAAGTTGTTTGATAAGATGAAACTTTTAGGAATGGCTTCCAATACTTGTATATACAATGTAATGCTTCGTGGACTTTGCAGAACCAGGGATATGCATGCAGTCACGCAATTGCTAGGAGAAATGGAATGTGCCGCTGTTCAGATGGACAATATCTCATTCAATATTGTAGTTGTGCTCTTAATTAAGTTGCAGCATATTAATTCGGCTACTGCTTTGGTCAGAGAAATGCTCAATCTAGGCATGAAACTAAGTACCAAAACTCGCTGGTTACTTTCTCAGTCGATTGGCCATACATTCGATGTGGAGGATGCTGCCATTGCTGAAAGTGATGGGTCCGACTCAGCTAGTGATCTGCTTGTATGCTCAGCTTCATAGTCAATATCAGCTTGTATGCTCTGCTAAATGGTCACTTTTTTGTCAACTAAACAAGCATGCTATTTCTGGATATCTCCATTTCGGTGGCGCGTAATTGCATACAGATGCAAACTACTAAAGGCTGGTGAAATCCTCAGTGTCTTTCTACCATCCTGAGGTGCTATACCATTTTCCTTGTAGCATCCAACAGCAACTATCATAATTATTGAATAGCTGTTTACTTCATAGCTACACTCTTTTGAAATACCCCCCGGGGCGCCATTAAGAGTATCTGTGCCTTTTGTTTCCTAAGGATAATGGCAATAATGCATGCTTCTTTTAACATCTGAACTATTTAATTTCATGTTTAGGTACAGAATTGTGCCTACTGCTGCAGCTTATTCCTTTATTTTTGTTTTTTAGTGCTTTGCCTGCCATTAAGACCATCTATGCTTTTGTGGGTGTTCTTTTGGAAGGAACGTCCACTAGGGGAAAGTGCTAGCGGAGATTGATACAGTTCTATTTACATGTATGCCTACTTTTAATAACTGAAGGACTGTGGTTTCATATAGTATCCCATTGGTTATGTGGGAAAATGCATGTATCGCTGGTTCTAGTCGAAAATTATTCGCTCTATAATAAGACCATGCTGGTTATCTTATATTTTCCATGATAGTTCAGAGAGAGGTGCTTCAATGCCTTTTTTTTCTACAGTTGCACAAATATTAAAGCATTAATGAAGGGTAGATGGAGATTACTTACCCCTTCGCTTGCTTCAAGATTTGTGCAACTTGTATTAAGAGGGAAAGCATTGAATCACTGCTCTGTTCAGAGCTATCTGGAGCTCTATTGCCAAAGGAGCAATTGACGGTAGTAATTTTAAGAAACTGCACTTAATAATTTGGTTCTACTCTGATACAGGTAGGTGGTCCCTTGTAATGCAGAGGCACAGAGGCATATGTACAATTTGATCTAACACAGAAAATGAAGCAGTCTGATATTGTAAATATTGGATCTTTCCATGATACAATGCTGCTACCCATGGACTTGAAGCAACTGCAGGTACACTTTAGATGTTTCTCTATAGCATTTTTCAACTTAGAGACAAGATACAATTATATTACTTTTTTTTTGGCTTGAAGCTGCTCTAAATTGCACTCTTATGCATTCTCTCAAGAATGCATTATTACCACACAGTATCATACCTCTTTAGATAGCGCCATAGTGGTGCAAATATTTGCAATTTCGTATATATATCCAGGAATTTCCCAATCTGTTTTTGTTTAAAATTAGTTGTGTTGATCAAGTTATTTTTCTACTATTATTTTATTATTTCTAAAGCAAATGGTACATTTTTATTCATTTTGGCACTAAATTTGTCTTATGAGAAATAAAACTGCTATGTCATTTCTATATAACTGCTATTGCTAGTTACTTCTGCTTCTATGAAATCAATCAGATTGAAAACTATGGAGTGGTTAGCTCAACTTCGAAATGTAGGAAGTCGTATTCTGTAATCTGTAGGTCAGATGGTACCTGCAATTGTCAGCTATGCCCTCTAAATTATCTTCAAGACAACCATATTTTCTCAAAAAACAAAATAAGACCTGTGACTAAAGAA
Source organism: Otatea glauca (assembly GCA_036346275.1). Classification (NCBI taxonomy): domain Eukaryota; kingdom Viridiplantae; phylum Streptophyta; class Magnoliopsida; order Poales; family Poaceae; genus Otatea; species Otatea glauca. The sequence continues at coordinate 177,505 of CM070729.1, forward strand.
TGGCATGCAGCTCAAATGGGAGAAAATTGTGTAGTGTAACATTATTAACATACTAACAACACATTACACCAGTTGGCTGTTTGCATGTCTTCTTTTTCGGTGTAGGCACACGATCCAAATGAGAGCAAGCTCTAAACAAATAAAAAAAATAAGAAAGAACCAAAAACACTGATCCGTCCTTTAGTATAATAGATATTTCCTATGCCAACTCTCTGACAAACTTGGTCTGGACTTAACTGCAGATTAACCCGTCATGTAAGCAGACTGTGGTTCACAGGATGTTCTTTAGGTCTGCTGCAGAACCCAAATTATGTACTGTTATCTTCAGCAATTTAATATATCAACTGAGTAAGAGCTATAAGGTTTCAGCACAACTTGGGTCAAGGGAAAGAGAACGACCCGCCAAACTGTGAGTTGGCAGCTGCCGATGGAGGCTTGATTGCAATCCAGAGCAATGAGATAGTGATGGCAACTAGTCCAGACCAGACGTACACAATGGTGGGTGTCCTGCCTCTCCTGCCCATGAGCCCCTTTGCAAATGGGTATAAATGGGCAAGCACCCAGAAGCTAAAAAACACTCCACCAAGAAGCTTGCTCCATTGTGGGATTGTGCTGTAAATCGTGCGGCTGAATCCAACAGCAATGGCAACAAGGTTGATCATTATGATGGTGAGGGGTGGTATCATTAATGAAGTCCACTTTACTATGTAGAGTTCCGCAAATTCATCCTCCACATCATCACCCACCTGCTTTGATGTGAGTGTGAATGAAATCTCAATCCCTGCAATAACTTTCAGTAGACCTTGCAGCACTGCAGCCAGGTGAGCACTAGTTCCACCAATGAGCCAGAATTGTTCATTTCGCCACCACTCTTCGAGTGCAATCCCAGACCACTTGATCTCCAACATGGCCAGGAGGCAAAGTGTGATGGTGATGATAAGTAGGTATGTCAGGAAGGTGACATTGAGTGTTTGCACAATGAACTGCCCTGAGAAGAGGGAGAGTGCTGGAAGGAAGCAGTAGACAATGAGGAAGATGGATGTGAAGGGATAAATACCAACATTGAGGTATGCGATCCTTTGTAGTACCTGTTGAAACAGAAAAGTTTGTTCATATTTTTAATGAGGAATCTACGTTAATAGGTGATAGCAATTCTTGAGGAGCGCATAGTGCAGAACCTTCATCTTGGAGCTGGCAAACAGTGCATTATTGCGGGAGAAGAAAATCTCGACAGAACCAGTAGCCCATCGAAGCACCTGGTGAAGACGGTCTGTGAGATTAATGGGGGCAGTGCCACGGAAGGCATCACGCTGTGTGACACAGTACACTGACTTCCATCCACGATTGTGCATACGGTACCCTGTCACAACGTCCTCAGTGACAGACCCGTAGATCCACCCCACGCGAGTCCCCCACTCTGTCTTCTCCTCGTACCAACATGAGACCACGCTGATTGCTTCTGCCACGATGGATGCATCAAGCATTTCACGTGGAATTGTTAGAGCACCAGGTGGACGTCCATTCTTGACAGATGGATGGTCAGCCAAGGGCCTTCCTTGGAACTCTGCTACCGGTATGGAGTCAATCAGAAAGCTCGAATTTCCAAACTTCTTCGGGAATGTGGCAAGGTTCATGCTGTCCCCATCAAAATCACCCATACGGAGAGCAATTGTCTCCTCCGGGTTGGCATTGGAAGCAGATGCCTTGCGGCGTCGTGGGAGGCAGCAACTAAAGAATCCTGGGCTGTGATCCTTGGAACGAGGTGGATCAAAGCCATAAAGGGCAATTCGACGAAAGAGGCATCCAGTGCCAACATACACCGGTCCTTGCAGACCATCGAGAGCACGCATGTTGACATCAAAGAAAACAGTATTGTGGTTGGCATAACGATCAGAAGGGTCAATGCCTTCAAACCGCTGAGGGAACTGCACATAGCAGAGGCGGTCACCACCACGATCCATCATGAAGCACATGCCCTCCCTCAAGGCCTTTGAGTTGTAGACGTAGTGATCACAGTCCAGATTAAGAATGAAGGGACCATTAGACATGATGGCTGATGCACGAACCAACGCATTCATGGCACCTGCTTTCTTGTTGTGATCATATCCCGGGCGCTTCTCTCGTGACACATACACCAGCAATGGAAGTCGTGTATCCACTCCTGAAAAGTCAAGAGGCGACTTTTCATGGATGTTCCCATACATTGGCATGTCACTTGGTGGCTTCAGCATAACCTGTGACATACAAGAAAACTTGTGTGAATGTCTAGAGCAGAAATAGTTTTTACATGATTACCATTGAAACAGCACCTGTATGATTCCTGCATGGTCACCTCGTGCATGGTCCTGTGATGGATGGAGCCATGTACCGGGCCAGTGAGTGCCATCGGCCATCCATGTTGCCTTGGGAATCTTTACTGGCTCAAATTGCTCGTCACCTCCAGCCTTTATCTTTTCCCTCTGAAGGTTCATTGCCTGGATCTCCTCACGGGCATGGTATGCATCAGAGCGGCGCCGGATGGCATCTGGCAAGCCGTTAACGCGGACCTTGAACTCATCATACTCACGCTTGATCCTCCTCCTGTCCTTGACAAAGTCCGCCTTCACCTTATTCTTGAAAGGATCTCTCTTCAGGTTGAAGTAGCTGTCCGGGTTCCTGGGTTCAATGTCATGCTTCCTGCAGAATGGCACCCAAAGATTAGCAAAGCTCGCTGCCTCAGCCATCGCCTCGAAGGTGAGCAATGCCCCTCCGTCATCTGACACATAACAAGCAAGCTTCTCAACAGGGTAGTCAGCTGCAAGGATGGAGAGTATTGTGTTTGCAGTGACCAGGACCGGCTCCTTCTCTGGATCAGCGGTTGACACAAAGATATCAATTCCAGGAAGATCGGATTTGCCCGTTGGATTGTTCGGTGTTGGCGTCTCGAACTTTTCTTTCAGCACAGAGAGGTCTGTAGCACGGTTGACAGGACAAAGCTTTGGAAGCTGGTCCAAGACCCATGAAAATGCAAACCAGAGCTCACAAACAATTGACATTCCCCAGAGCCAGATGGCATCCTCATTTTGGTGCTTGATACGCCACATGAGGAAGAAGGCCAGTGCAACCAAGCGGATCAGGACAAGGAGCCTGCAAGCAAGGAACAGCTCTGACAACTCGGACAAAGATGAAGGTATTACAAAGTGGCAATGCAACAATATGTTTTGTCATTTATTAAGAAATTATTGGCGGATGTATATATCTAATTGAAATATTAAGCGAATAATGCAGCTTACAATATCTAGTAGACCACTATGCAGGTTTGGAATATCAGTATTTCTTTTTCAAAAGCTATATTTGAATTTTGGCATTGTTACGTGTTAATGCACACATTTTAACGGTCTTTGACAGAAATGTACAAGATCACTACATAGTATGGCTATAGTACCATTTGAAAGATAGTGAAATCAATTGGTATAGTAGGGTTATTTTCTGGGCTTGCTTCTAGCATCTCTCTTTGCTGGACTTAATTTACTTGAATATTGAAGATTTTCAACAACTGGCTGTAATCATTTTGAACAACTGGGCACGATGACAATTTTGTCCCATCCATGTTATCAGGACATGGCCCAATGAGAGGAGGGTGCAAATGTACTGCCGATGCATCTTGCAGTTGGTCTAGATTAATTGATGCAGGATTGATTAGCTAGCTATTCGCATGGTGGGTAAGCAAGCGTTTTTCTTTCTTGGTTAGGCATTAACCCCCCCCCTCTCTCTATATATAACTGTTCACAGGTAACAGCAATGGCACTGGTTTTTTGGGAGTAAGATGGCACCTGTAAGGACTGATAACAGCAGCTGGAATCTTGAGCTTGCGGGTGAGCGGCCGCCACGGCTTGGCCATGAGCTCCTTGGGATGCCCTGGCACTCCGCTTCGACCGTCATCGTCGACGTTGTCGTCCGGCCATATGGCATTACCATAGCCGTATGTCCCCTTGGTCTCGAAGAGCCACCGGTTATGATCAAACTCACCAGACTGGCTGTAGTTCATCGTCGTCAGCGAAAGGCGCCTCTCCATCTTGGCCCCTGGTCCGTGGGGCAGTGACAGTGCCCGTGCCACCTCATTGTTGGAGGCCGAGATGACGTCCTCCCAGTCGGTGTGCTTGTAAGGCTCTTTGCACCCGGGACAGACACCGCCGGCGGCCTTGGCGGCGTCTGTGAAGCAGTCGACGCAGATCTTGAAGTCGCACTCGCAGGGGAGGATGTCGTCCCCGCGGCCGTTGCGCATCATCTTGCAGTCGCAGCCGTGGACCATGCAGGTGGAGCCCTTGGGGCCAGGGCGACCCATGTCGGAGTCGGAGCCCTTGTCCATGACGTGGGCACGGGTGACGCTGTTGAAGCCGCCGGTGAAGAGGGAGTTAGAGACGTACTGCTCTTCGGCCTTGGTGCCGTCGTCCATGGGCTGGTTGTCCGGCGTCACGGGGATGCGGACATGGTAGTCCTGGAAGTCGACGCTGCTGATCTCCGAGTCCAGGTCGTCGCGTGAGTAGCTGATGAACCGCCCAGAGTCCGTTCGCCGCCCAAAGACGACCGTCGGCGCCGATGTTGGTACGGTCGGTGGCTTGTCGGCGCTGTGCGGCGGCATGCGGCTCTTGAGGATTCCCTTGGATGCCATGCCTTCCCTATTTTCTTCTTCTTCTCGTTCAATAATCCGTTGGTGTTATCCGCTTGCTGATCTTGATCTGCAGAATTAGATCGCCGAAACCATGGAAACTGTTGGCAGACTTGCAAAATAGGCATGCTATATAATATATATATATATATATATATATATATATATATATAGTGAAGTCAATTTACGAGTTGGCTGCTGTAGAGCCAACGAACTCTTATGGAAAGCTCCATGTGTGTTGAGAAGTGTTGATGATGCTATCTACTGTTTGGAAATGCAAAGAAATAGGTACGAAACGCGGCAAACATAGCTATCAATAGAGCGAATCCTGAAAGAAACTTCCAAATGCATCATCGTCAGAAGAGAGGAGGAGGAAGAAGAAATGGCAAGAGTAGTACTAGGCATAGTAAGGCAAGTTCGATCGGTACATAACGTACTATATATTAACAGGGTGGGTGCATGCCATCGGCAGGAAAAACTGAGGAGAGCATATATACTATCAGCAAGAAACATATAATTAATATATACTAGAAGAAGAAGAAGAAGAAGGATCGATGGATCATGGAGCTGGTGCTCACCTCGTCGATCCACTCCGGACGACAAGCTGGAGTTGTGGTAGCTAGTACGTATCTGGTAGCAAGTAGGAGGCCGCGCGCGGCCGGAAGAAGACCAGGTCCAACAGATGAAAGGAAGCGATCGAAGCAAAATCTGCACAAGAAAGCTAGCTCGAGTCGAGGTTTAACCCGTACCGTACGTCCAATGCAATCGAATGCAACGGAACGCTTCAACCTGCACTGCAGGTATCCCTCCCCATGGGCTCTGTGTCTCTGTCTCTGTCTCTGTCTCTGCGTGTGTGTGTGTGCAAGGACAAGGACAAGGACAAGGCGCTATTGCATGCGCTGATGGGCGGTTTGGTATGGATTAAGAGGCGCCAAGGGAGGAAGGAGATCGAGGAGGGGGCGTGGGACGCACGACATGCATGACACCGCCGCGCCAAGCAACGAGTCGACGACTAGCTCAGCTCGCTGCTCCATGATTTTAATGTCCCGGCCGGTCAGTCAATAATGCCTATGCTTTGCCGGCCGCTCGTCTTCTGATGCATACTCCTCATTAGACGCCTGCAAGTTGCAGCAGATAGAATTTGTATTATTATTATTATTATTCCCTTTGCACCGGAGGAGGGTTTTCAATTCGTTAGACATGCATGCAGTAAAAACTTGGCATAGTTAGGAACCACATTTTGATGGAATACGATTTTATCCACCAATATTCAAATATTGATTGGTGTTCATATTTATATGCAGACACGAACGAGCTTCGTTACAAATTTTACGAGGTTGTGGATTTATCCTGAATTTTCTTCTTTCTACGCGCTTGTGTGTGTAAAAGGGGCGTACTCATCGTATGTGCATATGCGACTTCCTTCTAATCCGGAAATAAAAAAAGTTGGCATTGCGATCGTGATCAAATCAAACGCAAGCGTACGTCGTGCTCGCGACTCCGAGTCCTGACTGACACAACAACAATGCAGTCCAACCTCCAAATTCCAACCGCTTGTCCCATGCATGCTACTAGCTTTAATAGCTAGCTGATCAATTTGCCATACATAAATATAAACAACAGAAAAAAAAAGGAAGATGCATGATGAGTTGGACTGACAGATGTTTAATTGGAGAGGTCATGCGTGTGTGAATGCGGTGCTCCTGTTTACTATCATTCTTCAATACAAGTTGCATTAATCTTAAAGCGAGCGAGGATCGAAGTTAAATAATCATCATCTACCATTTATTCATCTTTAATACTATTTGTACAACTTTCAATTAGTAATACATGGAAACACCTCCATTTAAATTTATGCATCTCATGTTTCTGGCTTCTTATATAATTACCTTCAGCTTTTTCTCTTCCATCTCTGACGGCGCCGGATTGAACCAAACTACTATATGCTTCTTCAGACTGGCTTGGTTTGCACTTGAGGCTTGATTGCTCAAAGCAAAGCCAAGTAACCCACAGTAGTATCGCCCTAATCACTTCCTGAATCTCTCCAATACACACCTGGTCCAGACAGACAGGTTCCTCACGTGTAGCACACTACTGTTACATACGTGTTTGGTTATACGTTAGCATTGTTACCAGTGGTCAACTCCAACTCATGGGATTTTAAGTAATATAATAAGGTGAGACATCATGCATGGCATTACTCCAAATGTTGCGAGTTGCTTACACGACCAACATCATGCTTTCAACTCACACTAGTATAACTGGATTAAATCTATGCAGCGTTGCCGACATGCATAGAAGACAACGGGCAAACCTTAACTTCGTACTTGCTCATGCATATACGTACACATCAGAGATGTAGTAGACTAGCTAGTGCTTGATCCATCAGGACATTCACTAGATAGAGCCTTCAGCAATAGTACCAATCGTAAACTAACCGAAAACAGTAAAACCCCTATTCCTGTACAGCAAGCAATTTCTCATGCCATGCCCCAGAAAGTGAACTAACCGAAAGCCCTAAGATACAGGAAGAGGAACCGATGGAAAGCCTGCGCAGGGGTGAAGGGTTAATTCGTTGGTAACATAAAGTTTCAGCCTTGTATATCCGGTGGTCAGAAGCTGATGAAATCATCCTTTTGCTCCTTCCTGGGAGGTTTATCCTGCTCAGACGAGGTGCCCCCTTTCTTACCAAAGATCGTGTCGTCAAGATCCTGAAGCAATTCATCCCCACTAGACCGATATCCGGACCCTGCTGGTTTCCTTACAGGGGCATCTTTACTAACAGCGCGGGGGGATTCCTCAGGCTCCACGGTAACTGGAATCATCGCTGGCTCTGGCTCAGGTTCTACAGCAACAGGTTCCTTGAGCTCTTCATACTTGGAGAGAACCTTATGCAGTTCATCGTGGATGCTCAATGCCTCAAAGAGCTGAGCCTCATTATCACCAGCCCTCTCAACGATTCTCTGGATTGTGTATTGACACTGTTGGCACTGCTGAACCAGGGTGGTAGTCAAGTCATCCTGCATGCATGTCAGGTGCAATCAGAACACAAAAGTGACAATAGCATAGTACTAATTTTGTATTGAATTAGAGATCTACAAAATAAACAGATTACAAATGATAAAGATGAAGTTCATATTACAGGGTGAAGTTATTCACATATTGTCTGTTAATTTCCTATTGTAATCAGGTAAGGAGGGATAACAGGATGATTAGTCAGTAGGTGTCTTTGCTGCAGTACATTATAACGATACTGAATTGTCACAAATACTAGCAATCAAAAAATAATTTCCTTATGCAATCATGTATGAAGTCATCAACGAAACCTCAACCCTGTTTATTGAGATGCTTGACTTCACCTATTCACACTATACAACATTAACTAATCACCAAGCCAGAGGATTTAATCAACAGAGAAGAGCACAGCCTCACCTCTAGAGCCTCTTTTTGTGGAGAAGAAGATAGCACAGTGGAAAGAAGTTCAACGCTATTACGAGCCACCTCAAAAGCCTCGTCGATTTGCACACAAGGGACAGCGCGAACTCGAGCAAAACTTTCATGTGGAATTCCTTGATACCCTTCCTGTGCTGCATCAGAATATGGTTCAGCTGCAGTTACTGAACGGGGAGGAGTAAATATTGGTGCCAGGCTCTCGTCATCGTGCCCAGGGAAGCGAATTCCCCTAGATATTAAGCTCTGCAAAGGATACAAAATGTTAACTGAAAGCCACAAATTTGACAGTACTAGCTGGCCAGAAGTAATGATTGTTTCAGGCACAAAACTGTGGTCTATGGATGCATTGTAAGATTTAAACCAACACTAAATGAATGTTGATGAACATACATCTGAATTATTTATCCAAGTTACAGGAGAAGAAATTCTAAATCAATAATAGTCCCACCAAATGTCAAAAGGAACAAAATAGTTCTCTCTGATTATTGGCACGTCAGTGGTAAAGCACTGTTTCAGGATAAATTGCACTAGGATGATTTAAGAACAAAGCATATGTACCTTGTAAGTTTCTTCATACACCGGAAGGTAGCGGAGCTCATCTCCTGACTCTCCCCATGCTTCAATAAGCATAAGTGCCTTGTTCCTGTTGTTAACTATAGTCTGTGGACAATCAATAAGTTTTACCATCTCATCAAGGACCCGCTCAGCAGTAATCTCAGAGAAAGACTTCTCACAGTTTTTGGCAACGGTCTCGAGGAGGACAAGAGCTAGATATTGCACCCGTGGATTCTTCAACATGATTCGTGTCTTGATGGCACGGATGACCTCAACGCTGTTGACCCTTCCAGTGTTGACCATGTCGCATATCTCAAGATTGGTAGTCCAATCAGGCCCATCCATTGTCTCCAGCGTGGCTTCATCAACAATCTTGTCTGCCATGTTCTGGCCCTGGAAAAACTCCTTCATCTTGAAACTCATGTTACTCACGCCAGCTGACATTTTCCGGCTAACTTCTGCACCACTTACCTTCAGCCGCTCGCCAAAGGCATTGACTTTATCCATCAAGTTGTCACTCATCCTGTTGGAGTGCTTTGCTAGCAGAAACTTAATGTGATACTGCAGACAAATAAAGAGCGACGTTAGGGCAAGATATTAAAGAAGAAATTGAACATCAAAACTGTAATTTAACTGTGACAACCGGAGCTGATGGCTGAGATTGGCCAAGAGAGAAAGAGAACCCGCGTTGGTAACTAAGGAGATGCAAATAGCTGAGAACACCAGCAGTAATTAAACAAAAAAAAAAGGTAGAGAAGAAGCCATACCTATGGCAGCTGGACATAGTACTCTACATGCAAAAACGAGGATATTTGAAGTTGAACATAGGTGCAATCTCTGTCTGAGAAACTAAAATTGATCATCTTTGTGAGATAACTACAGTGTACTACAGTTTGATGCCGAAAAGAAGAGAGAAACAAAAGAAACTTGCGAGCGTACTAGTAGTACAGAGTGGTGCAAACTACCAGTCGAGATGTAAACTGATAGAAGTATCACGGAGATGGATGGTTACATACTCCGTCCCGTCAGAAAGTTTTGGACAACCACATGGTCTACAAAACGCAAATTTGACTAGTAATTTGTATTGTAATATATCTTTTTCAAGACAAATCTACACGCATGCACCCAATTTAGATATTTTAAAAGATATTTATAGTCAAAATTTCCATGTATTTGCGAGAGGGAGTAGTAAGTTGAGAACAAAAAAAGAAAAAGAAATATCGGGGATGGTGATGAATGGGTAATTTGACCTGGATATGGGGTTCTGGTTCTCTACCATTAGAGCACTTGGATACATACAACAGCAGCAAGGCTAGATTAAACCCGAATACGGGAGTATACTGTAGTAGAAGAAGATGGAGCAATGATGGGGGTAAGAACAAAGAAAACCTAATCTTGCCTTACAAAGGGAGGGAAATGAAATCCCCAGTGGATGCTGCGGGGTGAGAGGGATGGATCGGGGCTGAACTGAGGGCGGGCGTGGTTGGACTTGGCGTGGCTTCCTCCCTGCTCTTTTCCCTTCCTTGCGTCCGTCCCCGCAACAACACGCTGCTACGCCGGAGAGGAGGAGGAGGTCAGCCGCCGCCGTAGATGGTGATGGTGCTACTGCTACCCTTTTCTCTTTACCTGCTGCTGTATCTATTCTGTATGTACAGAGACAGAGGAGAGAGTCGATTATTGTATTTGTTGCTGGAATCATAGATAAAGTAAAGGTCTTTGTTTTAGAATTTTTAATAGGTATTTATGTGTGTGCAATTATCTCTACTACTTCTAATTACCAGTTGGTGGCGGTGGTCCGTTCTCCCACCACCCCCAAGAAAAGGAAAGTAGTAGTGTATCATATCACGATTTGATAATTGATTGAAAATTGATATCTCTGTAGAAGATTACGTAAAATTTGGACAGAAGAAAAGGAAAGTAGTAGCGTATCATACCACGATTTGATAATTGATTGGAAATCAGTATCTCTGTAGAAAATGCACGCTTTGAAAATTTGGAAAGTAGTAGAAGAATACGATTTGACCAATTCGGCGATCACATACCGTCCGTGCCGGGCCGCATAAGAAGGCTAAGCTCGGGACGTGGTGCTGGGGTGCACCACCTCGTATGACGGTCATAGCTTCCAGCCTCGGACGGCGTGCTCGACCTCAGAACGATAACATCTCCTTCACGCCCGCACCGCGCGCGCGCTTCGGCGCCGCTTCCCTACTACGGTTGATCACCTCGCCCGCGCAACGCTAAGGCCCCCGGCCGACACGGCCTCGAGCTCGCGCCCGTGTCGTCGTCCGCAGACGCTATTGCTTCGACGGTAGGACGAACCCGTTCTACGCCACGACGGTGGAGGCCATCTCCATCGCCAACGAGGCCTCGGCGGCCCGGACGAAGTGTGGAACGTCGAGAGGAAGGGCGGCGCGACATCGACTCCGACGAGCTCGACGATCCTCGCCACCCGGCGTACAAGGTGTGGTCTCGGTGCTAAGCAAGCAACTTCGCCGGCTCGCGCGGGTGAGCATGGACCCGTTCGACCATCGCTACAATCGATAGGTTGGTGCACCACCATCACAAAGATGACGGTGCAGTTCATTGGGTCGACGAATCGGAGCCGCCGACGAAGAGCTACGTGATCGACGCTGTGCCCGGCGTGAAATGCATTGGGTTGCAGGAGGGCGCGTGGCCCGGGGTGTCCGTCATCGGCGATATCCTGCAGCAGGAGCACCTCTGGGAGTTCGACCTCCGAACCGTGGCTCGAGTTCGTAGACGTCGTGCACCTAATGATTTCGACGGCACGATTCGCTTAACCACGCAAGTCGTAACGTGGTGATGGTAATATTGCTGATTTTGTAAGGCTCTTGACCAAGTGTTAATAACGCTATGGAATGATTTCTGAAAAAGAAAAAGAGACGTTAGTGCAATGGAAAAATATTCGGGAATAGCTAATTTGATGGTGCAATTAGGATGTCCACTTATTGTGATAAGTAAATACGCTTCATCCCTTTTATCACTTTTTTCCTTACTCAGCGTTATCTCATTCATCCCTCTCTATTTTTTAACTGCTTTTGAAAGTTTTTAAACCGAAAATTTTCAAAGTGAAAGTTTTTTAATCGAAACTTTTTATTTGAAAATTTTCAACTTGAAACTTTCTAATTTGGGAATTTTCTATTTGAAAATTTTTCAAGCTGAAACTTTCTAATTTAAAAAATTTTCAAGTTGAGTTTGCGAAGCTTTCGACTCTCTCTACGCATGGGGCAATTCAGTAGGATTTCGTGGTTCCGCGCGCGCAAGCACAACTACCGATGGCCGTGCCCAAGTGGAAGGCGGCTATGGAGCGACACCAGCCAATCGATGCGCAGCTGCAGCTCCTCGTCCTCGGCAAGGTTCCCTTTCTTACCCCTCTATGGTTTCCCGATCTGTCTACCACCTGATTATGAAAAGAAGGTGATATATATAATAAAACGTTATTATCAAACATGATTTTTTTTTCATAATTCCCATGTTTTTTTATAATTCCGGCTAGGAATAGCGAGATAGACCTGACAAGGGCTGCCACGGAGCGGAGCATAGTCGGGCGTGGCGATGGAGTCGAGGAGGTGTGTAGATCAAGTACAGTGGAGAAGACACGATGCGGGTTAGGCAGAGTTTAGCTGGTTACTTCAACTGAGTCGATGACTTGATATAAGCCAACTCAATGTGTTAGATAACATGATTTTTTTTATCCGTAGCAACACACGGTCATTTTCTTTTATTGCTTGACCTTTATGTTTCGTTATCAATTTTATTTTCCGTAGCAATGCACGGGCACTGAACTAGTATCTAATTAATGTAATATTTTAGCACCCACAAAAAAAAGAGGCTGCACGCTTGTAAATAGATGCTTGATAACGTTGCTAAATTCTCTCTCCTTACACACGTCGTCATTTTCCCCTTTACTGAGAATAAGATGAGATATATACATAACTGAGAATAAGATGATGTACAAAGATTAAAAAGGGAAAAACAAGCCCAAACTGGGGAAAGAGATCAAGATAATGAGTCTAGCCAATCAAATAAGCTTTGTTTATGCCGCTCTTTACGCGATGCATATGCAAAGAGAGCTCATTCATAAATTTTTTTTTCCAGTTTGATACACTCGGAGCAATACTCTCAAATATCCAATAATTTCTTTGTTTCCAGATTTTCCATGCCGCGATAGTAATAATTTTTATGTATAAGATAGAGTCAAAGTTGTTCTTCGAATGTTCTACCTTTAGAACAATATCCCCACTATTATCCCAAAGTAACCCAATAATATTCCAGCATGTAATACTAGAAGAGCAATTGAAGAATAGGTGATTTAATGTTTCCACCAATTGATCTTGGCATAAAACACAATAGTGACTGTCCTCCAGATGAAAATGTTTTTTCTATATAACATAACTTTAGTGTTCAATCTGCCTATAAGCAATAACCATGCAAAACACTTTTAGCTTCATCACATATTTACTTTGCCAATTCTATTGAAAAGGTTTTCATGTTGCCATTGTATAAAATGAATACTTATAGAACTTTTGTGATGTGTATATACTTTTATTCTAAATGTAAGTCCAAGCATCCAAGCAATTGTTCATTGGCAAGAATCTTTGGATGTCATCAATTAACAAGCTCTACTCTGGAAAGGCATCATTAGAAAGTGGCAAATTAAAGTTATGTCTTATTCTCGGGTTACTTAGAAACTGTGAGACTGAGTTGTCTGTCTTTTTGTCAAAAGTATATAGGGCTAGAAATCTGAGGCAATAAATATTGTGATTCCAAATATCTATCCAAAATAATGATGATGTCCCTGTTTCTACAGTACCATATCAATACTTCTGTAAGAAGTGATATATTTTATAGCATTCCTCCACCGGAAAGATCCTTGAATTCTTGAGCAATAAGGGATTTTATCTCTATAATGGATTGACCAAATCAAATTTACTCATGAAAGGTCATGTATGTTATAAGATTTGTGGAGGGTTTTTTTAATAGAAGTGCCTCATTCTGAGTTTGTAGTTTAATAACACCAAAACCCCCCCTTTGTTTTTTTTGCCAGTATACCAGTTCCTATGCTGCTAGATTTTCGCCCTTTTTATTGAGGTCAGAGCCACACCGTAGACAATGTTTTCTTTCTTGCTCTATCAATATTGTTGGTTACTGTTATTGGAATGCTCAATGAGCACATATAATAGGTGGGAAGGGTTAACAAAACGGAGTTAACCATTTGCAAGCGTTCACCATAAGATAAATAAGATGCACAACTTGATAATCTTTGCTTAACTCTGTCTATTAACGGTGAAAAATCGCTTACTCTTGGTCTTGTTGTGCCTAAAGGTAATTCCAGATAAGTAAAAGGCATGGTTAAGTAGCTGCTAGTTCGTGTGGTATGCTCATTTTTTTGAGTGAGTATTCTCTGTTGTTGTTGGCCGAGCGACCTCATCGGGGTTAAATTGTTTGGCTGGCACATCAATAAACGACCTCAATCCTTTCAACGAAAAAGAACGACTTCAATCTGTTTACCGTCCCACAGAATCCGAATTTGAATCTTTCAAAGTCAGGAAATGCTTTGGAGAATCATGTCTGCTCAATCTTCCAACTCGGCTCAAGCCCTAGCTGTTGTATCTTTCAATTCAGAGCCTGCGACCGCGTGCTCTTTGAGACGGAGTCTACTCTGAGCGCTCCACTCGCTTGACCTGCTCCATCTGCACACGCACGCCATCTTATTTAATTACTGGAGAAGAGCAAATACCGGGACAGACATCTTGTCGCCCTCACTATATACCTCTCTTCACAAACATCCCTATCAAATGCTTCATCACAATGCCCAGATTGCTTCCAAACCACTTCACAAGAAATCGCTGCAGTGATAGCAACAATAAATACTTCATCAAGACAGGAACCGTACTTTAGTAACATCATCCATGCCACTTGGCATTTCACATGTTCATCCTATCTTCAACTAGTATAGTGCCTGTGCTAACGCTACGACGACAGTACACCCGCTTATCAATTAAATGAGAAGATAAGTATGAATACAACACTTAATAATAAAAGAGAATTTTAGAATTTTAAATGAATTTAGAAAGAAAAACGGAACTAAATGAAGGTCGAATGGTAGCGGGCTCTCAAAAGATTTTAAATCAAGAAAGAGAAAGAAAAAGAATTTTCGATTTTAGTTTATTTTTGCAGCTTCCACAGAGAGCACAGCGTACTCTCTGGCTTGGCAACAAGATAAAGGGAGGAAGGCCGAGTGGCCACCGGTCATGATGGGTCAAGATTTGGTGCGCGAGATCGCCGCAGACCGGCGCTGAGGAAGGAGTCACGGTTGCGGTGAATTTCGCCGGGAAAGATGACGGTGATGGTTTGGATTACCTCCAAAATCCGGCGATCTTTACAAGAGGGAGCACTTGGGGATTTACGCAATGCGATGGGGTGGAGGAGAGCTCGTCGGCTTTTATAGCCCCAAAACAAGCATATTTATGGAAACCATAATTTGGGATCAAATCAGATTGGGAGGAAATTTTGGCAATAGAGCACGAAATTTGGGGAATTAACACCATAGATGAAAAGAGGAGATTTAGTGCGGGATTGATGGAGCTTTGGAGCTTCTTTCTTGCTTTAATGGAGGGAGGGAAGAGAAGAAGCTTCTACAGTGCAGGTTGCAGCTAGAAGAAGCTACAGGTGAGTTGCCTTCATTTTTTTAAATATAGAAGGATTTTTGAAAAGATAGCACATTAGGTTAAAAAATTCTAGAAAAATTCTCAAAAAAAAATTCGATTATTTTGTAGTTAATAAAATTATTTTCTTAAAAAATTAAATTATAAATTTGCCGAGGCAAGACGGTCGCGAGGTCGCTAACCAGCAATCTCGCCGCGTCGACAAAGCCACCGATGGAGACCGTGGAGCCATTGCAGACCTGCGTTCTCCCGGCCGCGCTGTCCCATCTTCCGGTTTCCTTTTCCCAGCATGTAATGTATGGTCCTTTCCTTTTCCAGGACGTTTGTTTCCTTTTCCTTGATTCCAAGACGTTTGTTTCCTTTTCCTTGTTGATCTTTGGAGGTGAGGAAGGTGCATTGTGGACCACAAGGATGATTTGGAAAAATATGAAAAATAAACTTCGCTCGCCGATCATTGGATCCGCAAGGAAAAAGATAAAATTAAATAAGTGCTTTCGCCATTACCGGTTCCATGCGAAAAAATTGAAAAATTAAGCGGCACTCACGCACCGTTGGTTCCTTAGATAAAAAATAAAAACAAAAAATTAGCGCTCTCCGTTCGCTGAAATTAGGCTCTATGGGGCTAGATCCGTAAAAAAGTCTCGAGAAGGGTCATATTCGGAAAAAAAGACGATCACAATGTCAGGACAATAAAAATTCAAGTCTTGTTTCCTTGCATGCGGATCCTCCCAGTTTATTTTCTTGTTTGATTCACCCTCCTTCCAAATATGTAGTACGTACAATTTTGGCCAGTAAAAAATTCAAGTATGGTTTCCTTGCATGCGGATCCTCCTTATTTATTTTCTTGTTTGATTCGCTCTCCTTCCAAATATGTAGGTGGGGAGGTCTTTGTGGGCCACAGGATGATTAGATGACTAAATAATGGCCATCGGATGTGGGTGAGTAAAACTGAGGAAAGATCTGAGACGTTCATTTTGATGAATGCAAGTTTCTGGGGACGTTTTGCTGGGCGCACGAACATTGGGCCATCTCTAATGAGGTGCATTATTTAGGGTGTACATAGAAAAATTGCTTAGTGCATTATAAAGGGGTATAGATAAGCTCAAGACAAGAGTAGCATCTCCATAAAAAGGCCACAGTTTACATCCAAAGAGTTTCAACAAGAGCAAAGGTAGCAGGCGAGCTCAGTGTACATATCATTACTCTCTGGCGGTTTTATCCCCAAATTTAAAGCCCCCCCCCCAAAAAAAAATCAAATATATACATGAAACAAAATAACTTTAACAGCAAAAAATCCAAATGTTCGACTGCTAGCATTCACAAGCACACCACGAACTCGAGTGGCCGGATTGATTATCCGAGCTGCATTCCTGTGCCAGTCTAGCCCAAAGGATAGCCAAGTAGCGTTTTGTCAACGATCGGGACCGTCGACCGCAAAGAGGGGGGGAGGATCGCACGAAGGGGCGAGGCCCAGAGTCGCGTTCGTCCGGGAAGAGGGGTTAGGAGACATGCAAAGACAGGGAAGAAGGACGAGCAAGCAGGGACACAAAGCTTATCTTGGTTCGAGCCCCTAGGTCGGGTAATGGCTCTACTCGGTCTTGCCGTGGCGAAAGATGTCTAAGAGCTCTTCGGAGAGAACTACAGGGGAGCCCGGCCTCGGGTCATTGGGAGGCAACGGCCGAGGGGCTCGGTGAACGGTGGGATGTACAAGTGTTGCCCTTAGGTTTTTTGGTGTGTTGCCTTGTGCGATCTTGTTGCCATTGCGGTTCTTTGGATCCTCTCTCCTCCCCTTTCCGACCGGGGCGGTCGGGCGCTTTATAGGCTTCTGGCGCTGATCTCGAGGCTGACGTCAGGTGGCTGTTTGCGAGTTGACGGGAGCAGTTAACCCCAGTTCCCACGCCGGGGAACTGACAGGAGCTGTTGGGGAGTGGTTGATCCTAGTTCCCACGCAGGGGATTCTGACAAGGGCAGATAGCCTCTAGTCCCCACGCGGGGGGACTGACAAGAGCGGTTGACCCTAGTTCCCACGCAGGGGGTGGAGGTCATCCATACATAAAAGAGGAGACCTATTACATTGAAGTCTGGACCGGGGGTGCCGAGGTCGAGGAGGTCATCGAGGTTTGCAGCGGTTTAGGAAAGCTCTTGCCCGAGCTCGAGAATAGCCTTCCGAGCTCGGGACCATCCTCGCCCGAGCTCGGGAACAGTCCCCGAGCTTGGGGGAGGACGGCCTAAAGCCCCGGAGGGGGCCTGAACACGTATCAGGATGACCGATCCCGACACGTTTGTTCGCACAAGATAAATGCATGATCTGCTGCTGGGATCCATTCCAACTGTGCAAAATCATCATTCTAGACCTGCAAACAGCCGCAGTGTTCTTGTCACTACATAAGCACAGTGTGGCAGCATATGGTACAGTTAAGGTCCACCTACAAACGGAACAAAACAGTATTTTCCCATGACTTCAACAACTTACAGGATTTGCAGGGCAGTAACAGCCTCCTCCATGATTAGTAAGTGTGATGATATCAAATTTAAAAAAACCTTTCCAGCAAAACTTGCAAAGTTGCATTATAGCAGTTCGTCTGCTCTATCGAAAATAAATGAAGGCAACTTCATTGAGAAATCCAGACCTGAAAATCGAAGGAGTAGCACATTTGTTATGACATCCATTCGATAAAGTTCTTCTAAGTGAACAAATTATCTTTGGAAAAGTACATACATCACAAGAGGGAGTAAATGAGGAATGAAACCAGTGACTTCCTATGGCCATAATGCTTAAGTCAACACTATAATTAATTAATTACATAACAAAATTTGCCCTACAAAAATATGAAATCACTGTGTACTAACACTCAAGTCCAATCGACGGACTACCTTGTACATTTTGTCACCAACACACAAGAAGTGTTCTAGAATGACACCAACAATATCAATGGTCTTCTGATTTCTAGTGCAAGTGCATATATGAAGCTGATGGAGCATTTATGAGGTCCATTTTGTATGCTGATCAACTACCACAAACCTGACTTCATAGAATCTATGTAACAAGTCTATGTGGAATGGCATTGACCTATCCTCTCAGGTATGTCAAACTACAAATTCTGAAAGCATCCTTATGAGGGGGATAACATGGTTCATTGTAAAAATGTCAAACTACCAGTAAGAGAGAAGGTGAATGTTATGGATGTAATCAAAACGCAATACATCAAAATAATACAAGGGCAAGATTTTGAGGTACTAAAAAACCATATTTAATGGAAATCTAGTATCCTCATTGACGAATACTAATAACAGAGTACCCCAACAGCCCAAGGTGACCAACCAGCGGCCTCAAGCACAGCTCAAGCCCAACAGGCCGTTTCCAGCCTACTACCGACCTAAGTACTGCAAAGCCACACGGGACTTCCTTCCCGACCAACCAAGGAAATGTCTCCGAGAGCCAAGCTCCCGACCTCCTCGTGAGGCGGCCCCGGCTCCGACCAAGCAGGCTCCCGACCCTCGCGATGGGTCGGAATCCCACGACTCCGATCGTGCCAAGATCACTCCTGCCGAGGGTCACGTGTCGCGACCTCTACCAAGCGACCGCCACGCACCCCACTAACGGGTCAATCAAAGTGACTATACAAGGCGGCGGCTCCTTCCCGGAAGGTTTAAATGATCGACCAAGTCACGCTCCCAGATCCATCGGCGGTCACATACAAGATGAAGACACGCTCTCCCGGCGGCCACGTCGAGCGCAAAGAACGTCAACACCGTAAGGTTCGCGAGGCGATCGCCGTTTCGGAGAAATACCTAACCGCCTCGACCGGCTAAGCTACCGACCCGGCATGGGCAAGACCGGCGTTGATCGATCAACGAGCGAAGGACCGAAGCTCCTAGTGTAGGTCATCTTGTCCTCTCCCAATTCCGATGTAACTTTGCCCTTCCTTTCGTATAAAAGGAGGCGGGAGCTCCGTGAGAAAAGAGAGGAGAAAGAGAGAGAGCGCCATCGAACCCATCCGACTAAGTCATTGGCACTCTTGCTTGTAAACCTTGTGTAGTCATCTGTGCATAATAGAATACAAAGACCACCACACGGCTGGGTAGGGATCTTACGCGAACGATATACATCTTGGACTTTTGAGTCTAACCATTCGGGAGAGGAAGCGCGACCCTTAGACTTACAAATTTACTTGCGGTGCTCGAACGCCGCGGTTGGCGCGCCGGTAGGGTCTTCGTGCGTCTTCATCATCATCTCCGGTTTCGCTTGCCTCCTGATGGCATCCTCCACTGCGACGGCATGGGCTGCACTGGGAAGCGGATCTGCTTGACTCCTCAACTTTGCCGTCACCTCGGAGGAGGGCTTACGCTCGTCCGCTTCCACCGGAGTTCGGCGCCCACCAAAGCCTCGGCGCCATCTCCAACGACCTCGCCCGGCTCGGCAGGCGCCCTGCGAGCCGGAGCCGGGCAGGAGCGCTCCGCCACGTCTGCGAGCTCCGCGAGCTGGGCAGGTGGCCGTGTCACCCCTCGCGAGCTTCGCGACTTGTGGCTATGGCGGCTACATGCGGCCTCTATCCTGTTGTTGGAAGACTCTTCCACCACGACTCCAGCTCCGTCACGAGTACCACTCATGAGACGGCACTCTCGCGAGTGCAACATGGCGAACACAGTCGACTAATCATAACCCCGCGATTCACGGGTCCCCATCCGGCGCCGAGGCGCAGCGGGGAACACCCTGCGATCATCTTGAAACGCGCTCAAGCCCGTCGCGCAAACTCCAGCGACAACGTGAAGAGCTGGATAGGCAAAGGGCCGAGCTCAACCAACTCCAGGCCAACCTGGAGCAGGATGAGCCCGCGACTCAGCAAGTGCCCGGCGACGCGCGCGAACGCGCGCGTCAGGCACACCACAAGCCAGCGGAAGAATCCAACGGCCCTCAGTTCTTCCCCCATACAAGCGAGCGTGGCGCGGCTGCGATCTTTGCCGAGGCCTTCCGAACCGGTCGACCCGGAGGCCAAGGCCACATACCAGAACCTCCGGGGGCTGGTGGAGCGCGCGGCCGTGCAACACATGCAGGCCTCTGGCTCCTATCGCTCGGCGCCACCTCGCCACGGGCCGCGCCGCCGCCGGCCGATGGGTCCGGCGGCGACGCCACACCACGCGCCCAGGGCCTCGCGCACCGGACTGCGCGGCGCCTCGAGGGCGCCCTCGATGTTCGCGCCACCCTCGGCGCGAAGAAAGCGGCGGAGGAGGCCGTCCACTCGCGTATAGTGGACGGCGGGCGTCATCGCCGCAGCCCAAGCCCCGATGGTCCCGGACCACGGGCTTTTTGCCAGGGGATCCGACAGGCGATTTCCTGTCGGTCTGGCGCCCACTAACATCGCCAAGTACATGCTGGGGCCACGAACCCGGTGTGCGGCTTGAGGACTCTGGCTCGCATGCGGGCGGGGAGCGACGGATGATCTCTTCATCATCGAAGACCTCCCCATCTACCTTGCGGACTCGGCCCGAGCTTGGCTTGAGTACTTGCCCGCCGAACCGTCGAGAACAGGGGCCGACTTGAAGACCCTCTTCGTCGGCAACTTCGAGGCACTTACTGGCGCCACAGCAGCTCCACAGGACTGAAGAGCGCAGCGGCGCCAGTGAAACCCTCGGGATTATATCCGGCGATTTTCCGCCAATGCAACGAGCTCCCGACATCTCCGGCGCCGATGTCATGGGAGCATTCATCTGATACCTCTGCAAAGCCACGGTGCACAAGCGGGGCATCTCAAGCCAGGACCACCAAGGAACTCCTCGACGCCGCCACCAACCACGCCTCCGGCGAGGAGGATGGGGGCTATCTTCGAAGGAGGAAAGGCCCAGCAAGAGCCCGGCGTCGAATCGGATCCCTTCCAGGCGCTCGACAAGCGAGGCGGCATGGAAAACAGTCCGCGAGCTCGGTGGTCGCCATCGCCGACCGCCCTATCAAGCGTGGCGCGACCGACCGTCGCGCTGACCACTTCGAAAATTGATGGACGGCCGTGCGAACCACGGGTTCCCGTCAAACATAAGTACCGGGGCTGCGAAGTCTCGAGGCACTTCCTTTCGCTGCGCCCGACGACGCCGCGGGCAAAGGAAAAAGCGACCACGGCCCCGTGGTCGCGAGAGAAGAAGGCGGACGACGAGTTCCCGAACCCGGCAGGCGCCTCATGATCTTTGGCGGACCGGCGTGCTACGCCGACAAGCGTCGGCTCAAACTTCGCCTACCGTGAGGTCCACATCGCTTCACCGCCGTCCTCAATATCTCGGTGGTCGAAATTCCGGTCACCTTTGATCGGTGATCATCCGACCACGTCCCCGGTAGGAAGATACCCGGTGGTCGACCCCATCGTGGGAAGAAGCGCCTCCCAAAGGCGCTCATGGATGGCGAGCGGCCTCAACATCCTCTACGTGGAGCGCTCGACTCCATGGGGATTCCTCGTTCGAGTCTCCGGCCGAGCAAGGCTCCTTTCACGGCGTCATCCACAGCCATGAGCCCATCCGCTCGAACCGTCGACCGCCGTCACCTTTGGGGAACAGGGAATTTCCGCACCGAGACCCTCGCTTTGAGGTTGCGGATTTCCCGACTCCTATCACGCCATCTTGGGGCGGCCATGCTACGCCAAGTTGATGGCGGTCCTAGCTACGCCTACCTCAAGCCCGAAGATGCGGGCCACGAGTCATCACCGTGGCATCATCTTTCAACTCTCCTACAATCGAGCGAACGCAGATTGTGGCTTCGCCTCGGCGATCATCGCGTCTGCCGAGCTCGATAACCTCGGGAGGAAGCCTCGAGTCCGCCCGAGTCCGGCAAGTCGGCGGGATCTTTCAAGTCCGCCGAGGACACGAAGAGGGTCGTGGTCAATCCTGCGATCCGACCAAGACCGTTCGGTCGAACCACGCTCCGCCAAATAGGAAAGCGCTCGTCGACTTCCTCGCGCCAATAATGGCGTCTTCGCATGGAGGACCTCCGACATGCCGGGAATCGAGGAAGTCACCGAGCACTCCTTGAGCATCCGGCCGGGCTCAAAGCCGGTCGCAACGCCTTCGCCGCTTCGACGGCGAGGCGCATGATCATAGGGAGGAGATCGCCAAGCTTTTGGCTCACGGGGTTTATAAAGAGGTCCGCCACCCGAGTGGTCGCCAACCTCAATGCTTGTTAAAAGAAAAATGGACAATGGAGGATGTGTGTTGACTACACAAATCTCAACAAAGCGTGTCCCAGGACCGTTCCCCTTGCCCGCATCGACCAAGTCGTCGACTCCACCGCGAGTGCGAGTCTCTTTCCTTTTTGGATGCTTATTGAGGCTACCACGAGATAGCACTAAAGAGTCCGACCAGCTCGCGACTTCCTTCATCACGCCGTTCGGCTCGTTACGCTACGTTACAATGCCGTTCGGCCTAAAAACGCGGCGCTACATACCAGGCGATGTATGCAAGCGTGCTTCAACAACCGGATCGGCCGCAGCGTTGAGGCCTATGTTGACAATATCGTCGTGAAGACCGAGAATGCGCCGCGACCTTATTGCCGACTGGAAGAGACTTTCGCGAATCTCCGGCGGTTCGTATAAAGCTCAACCCCGAAATCGTCTTGAGGGTCCCCAGGGAAGCGCTCGGCTTCATCGTCTCGAGCGGGAATCGAGGCCAATCGGGAGAAGATCTCGGCGATCGCAGAATGGGCCCGATTCCCAATCTCAAAGGGGTCGAGGCTAGCGGGATGCCTTGCCGCCTTGAGTCGTTCGTGTCTCGCCTCGGCGGCGGAATGCCACTCTGGTGCTCAAGAAACCAACCACTTTGGACTCGGGAGGCTCGAAAGCCCTCACCCGCTGAAGGCCTTCTTGTCCTCCCCTCCAATCACAGTCGCCTGCATCAGTGAACATTGCTGCTCCTCGTCGCCGCCATCTTTGCTCAAGTCGTCGGTCGGCCCTTGTGGTGGAGCGAGCGGAGGAAGGCCGTGAACTCAAGGTACAACGGCCAATTTACTTCATCGTGAGGTTCTCTCCGAGTCAAGGCTCGGTACCAGCAGTCAGCCGCTCTCGCGGTGCTCACCGCCAAGAGCTTCGTACATTATTTCGACCAAAGACGCCATCAACGTGGTGACCGCGTCCCGCTCGGCGAGATCGTCATAGCCGCGGCGCCTCGGGAGGATAGCCAAGTGGGCGCTCGAGCTCGTGATTCGCGGCATAACGTATGTCCTCGGACGGCGATCAAATCGCGAGTCCTTGCGGACCGTCGCCGAATGGACCAAGCCAGCGCGCCGGTGATCGAGACCCGAGTCTTGGACAATGTACTTTGATGGATCCTACACCAAGAACGGCGCGCGCGGGAGTAAATCATCATTTCCCGCTCGGAACAAACTTCAATCGCCATCGTTTGCTCTTCGACGCGACCAACAACATAGCCGAGCGAGGCTCTCATCAATGGTCTCGGATCATTGCCGACCTCGGCGCTCGCCGACTCTGCGTCCACGGGGACTCCAAGCTCGTCGTCGACGTGTCATGAAGGCTTGGGCTGCGAGGCGCCCGTATGGCTGCATCTTGTCGGAAGTGCGCAAGCTCGAGGCCGGTTCAAGGTTTGAGCTCCACCACATTTACTGAGCGCCACAACGGTGAGGCGATTGCCTAGCCAATCTCGCCTCCGGCAAAGTCGATCCACGGAATCTTAAATCTGCGACCTCCGCAACCTTCCATCCGTTGAACTTGGTGGCGGCGGTCTCCCGATCCACCTAGCACGTCACCCGACCGCCGCCCGTCGGGAGGCAGATTTAGTCGGATCAAACCGCGGCGTCTTGGCGGTGAATCCGGCGGAGAAGCTCTTCATCAATCGGTTGTGGATGGGTCGCTCCCCGACCGGCCGAGGCCGGCGCCTCGCTTCGGCGGGCAAAATCTTTCATCTGGTCGGCCCGGACCTTTACAAAGGAGTCCCTCGGGGTCCTCCAGGTGCGTTACGGTGACCAAGGAAGCGGCACTTTCGATATCCATGGCGGGGTTTGTGGTCACCATGCCCCGATCCTCGTTGGAAAAGCCTTTCGACAGAGTTTTATTTGGCCGACACCGTGTCCGGCGCCGAAGCGGATCGTGCGCTTTGCGAAGGTGCCAATTCTTTGCCGACAGACACATCGCGGCTCAAGTCTTGCGAGACTATCCCCATCACTTGGCGTTTGCGGTTTGGGGACTCGATCAGGTCGAACCCTTCAAGAAAGCGCCGGGCTTTACTCATCTCCTAGTCACGGTGGATAAATTCACCAAGTGGATAGAGGCCAAGCGATCGTGGCGTCCACGTCGATACAAGCACCATCTTCTTCGCGACATCGTTTTTGGTTGAGTCCCCAACTCTATCATCACCGAAACAGCGATGCGCAGTTCCACGAGAAAGGAGTTCCTCGAGTTCTGCGGCGACTTCAACATCCGTGTCGATTGGCGGCCGTGGCCCATCCGGCGGACTAATGGCGGTCGAGCGTGCAAGCGGCATGATCGCCGGGAACTCAAGCCACGGATCTTGATCGGCTCAAGCGCCGCGCGGGGCCTTTGGTGGGCGAGCGCCCTCCGTTCTCGGAGCTGCGGACCACGCCCGGCCGGCGGCCCAGGTTTACCCGTTCTTCATGGTGTTGGCCGAAGCCGTTTTGCCGAGCGGACCTAGAGTATGGCGCCCCAAGACTACAAGCCGATGAGGCTCGGGGCTCGCCTCGCAACAAGACGCCATCGACCAGGCTCGGCGAGCGCATGGCGTGGCCATCCTACGATCGGCAAAATATCAACAAGCTCTGCGGCGCTACCACGGCCGCCAAGTTCGAGGCGATCCTTTGTGTGGCGACCTTGTCCTTCGGCGGGTCGGTCGGTAAAGACAAGCACAAGCTATCGCCGCCAGGAAGGCCCTTCACGTCGTAGAGGTTCTCCGACACGGCACCTTTTGACTCAAGGATGCCGATGGTCGCATCCTTCGAACGCTTGGAACATAGAAAAGTTAATGCGATTCTATCCTAAACTCTTTTTCTGGCGTATTCTTTATCTTTATCTTCCGAGCACACAGTCGCCTTGCGGCGCTCGAGGCTGCCCTTTGGCGCCCGTTCAAGCTGCCTCTAGTCGGCGTTTATGCGGTCGGTGACGACTAACCATAAGGTCGATCCCGGCGATAACCCTATCGACCCAAGCGTTACGGCCTCGCCCGGTATGGTTGCTAAGTAGCGCTTTGCGAAGAAGGAAGTGCCGAGTGGAATGACCTTTTAGTCGATCGGGAACACTCCTCCCAGCAAACTTCGGCTAGCTTACGCGACTCGTGCGGTCGGTGACGACTACCATGAGGTTAATCCGGCGGTAACCCTCTCGACCCAAGCGTTACGGCCTACGCCCCAGCGGCTATGGTTGCTAAGTAGCGCTTCGCGGAAGAAGGAAGTGCCCGAGTGGAGTGACCTTTTAGTCAGTCGGGAACACTCCTCCCCCGCACAGACTCGGCTAGCTCACGCGCTTATGCGGGTCGGTGACCCGACTGGTCACGAGGTCCTCCCCAAGCGGTAATCCTCCCGACCCAAGTACTATGGCCTACGCCCCAGCGGCTATGGTTCTAATGCTTTGCGGAAGAAGGAAACGCCCAAGTGGAGCGATCTTTTGTCGGTCAGGAACACTCCGATCCCTCACAAGTGCGCATAACTGCTGAGTAACCAAGATTCCTATCCTCTTAGCCCCCTCAAGCAACCCGACCTACGCATAAGTGACCTTTCTTTGTCCTTAGTGCTATGGCGGTCAAGCGTTCGCCAAAAACACGAAGGGGCAGAAGCGTCTTGGAACTTGTTAAACTTAAAATTGCTTACGAGCATGATAAGTCTTTACAAATTACAAAGGTTAAATCTAACTATTTCGTCCTTCCTCGAGGCGACTGTGGCGAGATGTGGTGGCGACCTCCGAGCATGCGGCTCCACGGGAGCTCGAACTGTCGACCTCTCCGTCGGTCCGGTTCCGTGGCGCTTGGCTGCTCACCGCCGCAAGGTCAATACCATCGTAGTGCGAGATGGTGTTGACCAGTAGAGCTCCGGCGCCGCGCCGCGATCACCGCCTTCTCAATGCGCTCGGGACTCGGGCTGGCGGTATTTGGAGAACTTCGAACTGCTGCGGCTCCAGGACGAGCGCGAGCGTCTGGCCGGCCTGCGAAGGGCCTCTAGCTCCCGGCCACTCGGCCCGATCCTTTTCGGCAACCTCGGTAGCCGCCAGAGCCGCGTCCGCGTCGTGGCCGCCGTCCGCGGCTCTGCTGGCGTCCTTCCGCTCCTCAACCGCAAGGCCCAAGTTCTTCTGCGTCTGCAAATGGCAGCGGCGCGGATGATCACGACTCACAAAAAGTCCCGCGAATTAAATAGAGCTGAGAGACCCTACGGCGCGGAGGTCGCGGTTTGCCGACCTCTTGCTGACCGCCTCGTAGGAAGTCTTCAGGAGGGCAGATCCTTCCGGCGGCCTCCGCTTCGGAGCGGACTCGGTCGGCGTCCCTTCCGAGCTGGTCTCGCTCGGTTCGTGAGCGGTTCGCTGCGCTTGCCCTACAGGCGGTGGTGGCGTATTCCTAGCAGCGGTGGCCTCGCCAAGGAGGACTCGAGCTCGCCACCTTCGTCCTCGAGGCCCAGGCCCCAGCGCTCATCGAAAAAGTCTTGGCTGCCCCTCAAGCTCTGGCGGACCTTCGCGCCTCCGACGCCTCACGCTCGGCGCCTCTTGAGCGAGCGCAACTCAAAGCGCGGCCGGTCGCGTTCTTCACGACAAGCGCCGTGGTTGCCTCGAGCCACCTACCAACGCTGCAAGGTGATGACTAACCATTAGTCTCCGCGGCGCGCGCGTCGAGTTTTATAAGTTGGGTTCTTTCGCCAACTTACGGTGATCGGCTTGCTCCCCGACTATCGCGTCCAGCGCTGGTGGAGGATTCGGACAAAGAGTCGAGCCCTTCGGACCAGCTCCATCTCCGCCCGGCGTCGAGCGCCTTCTGGAAGAGCAACCCACTCGCTCTCATCGATTCCGCCATCGACCCGACTGGGGCCTCTCCGAGCGGACCCACAGTGCGTCTGCGCTTTCGGGTGGCGCTACCGTCGAGCACCATCGGCAATGATGGTAGGATCGGTCCCAGGTCCCCTCGGCGACCTCCTCTGTGGGACCTTGGTGGCGCCTCCCCATGGGTGTGGGTCGGGCGCCGAGCACCAACGCCGTTTGGTAGCACACGATCGCCGGCGCGCCGCCATCTCTTCCTCGCGAGGGCCACCACATCGGACGGTGGTGTCCCCAACCAAGCGTTGGAAGCTCCTCGCCGACCTCGACCTCGTGGGCGGCGTGCCCTCGATCGCCCGACACGCGATCGGCGCCGACCGACCGGCGCCTCGGAACTTCTGCGGCGTTGTCCCTTGCGGAACCGCCACGAGGCGCCCCACGGTCACACGATATAAAGCGCGCACATGGCGACATTCTAAAAGCGATTGACGACTTTTACGCAAGATGTTTGAACAAAAGAAAAGTACTTCTTGGCCGGCGGGTGTGCGTGACGCGCTCTCTTCGCGGTCCCCTCCGAAGGCGGATCTGCGGCCGCTTCCTAAAGCGCCTCCACCGAAAGCGCGGCGATGGCGATAACCGCACCCTCCGCTTAAGGCCTCTCGGGCGCGGTGCTGTGGTGTTCCCCTCTGGCGGGTCGCGGCCGGATCACCACCGGTCGGCGGTCGGGAAGAAACCCACGTCTGCGTGGCCGGGGTACTTCCACTTCTTGTCGATGGAGGTTGCGCCCGCAGGTGGCCTCAGACACATCCTCGCCACGCGGCCCCTCGCCGTAGCGCTCCTTCTTCTTCTTCTTCTTCTCTCCTCCTTCCGCTTCTTGCGGGAGGAGTGAACTATGCGACCTTCGCCCGGCGGCGCCCTCACCTCCTTGTCTCCGGGAGCGGTGCGGAGGACATACCAAGAGTCCTGGAAGGTAAAAGCAGTCGGACCAAGTGTTAAACACAAGGAAAATAGGGCGGGAAGAGGTCGGCCGACCTACGATTGGGCGCGGGCGCCGAGATGGCTCGGATGGCGCTGCCGCCTCGTGGCGCCTCGTCCCATGGCCAGCGGTCACCGGGCCGACCTCCGTCGCGGCCAGCTCGGGCTCCGCCATCTCATCTGGTCGGGCGCTCCTCGTGGCGGAGCAGGCGAGTGCGTGCACAAGAGGTTGCACGCGCATCCCCATGAAGGCACGCGCGACTCGTCCCGGTGAGTCCACCTCCTTAGGGCCCCGATGCGCTCCACGATCCGGGCCACCTTGTTCTTCTCTCGCTTCTCGGCACCCAGTTCCACTCCTCCCCGCCACGGGAAGATTGCGGTGAAGGCGGGGCCTTGTCTCCGACGTTAGAGCATAGAACCACTCAAAGCGCCACCCTTGTTGGACAGCGGCTTGACCTCGAGGTACTCCGTGCTCGGCGGCCAGAAGGCGGAGGCGAGCCACCAATGGCGCCGTCGCGTCCGTCGGCTTGTCCTTCGAGCCTCGCTTGGAAGAAATGCCTCCACAACGCCCAATGCGGCTCGATTCCGAGGAAAGCCTGCGCAAGGGTAATGAATATGGCGATGTGAAGGACCCGTTGGGGTTAAGATGGTGCGCCTCCGCCTTGTAATGGAAGAGCAGCCCTCGGACGAGCGGGTGCAACGGCAAGCGGCGCTCGAAAAAGGAGGCAAGGACCACGACCGTCATCCCTCGGCGAGGTGGCGGCGCTCGGTCGGCACCCTCCAGCGGAAAGATCTGCGCGGGAGGAAGCCCTTCTTCACCAAGCCAAGCGCCGCGGCGCTGCAGGCGGAGCACTCCGACCACGACATCCTTGCGAAAGAGGCGACGGAAGGCAAGGAGAAGAGAAGGTTGAGTTTTCTTTTCCTTGGCTCTTTGTCGATCTTTTTGTCTTAGGGGCGAGACGAGGAAAGCCAACAAGCGTAACTACTCAAAGCGCCCGGGGCGTATATATAGAAAACGGCGAGCACCAACGAGCGAGCGCCCCTCGGCGAGCGTCGTGCCCACTCACGCCCGACTGGTAACTCCGATTTCAATTCCACTCCGCATTTAAACCACGACAAAGCGGCGAGCCAGTAAAGCCGCCGCCCGGCGGTCGTCCTAACCTCTCGGTCTCGCCTTGAGGCGGGGCGGTTGCTCCGGCACGCGAGAGGCCAGCCGGGCGGCTGCGGCCCAGCGACAAAAAGCCCGTGGCTTGCGCCGGGGCCCGGCTAAAGCTGCAGTTCAAAGGGCCTACCCGCGGATGGGCATAGGGCGCCCGACAAAACTTGAGCAAGGGGCAAGTATGAGGTGAGCCCACGGTGGGCCCTCGGTTAGGTCGGTGACGACCCAATCACCTCTACTCGCGTCGAGACCATACTTAACACTCTCCGGGAGCTCATTAATGGCGACGGCCGGTGTGCCACTGGTCGTGAGCGACCCGGGGCCCATCTGAGATTAGTAGAAAGGTTTTTATGGGTCGCCCCACGCCGGGCGGGACACCTACTGCGGGACCGTCCGCTCGGAAGGGTCCCCTTGGCGGGACCTCCGGGACCCTCGGACTACATTTATAAAGCTCCACGAGCACGGCGTTCAAACCAGCGCGGTAAAGCGCGTCGCTCACCCCTCGGGTCCCACACTGCGGATGGGGTATCGTGTGGGATAGGCGGTGGCCACTCCTCTAGCAGCTCCCTCGCGAGCGAGGACTCGGGATGGGCGCCCACGTCCGGCTCACGACGTAAAGCGAGCCTCGTCGGCTCGACGTAAAGCGAGCCTCGTACGGCTCGACGTAAAAGCATTCGGCCTCGCGCCAGGCTACGGCGTTAAACGAGCCTACGTCCGGCTACGACGTTAAACAAGCATTCGGACACCCGAACCTCGCGCGAGAGCATCGCGGTCGTCCCTGCCCGACCAAGGCGCGGTCTAGCTACGACGTTAAGCGAGCACTCGGACACCGAACCTCGCGCGAGGCATCGCGGTCGTCCCCGCCGACCAAGGCGCGGTCTAGCTACTACGTTAAGCGAGCACTCGGACACCGAGCCTCGCGCGGAGGCATCGCGATCGTCCTGCCGACCAAGGCGCGGTCTAACTCTGACGTTAAGCGAGCACTCGGACACGAGCCTCGTGCGAGAGGCATCGCGATCGTCGTCCTGCCGACCAAGGCGCGGTCTAGCTACGACGTTAAGCGAGCACTCGGACACCAACCTCGCGCGAGAGGCATCGCGATCGTCCCCGCCGACCAAGGCGCGGTCTAGCTACGACGTTAAGCGAGCACTCGGACACCGAACCTCGCGAGAGGCATCGCGGTCGTCCTGCCGACCAAGGCGCGGTCTAGCTCTGACGTTAAGCGAGCACTCGGACACCGAACCTCGCGCGAGGCATCGCGGTCGTCCTGCCGACCAAGGCGCGGTCTAGCTTCTGACGTTAAGCGAGCACTCGGACACCGAACCTCGCGCGAGGCATCGCGGTCGTCCCTGCCGACCAAGGCGCGGTCTAGCTACGACGTTAAGCGAGCACTCGGACACGAACCTCGCGTAGAGCATCGCGGTCGTCCTTGCCCGACCAAGGCGCGGTCTAGCTACGACGTTAAGCGAGCACTCGGACACGAACCTCGCGCGAGGGCATCGCGGTCGTCCTGCCGACCAAGGCGCGGTCTAGCTACTGACGTTAAGCGAGCACTCGGACACGAGCCTCGCGCGAGAGCATCGCGGTCGTCCTGCCCGACCGAGCGCGGTCTAGCTCGACGTTAAGCGAGCGCGAAACGAAGACATCCATAAAGGAAATTTCATTATAGGCCAACAGCTCAAACTTTACACAACTTTGCAATATAGTACTCGGCGGTACAAAAATAGTTACGCTACACTCGGCAAGGCCTCCTCGCTCCAAAGCCTTTTAACATCCGTGCGGCACGGTGGCACCGGCGACATGTTGGTAGGCCCTTGCACCTTTCGGCAGGGCGGCCGCGCGATGTGGAGCGATGCGCCGTCGCCTCTGCCGTTCGGCAACATCGGCGGCCGCACCAACTACGATCGGCGTCCTCGCGCCATCGCCTCTAGGAGGGCCTCCTTGCTACCTCGAGCCTCGCGGCGACCTCGGCGGCGCATCGGCGGCAATAGCATCACGGGTGCAGACTTCTTCCTCCGGAGTTCGGCCATCGCTGGTCGAACTCGATTAACTTCGACCAAGGATCCTCTTCTTCGCCCGACATCATCACCAAAGCGAAGGCTAAAGGGTGCCCGAAGCCATAGTTAAGAAAACAAAAGGATTCTCGTTTAAGGGTTCATCACTCAAGCAAACCGTGGCGTCCTTATATACCGGACGAAGGAAGATCGAACGCCTCGAGAATAAATGCAAGCGTCGGAAAACGGCGCCCTTCACGAAATCGGCGATCCGAAGGCGAGCGCGAAGCGCTAAGTTTGTCTTGCGGCTTGCGACAGGTGATTCAAAGACCGGCGGTTCGAATGACCGAGCAAAATTCAAAGCGGCCGTCGGATCGTTAGGGTACACTGGCGCTCGCTGACCCAATCGGTCGAGTGACCGCATGGGCCCGGCCACTATTCTCAACCCTCAGCCGAATCGTCGAAATCGCTCAAGGGTTGGGGCTCTTGACGAATACTAATAACGGGTACCCCAACATTAAGGTGACCAACCAGCGGCCTCAAGCACAGCTCAAGCCCAACAAGCCGTTTCCGACCTACTACCGACCCTAAGTACTGCAAAGCCACACGGACTTCCTTCCCGACCAACCAAGGAAATGTCTCGAGCGAGCCAAGCTCCGACCTCCTCGTGAGGCGGCCCCGGCTCCGACCAAGCAGGCTCCTACCCTCGCGATAGGTCGGAATCCCGACTCGATCGTGCCAAGATCACTCTGCCGAGTGTCACGTGTCGCGACCTCTACCAAGCGACCGCCACGTACCCCTGAGCGGGGTCAATCAAAGTGACTATACAAGGCGGCGGCTCCTTCCCGGAAGGTTTAAATGGTGACGAAGTCACGCTCCCATCCCATCGGCCGGTCACATCTGATGCGAAGACACGCTCTCTCCCGGCGGCGCCCGTCGGTAGCGACAACGTCAACACCGTAAGGTTCGCGGGGCGGTCGCCGTTTCGGAGAAATACCTAATCGCCTCGACCAGGCTAAGCTACCGACCCGGCATGGGCAAGACCGGCGTTGATCGATCCAGCGAGCGAAGGACCGAAGCTCCTAGTGTAGGTCGTCTTGTCCTCTCCCAATTCCGATGTAACTTGCCCCTTCCTTTCGTATAAAAGGAGGCGGGAGCTCCGTAGAAAAGAGAGGAGAAAGAGAGCGCCATCGAACCCATCAGACTAAGTCATTGGCACTCTTGCTTGTAAACCTTGTGCGATCATCATGCATAATAGAATCTGACGCCACCACACTAATCGGGTAGGGATCTTACGCGAACCGGTATACATCTTGGACTTTTGAGTCTAACCATTCAGGGAGAGGAACGCGCGACCCCTTAGACTTACAAATTTACTTGCCGGTGCTCGAAACGCCGACACTCATATACTAGTGTTGGCACAACAAACAAATAGAATGGAAAGAAACTCAGGTCAGTTTAGAACAAAACTGAGAGAGCTAAGTTTCATCGCCATGGTTGCGCGAGTGAGATGACAGGATTCAACGAAGTTGCTCCACGATCTCTAAAGATTGCAGACTTGAGCTCATTATACTGATCAACAACTGAGTTGTACAAAGTCTCTGAGAATTTCTCCCTGCCCTGAATGAAAGAAAGAAAGAAAGGCAAACACATTCACTGTAACAAATTTCCAAAAGACAAACAACACCACCAAACAAAGGCAATATTAAATAAGTAAAGTAAACACCATCAGTGAGCAAAAGTTGAAAGTAACTTGGATAACTTATATGCATTATGCTAAGTTTTATTTACACTAATTAGTAAATAAGAAAGGGTTTCAGTCCTAGGACTTAGGGGATTAAAATTTAAAAGACTAACAGCAATGAGAAACTTAGCATTGCAACAAGGGAATCCAACCACCAGTCCCAAGTGAGATCAATAGAGTTGGTGAATATCATATACAATTAAAAGAAAATCAGTGGAAACAAATACTGAATTGCACAACAATGCAACTGTTGCTTGATTTCCAGTTTTCCATCCTTTAAAATAAAACAAGAACATGCCAATTATTTATGCCATATGTTTTCATTCTTAGAAGAAGGAAGACAAATGCGCTAATGTGTCTGTTCCCTCTAAGAAGTTTTTCGTATGAAAGGGCCTATATTTGATGCATTACACCATTACCCGACCTATCCACTAATTTCAACTTTGCTAATAGTGTAAATATCCAGAAACTTTACCACACAGGCAAAGTATATGAATTTTGGCAATGATTCATCATCTAGTCTAGACTTTATGTTAGCAGTAACTCTCAGTACGAAGGCAATCACATCCATGGAAAAGCTAATCTAACGCTACTATTCTACCTGAACGTTGGATAGAGGCTACCCTACAAACCCACTACCCCACCAAACAAAAGAATTAAAGAAGTAAACAGAATAAGTAGCTTTCGGTAAATCAGCTTTTTACAGGCACCAAAGATTTTTGAATATTGACTCCTACCGACAAAGAGCCTGTTATTTCAAAAAAAACATTAGTAGCCGGAGCATCACCAATACCCAAAAATTAAACATAAGAATATACAACTATCATTCAGGACAAACCTCATCAACACTCTGAGTATGAGCAGTAACATCCCCATACTTTATTTCTTCGGCTACTGACAAGCCTACTCCATGGAAGGATATTACCCTTTGATCACCAATCTCTTTCTCAACCTATTCAAATTAAAAAGGAAAATTCAAAGAGGTTCTCTGATAAAAATATCTAAAGTAGTAAGATGAGGCAACCATACCTGTTGTGGTGGAGGCATAACCTCATAGCATAGCAATGATAGTGGGTATATGTGCCCAGGAACACCAGAATGCTCCAGAAGCCTCCTCATATTGTCCACTGCAGATGCATCAAATGGTGCCTGCCCTTGTTTTTGTAAGTAACAGGCCAGGTAAAGATAAGGGGAAATAATACATATCTATGGCCGTGCCAAGCATTATATTGGTTTAATAGGCATTTTCCTGTTAGCCATGTTCACAGTTCTGCCACAGTACCATCTCATTTCCTTTGTCAGTTAACAATGTCATTAATGTTTAGGATATATTGCCTTATATAGATGATTGCCTTATATAGACTTTCCATATACATGATAGCCTTATATAGGCTTTTCTTTTGTACCCTCATGTACTCTATATATTTTAGCCATTGGCTCCATATTGAATACAACAAGTGCTATTTGTAACATGGTATTAGAGCTAACGTTCAAACCCTAGCCTCAGATCTTCTTCCGCTACCGCTGCCCCCGGGAGGAGCAATTTCCACTTCCAAGGGTGGCCACGTACTTGGATCAGAGCGGGTTCAGAACTAAACCGCTGCCCCGGGAGGAGGAGACTCGCGAGGTGTGGGCATTGACTTCAGCAACCTCGGTCGGCCTTCGCCGTTGGCCCCCGGCCCGCGCCTCGGCCATCTCAGCCAGCATGCCTAGACGCCGAGCCGGTCCGTCCTTCTGCGTCGGCCGTTCTTCCTTGTGACGTCCTCCATTGCACATGGTCGCCCACCTCCAGCGTCCACTCGGCGACTCGCCGTCTTCATGGGCCGCCGACGCCAGCCGCACCGCCTGCTCCCGCGAGCCCTCCAGCACCACTTCAACCACCCGTGACGGCCACTCGCCTCCGACGCCCATGCAGTGCCCCCCGGTGCGGCGCCCCTCCACACCGATTGGCCATCTGCTCCAACCCACTTCGACCACCACTTGCCTGCCTCGATGTTGCTTGGCCTCCATGCCGCCCCGCTGGCCCTCCATTGCACCCCATCCGACGATCGTGCCGGCTGCCCGCCGGCTCGCCCTCACCAGCACGAGCCGCTGGTCGCCCCGCCATTCGCCCAGTTGCCTGCCTCATCCAAATGCCCGAGAGAGCCTTTTGATCTTTTGTGCCCAGACTTCAAATAGATCCATAGTGGGATTTAATTCCGGTTTGGCTTCCGGCTCTTGCTCCAGAGCAGCTTCGGCTTCATATTCAATTCTGGCTCCAAAGCATCTCCGACTTTTCGTTTGTTTTTTGGCTCCAGGTCAGCTCTTTGGCTCTGGCTTTTCGGCATTCTGTTGACTCCAGCTAATTCAGTCGGCTCTTCAGCATCTTGGCTTGCTGGCTCATCATTTTGGCTCTCCTCGCTTTTGTTGCTGCTAGTATCTACTGCTATTGCTCCTAGTTAATTTTGAGTCTTTCTTAGCATCATTGCTTCCATTACTTCCATCTAAGTCCTTAGCATCTTTGTTCTTTCATCGGCTTAGTTCTTTTATTGGCTCAGCTCATTCCGTTAACTACGATTTTTGACTCATTACCTCGGCTCATTTTGTCAGCTTCATCGACTTCTCTTTCATCGGCTCGGTTCTTTTTATTGGCTCGCCTCCTTTGCCGACTCAGCTCCTTTGTCGACTTTGCTCCACCATAGGCTCATATTCGTCGACTTAGCTCCTTTGTCGGTTTTACTTTGTCGACTCGGCTCCACCATCGACACTTCTTCGTCGACTTGGCTCCTTTGTCAGTCTCCTTCGTCGGCTTTTCTTCGTCAGTTCGGTTTTTCAAGAGTTGGATGCTAAGACGACTACTTCAAGATCAGGATTTTGGATTTTTCCTATTTTAGTGTCAACCCTTCCAAATGTAATGCTATTGCATACGCCTTGCATTTGTTTTGGGGAGGGGTGTTAAGAATATATTGTCTTATATAGATGATTACCTTATATAGGCTTTCCATATATATGATTGCCTTATATAGGCTTTCCTTTTATACCCTCATGTACTCTATATATTCTGGCCATTGGCTTCATATTGAATATAACATGTGCTATTTATAACAATTAAATTGAATGAAAAAGACATAATAATCTATATCAAACTCAGTAAACATGATAAGCCAATCAAACCATATGGAAGAACCAAGATCAGCAGGCAAGAAACACACCGGGTGCCATTCTCCTGTCAAAGAATTTGGACGGTCTCTACCACCACTTGGTGCTATCCATATTATCTGTGAACCGCCACTACATAATATCATAAAAGATAAGCATTATCTAGACCATGTAAGAAAACAATATAGATAATCTCAGGCAAAAAGTTATTTCAATTGAGCATATGTTTTCCTGAAATGAGAACAAAAGCCAACTTCATAATGGTGAACATAAAAAGATCGCTTACGAACCCATATAGTCAGCTCTTTAACTCTATGTGCATTTGACCACAATGAATAATCCTCATTGCGCTAGCACTAAATGCTAACTTTGACATCTTATAAAACAAACAATTCTACCATGTGTTTCACTAAAATTGTGAGTTCACTGTCACCAACTTATAGTACAAGCAGACAGGGTTAAACCTCCATGCCACAGAGACATATTATTCATAGGAAAAAGGATGGAAACTAACATGTCATTGCAAGGGAAGAATACCGTAAAAGCAAAGCCATTTCCTTCAGACTACGAGTATTTTCCCTCCTCTTCATCTCAACTAGTTCAGGGAAATCATTCATATGCTTTTTGGAGTACACACAAATGAGGTTTCTGATGGGAGAAAATGCTAAGCGACAAATCTATATTTTCCAGCAATAGGAGTAGAAGAAAGCAGAATGAACAATTCCGCATTATCATGTAAGTTTCAAGGGTGGAGAAAAAGACCTTCCCATGCTATATGGCTTGCAAAGAGGATCAGTAACAACCCTGTCGCCAGCAACATAAACCTATAGCAGACAGGGTATTGATGCCAACATGATTAGCTTATGATGACACACAAGTAGATTGATAGATGTTGAAAGAACTCCCTTACTATGTTTTCGCTAATCCATGGATTGCTTTTTTCAAGCAACAAGACAATAATTGCTGGGTCCGCTTCTGTCTGGTGGTTAGACATCAGAACAACATTATGACCCTACAATGACATAAAATAATTTTCAAAAAATATTTTGCATAAGAATCCTTCAGTAAACGATCTTTAAATTTTGGACTAAGAAGTATGTTAGGATAACTAATACAAGCACCTCACATCTAGTGCTTCCACAAGTAACAGAAGCAACTCAAAAATGGTGCCGAGGGCATATCTTGTGCTAACATATACTAAAAACACACTGCACTCTAAAACATAAGAATTGGTTCATGATGCCCTTTATATGCAAATCTTGTTTGCATCATTCCCTTCCAGCAAACATTCCTAAAGAATTCTCAAACGGGGAAAACAAAAGTATCAATTCTAGTGTGGCCTTTGGATGGTGCTACACATCTTACACCTTTACCTCCTGATATGTCGTTACTGGGTTACTAATACACAATGGTGGTCTGTGTTCTCCTTTTATTTCTAAAAAGATCGTGATGGTTTGCAATTACTAGAAACACACGGTCCTCTAAAACATAAGAGTTGGTTCATGATGCCCTTTATATGCAAATCTTGTTTGCATCATTCTCTTTCAGCAAACATTCCTAAAGAATTCTCAAACGGGGAAAACAAAAGTATCAATTCTAGTGTGGCCTTTGGATGGTGCTACCCATCTTACACGTTTACCTCCTGATATGTGGTTGCTGGGTTGCCAATACACAATAGTGGTCTGTGTTCTCCTTTTATTTCTAAAAAGATCGTGATGGTTTGCAATTACTAGAGCATTAAAGAGGTTCGGTGCTCAAAGAAGGTACTGATTGATAGTATACACTATAAATGAAACAAGAAATACAATGAAGGTTAGATGAATTAACCTGTTGGATCTTCTCTTCCATGTCATGGAAAATGGAAATGTTACCGACATAAGAGTTCCTGGGCAAATATAGTGAAAAAGTTAGCAAGATAAAGAAACCAAAGCAATAGGGTAAAGATCATTAAAACACACATGAATGTAGCAAGTCTCCTGGCATGTGATGGTAATAAAATAAACCAAAGTATGTTAATTAAAACCCCTGTTGTATTGGCGGAAGATATATCTCTGACTAAACCATAGTTAAAAACTAAAATAATTACTTGTTGCAAGAAAACGGAAGACATATCTTCCAGATCTGGAAATGCAGGTCAGACACTATACATTAAAGCATAGATTTGCTGGAATCTGTAAAAACTCTGTTTTATCGGTTTCAATAACTAAAATTGTGGTCTTCCGGTTCCCCCCATCTTCAAAACAATTAAAGCATAGATTTATCATTTTCATCTATACAGGACATCCTATGAAACCCATCAAACCAAAACCTGCAACAAAATGATGGAAATATCTGCGTAACGCATGTGGAAGTCATCAATATGCATTTTTGTTACAAACTGTGAAAGTGTGCATGCCATGATTGAAACAAAAAATGAAAGGGCCTTCAACAGTCTATGTTCTAGATAATTAATGCGCACCACATGGAAGGCATAATGTAACACGTTGTCCATATCAGTTTAAATGAATGGTATCCATGGAAAGTACAGGCACAGAGAACATCGTATGAAATTATTTCAACCAAAGCCTCCTAGATGTTCTCAGCTAAGATTTTTGCTTTACCTAAAATCTATCGGTGGCCTAATGTAGTTCTGACCAAACATGTAATAGTCGAATGGTTCTTTGACGGCTTTGTGAAAAGGTGGAAAGGTAAATGGATTCTGCAAAAGGATGAAGCTCGATTTAAAAGGGCATGTTGATTTTTTTATTTATTTATTAATAAAAGGGCAGGGCAATTGGGAAGGTAATGAGAATAGAAGGTATAACCTCTACATCCAACAGAACAGGATCAAATAAAGCGATCATGTTGGAAAGCATGATCTCGTATGCATTTGGATCTCCAGTTTGCAGGACCTGATAAGTGGAAACATTCATACGTCATGAGCCATTAAGGATCTTTAATTGTAGCAGACAGGGAATAGATATCTGACGTATTTACCGCATTCTTGTAATTGTAGTATAGCTCTTCCAGGTAGTTCGCAACATCTGCAGGCAACTTCCCTTTGTCCACCTCCTTTGTGATATGTAAAATGAGCTCTGCAGGTCACAAGAATCAACAAACTTATCAGTCTCCCTCCCGCATGCAATTTACCATAGTGATGCAAATCGAGTTAGCGTGAGTAGAGATCGTGCCGTGCCAGCCCACGGGCCGAGGGATCGGTCCAAACACAGCACGCGGCGTTGACGGGCCGTGCCGTGCCAGCACGGGTCCAACGAATTATAAAAAAAAAGAATAATTATAAAAACTCGAATGATGCAGAAAAACTTTTTAAAAATATATATATAAATAAAGAAAAGACTAAAAATATGAGATTAATTCAAAAATGAGACAAATAATTTGAATTAAATAATGAGCTTTATCGATGTTTGGCTGCCTCGTTAAAAACTTTGCCAAGTAAAAACTCAACACGAGAAAACCTTGGCAAAGAAAAAGAGTACGGCCTATAGCTCAGTGATACAAGAAAAAAGTGAAGATTACAATTATTCTTTCTGATTATCTAGATAAAGATTTTCGAACATCTCCGCCAACTCAGAATTTTCTGCAGTATGTTGAGCTCGTTGATCAGCTTGTTCCCAATCTTTCACAGTAAGAAGTATTTCCACCATCTCACTTGTCAGATTTGTTCTTCTCTCCTCGATTATTCTTTCGGATAGACTAAAAGCAGACTCCGAAGAAACCGTGGAGACAGGAACTGTTAACACATCCCGTGCTAGTATGGAAAGCACCGGACATGTTATCTTGTGCTCGTGCCACCACTGCAAAATGCTGAAGTCCTCCTCTTGCTTCTCTTGGTAGTTGACAGTGTCGCTGTTGAGATAGGCAGCTAGCTCCCCACCACTTGATGTGTCCGCACTTGTCGTTGATGTAGTCGAACTCCTTGAGGAAGAGCCACCTGTATCACATATCTTCCCAACGCTGTTTTCTTCTTACCTGTTGTGGGTGCTGGTGGAGGTCGCTGCATGCGAACTCCAACAAACTTCCGATCGTACTTATCATAAACTTCAGATAAGTTAGCACATACATTTGAAAAATAACTGGAATAATCAGTACCTACCGCATCACTTAAAAGTGGGAGAACATTAGAGAATCCTCGAACTTTAGCTCTAGGATCTAAAATAAATGCAAATGCATATAACATAGCAATTTCTTGCCAATATTTCAAAATTTTAGTTTTCATAGCATAAACAGCTTCCCGCAATATATTATCATTTTTGTGGCTCTTTAAGTGGGTAGCAATTTCTAAAATATGATGCACAATTAAAGGAGAGGTTGAATAATAAACTCCAGATAAAGCAACAGTGGAATAAAAAAAAGTTCTAAAAATGAAAGCAAGTATTTAGCAACATACCAATGTTGCTCTGTGAGTACCGGTTGACCATCCCGTGTACGACAGTGCGTGTTAATAAAAAACAGAAAATATGCTCTCATATGGTATGACATTCTTAAGCATCAAGTAAGTAGAGTTCCATCTAACAGGCATATCCAAACCAAACTTACGCGGACGCACATTCATTGCAATACAATAAGTTTTATATGCTGCTACTCGTTGATTAGAATGACTTAAGAAAGATATTACAGTGCGAAAAGGTTCGATATACTGAATTAACCTCTTTAAACCAGATTTAACTATAAGATTAATAATATGGCAAGCACAACGCTGATGTAATAAGAAAGATTCAGCATATGAATTGAAAAGCGGAGTAAGTATGTTCATGTCAGAAGTATTTGCGGAAGCATTATCTAATGTTATTGCAAAAATCTTATCACTAAGGCTAAAATCTTTCACAACTTTTACAATACAATCAGCAATATTTTCACCAGTATGTGCTACATCAATTAATTTAAATCCTATAATTCTCTTTTCTAGTTGCCAATCATCGTTTACATAATGAGCAACTACACTAAGGTAATCCTCTTTAGCTCTACCACTCCATATATCAGATGTCAAAGACACAGAAAAAGTACAGATACTAAATTTTTCTTTTAGGTTATTGTGACAATTATTATAATATTTAATCAAATCTCTAGTTGTTTCTGTCTAGAAACTGCAGAAAACCTAGGATTATGAGCGGTCCTAATATAGCTTTCAAACGTAGCTGACTCATCAAAGTTGAAAGGAAGATCTTGAGAAGCGATTAAATGACAAGGAGATTCACGAGCTACATCAGGATTGTAGTCCCAGTTACGTACTGTACCGTCGGGGTTGTACTGCAGCTGCGTCTGTCTCGAAGCCATTCCCGCTTTTTTCTACAGCTGTTAGCATGCCTCTTCAAGTGCCCCGTTCCACCTAAAGATTTTGCAGTTAATTTATGCTTGCAATATTTTCAAATAGCATACCTGATCTGGACGTTGTTTGATGTCTCAAAAATCTGGTCGAAATCTTCCCAGACTCCCGATGTACTGCGTCTTGTTCTTTTCGCCCCGGTGCTTGCCGACGCAGTAGCACTTGTAGAGCCTGAAGATGGCACAGCTCCTGCAGCTTGTTCGGCATATGATGCAAGAAACTCTTCAGGTGAAATACCGAAATCAAAAACTGGGAACGACGGAAAATCCCCGGGCTCCATAAAGCAAACTACCAGAAATAATGACGATATTAATACTAAAATATGATTTAAAATACTAAAAAAATGAAAAAATAAATCAAAATTATCACCTTGATTTCTTTACAGAAGCCGAAAGCCGAATTTCGAATTTTTGGATTTTTGACAAAACTATTTTTAATTTTGCCAAATTACCACTAAGAGCAAAAGAATTTCCACAAGAGAATGATTAGAAGAGAATGCAAGATTGTTGGTATGGAAATGTGGAGGGGGCAGCCATCTATTTATAGGAAAAAATTCGGGATTTTTTGATTTTTTGGATTTTCTTTGAATTTTTTAAGTCTATAACGGCTATAAACGGCTATTTTTTTTAGGTATTTGTTTTAAACGGGTTGTGCTCGTGCCGTGCCGGGCCCGACCGTAAATGGGCCGTGTTGTGCCGTCTCGCCGTGCCGCACCTTCGGCCCAAGCACGGCACGGCGGGATGGGCCGTGCCGGTAAGGCCCGTTTAGCTACGGTCGTCGCGGGTGCTCGGTAGGCGCCTGATCTTGTGTCGCGTCTTGCGCCGGCCCATCTGGCCATCTCTAGACCAAGGTTAGAAAATTCGGCGATTTTTTGCCAAAATCTCGGATTTCGGACCCCTACGAGATTGGAAATACTAGTCAAATTTAAAATTTTGAAAAAAATTTGAAAATGCTAATATAGTAATTTCAGTAATTTCAACGAAATTTAGGGTAAAACCGCTGAAATTTCAGCATAATTAACCGGTTTTACAAATTTTATGGTCGTATTTCACCGGAATGGCATGAATAACATATAAGAAAATGATCTTCAATGATAATTTGTCCAAAAAGTTAATTTTTGAGACATTTTAAAGTTTCAACAAAGACACTGTCAGAATTGTATAAAATTTAGGAAGCCTTTTCATGATATGAAAAATTTAT
Organism: Otatea glauca; assembly: GCA_036346275.1. NCBI lineage: Eukaryota > Viridiplantae > Streptophyta > Magnoliopsida > Poales > Poaceae > Otatea > Otatea glauca. The sequence continues at coordinate 220,334 of CM070729.1, forward strand.
GGTACCATAATAAGACACCTAGGATCGTACATCAAATTTTTGAAAATATTTTAACTTCGTTTGTTATGTTTGAAAAATAAAAAAACAGAATTAGCATAAACAAGGCAGTAACCGTGTTAGAATTTTATAAATTTCTTCATATTTTATAATCACCTTAAATTTTTATGAGAAGTTAATAATTCTCCCATAACCCTTCTTTAAAAGTTTCAGAAAATTTTAACCTGTTTTGGCTACTCAATCAAAAATTGTAAATGGTATAAATATGCGCTCTGAAGTCCGAAAACTGTCAAGTACCACATTCACATTTCTTGGGAATTTTTTTATGTTTGATCATGATCTCAAAATTTTATGAGAATATAATTGATTCTTTCCAACTATGTACAAATTTTTTTATAATTTTTGCATTCTCGAAACTATTCTAAAAAATGTAATGTGAAGTAGCACTTCCACATTTTTTGAGATTTTTTTATGGTTGATCATGATGTCAAAATTTTATGAGAATATGATCAATGCTTTACGAATATCCAAAAAAAATTCCATAATTTTTTCATACTTATAACTATTGAAAACAAAATTTGAAAGGAAACATCGTGGCTAGGATTTGAACCCAGGACCTTTTGTTTGCTAGCCTTAACATCTACCACTAAGCTAGAGTTATTGCTGACTTTTAGGTCTGAGAATTAAGCGCTTTGCCTTTGCTTCACAAAGACACAGACCTCAATTATTGCTCTTTGCTTTACAGAAGAGACACAGACCTCATTTCACACGCGTCCACTGTTCATTCCTTTTCACTTTCCTCTGGTTCTCTGCCTCTCCAAGCACAAGCGACTGCGTCTCTCTCGAATCCGGCTAGATTTCGGCCAAATCCGGGCAAGTTCGGGCCTCTGCAGCAACATTTCGGCCAGAAGGAGCGAAATTTCGGGCCTCTGCAGCGAAATTTCGGCCGAATCACAAAATCGCCAGTAAGTCAGTTTTTTTGACAAAACTTGATTTATTTTCGGTTTAATTCTTGTATTCTAGTCTGTAGAATGAAGATGAAGAAAGCTTCTTTGTGTATTATATTAAAGTACATCGCTTCAAAAGCCTGAACATGTAACACATTCTCAATATCTGTTAAGGCTTCACTGGACTCAATGTCATTGACCTTGTTCCTCAGCTAACTTCCAAGACAAAACTTAATAGCAGCATTTCCTGATTCATGTAATAGCAGAGCAAGGTAATGGTATATGTCGAATTTGATCGGCAACAAAAACATAAGAGCTTAACAGGTTGATGTAATGAGAAACCAACTAGGATCCAGTACAATGCCAAGATAGCAAAAGCAAGAAATTACCAAGTTCTAATGAGTCATGAACCCTGAAGCCATATTATTCTAGTCTGTACTTCTAGACAAAGCAACATGAATGAGTTCTTTCTAATCTGTACTTTTTTGGGCTAATGTAACCAAGTATTGTATGTTCTTGCATTAAAAAATATTTCATGATGTAGTCATGAGTTATGAGCCATATTATTTTGTTCTTGCAGTAAAAATATTTCATGATTTAGTAACCAAGTACAAGCAACTTAACAGTCTGTAATACAATCCTTTTAATTTTATCTCATTGCCTCATTGGCATCTCCTATGTTCCATTGCAGGCTCTCATGATGGCAGATCGTGAGGGTACCGTATGGGAGCACGGGGAGCGCATCGGCCCTGGGTCGAAGTGTAGCTACTGTAGTTATGTTATGAAGGGTGGAGGGGCGACTCGTTTGAAGCAACATCTGGCTGGCCGCGCTGGCGATGTGTAGGCCTGTCCCAGCGTGCCTAAAGTGGTTAGGCAGGCTATGCTCACGGACCTTCGTGGATGTCAGGAGAAGAAGAAGGAGAGGGAGGAGGAGCGCCTCCGTAAGGAGGAGGCTTGCGACGACTGGGCCACCTTGGGTGATGAGTACCGTACCGAGCAGGAGCAACTGAAGATGGCCTTAAGAGCCTCCAAAGAAGAGGCCTACCTCAGAAGCCAAGGTTTGACCCCAGGTTCGAGGTCCGGGAGTGCTGCTGGGAGGACATCGGTCCAATCCACTCTCAGCAGAATATTCGGGAGGAGCAAATCAAGACAAGGAAGCCATGCATCCATTGATGTTGACCTTGCACGGAGCAGCGCCCCGCAGCAACCCCGTATTAACACTGCATTCAAGCAGAGGGGAAGGAATAAGTTAGGAAGGGCATGGGCCAAGTGGGCTAATGCTAATGCAGTTCCAGGAAGGAAGGTCGAGTGTCCATATTTCACAGGTACAAAATGATTGTATGTTTGTAAGTTAGAACTTGTGTGATGATTGTACTAATTTCTTATACCCGCAATGAACAGGTGTAATCAAGCTAATGCAGGAGCTAGGCCCAAGTGTTCGTCCACCACGGGGCCACGAGATAGATGGGAAGTACCTGGATGAGAACAAGCAGGAGATACTGCAGTACCTGCGAAAGTTTAAGGACGACTGGGCCGTGTTTGGTGTTACAATCATGTGTGATGCTTGGATCAGACCTACTCATCAGAGTATCATCAACTTCATGGTGTATTGCAATGGGGTCATGTTCTTTCATAAAACTATCAATGCAACAGGTACTACCATCAGTTTAGTTTTTACTCTTCTATACCACCGTGAATGACACACGTACTTCCATCTGGCTTGTTCTTTCATAGGCAAGGTCCAGAATCACAATTACCTGCTACGTGAGATAACAAAGGTTGTGGCTGAGGAGATTGGGGCAGAGCATGTCATGCAGGTGGTTACTGACAACGGTGCCAACTTTAAGAAAGCATGCCATATGTTACGAGTACAGTACCCACGAATTATATGGTAGCCATGCTTGGCACACACTGTGAATCTTATGCTGAAAGACGTGTGTGATGACCCAGAAATCAGAAAGGTTGTGGGAGAGGCCAAGAGGATTTGCAGATTCATGTACAACCACAAAAATCTGCAAGCACAGATGCGGCAACATATTGGGGGAGAGTTGGTGAGGCCAAATGCCACTAGGTTTGGCACGACCTTTATTTTTTTGGATAGCTTCAACAAAAAAGGAGAAGTTCTAGCAGCAGATGACACATCCTGATTGGGGCAGTAGCAGGTGGGCTACGATGGAGGAGGGCAAGTACGCATATGACCGCATCCTGAACAGGGAGTTTTGGGAGTGGATGGAGTGGTCTGTTGTGGATGTAGAACCCTTGTACAGACTATTGAGGTTTGCGGATCAAGATAAGTTACCAACGATCAGTGGTGTCATGATGCAGTACGCGACTGTACGAAATGAGTATAACAACCGCTTGCGGGAGCACGGAGAGTATTAACGGATGTTCTTGCAAGTCCTGGAAAAGAGGTTTACCGAAATAAGGGAAACCACATTCGTGCAAGCAGGTCAGTGAAATTAATATGTTCAGTTCTCTTATGGTAACTACGCAATGTAGGGATTTGTTATGCTCACTATACAATGATTTATGCATCGCAGCCTCCGTGCTTGACCCACGATCTCGGTTCTCCTACAACATATGCAACACTCTGCAGTACATGGGAGCACTCTCTACTGCACTAGAGATTATGGCTAATAACGACCATACCGTGGTGCAGGCCATATGGGAAGTTGATGTATACCGTCTTAGAAGGGGACGGTTTGCCACCCAGCTTGCACAGTCCAGTGCCGTCGATGAGCGCATGACAGCAGGTAAATACGTAATTTCAGTTATTTCTACGATGTTGTTTACAACTGAATGGCGATCTTTTCTTTTATCGTATTACCTGCAACTCAATGGTGGATGGCGTTTGGAAATGAGACACCGACTTTGCGAAGTTAAGCTGCGGTTAGTGTCACAAAGATCGCGGCGTCGTCAAGTGGATGCGAGCGCAATTGGAGCACATTTGCCTTAGTGCACATGCAGCTTAGGAACCGATTCAGTTATGCAAAGCTGCAACAGCTTGTGTTCGTGCTCTACAACCTGCGACTTTGCTTACGGGACTACGAATCCACCCGTGATGCTCAGGACGAAGACCCACTCGATAGGCTCATTGAGAGTGCGATGCATCCTGATACTGACCCTATGGCAGAGTGGTTCGACCTGTGTAGGTCTGGTGGAGAGCCCCTATTGAACGAGGACAGTGGGATTGATTCACCTCTCCCAGCGAGATTCGTCGTAGACTCCATTCCGCCAGAAGAGATGAATAAGGCCACAGGCAACTAACATAATTATTTTCCATTCTACTTGTGCATCATGTATATTGAAACCTCACAACGATGTTAATATTTGTAAGATCGATGATGCCGACTAGAGGGGGGTGAATTGGCGGTTTTAAAAATTCTTCTCACTAAATACACACTTTATTTATCTCTATGTCAAAACCTAAACAATAATCAATGCGGAAGCGACAAACTAAGGTTTTGACAAATTAAAGCCTAAATCAACTAGGCTTACTAAGTGCACTAGCTAATTATGTCTCTACTAAAGAATATACAATCCTAAAGACAATCAAGCAGTTTAATTCTAGGAATGTAAATTGCAACAATGTAAATAGAGAATTGAAAGCAAACATAAGGAGACACACCGATGTTTTACCGTGGTGTTCGGAGACTTGCCGATCTCCCCTAATCCACGTTGAGGCAAGCCCAAACCACTTTGGACCGGCTCCACGAATTGAGCACCCGCCTCGATTCCACTAGTGGTAGCTCTTTCCCCCTCCGGGTAGGCGAGCTCCGACCTTCACAACTTTGTCGGGCCTTCTCACAATCTCCTTGAGAAGGTCACCGTGCACGACGCCTCCACACGCCGTCTAGGTGTCGGCAAACACCAAGAGTAATAAGCCAAGCCCTCTAGCTTCAACCTCACCAAGCGCAACACATGCACAAGGATGCTCAATCCTTCTCTAGATGCAACACATGCAACTAGAGGCTTCTCTCCTTGCTCACAAAGTGCAACACATGCACAATATGGAGAAGAGGCTCACACTAGCTCAAGAGAAAGCAAATCAACACCAAAGAGATTCTACTCAAGAAACTCTAAATCAAATTAATCTCAAATCACTCAAATATAGCTCTATGAGCTCTTGGGGTTTTGCTCTCACAAGAATACCTCAAATGGGTGCTAGAACAGCCACAAAACCCTCCTAGCTCGGCCCCTTTTATAGCCCCTCAAGAAAACTAGCCGTTGGAGGGTGAAATGAGGTAAAAACGCAGCAAACCCGGTGCTACCGCCCTACTAGGGCTGGTAGCACCGGCCTTTAGGCCAACGATCACTTCTGTGCATTAAAAACACCAAAAACTAGCCGTTGCTACAATACCCCGGTGCTACCGCCCATCTAGGACCGGTAGTACCGGCCATTTCCACCAAAAAACACTTCTCTGGAGTTTTTACACCGCCTCTGGGCCGATAGTACCGCCCCGGGCGGTCCTACCGCCCATCTGGGGCGGTGCTACCGCCCATCTAGGGTCGGGCGGTGCTACCGCCCATGTAGGGGCGGTGCTACCACTGTCAGAGCCACTAAAACGCTCATAACTTTTTACTCCGAACTCCGATTTAGGTGATTTTTGATTCTATGCGAAGCTTATCATGAGTGCTACAATCTCCATCCATTTTAAAGATTTAAGCAACCATAGATATTTTTAAATATCACAAAAATAGAGACTCTAATGTAGTCATTCAAGTCTAAAATCTGATTTCTCGAAATCCCTTACATAGACTTGATTAAGAGCATGACTGCAAGCTAGAGGGAATAAAATAAGATCAAATCTTATGCCATTTGGTGATCAACTCATGATCAAAACAATTTGCAAAACATATTTGCAAATAAACCGAGAACCCATGAGATCAATCCTTTAGCCATGTAAGGATCAACACATAATCCCGACACTTTGCAAAACACATTTGCAAATGCCAACGCATGCTCTAGGATCAAAACCATAACCTCTAGATTATTTGCAAATAGAAAAAACATAAACTTTACTCAGCCTTGTGATGATCAACACATGATCAAATCACAAGCTAAAACACCGATGCATGAGCTCTCACCTTTTGCAACATATGCAAAACTTAGCTCTATGCAAAAACCATATAAACCAAATTACATGAGCTATCTCCTTTTTGCAACACATGCAATTCCATAGCTCCATGCAAAAACTAAATCGATTAAGATTCAATAAGAAGCAAGCATGAGCTCCCTTATTTGCAACACATGCAAATACTTAGCTCATGCAAGAACCAAATAGAGAGTGAGCTCGAGTGAACCGGATTGAGTTCATCAACACATGATGAAGCTCAAGTTATAATACTTAACCCCTCTTAATAGTACGGCACCTAACTAGCAACCCGGTCTCCCATCCAAACACTGAGACCGGTAAAAGACTAGGAACACATCTTTAGCCCTAGCTAGTTATACCTTTGCCTCTAGCACATCCATTTGGAGCTTTTATGATTTCCATCATCTTCTCTCCAAGTCGGGATCTTTGTCTTATTCATCAACACATGATGAACTCTCCTTGTCTTAGCTTCGGGATCCTCTCTTGATGCTCATCAACACATGATGACGTCCTTTTCCCGTTCATCCATCTCAAACTTGCACTTAACCTATTTCAAACTCATTGAAAGTGTTAGTCCAAAACACATGGTTGTCTCAATCATCATTGCACTCCCTTAACACATAATGGATGCTCCCAAGATCCTTTGATCTTTTCTTTTGATGATTGACCACAACCCAAAGACAAATGATTGAAAGATTAATTGTGTCTTGAGTATACTAATGCAACTAATGCTTCATATACACAAGAACTTTCGATTGCCCTAGGATCAACAAAGTGAACTATCAACACATGACTAGTTCTTTGTTGATTGAATGGCAACCGAACACAATTTAAATTGTCATGAAAATTGTGATGAGTATATATTAACTACACAAGTTTCATATACTCAATTCGATAGAATCTAAAAGTAATGATCCAATTTATATGGAGTGGTAGAAAGGGATCAGTACTCTTAAGACCATTAATTATAGAATAAACTCCGTTAGATGTGTGCATGCAAATAATTGAACTTGAATCAATATGCACATATTCAATTTTTGATTGCTTTGGAGTTTATCCTATATTGCCATGAGTATACTACAACTACACACGTTAAATATACTCAAGGGGTTGTTTCAAAGTAATGATCCTTGATATAGAAAGATGAATTAGATCAATACTTTGAAACTTCAAGATTTAAGCATGAACTCCCCCTAAATGTGTGCATTCATGTATATATGGAGTTGAAACATTAATGCACATCTTGAGGTCTAAATAACGGTAGAGTTCATCATTTAACATGAATCCAAAATATGAATTAAGATATCGTAAAATGAATATGAGTGCATACCTTGGGTTTTCCATTTTCCAATGAGATGAGACTAATCAAAGATATACTCAATAAAAGAGTTAGTCTCATAAAAGATTTGTCATTAATTAACAATTGAAACTAATCAATATTATTATTATCAAAAGAGTTAGTCTCAATACTAGATTTGTCATTAACACCAAAACCAACTTAATGGAGCTTTGAACTTTCAATATTACTTTCAATTGGCCATAGGCGGGAAGAATCTCTCAGATTGGGCCGAGTTCGCGGTCGGTGACACGCACAAAGGGAAGAGAAAGCGTGCTAGCAACACCGACGACGACCACACACTGGCAGGAGCTTTAGGCGGTTTGGAGAAGTTATCGGGGAGCCAGCCTGCCAAGGGAAAAGGAAGAGAGCTAGTTGATGATGAGCCTGTTGTCGGCAGCGATGACGAAACAGAAACTCCGGATAATGAGCAGAGCCTTAGTAGTGGTTCAACGACAAAGTCGGACTCTCCCTGCGATGATGGAACAAAAACTGATCAGTATACCATGCGCTTCCGTTCACAGCTACAATCTCCACCAACATCACAACATGGGGTTAGCCTCTCGAGGAGGGGCTCACAGAGGCAGACCCGTAGTAAGGGGAAAGGCACGTCGAGTGGTGTGGGTGAGCGACAGGAAGCACAACCACAGGATGACGCAGGCTCATGGTATAGCAGTCAGTCTTCCAGCCATTTGGGGTTCTCAACTAAGCATAGTGGGTATGGTTCAATACCCTATGGAGGAGATCAGGGTGCGTATGGTTACAGACAAAGTGTTGATGGATCTAGCATGTCTTATTGTTTGACTACACCGATCCATCGCCGATCCGTCGCGCGGCACTCATTTGTTATTGTCGGTATCTTTTCGGTCAGAAACCTAGTGCCTGGGAGTTTCATTACGAACATTGGAAGTCTGCCTGGCTACCACGGGACATGACCTGGGAAGAATACAAGCAACAACATGAGAGGAGGTATCACGAGATCATTATCGACAACGCGGAGGTGGAGTTTCAACCACAGGCGTACTACTACTCTTAGGTACGTCATGCAAATATATATTAATTTTATTCTCATATGCAGAGGTCTCTCAAAGGCTTAGCATTTGTTAGTACACTTGAAGAATTAATTAGACCCTTTTCGTTTGAAGGTTAGAGTGACCAAAATTTTATACGAACATTAATTTTACATCAAGATCATCTACCAAAATTTTCAAAAATTTCTAACGTGGTTAAAACCATTTTTCATTTTATTTGAATGTGTCGGTACGCCTTTTAACAGGACAGTAGCACTTTTCGAATTTTCAAAAATTCATGAAGCTTGATAATCATCTGAACATTTTGTGAGAACATTAGTTATGGATCATAACCATGCACAAAATTTTTTAATAGTTTCTAACTTAATTTGTACCATTTTTCATTCGGATCAAACTTGTCGGTCAGTGTTTTATCAAGACAGTACCACTCTTTGAATTTTTAGAAATTCCTCAGATGTGATAATCAGTTGAAATTTTTGTGAGAACATAAGTAATATGTCAGGAACCTAAAAAAAATTCAAAATTTTTCATTAGCGTTTGGACCACTTTTCTGCCGATGCAAAAAGCATGCAATTTTGGGTATTTCGCCCGAAAATTCAGGTTTTTTCGCCGGATTTCGGGATTTTTCGTTACTACATGGACCGGATTTGAATTTTCAAATTCAAATTTCGTCTGTAATTTTTCCAAAATTTCAGCGAAATCTCACGATCCGACTAGAGACAAAATTTATTCCAAAACCGAATTTTCAAACCTCGGGATGGATCGGTGGGTGTAGGTCTCATTGGTTTGGCACCACCGCACCGCTCTAGTGACTAGTGAGTATCTCCTTTTATTTTTTTGCACTCACGTCCCTGTCATTCATTCATATTGTCTTGCCTCCAGCTCTACTTTCTCTATCTATGTATTCCTGCCTGCCTGCCTACGACCGTACCGTAATGCATGGTTCACAAAGTCGATGAAAATCGGTCGGATTTCGCGAAAACCGGGCTTGCCGGGCCGGTTCGGTATTAAAAACCGATTCAAATTCAAATTCAAAAAATTTGAAAAAATTTATTTGACGTAAACCGGTCGAAAATCGGTGAAAACCGCTCGATTTTCGATGGAATCGAGCGAAAATCGCTCAAAAATCGGCTCTAAGGAACATTCACTTGGTCTGTCGGTTTTCGACCGGTTTTCGATTTCTTTTGAATTTTTTTCTATTTTTTTTATTTCTTAACTCTTTGGTTTCTGACGATTTTCGAGCGATTTTCTGCTCGGTTTTTCTGATTTTCAAATTTTGGTTTTCGAACCGGTTTTTCAAAATCGGTTATGTGAACCCTGCCGTAATGAATCAATCAATCGTTTGCTTTGCTTTGCTTGCTCCATGAAGAAATAGAAAAACAAGAAAATTGGGTCCGGTTTTGATACCACCAGAATTGATGGATCTTCGAAAAAAAATACCACTCAAGGCAAAGGCAAAGGCAAAGGCAAAGGCAAAGGCATCCGGAATCCAGGGTAGGTAAAAAAAAATGGAGACGGCTGCTGCTGCGGCTGGGCCAGAGACCGTTGACCGACCGCCCGATGCTCGCCATTTTGCTTACGGCGCAAGAAAGGAGGAGGCCCAGAGCAACTTGGGACCCACATGTCGGCGGGAAAAGGATAGGTGGGTGGGCACGACAAAGGCCCAATAATTCCACCGGCGCACGCCCCTCCCCTCCCCTCCCCCGCCGCCAAGGTCTTCTCTCTCACCTCACCTCACCTCACCTCACCGGAGAAGGAATCGCCAGCGGCCACCGCCCCCCTCCTCCCGGGGTTAAAGCGGGGTCCGGAGGGGAGTCGTAGGGGGGAAGAAACACGTGCTGGGTCGGGAGAGATGAAGCGCTCGACTTCGTCCACCGTGTTCCCTGCTGACACTGCTGCTAACCCTAGGTAACCATCCGTCGGTGGATCCATCTGTCGATCCGTCTGGATCTACGTGTCTGCCTGACTCTTCGCTCCTGATGATGATTCTACCATATTTCTATGTTCGATCTGGAGAATTTTCTCTTCTTTTGGAACAACTACCTGTGGTTCATCTTAGAATTTTGTGGGGGCGATCGAGGAACCGATTGCTGGGGACTTCACTGTAGTAGATTTAAGATTCCCCAAGTGGATTCCCTGTATGCTTGACTTGTTAAATTTGAAATTTTGGGGCTTCTGATGGGAATCCTGGTGAATTTTCCGTTACCTTCTCTCGAGCCGGTTTCATTTTTCCACGCTTGTGGTGGGCTTGCGATGGGGAAACAACCGAGTGTAGTAGATTCCCCGAGGTGTCATTTCTGTCAGAATTCTGGTTAATTTTACGTTACGTTGCATATGTCTTTGTTAGTTTGTGTGATCGCCTGTTTCGAATATTTGCTTTATTTCTTGCCTTTGTTAGTTTGTGTGATCGCCTGTTTCGAATATTTGCTTTATTTCTTGCCTTTGTTAGTTTGTGTGATCGCCTGTTTCGAATATTTGCTTTATTTCTTAGGCATATTTTCGCCCTCTCTGTTCAGGGACGTCGAAGAATAAATATGTTACTTCAGGATGTTAAAGACAAAATATTTTCAAATTTATTCGTTCGATTAGTCAAAGCACCATGTTCTAAAGATTAGCTACGTATGATTTTAGGTGCGGAGTGTCTAGCCCAGGGTTCACAAAACCGAATTTCGAAATTCGCGGTACGAAAACCGCAAAAACCGCTCGAAAACAGTCAAAAACCGAAGGGTTAATAAATCAAATTTTTTCTGAAAAATTCCAAAAAAATAGAAAAACCGCTGCCAACTGGATGTTCATCGCAAAACGGTTTTTGACGAAAACCGCGGTTTTTGACAAAAACCGAGCGCATAAATTTTTTCAAAATTTTTAAATTTTTAATTTTTTTTTTGAATAGACCGGTTTACCGAACGGTTTTTGATTTCAAACCTCAGTGGTACGCTCGAAAACCGCGGTTTTCGAGCGGTTTTCGTCGGCTTTGTGAACCCTGGTCTAGCCTTCATCCGGATGTTTTGTTTCTTACAAACATCCAAATTTTAGACCTTTAGATCAAAGTATCAAACCATCTATCAAAACACAATCCCACCTCCCTTCACGTCTTACGGATCTCACCACAGATCCAATGCTCCAAAATTTGGATGTTTTTTTGCTAAGAAAACGTCCGGGTGATGTTTATCAAAACCCTTTTTGGTGATGGGGAAGAGAGAGAAGGAGGAGAGGGAAAAGTGTTGTCTGACAGACGGTTTTAGACTGTTTGTACCATTGTATAGACAATCTATCAATTTTACGAGAGGTTATTACATACGACTATATAGACAATTCATTGTATGAGATGTCTTTAAGCCTGTATATAGATGATATGGAGGTGTATTACAGACAACGACTGTTTATATCACTGTACATGCTCTTATATCTCTCTGAATACCTGCAACATACCCGCCTACCCTTGTTAGGGCATGTACAATAGTTCACAGTCAGTTGTCTATAAAAGATGCCACGTAGGATTTTAAGTGACGTGGAGGAGAGAGAGAAGAAGGAGAGAGAAAGCTATTGTCTAGTATTTAATAGACAATTTTATATTTTGTGTACCATTGTATAGACAGTCTGTTAATTGAATAAGAGACTATTACAGACAAATATATAGACGATCCATTGTATGAGTTATTTTTTAGTGCTGTCTGTAGATGATATGGAGATGTATTATAGACGGCTGCCTTCTATACCACTGTACATGCCCTTAGTCGATTGGCCGTTTTTTCATGGGAGGAAGTTATTGCGCAATCACACCAAAAGAGAACTCCACATTGAAATACTGTTGTCGTTGTTGTCTGTACTTATCATCTAGTTCATCATGCTTAGTGTAGCACAAACTATGTTTAACTGCTGGGAACAATGTGAAGTGATCGTTTGAGCAATCTTTGACTTGCATTTCTGGTGTACTCTTGATTTGAAGTATGCTAGCATTGCATTTTCACATCGCTTACAGATATCTGCTAATTTTCCTTTTCAGGACCACTTTGCTTTTGCCTCTCTCCGACCCGACTCTTTTTGGTTTTTTCATTATTGATAATGAAGTTGAGTATATTCAGAAGCTTCTCTGTTAGCTTAGTGTGAATAGTAGAATTGTTGGGGTTTAGTTTGCTAGAAAGAATTAGTCTCTTGTTGGTGTTCATTTCTGTTAGCAACGATGGCTGCGATGAACGAAAAGGTGTTGGGTAAATGTGGAAGGAACATAGGTAGCCTCAAAAGAAAGCGGGACAGCCCCGCTGCATATTACGCTGATGCCTGCCGCACCTCTGAATTGCATCAGCGTCCTGCCGACAACTCTGCTATTAGGTTGTATGTTGATGAGGATGAGAAGGCGAACATCGCATGCCACTTAAACAAGCAGATTTTACAGGGCTATCAGAATTTCATGACTAGTGCATTGCCGAAGCGTATCCTGCTCCGCCAAGGTGGTGACTGGAAAGATTTTCCAGAAAACATCATCAGGCTGGCCCAAGTGGATTTCAAGACAAAGAAGACAATCACTGAAACAGGATATCAGGGCCAGCTATTTTTGCTGGATTTTGTTCACATGACGTTCATAGACTCGAAGACAGGTCTTCAGAGGCCGATAGCCTGGGTTGATGAGAATGGAAAACGCTACTTCCCAGAATTATTTATTGAAGATCATATATTATATAGGAAGAAAGATTTTGGCAATGGAGATCATGTGTACATTAGTGTTGAGCCTAATGGGACACTAGAAATGAATGTCCAGTTCGAAACATCAGAAAGCTCTGCAGAAAGCTCAAACTTTGAAGCTAGTACTGAAGATGTTTCCAGTGCTAAGAGAGTTAGGGCTGAGAAGAGCCTCATGGGTAAAAAATATGGTGGTGTTGGAGAAACTATTGGAGAAAATGAGCCACACAATTTGTCTCCTACAGCCTTCAGTTCTGTACCACATCAAGATAAGCAGGGTGGGCAATCATGTGCTCAACGAGCTAGTGCTGCTGTGCAGAAATTGTTGCTGCAGGGGATGGGCAGTGTTATTGGTTCCAAGGACATCATTGGGATCGACAGAACGCCATTACTGGATAATTGTAGAGAAGTTCGTTATAGTCTTTTCCAAAAGCAGGTGGAGGTTACTAAATGCAAGCGTGGCAACGCAAATGTCCGCTATGCCTGGCTCGCGTGCTCCAAAAGCGCCGTGGATGAAATGATGTTGAATGGCGTCCTGAAAGTTAAGAAGCCCGTTAGGTGTCCAGCCTATGGAATTGGCACACTCCTTGCACCAGCCAATTGCTCCAATACCTGGTATAGTCCTGATCTATGAATCATCCCTTGAGCAAAACTTAATGGTTATTATGGACACTAAAACCTGTTATCCTCACATATATTATCTTATCATGTTTATTATTTTACTTTTAGAAATAGTTGCTCACATGTTGCCGGAATCATTTATTTATTTATTTTACATGTTGTTCACATGTTTTTAGATGGCAACATTAAATTATTGTTCCATATATTTATTTTCATTTCTAGCAATTTTTTCTTTTCCTAACCATTGCAAAAATCAATATTTGTATTACTTTCTGCAGTGTGAATTACTCTGATGTTGATGAAAATGGCATTGTCCATATGATGTTGTGCCGTGTTATTATGGGGAACGTAGAAATAGTTCACCATGGATATAAGCAGCACCAGCCTAGTAACGAGTATTTTGATAGTGGTGCAGATGACCTTAAAAACCCGCAGCATTACATTGTATGGGATATGAATCTGAATAGTCACATCTATTCTGAATTTGTAGCCACCATCAAATTGCCTTCTAAAACCAAAGGTAACTAATCGCAACTACTATGTCATTTTTAAATTTTTATTTAGCTTTGTGCAATTTGTAATCTTTGGCAATCCCAAATTTTCGTATGAGCTAGCGTTTTTGTTCTGTGCCAGATTCCCTCTTCGCACAAGAAGATGGTCACAATTCATCTGATGTTTCACTGGTCTTGAGTTCTAGTTTGCCTGACAGTGTTTCACAGGTAAGATACTTTACATTGGGAGTTAATAAGATGCTGTCACACTAGTCAACTTCTGTTATCGTACAGACAAGTTCCACTGTTGGAGCAGCAGCAGCATGCAGTAATTCAGATTGAGTGACTTGACAACAATTGTCTTGTGCTTGTGTTATGAGATTAGAACTTCAAGCTGACTGTATTCTTTATCTTTGATAGAAACCTTCAAATATGATAAGTTTCCTGTTAAAACCATGCTATGTCACTTATGTTGGGGTGAGTTAAAGCATCAGTTAACAACATCCTTCCATGCACAAACAGGACATGAACCTTCAGGCATCTCCAGCATTGGGAGGTCAATGTGAAGCCCCCATGCCAGGAGATTTGATGGAAAGGGCTCCAAGCTCACCTTGGATGCCTTTCTCCATGTTGTTTGCAGCAATTTCAACCAAAGTTTCTCCAGAGAATATGGACATGGTCAATAGTTGTTATGAAGAATTCAAGGTCTGCCCTTTCTGTTGGTAGTATTTTGTCAATTGTTCGTAGTATTTTGTCAATTGAATTTGCCTGCCCTTTCTGTTGGTATCCTAGCTGACATGAATTTGTGCTGTGTGGGTATATGCCAGAGCAAGAAAATAAGCCGAGTCGACCTAGTGAAGAAGCTGAGGCATATAGTTGGTGACAGAATGCTGATATCCACAATAATGCGGCTCCAAGATAAGGTGCATTAGCTTTTTATTCATGTGGAAGTTGCATTAGCTTTTTATTCATGTGGATGTGTGTGGATATGCTATGCTGTCAGCCAAAGTTGTTGACTGGAGTTCTGGGATGATCACAACTTTGTGTTCCCAGAGCAATAGTTACTTCTTCATCTGATCCTTTGCACGCTTCTCTGAGAATTAATCTGCTTGTGTTTGCGTTTCAGCAGTTGCCTCCAGTGGGGAGGCGTGAAACACCTAACTCATGGGCCAAGATGGTGACTAAATCATGAGGTCGGTGGCCCACGGTGCAGGAAATGGCCGACTTGACGAGAGTTAGTTGAAAACAAACTGGGAGTCCAAACGATGTCTTCCGAGCTGTTTGCTCATGAATGCTGGTTTGTCTTTCTGTCGTAGGAGTCATGTTGACGAAGATTTCTATCATATCTTTCCTAAGGTTACAAGAGAAGGCTCCTTGTTTACGCTCTTGTTTTGCTTTTGCAAAGAACGTCGAGTTATATATTGATTAATATCTTGTCTTAATGTTCCTCGCAGAATGTTTTCATTGGGCATCTTGTGATGTTTCTATTTTCGTGTGGGCCTATTTTTCTTCATTTATCAATGATGCCGGTACCTGATCTTAAGACCCTGCCGGCCTTGTCTACAGCCGCATTTTTAGCTCAGTCATGGCCGTTCAGTGTAGTGCATTCATCTGTCAATCCGTCAAGCTATAGCTTCCATGGTTTTGTTTATTTAAGAGTGAATGACCATACGGAGGTTTATCTATGTTTGTGATGAGTAATTAACTATATTTGAACTTGTGGTCCTTAGCTTTAGCAATTTAGCAATTTGAGTTGAGTGGTCGTTGTGCGCGGTTGTGAGTGAGTAGTCGTGGCCCTTGGTTAGTCGAAGCCTTGATTGATAAGAGTCTTATTGGTTGGAGCCTGTGACGTGTTTCCCCTGTCTATAATAGTTGTTGGACCGCGGAGTTAGGTCATGTTGAGGCGGAGTAGATTGGGATTAAGCTAGGAGAGTTAAGATCTAAACAGTCAAAGTGTCGCCGGAGGATGACTGTGGCTAGGAGCGGCTCCAAGTTAAGAGGACAAGTGGATGAATGAGATGCTAACTTAAGTCCTACTCAAGCGAAGGATGAGGATCGTTGGATCAAGAGTTCACAGGTAAAGTAGTTGTTAAGTTAGTATGTGTATGTAGATAAAATCTGTTATGATGTTGGGTTGCGGGTTAGCCTATGTACAAGTGAGGGAGTGGATCTCAGTCCTTGATGAGGCTTTTTGAGAGCCAAGTTGTCATCTAAGGGTAAAGGTTATTCCCAGTGTGCTATAAATAAATGAGGAGTGGGGTGTCTCTCTCTGAGAAGGTTTTGGTGCTCCTTTGAGTTTTGTCTATTTTATTGTGAGGCTTTGTAAAACCTTCCTTATAAGAAATAAAAGTTTCATTTCCTTCTTTAGAATTTACTTTCATTATTTACGTCATGCTTAAAATTCAACATTTAAATTCAGTATTTACTTTCTGCAAATTAAATTATTGTAATTTATTTTTCGCGCATTTGGATTTGACTCTTCTCCTTTTAAATACTTGTGGATTTTTTGCCAAGGATGAATGATTGATGGATGAACTTCTTCAAATCATATCCTCATCATCTAAACAATATTTTGAAAGAACTCGATATTTTTGCTCAATCTAGACTTCTTTGTAGATCGCATTTTTGTTTGTTTAAAGGGTTGTTCATTGGTGTTCTTACTTGATGTGACGTGGCAGGTCATCTAAGATCATCTTAATCATTAATTCCCCACGAGCAAGCTAAGGGTGAATTTTTTATGTTTGACTGGTTTTGGTGCAACATTTTTTAAACTGAAAAAGATCAAAATTTTGACGTCAATCCTTGCGATTGAAGGTTGGAATATGTTTTTTACATTCATAGGAAAGTGCACACAAAGTTTTACGGGTCTTGAATCAGCCGATCAAAATTTACATCGATTCTTGTTTTTGAGATCGAGTTGATTTTTAATATCCACATAACACCTTTCATCTAAGCACTATTCAACCAACCATTGTTCATTCGATTGGCATAGTTTTTTTTCCTATTTATCCGAACATTGTTCACCGGTCAGTGCAGTTTTCTTTTGTTTATCTGAGTACTGTTCATCCGGTCGGGAGATACTGTTCATCCAACCACCTGTTTGGATTGCACAGTCATTCGATCTGATCTCTTAGTGGTTTGATTTTTAGAGTAAAATTTTATTTGTGATCATTCACCCCCTTTGATCGCTGTTTCGGTCGTTCAAAGAGTTTTGATCGTTCAGTGTTTTTGTCATGCTATATAACTCATGGTTTTCGAGAAATTTAGCCTTGAGCCATGCCTCCGTTCAAGTCTGACATGGCAAAATTATTCCGAGATGCAAAGCGCCCATGCTAGTTTTTTAAGATCATTTTTCTAAAAACTTTACTTCGTGTTTCATGGTCAGATTTGTAGATCACAGTTTTAGCATAACTTGGTGTCAGGGAAATCCACTAAAATTTTCGCTCATGGTTTGATGTGATGTTTTTGTAAAACACAAGTTAATGGCTTCGAGGTCGGATTTACATTGTTATACAACTCAGAATATTAAGGCTATTTTTTAAAACTTCGATGCTATAGTACCGGCCTTGTCATAGTCAATACTATAGCTCACAATTGTCGAGAAATTTAGCTTCCAACTTTACTTCATAGTTTTAAGGGGAAAAATCAAACTATAGCTCACAATTCTGAGATAGACTTTCTTAAAATTGTACTTCGTGGTTTTGGTGTCACGTTTGTCAGGCTTAGCTCACAGTTTAGTGCAATTTATGTTTTTGCTTAAAAAAAAGAGCTTTAGGAAAATATCTACAAAAAATCTTATATACAAATATGGCATCCTACAATCATGGTTCACAAAGCCGACGAAAATCGGTCGGATTTCGCGAAAACCGGGCTTGCCGGGCCGGTTCGGTATTAAAAACCGAATGAAAAACCGATTAGATTCAAATTCAAATTCAAAAAATTTGAAAAAATTTATGTGACGTAAACCGGTCGAAAATCGGTGAAAACCGCTCGATTTTCGATGAAATCGAGCGAAAATCGCTCAAAAATCGGCTCTAAGTAACATTCACTTGGTCTATCGGTTTTCGACCGGTTTTCGATTTCTTTTGAATTTTTTTCATTTTTTTATTTCTTAACTCTTCGGTTTCTCACGATTTTCGAGCGATTTTCGGCTCGGTTTTTCTGATTTTCGAAATTCGGTTTTCGAACCGGTTTTTCGAAATCGGTTTTGTGAACCCTGCCTAAAGTGGTATAGCGCATGCTTGGATGCGATTTCGGTAAAATTTAAAGTTTTAGGGCAAAGTTTGCAAATCGTTTATGCCATATCTTATCAATTTGAAACAATCTTTGAAAATAATTTACTTTGTGGTTTTGAGTTCAGATTTGCCTGACTGTAGCCCATGGTTTTAGCACAATTTTGTTTTTTAAAAAACAAAATAGTGAAATAAAACCTCACCCTATATCTTTATGTTTGGACCTTCTATACCTCACAATTTTAGCCCTACCTTAGCCATACTATAGATCATGGCTTTGATGCATTTTTTCATCATCTTTTTTTTTGGTAAAACTTCAGCTTATAGTTTCTGTCGGCGATTGGGACCGCCGACCGTGAGGGGGTGTAGAGGATCGTGTGAGGGCGGAGCCTGAGGTCGTGTTCATCTGGGAAAGGGCGTCGTCGCGCGTATGTCGATGAACGACAAGGGGAAGAAACAGCTCCGTGGACACGATGATTATACTGGTTCGAGCCATTAAGTCCGGGTAAAAGCTCTACTCCAGTCTTGCGCTCAAGCGAAAAATGAATGCAATGCTCTGTGGAAGAGTACAATGGGAGCTCAAGCTCGGTTCTGCTCGAGCCAGAGCGTACGCGGGAGAGTATTGTCTTGTGGTTATCCCCTCCTCTTCTCGAACCTTGTCGCCCTTTTTAGAGCCCTTCGGGAGCTTCTGCTGCTCTTTTTCGAGACCGACGTCATGCCGTCACTGTGAGCTTACGTGAGTTATTGTGAGCCGACGTGAGTAGTTGTGAGCTGACGGGAGTTGTTGAAAGTTGTTGGCTCTAGTTCCCACGCAGGGGAAGGCTTCTACTTCTTCAAAACGGACCGTTACAAGAAAAGGCTCGGTCTAGAGGGTACGAGTGTTACGGCCCCAAGCTCGGGTTGGAGCCTTATCCTCTTGCCAGAGCCCGAGCTTGCCGGATACGGACTCAAGCCCAAGAAGCGCATGCTCGAGCTCGTACGAGCTCGAGCCCGGGGACGCGCGCTTCGGACTCGCGGGAGACGGGCTTAAGTCCGAGGGGTATTCACCCGCGTCGAGGCCACCAATCCCCAACAGCTAGCCCCCGAGGCCCAAGACACGATCCCGAAGCCCGGGATGTTCTTGAGTCTGATGACCTTGAGAAGGGGCCGGCCCCCTGGTCGAGCTCGGAAACTCTCGAGTTCAAACTCAGGTCTGGGGTTGCTCGGGGGCCTTTAACGCGGATGTGCCCGGAAACGCTCGGACTCCGACGTTTTGTCTTCGAACGGAAAAGTCGAGAAGGATGTGCCCGAAAATGCCCGGGCTTCGACGCCTCGTCTTCAAACGGGGAAGTCGGGGCAGATGTGCCTGGAAACGCTCGGGCTTCGACGCCTCATCTTCGAACGGGGAAGTCGAGGCGGATGTGCCCGAAAATACTCGGGCTTCGAGGCGGCTGGCAATGCTTCGCGTCCTGGCGCGCCTTTTGAGGTGAAATCAACGCCAGCTGCGTGTAACCGGGTTCCTTTAAATTTCGAACCGCCGTCTCCTTCAGAAATTTCCCACTTCTTCTCTGTGTCGAGCCCTAATCTTCCTTTGTTTTCGTGCCCCTTGACACCTATTCGCCGTCTTTCTCCCCCGAGCAGACCCCTCCCCCAAGGCCATGACCAAGTTCGGGAAGAGTTCCTTGACCGTGGAGAGGATGAAGGAGCTCGAGGCGTTGGGAATGCTGGAACCAGTGACCTGGCGGCTTCCGGGCGGAGAGACTGAGCCGCACCCTCGGGAGGACGAGATCGTCAGCACCGAGCAATATATGCTCTTCAGGCTGTGAACGCCGAAGAGCGACTTCCTGGCGGCGGTCCTCGCCCAATGCGAGATCGAGTTGGTCAATCTAGTACCCAACTCTATCGTCATTCTCTCTATTTTTTCTCACCTTTGCGAGGGGTTCTTGGGACTCCTTCCCACCCCCTCTCTCTTCTTTCGCTTCTATTCCTGTTCAGACCGCGAAGACCCGTGGTCGGTGTCTTTACTTCGGCTCTGAGCAGGGCTTACTTGTTCTTTACCTCAAATCCAAACCCGGGACTCCCTCGGTCCATGGACGAAGAGGTGGTTCTACTTGAAAAAAGGCGAAGGAGGCGCGCTCGCATACAACGGTGTCCCCGTCGACAGCAAGCGCCAGACCCTTGAGCCCGAAGACTGGGCGGCCGACCAGGAGGCCCTCGCCGCCATCCATATCTGCGCGACGCACGGCCTCACCGACCAGGCAGTCGTCAACAACTACCTGCAGAACCGGGTCTTCCCTCTGTGGAAGAGGGTGCACCCGTTCTTCGACATCCGGGGAAGGGACGACCTTACCCGGGAAAGCCCCAAACGGTAAGTCCTCTCCGACCCCGATCGTCTTCGAACTCGGCCGAGCTTCCTTCTAACGGTTTCTTTTTTCTTCTTCCCCAAAGCCCCAAAGGAGTCTTGGGTGGCGGCGAGGATGCAGGAGGCGTTCGGGAAAACAGCCTTTTCCTATACCATCGACGACCCCGTCCCCAAGAACGTCTTGAGGCGGAGCAGTGAGGTAACGCTTCCCACTTGGCATCGAGCTCGGAACATCTCGAGCTCACGCTAACCTTGCTCAATTATGCATGCGAGCCGAGAGCTCTAGGGATGGCAAGGCGCATGCTGCCGTTGCCCAGAGTGGACAAGGGCAAGAAGACGGGTAAGAGGCCCGTCCCGAGCGACGCCGCCAAGAAGCCGCACGTCGAGTGGGCCGACCGTACAGTGGTAAGTCGAACTCGTCGAGCCCAGGCCTAGTTTCTTACGTCGCTTTTTCCTCCCCCCTTCTGATCTTCTTTTCGTCTCCTTGCAGCAACAAAGGGCAGCGGCCGCTGCCAGGTCCCCGAGCCCGCCATCGAGGCGACGATCACCGACACGGAGCACCAGGGCGGCCAGTGCTGGGAGCCCGGAGCGCGCACGTGCTCCGAGGTTGTAGCCGCAGAGCGCCCGGGGTGGAGACGCTCCTCCTGCCACAGCAGGGCGAGACGTCAAGACGCGTCTCCACCCCCTAAGAGACGGAGGCTCGTTACTCAGGTACGAGTAAGTCCTCACCGCGTAGCGTAGTCTTTTCCCTTTTCTTTCTCTCAATGACGTTCCCCGTCGCAGACCTCGAGCCCCCGACGGGTAATAACCATGGTTGTTGTCCAGGGGGAGTCCGAGGACGAGAACGTGGGCGACTATCTCCTGGTCCATCGGGCGCGCACGCCGCAAGCCCGTGCCACCGCAACGCCTCCGGGGGGGCAGCCCGGTCGGTAGCCCCGATCAGGAGCCCCCTGGGCTGAACGTCGGCCCAGAAGAAGCCGGCATAGGGGGTGAAGGCGTGGATGCCTCGGTTGTCGGAGCCCCTCGGACTCAAGCCCGTCTCCCGCGAGTCCGAAGCGCGCGTCCCCGGGCTCGAGCTCGTACGTACGAGCTCGAGCATGCGCTTCCTGGGCTTGAGTCCGTATCCGGCGAGCTCGGGCTCGGGCAAGAGGATAAGGCTCCAACCCGAGCTCGGGGCCGTAACACTCGTACCCTCCAGACCGGGTCTTTTCTTGTAACTGTCCGTTTTGGAGAAGTAGAAGCCTTCCCCTACGTGGGAATTAGGGCCTACAACTCTCAACAACTCCCGTCAGCTCACAACTACTCACGTCGGCTCACAATAACTCGCGTTAGCTCACAGCGACGGCATGACGTCGGTCTCGAAAAAGAGCAGTAGAAGCTCCCGAAGGGCTCTAAAAAGGGCGACAAGGTTCGAGAAGAGGAAGGGATAACCACAAGACAATACCCTCCCGCGTACGCTCTGGCTCGAGCAGAACCGAGCTTGAGCTGCCATTGTACTCTTGCACATAGCATTGCATTCATCTTTCGCCTGAGGACAAGACTGGAGTAGAGCTTTTACGCGGACTTGGGGGCTTGAACCAGTATAATCATAGTGTCCACGGAGCTGTTTCTCCCCCCTGTCGTTCATCGACGTACGCACGACGATGCCCTTTCCCAGACGAACACGACCTTGGGCTCCGCCCTCACACGATCCTCCACACCCCCCTCGCGGTCGGTGGTCCCGATCGCCGATAGTTTCAGTGTCATATTTCCCTTGCTATTTTGGTGTACTTTTAGCTTTTCAAAACAAAAATCAAAATTTTAAGGAAACGAGCCAAAATGGTTCTCAGGAACAATTACGCGTGACTATAGCTCATAGTTTGGTGCAATTTTCCATAAAACTCTAGCACATGGTAATTTTTTATTTGTATTTTTTTAAAAAAAGTTCACAGGTGATCTTATAAAAATGTTTTGAGGTGCAAATATGACATACTATAACTCATAATTTGATGCAATTTTTTTTAATAAAACGTAGTTTATGGTTTTATGGTCAAAATTGCCTTGCTATAGACTCTGGTTTTCATGTGTTTCTTTGCTATAACTCATAATTTCATGTGTTTCGATGCTACAACACCAGCTTTGTCATACTATACCACACAACTTTAAGACATATTTTCTTAGAACTTCACTTCACAGTTTTAGGACCGCTCATGGTTTTAGCGCAACTCTTGCTTTTAAATTTTTTTAGTTTTAGCCCAACAAAATCGTTTTCAAATGCAAATATGCCATGCTATAGCTCATGGTTTGATGGAATTTTTTTGCATAACTTCAGAAATATTTCCTTGCTACAGCTCACGATTTTAAGGTAATTTCTTTTATAGATTTTGGTGCCGACTTTGTCATATTATAGCTTAAGGTTTCAAGCTACTAAAATTTTAGGGCGAAGTTGGTAAATTTGTTCACAGATGCCAATGAGTCTCGAATAGGGCTGGAAAACCGGGATCTCGGTGATACCGATTTTTGCCGAAAATCGGACGAAAATTGGAGAAATTGGATGGTTTGCGAATTCAAATTTAAACTGAAACTGGAGTTGAGCCGTGCCGGACGAGGTGAAAATCGCTCGAAATAGACCGAAAATTAGGCGATATAGTCCGATTATCGCCTGGTTTTGGAGAAAATCGGCTGAGACTGGAAAATGGAGGGGAAAAAAGGGGGATTCCAGAAAAATGTGAAAAAATTAGTAGAAAGCCTAAAAAGGCTAAAAAACAGAAAAATGTTGGAAATGCATAAAAGATTATGGAAAAATATGACAAAATTCCGACATGACCATTCCTATATATGAAGACCATGTCAAGCTGTGAAGTACATTTTTTGCAACAATAGCACAACTATAAGAAAATATGAATAATTTTGGGAAAATTTCGGCATGACCTTTGCTATATTTTGAACAATGTGAAGTTGTGAAATAGGCATGTAGAAGTAATATGTCAAGTTGTCAACAAATAATATTTCATTTCAATACATACACGAATCAATCGATCAAGTCCACATTTCAGTTACATTCATTTCAGTAGCATAGCAAATGATATTGGAATTGAGCATTTCTCACCTAAAATGAATGTTCCCACTCGACATAGCTTCGTTGGTCTTTCCATTATGATACATATGCCATGTGTACCTACATGTATTACTTGATGTTAGTAAAAATTGAGTTGGAATGAAATGAAGCATTACCTTAGAGGCTACTAGTAGTATTGTTGGTTGTACACTTAGTTGGCCATGTTGTATTCTTCTGTGGATATCATTAGCAAAACTCGTATAGCTAGCAACTTCACCTTATATTCATGCCAGCTTTGCCCCATCCACGGGTTAGTCATTTCCCACTGTTGGTATAGCATGGCATAAAATTCTGAGTCTTGCCACTCATATACCCATTGAGTGGCAGGTTGTGTGGATGAATCCGGGATGGAGTAGTCATATGGGCCATGTGATCCATAACTCTCCTGCGTCTCGACGACGCTATATGAGCTACAGCTATACCGCGGTGCATCACGACTGTGTCGATGGGCCCTCCCCTTGGCTACAGTAGTCGTCCTGGGTAATTGTGGAGCCCCATGGTGTCTGTCTTATGTGGCCTGAGTATATTGGGACTCCCCTGTAAATTGTATGGCAACAAGAGCTTCTGAGTGGGAAGTGGGAGGGATGGAGGCATCAGTAGGGGTTTGACCTTCATCGTTGTCCATCTTGGAGCTACTGTTATTGGATTCGTGGTACGGCGAGCTCCGACGGGCTATGGGAGTACTATCAGTTCAGTTATCACTCCCTACGTATTTTGCCTGTTGTTTGGGAAGCTTCCCCTTTCCTTTTGAGGGAGCTCTCCTTTTTGCTTGCTCCCTCGTCGGCACTGTTTGGTGCTTCCTCTTTCCTATGTGAGTGTCCTCCACTATCGTGTCTGCTCATTCGGGGATGCTTGCAGCCCTAGTATCCTTTCGCAATGCAAGAGTGTCTACCGGGTCTATCATGATGCACTGAGCCAACTACTGGAGCGTGGGTGTGTTTGAACCGAAAACATCCCACCAATGTGCTGCAAGTAATGTAAGACACTTTTCCATGCTCCTCGGAGTATGTACTCCTACCTTCCAATATACCACTTAAACGAACGTGTCATAACTATCACTTTCAGTATACTTAAATGCTAATTCTAAGATACTCCAATGCAATATGGTTGATTTGAGCCCTTTATTTTGGTATATTGAAAGTGAGAGTATTTGGAAACTGTAAGGACCCGAATCCACTGATTCGAACCCACTGTGTTTACCGCACTAGTCCCAGGATCAACGCTAGTGCACACAGCTTAACATTGGTACATATCACATCATACACAACGATAATAGAATAATAGTTCATTTATTGATATAGCTAAGTGTATGATCTTACGACCAACTTACATTATTAAGCCACGCAGGGCAAGACTGAGAATATAAACTAATAATTAAGCAGCGGAAAGTAGAAAACGTAGATAGCTCATCAGTTCACCACAGGCAACCGACAAGGCTCGGACCCTAATGACTCGTGTCTTCCTGGACTTCATCTTCCAAAACAGGTGTAGATTCTCCAACTGTTGATTATTATTGTTTGGCAAGGGTGAGTACTTAAGCACTCAACAAGTTGTGCACAGAATGCAATTCTATGTATCTATATGTAAGGCTTATTCCAATGGATAGGCTATCATGGCTATTTTGCAACAAGCAGCATTTATGAACAAATACAGTAAATAGATTGTAAAGAATGTAAAACAAATAGCAATAGTAAATAACTTCAGTATTTCTCAAGTAAACCAAGTTTCCAATCCTAAGTCAAATTCTATTTTCCATATGGCATTCCGCCATCCCAACCAAGTTGTCCAATTAATTAAACTAACCCTTAACAGTAATTCCCGAGCATTGCTCAATACCGCGAGCACGGCTATCCGAATAGTTTCACACTCTGCAGAGGTTATGCACTTTACCCACGCGATACAACCAAACACCACCAAGGCGAGTGATTATAACAGAGCCTTTACAATGCTCTGGCTTAACCCGATACTACCCGCTAAGGTTTCAACACTGGTGGGACTGGTTACCACATCCAGGGCCCCCCTCTTGCGCCATGTGAATTACACCATAACTCGGGAACTCACACCGACCACGATAGTACCAAAATTAAGACATTGCAAATTACTCAGCTAGGCTGGCCCATACCAGACATGTGGTTGCATGATTGACTCAGGTCAAAGGCTTGCAAGGTTAAGTCCTTAGTATGATCAAGGCAAGACATCCACATACCCTCTGCCCATCGGGCCCACCTTGGCATACTCGCCCCTTGTCACTTGCCCTGATCTAAGTGATTATCACCCAGTTGATTACCAAGCACCACGTGCCATCAACAATTCAACATCGTTGCGTGACATGACTCGCCACAACAACTCAATCTCATCGTATGATCCCACATGACACACAAGTTCATAATATTGTTCCATATTCCATTAATCAAGATTAATTATCAAAGATTCTGACACATGTGATGACGTGGCATGGCTAAGCAACTAATACGGTCTAAACCTCCAATGTTGATTATAATTATTAACCAACTATATTAAACCAATCTAGGGTGACAATGGATCATGGCATACAATGACAAGGTAGGGTATAGATCAATCTGGTATATTAGCTAAGCCCAATTTAAATTGAAACAGTTGTATACTTGAAATATATGCAATAGTGTAAATCAAACATAGCAATTTTATAAACATGGGTTCAACATGATCAAAGCACAACTTGCCTTGGAATAGGTCCTGATCTTGATCTGAAGCTTGCTCTTGAGTTGCTTGATCTTCCTCCGGCGTCGCACAATTCAACGTCTCAGCGTCTGCATCAAGAAGAAAAGCAAATAAATACCAAAACAGAGAGCAATTGAACTCCAAAAATCAAATAAAATTCACCATTAAATAGATCTCAATTTTACAAATTTTTAGAAACTGGAATCACTCCAATCCGAGTTACGATGCAAAAGATATAGCCTTTTGAAGTTTGAAATAAATACTGAAATCAGAAAATCAGAAATTACGAATTAACAGATTTATTTTTAATTCGAAAACCGACTTATGACGTAAGCATAACTTCACGCTGGCGTCAGCGCTGGCGCCAGCCAATCAGATGGCGACACGTGTCTCCGGCGCATGGACTGGGTCCACGGCCCGCGCCAGCCCACGGTGGACTCGGCTCACAGCGCTTCGGGTTCTGCGCCTGACACGCGGCACGATCTGGTTGGCTCAACCAACGGCGCAATCTGGGCCTTCCATCACTAATATGACGGCTCACGCTAGCGATGACGTGGCTTACCGACACGTACTCCACGCGGCAAGATCTGACGCTCTCAGTCCAAGATCCGACGGTTGCAAATGCTCGCGAGGTTCGACGATGAGCTCGGCGGCGCGTTCACCGGAGACCGAGACGGCGAGCCCGCGGCGCTTTGGCGATCAACGAGCAACGAAGACGCTGGAAGCGTCTCCCCGGGCGATTCCAGATCGCCCTCAACGGCGGCGGAAGGACACCGGTCGGCCACGAAACGAAGAAAACGCGGCGGCGCGCGGTGTTCAACCCAAAATTCGACGAAAGGCGCGCTCTCGGGCTCGTGCTTAGGGCTTTTGCTCACGGCCTCCCGGCGAACACGCGCGCACCTCTTATAGCCATAGAGTCCGTGCCGTCGGTTTCCGCCGGTGTCCATGGTCGACACGGAGCCGGACTCGAGTCCTCATCCGAGACGACGCACGAGCCGACACGTGGCGGGGTGAACAGCCGATTGTCTCGCGACGCGTCTTCATCCGGACGCCATGGATCACAACGGTCGAGATCTTCGAGAGGAACCCACGGCCGCTACCGAAATGGGCGAAGGAAGTAATGGGCTCCGGCCCATTACTGCTAAATGAATTTTTTCAGATTTTTCTTTAAAAACAAATGCAGAAATTTATTTAATTGGTTTTAGGCAAATAAATATTTAGGAAAAATCCAAGAAAATTCTCAAAAATACTTTGAGACATTCTGGACTCAAATAAAATATTTTTGGTAAAACTTTATTTTAACTTTGCACAGATTTAAATAGATTTGAATAAAAGGCAATAAACTTGAAATAAGAATTAATTCAAATAAATCCAGAAAAATTCAAATAAATTCCAGAAAATCATAAATGCACATTTAAGCAATAAAAACTTAATTAAGCCAAATTTTTGGGATGTTACAGAAACGCTATTATGCACCCGAGTGTAGAATAGGTTATTCTACGTGCCGGCCAGAAGAGCGCATCCAACCTCCCTACGTGCACCCACTTCGTGTGGGGACCAAACCAACCAGTAACGTAGCTAGCCAACCGAGTATAGTTCCTTATTTGTACTAGAATCTTTTTACCTTAATTTAGCTATAAATTTTTATTGGTAGCTCCGATTCACGAACGATTTTTATCGGTAGCTTACGGACGATGAGATGGACAAAATTATATAAGTCTCGCTAATAAATGCCAAATCAATGAGATTTTACATCAATTTACTGAACACGTTGTTAAATTTTACTGCCACACCTCACCATGATGCATGATGACCGTGTGATAGCGGCAATACAAAATAGATCAAATTTACTATCAAATACATTCCAATTTATTGGAGGTGTCATTAGATTTTACTCCGCACCTCGCCATGTAATAGCGACAATACAAAATAGACCAAATTTACTGCCAAATATATTCCAATTTACTAGACGCGTTGTTACATTTTACTATCGACCTAGTCGTGGCGCATGATATCCATGTGATAGCGGTAGTAAAAAAATAGATACCACATTTATGTCCAAATGAGTTCCAATTTATTGTCAAATTAAGCGCAGAGGGGCAGGTGAGAGAGGAACATGGGTTGATTGCAAACTTTGAACGATGATATCTCATAAACCTTTTATTTACAATCCATTTGAAGTTCTTTGCTAAAAAATATGCTTAACAAAAAGAGATACATGATGAATATATTTTAACGTTGTAAAAAATAATCACTGCATCCAAAGTTTGAATTTTTTGTACATAAGCCGATAGATTACTGCATTGTCTGAGCATGAAAATAGCTTATGGCTGACGGAAATGGGAGGTGATAAGTTTTCTTTAACCAATCTTTGACAAAGATGGGATGTGGGTTTTGACCATAGAAGGTGGTGGAGCTTAGAATAGCCTACTCCGTGCTTAGGTGCACAATAGTATATATATATATGATGCAAAAATGGGGCACCATGGAGCATGGGTACCATGATTTCAAATGCGCAAATTTAAGCCATATTTGGGTTTTTTTTTTGAAAATTTTAGTTTTAGAGTATATACTCATCTATAACAATTCAAATTAAACACATACCTTTGAAAAAATATACTCAAATTCAAAGATTTTGAACGAATTTAAATCACATGCTTTGCCGATTTATATATAAAATCAGCACATACCTACAATCAAACTATCATAAAAAAAGAAACTCTACTGTGAATTTCAGTTCAAACTTGTTTGAACTAGTTAGTAAAACAGTTAATCCCAACATCCTAATTTTTTTAAAAAAAAATCGCATGCAATACATAGGGGAATATACCCGTTATCGTGGTGCCCAAGTAACAATTGTGATATTGTTCATAGTAGCAAAACTCAGAGTTCAGAGTAGGATATATAATTCGGCCAATAACTATAAACTATAAATTGTGTTTTGATGAATTACCAGTTTCGGTTAGAGAGTAAAAAAGTGTAGCATAAATCAGACTGCAATTTGCACAGAACATGACATCTAATTGAATATTTTTTTTGCCTCAAAAGTTGAATAGGTTTAAAAAATAAGATGCACACACACAATGCCCCCAGCGATCTCTTTAGCAACTGCCTCATTAACATCCGTGGAATCACCAACAATGGGAACACTAATCCCTGTCAATAACTGTGTGATCCCAGAAGTAAGGGATTCCCAAGATTCATCGATGTCAGGCCATTTCAACTCTTGTTCGACTTTCTTTAGATTCACCACCAACTGATCCTTGTCAATGAACCTGCAACACTGAAATGAGTAAAGACGTAAATCCTTACAAATAAGAGCCCTCTACTAAAATACTGATGCATACCATATCGACTCAGAAGACTTAATCCTATCAAATAGTTGCTTAACATTCATCAAAGTCCTCAGTGTCTCATCAGACTTGGCTCTGATCATAGAGATGTATCATCAACATCAACAAAAACATCTCTTGAATTCCCTGTACCAAGCTTTCCGATGTCCAGCCTGAGCTCCACCTCTCTATTTCCAACAGTAAACTATACAAATAATGTCAGCTAATTATTTTAACAACATGAGAAGTGGCATGTTGTCCAACAGAAAATCTGAAGGATGCAGTGGATTCACAGAAGAAAGCTATCTGTAGCACATTAACCAATGAATACCTAGAAGTCTGCCTTTTATACAGCTCAGAATAGCTCCTAGAGAACTAGACACGTATGATTCAGACTTTTCACCTACATTAATGAAGGACAGACATCTCATAGCACGTCATCTCCCAAGTCCCAGATAAGCACCATGCACTAGCTCTACCATACTTATGCGATTTGCAATGGAAGTAATGTATTGTGTTCAGGGTGGGAAAACTGGTGCGTAAAACCAACTGATGTGATTCTTTAGTGGAGTTTGGAAGAAAGGGCCATTACAAAATGTGATCCAGGTCCAGGGGAACCATTTTCATAGTAAACTCCAAATGACATGTAGAACATGTTTGTACTCTGTTGTTTGATACCATTGTGATCTGTACTTACATTCCCTGCAGCCTGCAAGTTTCTGTGTAGATCTGGGGTAAGAACAACAAACGGGGAGTGGCATTGCATGTAAAAGAAAAGGTAAAAAAACAAAACAAAAGGCAGAGACTTGGATTTAGTCATGCTCAAATAGGCGGCTTGGCACGGCACGGTCCGTTTAGTCACAGTTCGTTTCGGTCCGAGTAATAACAGTGCTGTGCCGTGTCAACCCACGGGCTAAGGAGCCAGCCCAAGCACGGTCCGCGGGGATAACAGGCAGTGCAGGCACGTTAGCCTGTTAGCGTCAAAAGAATTCAGAAAAAATAGAAAAATAGAAAAGTACGAAGAAAATGCAGAAAAAATATTAAAAATTCAGAAAAAAATAGAGTAATTATAAAAACTCGAAGGATGCAGAAAAACTTTTTAAAAATATATATAAATTAAGAAAAAGCAAAAATATGAAATAAATTCTAAAATGAGACAAATAATTTGAATTAAATAATGAGCTTTATTGATGTTTGGCTGCCTCGTTAAAAACTTTGCCAAGTAAAAACTCAACACAAGAAAACCTTGGCAAAGAAAAAAGAGTACAGCCTATAGCTCAGTGATATAGGGAAAAAGTGAATATTATAATTATTCTTCCTCATTATCTAGATAAAGATTTTCGAACGTCTCCGCCAGCTCAGCATTTTCCGCAGTATGTTGAGCTCGTTGATCAGCTTGTTCTCAATCTTTCATAGTGAGAAGTATTTCTACCATCTCACTTGTCAGATTTATTCTTCTCTCCTCGATTATTCTTTCGGATAGACTGAAAGCAGACTCTGAAGAAACCGTGAAGACAGGAACTGTTAACACATCCCGTGCTTATATGGAAAACATCGGATATGTTATCTTGTACTCGTGCCACTACTGCAAAATGTTGAGGTCCTCTTTCTACTCTTGGTAGTTGACAATGTCGCTGTTGAGATAGACAGCTAACTCCCCGTCACTTGATGTGTTCGAACTTGTCGTTGTTGTAGTCGAACTCTTTTAGGAAGAGCCACCTGCACCCCATATCTTTCACCACGTTGTTTTCTTCTTACCTGCTATGGATGCTGCTGGAGGTCACTACATGCGAACTCCATCAAACTTTCGATCATATTTATCATAAATTTGAGATAAGTTAGCATGGACATTTGAAAAATAACTAAAATAATCAGTACCTACCGCATCACTTAGAAGTGAGAGAATATTAGAGAATCCTCGAACTTTAGCTCTAGGATCTAAAATAAATTCAAATGCATATAACATAGGAATTTCTTTCCAATATTTCAAAAAATTAGATTTAACTGTAAGATTAATAATATGGCAAGCACAACGCTGATGTAATAAGAAATATTCAGCATATGAATTGAAAAGCAGAGTAAGAATGTTCATGGCAGAAGTATTTGCAAAAGTATTATCTAATGTTATCGCAAAAATCTTATCACTAAGGCCAAAATCTTCCACAATTTTTACAATACAGTCAGCAATATTTTCACCAGTGTGTTCTACATCAATTAATTTGAATCCTATAATTCTCTTTTCTAGCTGCCATTCATTGTTTACCTAATGAGCAACTATACTAAGGTAATCCTCTTTAGCTCTACTACTCCATATATCAGATGTCAAAGACACAGAAAAAATATAGGTACTAAATTTTTCTTTTAGCTTATTGCGACAATTATTATAATATTTAATCAAATCTCTAGTTGTTGTCTGTCTAGAAACTACAAAAATCTAAGATTATGAGTTGTCCTAATATAGTTTTCAAACGCAGCTGACTCATCAAAGTTTAAAGGAAGATCTTGAGAAGCGATTAAACGACAAAGAGATTCACGAGCTACCTCTGGATCGTAGTCCCAGTTACATACCGTACCGTCAGGGTTGTACTGCAGCTGCGTCTGTCTCAAAGCCATCCCCGCTTTTTTCTACAGCTCTCAGCATGCCTCTTCAAGTGCCACATTCCACCTGAAGATTTCGCAGTTAATTTGTGTTTGCAATATTTACAAACAACATACTTTGTCTGGACGCCGTCTGATGCCTCAAAAATCCGCTCGAAATCTTCCCAGACTCCCGATGTACTACGTCTTGGTCTTTTCGCCTCCCATGGCTATAAAACGGCCTCTAATCGTGCCGGGCGTTTGGACATGTCTACTTGGATTCTCTGAACAATTCCCTCGTAACCTGTGCCAGGATCACAGAGTGATCAACTATAGGACGGCATGATTAACTTTTATGTTGTTTCCCGTAATGCTTGGCCGCCCCTCACCGTTGGCTCTTGGTCACTACTCACGACTGGTTATCTCAACGAG
Source organism: Otatea glauca (assembly GCA_036346275.1). Classification (NCBI taxonomy): domain Eukaryota; kingdom Viridiplantae; phylum Streptophyta; class Magnoliopsida; order Poales; family Poaceae; genus Otatea; species Otatea glauca. The sequence continues at coordinate 253,244 of CM070729.1, forward strand.
TGTGTGCGATTTCGGTGGATACACACACGCAGAAACTATATATTAGCCATGTACGGAGTTGGAGTTGGTAATAACAAGAAAGTAAGGCCAAATTTTCTGGCACTGGTGCTGCTGGTATGGGGACAGCGAGATGAAAGAATCATATCGGGGGAAGGGAAGACAATTGGGGTTGCATGTACAGTGACAGCCTAGAATATTGCTCACCTGCACGGACGAGCGCATAAGCAGATAAGTAAGGTAGCAAGCAGCACACGGGAGAGTAAGGAGAGGTAAACACGAATAAATTGGAGCGATGGCTTTGATTCAGGGACAAACAAGTGGAGTGTATATATACTGTGAAATTAAGAGAGCGATTGCTTGCCTCGTAGTCCTGCGCTGGGGTGGAGGACGCGGCAGACACGGAGGCCCTCGAGCGGTGGCGGCGGGGAGGCAGCTCGGAGGGAGGAGGAGAAGGAGAATGAGAAGACGAGTGGAGCAGCAGAAGCTGTGGCAGTGGCAGTGGCAGTGGCAGTGGCGGCCACCATCATCGTATAGCCCACTCGGCGACCTTCTGGCTGGGCAATGAATCTATGCGGTTCGGTTTGTTTGTGACTTGAAAATGGCTGCCCAAGTGGTAGTCTCTCTCATCCAGTTCCATTTCACCTACAACCATTAATCAGTCGATCTAGTTGATGAAGCAGCTGCTAAGCTAAGATGAAGACAAGTCTTGGTGACTTTAGGCTTGGAATGATCGTTCTCTAGTTAAATTAAGAACGACACTAACAATGTGACAAAAGCCTGAAAAGAACACCTTCTCAAGAAGAATTAGATAAAGCTAGCCTTGCTGAACAATTCACCTTAATTCTACTGCTTGCGTACACTCAAGGCGTGTGTTTTATCTAACTGCAACGTAATTTCTTGATATGATATGATTGATTGATTGATTGTGAGTACTTTTTACTAATAATTTGCAATGGTTAATGGGGAGCAGTACTTTGAGGACTGGATTTTGACCTTTCCTTCGTATATGTCAAGAAAATTGTGAAATGCAAAAGTAGTTGAAGTCTTGAAAATTATTGCAATATTACTTGGGTCTTGGGGCATACTTTTATTTGATCTTTGCTCGCTGATTCAGCTACCCGGTGCTGTGTGAGATGAGAGATGTCGTGTTGTAGTAGCTGTGCGAGGTGAGAGATTTTGTCATGTTTTGTATGATACTAGCATCTTGGACGCGGCGTGCCACGCCGCGGGCGCCGCCTTACACACAAGAAAGTTGAGTTTTTTTGGGAAAAAGGCTTAAACTTAATGGTGAAAAAAAGCGGGTAGAAATATATGTTTTTTTTTCGGGAAGAAGGATCCGTACGGGTTTTTTTCCTAACTGAAAAGGATCTAAACATAATTTTGATTCTGTGGAAAAGGACCCGAGCGCAAGCATTAAAAACGCATAAAGGACTTAAGTGTGATATATATTTTTTTTTGGAAAAAAAAGGACCTATTCGTAACGTAAAAGGACCTAGACGTAATTTTGATTCTGTGGAAAAGGACCCGAGCGCAAGCCTTAAAAACGCATAAAGGGCCAAATCGTAATATATATTCTTTTTCGGGAAGAAGGACCTGTTTGTAATTTTTTTACGGATAAGGACCCGATTGTAATTTTTTTTGTAAAAAAAGGACCTATCCGTAAATATTTTTCGGCTCGGCTCGCGGCTCGAGCCGAGCCGGCTCCGGCGACACGTGGATGCCCTCCCCATCCAGGGATTCTTCCAAGTATAGTAGGGTTATAATTTTACCTGTAAAGCTTGTCTTTGAAAATGATCCTAGTATCATTAATATATATATATATATATATATATATATATATATAGAAAGCCTTTTTTATACTCTCCGAAGTACATACTCCCACCTCTAATATACCTTTTAAATGAACGCTTTATACACCTTTATCATTTTCGGTATACTAAAGGTGGAAGTACGTAAAGCTAGGAGTATGAAATTATTTTCATATATATATATATATATATATATATATATATATATATATATATATATATATATATATATATATATGTGTTACGAAAAATTGTAAAAAAACCCATAAATTTGTATACAAATGCAAAGGAGTAATATGCAAATACATTTGAAGTGTTACAAACAGGGGTACCAAAGTCTATTCACCTCCAATCCTATCTCTTACGGTTTTTGGAGTTAATTTGCTAGTCAAACACTTTTATGAGGTAGCTCCAGATTATCAAAGAATCAGGAGCAGAAGCTATAAAATGATAATCTAAAGCTGTACCAAACAGGAACTTAGTTAACACATGTTCTCTTCTATATTTCACCCTTCTTTTGTGTAGACCTGGTTAATGGCCATGCTTTTTGTTTGCTGGCCTCATGCACAGCCGCCTAGCGCTGCATGACATAGGTGTTTTCAAGCTGGGCCGGTATGGCACAAATGATGGGCTGTGTCGAGCCTGAAAATTCGGCACGATAGACATCACGACATGGCACAATCAATTAGGTTGTGTTTGGGTTGGTTCAGCATGAAAGCGGTCTTTTCGTAAAAAAACATCATATCTATAGTCCAACCTATCATCAAATATTGCCTCTCACTTTCGCCTTCTCCCATGACCCATCCGGTGTAGTCACCATATGTCCATATTTGTGTAGTCTCCTCTCTCATCTCATCATCCTCTACCCTTGTTTCCTCTCTATACTGCCACCTCTCCCCACCGTCCCACGAATCCCCTCCTCACCATCCCTCGCCGCCTCGGTGGCAAATCCAGCAGCCTTCGGTTACATCGCTGTCGAATACGGCCTTGTGGCACCGTATCACCAGCTTCGCCAACTGTCCTGATGAAGAAGACGGCGACGGCACTAGATCTCAACGATCCTCACTACCTCAGCACCGGATCCAACTGTTTTTTTTCTCCCAATGAATAAATGAAAATTATTTCTTTTATCCCAAATAATTATGTGTATGTGTATCAGATCCTCCCGATGGTTAACGCTTGCTCCTCGTCTTTGGTACCGTCCACGGTGACAGACCAACAATGATAACGTCCATAACTCCACACATCCAACAAAACAAAGGCTCAATGGATACCACACGAGAATAGTATGGCATGCCCTAGCCCGTTCGTCCTATGACCTGATTATTATTATTTTTTCGTTTAAAATAAACGCTGGAGCTTTGCCTATGCATTATAGAATAAAAAGATTTGCGCGCAGGAATATAGTCCAACAACAGGGCGAGATCATTTGTTTGGAATCAATGAATTTATTTATTTCCTAGCAAACATTACGGTCCTATAGTAAATAAAAAAAAAATCAAAACGCGCGAAAATTGCCGCAGTCCAAACAGGATTTTCTGTGAACAGTAACGAAGGCGAACCAACACGACATCAAATTCCAAATGATGTTGGGAAGAATATTTCACTGTTGAATATTAAGCAGCAGTTACTTGAAAGCGTATAAAAGAATGAATACAGTTAGCTGTAGAGTAGCAGCAGCTAATGTTGGTCGTTGTTGAGAAAAAGAAACAAACATGGAAAGAAATTACAGAGGGAGGGAGATATACAGCAGCTGCTGAACAAGACTAGCAGAATCGAATCAAAGACAAGGTCGCGAGGTCCTATTCCGTCACAAACAATGCACCGCTGGCATCAAAGAGCAGCAAGCAGCGACTCAGAACCTCAAACAACAAGAATCGTCACATAACCTGTTCTAACCGTGCCTAGCTAGCTAGGCCTCAAATTGGAGGCCCAGCACGCTGCACAAAGAATTGATTAACCAACCACCCCTATCCTCTCTCTCTCTCTCCTCACACTTCTAAAGTCAGCCAGCATCCGTGCTAATCAAACTGCCACACACCTGAGCTCATCGATCCCAACCTTCTCTATCACTTCGTGTAGTTAACAATGCACCTAAACAAAGAATTTTATCTGTTGAGGTTAGCATCTGTGCGTCAGCATACCCTAAAATGTACGCGACTTGTCATCCCTCGTAAATCTCTGCCCTGAACTGCCCTGTTCAACCAGCCTGCTAGTGCTACTAGGTAACCGGATCTTCAGTCGCTTTGGCCGGAGCTCTGCAGCTGCCTCTCTAGTCGTTTCCTCAAGCCCTTCCCGGGAACAACCACCGGTAGTAGATGGGTACACCTTCGGCCTTGCAGCGTAGCTGGCATCAGCTTGTTGAGTTTCCCACTGCCGCCGCTTCATCCTCCAAGAGATGGGAACCATGTCCTCTCTTTCTTCATCAGAAGAGGAGGCAGAATTTGCATTCTTCTCGCTCATACAGACCGAGGGAACTGAACAATGATCAGATTCTTCTGGTCGCTTATTGTCCTGTTGTATTTCAGGACACACCTTTTTCAGCCGCCTCAGAACCTGATTACATTACTAACATCAGAAACAAAGTACAAACTACATATGTAAATAAGGAAAACAAAATGCATTTGAATGTTCCTCGGTCTAAAATTATCATCGATTACTAATTCTGGGCTTTAAATAACTTAGATGGTGAATAACTAGAGCTGTAAATTTTGTGTTCACTAATCTATAACATGATTCCATTATACATCTAGGCCCTGTACATGCCTAACCATTTATATGACATGTCAGCACGGTGGGCAGGCAAGGCAGCAGCAGCTCGCCAGACATCAATAGCAATACAAAAATGTGGCTACTTACAAAAATGTTGCTACTGTGTCAAAGGACCAAGTTCAAATAAATTGGTTTCCTCACACTTCCAGAATATATTTTCATATCTAAAGGATGAAACTGCACCATACCTGCTGTTCAGACAAGTTTGCTGTCTTTGTGTCAGAAGCAGATTTTCCTAATACACCGGACCTGCGTTTCACTCGGAAGATTTCAGATTCAGAATCGGAATTGCCACTGTATTCCATGGGTGAAGTATTACAGAAACCAATTCCATTACAAGCATCAGCCATGCCAGATGAATTCACATCCAGAGTATCAGTTCCTTTGACTAATGATGCATTCAAGGCCTGCTTGGCAGTTGAGTAAACTTGGTTGGTTTGAGTGACACAGACCTAAAAAAAAATAACAGGAACATTAACTCAACCGAAAAATAACAGTTGGAAACATGATTCAATGTAAGCATAGTAAACCCACTATTGATTCTGCAGGCACAGGCACCTCATGATGTGCAAAAGATGTTGATGTTGCAGGAGAAATCTTTCCAGCATCAGCAGCGGTTGCCCCTGAAATGACATCATCTAGCAAATTTTCTTCAATGTTGCTGGAATCCCATGAAGTCCCAAAAGATAGGTCATGCTCGCCATTAATATCAGGAATCTCAGCCTGCTTATATGAGCCATTACCACTTCTTTCCTTATCCAAGCGAATATTCTGCTCAAATTTTCTTGATAGAGCCTCTAGTTCCAGTATGTCCTCTCTAACGTAGACAACCCGGTTAGATTTACAAGGGCAGCTCCGCAGTTCTTGTTCTGCACTCCAATCAACAAACTATTAGATAAATTATAAACAATAAGCTACAAAAGCTGCAATTATAACATTTCCTACCGTGATGAAGGCAGATAGGATCAAAGTTGCATCCACACAACACATGCGCAATGTAGCAATCACGCCGGCACATGCTACAAGACAGATTTGAATACATTTTTGGCTTGTAGCGTATTTGAGAACCCGTTTTAGCTAGTAGGCCACGTGCACGTCGCTGGAATCGCATCAACCGCACAAAGCAAGACTTGACACAATACTGGGAGTATGGATGTTCAGATTTATTAAGTGATTTTGGATCGCTGTTTAACAGTTTGTGGGACAGAAGCACCGCTGAACGGCAAAGTAGCTCCTCATGTGCAAGCAAGGGTGTTCTGTTCAACAGTGAGTAACGTTTGCTAGCCAGACAACCCAGAGGAAACCAGTCGCCGATAGCAAAGTTGACAGCCTCTCCACAATTGAAGCCTGGGTAGTTCAAACATTGCTTAGAACACATATATATACCCCAATTAGCAAACTGAAAATTGAAAACTTTCAACACATACCTTGGCTGAAACCCGCATGGTAGGAACGAGGGAAAGTAATAACAAACTCTCCAGGTTTTTGCACAGCTTTATAAACAGGAACATTGTGGTCTAACAAAATATTTGGAGGGAACATTGTAGTCTTCCCCAGTAGAACATCAAATGCTGCATCTTCTCCATCACCAATCAAAATATCCTTGTTGTACACATACTGGCTAGCCACCTTTTCAAACCCAGGAGCAGCATCACCTGGTATCCCATACCATGTCTTAAATGCCCCACAATGATGGTAATTGATGCTGGTCATGTAATCAGAATGTCAGCACCTCATCCTTACAAACAAGTAAAATAATGTAACCGTGATCAAGAAAAATGAGAATTCCTACCTGTACAAATAGTGATCTTCCACATGCCATGCAAACATGCTGAAGAGCATCCCAATATAAAGCATTGGATCTGTTACTCCCTGTTTTGGATCAAAGGAGTTACAATCATGACAAATGCCATGTTAAAGAATATAAAACATTAGGCGATAATTAGATTACTCACTGGAATTGGCGCCTGCAGAAGTCTCAGCACAGAATTGGAGAGCCGTGAAAAATTCTATAAGCACAAAGAAAACGATCAATAAAACCCATATAGCAAATAACACACCCGCGCGCGCGCGCAAGAGAGAGAGAGAGAGAGAGGTTTTTACTCTTTACCTTGAGGTTCCACTTGCTTTTCCCAAGCTGATCATGCGGAGAAGAAGAGAAGGCACTTCCATCAACATCGCAAGCATACTCAACAAAATCCATTTTACCAAAAGCAATTTCACGCCAAAACTCCTCCTCTACGTACTTAGCTGGGAGACAACTAGCACTGGAATATTTCTTAGAGAACACTTTGTTGGCCATCTTCTCATAGTCTCGGAAAGTATACTTCCTGCAAAGTCATGTCAAACACGATGAGACTTGGAAGACAAACTAAAACCGGTAATGGAAATAGAGAAACAACGGCACACCTTCCACTCATAAAGAAGGTAACTGTGTCGTCTACAGCCCATTCGGCAAGGCGAAGCGGCTGAACTCTAGTCATGAACTTAAAACCAGGTTGTTCCTTCGTCAGCACGACACCAGCAGGAACAGAAGCACTTACAGGAGACACAATTTTGCAAATACCTGAAATACAAGAAAATGCAATGGTCATTATTAAAAAAGCAAGGGTCTACTAAGGTTGATAGATCAATCGGTAATACGCATTTAACAGGGAAAATTTGAGGCTAAAGGGTACCATATTTTGCAGCCACAGGTGCAATCTTCTGTATATAACCGATGGGATCCTCAAATTCCTCCTTGGTGGGACGATACACAGGGCACTCTGGCATCTTGTCGATCCATTCCAGGTTAGACATATCAAACTTGTGAACCTTGCGCTTTGCAAAAGGATCCTTGCCCTGGACACCGCTAGGTACACTTGTAGCATTGTTAGCGTGCAATCTCACCCCACAGTTTGCCGGAGTTCGTAACGCATCCCCTCCGCTCCTTGCAGCCACCACAGGATTGTCACCCGCTTCGTTCTGAGCAGCCAAGCAGCGCATCCTCTCGAGCCGCTTCCTTTTCAATGTCTCGAGGCCATTCCTGACCTCAGCAGGGAGGCAGCTCCTGCCCTCAACCTGTGACATAGGCAGGTACATCAGGAAGCGAACAAGAAAATGGGCCATTGCAATGTTGCAGGGCGGCATTGACCAACAAAGACAGCAGACTCAAATGGCACCAACGGTTTGGATGCCACGAATTGGTCGCAGGTAGCGCCGAAAGAGTGGCAACTCCCAACCAAGTCAAGAAAGCAAAATCTATAGTGTTGGAATCAAACACGGCACATTGATATCACCGGGGTGGTTTCCCTGCCACGACCATCCGTCGCAATCAGTCGGCCGCGAGATTTCTCCAGCCAGTGCATTACTGTTCTCGAGCAAGCAAAGAACCTACCGCACGAGGTATCTCTGAACAATTCATAACAATGCTCGCTGATTCATGGCATGTGACTCGACGCCATTAATCAGTTAATTAAATTAACAAGAGCGGACTGAGGATCAGAAGAATACATACATAAAAAAGAACATACAGCGGGTAGGCCCTTGGGGAAGGAAAAGGAAATTTCCAAGTAGAGGACGCGGTCAAAGGAAAAATTAGGCACATGCGGTATGACCATGGGAGTGAACAAGTAGAAAGAAATTGTCCAAAAGTAAGATGCCGCGCCCGCGGGATGGAATGGAACTGGAACCCCACACGGCAGGAACAGGATAACCTTAACTTCACGAGAGGTGCTCCGTGCTTGTATTGTACTACACTAGTCAATCCATCCCATTACGACGAGGACCATAAGAAAATAACCCCAAGAAAGAAATACGTGAAGCCAGTAAAACAACAACAAAAACAACAACAGCAGCAGCAGAAGAAGAAGAATTGTACAATGGCCGGACAATGTGGTGTGGGCAAAAACTAGCCTACCTGGTGTTAAAGACTTGCCCGGCAGGGTCTCTTGGTATTAAGTAAATCTAACAAGGCGACGCCAGATTAATACTCCTACTAGTCTGATGATGATATACTAACTGTCAATGTTGGAGTAGTAGTGAGTAGTAATTAACGAACAACCGGTCCGCAAACAAAAGGAAAGGCGACATTGAGGGCCTCGGCCATGCCATGGCGGTAACAAACAAAAATTGGAGCCAAAATAAAAGAGCGTTAGGCGGATACGAGCAATTAACAGACGCTAATTCCCAAAAAAAAACCCTCCAAATTGCTGTGATTTCAGGCGAAAGCTATCATCAATTGGGTATTTGCTCTTTAGAGAGGAAGAGGAAATTGAGCCCAAAAAAAACAGAGAGAAGAAGCGATGTAATTTTTGTAGAAGAAATAAAAGAGGAAAGCGAAAGTAATCAATGAATTAAAAATAAGTAGTAATTATTAGGGGAAATTAAGGGGGGCGGGAAGGAAAAGGCGCGAAGAAGGAACAGAAGAGAGAAAGGAGGACGGCAGATCTCGCGACTGACCATGTCTATGGCGCGGTGGCGCCGGCAGCGGGCGGATCGAGGTCCGGCTAGAGATTTCCGCGGCGGTACGGGTCCCACATTCCCCTCCGGGGCGAGAGGAAGGGGGGGGGGGAGGAGGATCCCTCCAAAGCCGCAGCTGGCGGCGAAGCGAGGGGTCGCCGGAGGAAGAGGGGAGGGTGGGGACGGGACGGGGGTGGGATAGGAGGTTGTGGGGTGGGGTGGGGGTGGGGTGGGAGAGGAGGAGACGTGCGATGCGAGTCGTAAATAGCAACGGAGTAGTTGGGGTCCCCTCCCCCCTCTCTCTGTCTCTTTTCTTTTTCTCCTCTCCTTATTCCGGTTCATCCCAGGAAATTACATTTCCGTCGCAAATATTGTTTTCTTCTTTAGATCATTTATTATTTTTTTACCGATAGTAAATAGTAATATTCAAAATTACTTAAAGGGACGAAGAGTATGTAAAGAGAGAGGAAAAACACCTAGTAAAGATTATAGGGTGACATGCATTAAGTATAAATTTGAAAGCCTCTGAATCTCTTCTTCTTCTTCTTGCTCCGCTGCTCCTTTAGCTTAGACTTATAGAGCTCTTGGCCAAGTTGCTTATTGGTGGTGCCACAAGCCAAGGATGGCAGCTGCGTGCATGCATGTGCCATACATTTACAGCTTTATCCACCTGGGACAGTTGGCCGGCCTCGTTACATTACACTACTCTGTGGTTATGCTATATGATACTAGGGAGGATCTGGATCTCTTTAGTTCGTTACCAACTTTGTCATAGCTAAACTTAACTAAAATGTGACCTGCTGTAAAAAGTGTGGTCAACAAATTGTTAGCTATAAGTTGTTGTATTATTTTAACTTTTATTCTTAAATACTACATGTCATTCTATAATTTTGATGTGAATTTTTTACCCTTTTTTTTCTTTCTTTACTTCTCCCATTTAACTATTTTTTATGTTGTTTAATACCATCTAAAGATATAATGAAGAGGAGTAATATAGTTTTTTTTTTGCAAATATAGCTTGTACAAAGTGTAAAAACTTAAGATGACATCTATTTAGGAACAAAGAGGTAGGGTACTCAATCTTTGGCTTAAAAAAGGTTAATTAACCCTGTACCACTACCGGCAGGTTAGCTGCGGGTAACAAATGGTTTGGTTTGGTTTCAACGGTTGGTGGGTGCTCCAACTCCCAAGCCAGGGAGGACTAGAGTATCATGTATCCTCCTGGGCAAGGTTAAAAAATTTGGTGAGAACCGGTGAATTTTTTTTTAAAATCTCGGATTTCGGGCTATCACGAAATTTAAACCTACAAGCCGAGTTTTAAAAAATCCGAAATTGCTACAGTAATTTCACTTTTCGGCGAATTTTTGCCCAAATCGGCCGGAATTTTAGGTGTAAAAACCGGATTTAGATGTTTTAAGGCCGGATTTGACCGTAATTACATCAGTAACCCATAAGAAGGTGATCTTTGATGATAATTTATCGAAAAATGTATTTTTTGAGACATTTTAAAAATTTTGGCAGAAACACTGTCGAAATTTTATAAAATTGAAAAAGCTTTGTCATTCTACAAAAAAATTATGGTACCATCATAAGAAGTATAGGATCATACAGAAATTTTTTAAAAATATTTTAAATTCATTTGTTATCTTTTAAAAATAAAAAAATAGAATTAGCATAAACAAGGTAGTAACAGTGTCGGAATTTTATAAAAATTTTCAAGTTTGTTCATGACCTGAAATTTTTATGAGAGCTTAACAATTCCCTCATAACCCTTGAGTAAAAGTTTCAAAAACTTTAAAGCTGTTTTGATTATACAATCAAAAATTGTATGCGGTATAATCACGCGCTCTAAAGTCCGAAAATTGTGAAGTACGACATTCACATTTTTGGGGAATTTTTTATGGTTTATCATGATGTCAAAATTTTATGAGAACATCATCGGTGCTTTCCAACTATCTACAAAAAAAATTATAATTTTTGCATGCTCGGACTATGCAAAAAAAAAGCTAGTAACACTTTCACATTTTTTGAGAATTTGTTATGGCTGATCATGATCTCAAAATTTTATGGGAATATCATCAATGCTTTCTGACTATCCAAAAAAAATCACAATTTTGGCATGCTTAGACCTTGTGTTTGCTAGACTTGATATTTACCACTAAGCTAGAGTTGCTGATGCCTTTTAGGATTGAGAATTAAATGTTTTTATACATGTGAGAAACTATGGTTTTAAACGGTCCTCACTCATTAGTTTCTGCTTCACAAACTTTTCTGTATGAGACACTGTGGCCACAGAATGACGCAAGCTCATGGTGTAGCAGCCAGTCTTTCATTCATTTGGGCTACCCAACTGAGCATATTTGGTACGGTTACAAATAGAGTTATAACGTATCGAGCATCTCTTGCTCATTTGACTACACTGATCCATACACCGATCCATACGCACGACACTCATCTGTCAGTGTTAGATATCTTTACCAGTTTGAGAATTATAGCGGTTGGATGGCTCATTACAAACATTGGAAGTCTGCTTGGCTACCGTGCGACATGACCTGGGAAGAATACAAGCAACAATACGAGAAGGAGGTATCACGAGGTCATTGTCGATAACGAGGAGGTGCAGTTTCAACCACAGGTAGTCATGCAAATATACATTGATTTTATTGTGATGCAAATATGTGATAAATTCTCATATGTATCGATTTTATTTCGTGTCTATCAATTGTCATGCAAATATACATTAATTGTTTCCAATTGTGACTCTCAAACTTCGAATTTCAGTTGAAGTACTGCCAAAATTTCTAGCTTCAAAGATTAATAATCATCTAAAAAATTAAGGCCGGGTTAGTGATGCATCACGATGATCCAATCAAAATTTCAAAATTTTCTAACGTACTTTCGACCATTTTCGATCCAAGCATCACCGTTGTACAAAATTTTAAAAATTCCTCGAGCTTCACCATCACCTGAAAAATTTATGGAAAGATTATTGATATGTCAGAATCATGCATAAAAAAATTCATATATTTCTAACGTGGTTTGTCTCGTTTTTCATTCGGTTCAAAATTGTCGATCAACGTTTTATCAGGACAATAGCAATGTTTGAATTTTTAAAAATTCCACGAGCTTCAGAATTATCTGAATTTTTTATGATAATAGCACCAGTGTGTGAGGATTCTAAAAAAAAATCGTCGTCGTTTAACCCTCTTTTCTGCCGGTGCAAAAACGTTGAAATTTTGGGTTATCCAGCCGAATTTCGGGATTTCTCGATTGCAAATGGACCGGATTTGAATTTTGGTTTTCGAATTTCGCCTGAGATTTGTCCGAAATAACGGGATTCCGGCGAAATTCGGATTTCGAGCTAAGCGAGATTTTATCTGAAAATAAAATTTGAATCTTTGCTCTGGGTTCACACTATCGATTTTGAAAAAACCGCTCGAAATTAAAAAATAAAAAATATCGAGTCGAAAATGTTAGAAACCAAAAGACTAAGAAATCAAAAATTTTGAAGGAAAAAAAATCCTATCACGGCACCACCTGGAACAGTGCAACCACCAGACATTCGTTAATGTTCGAGGGCATTTCCGTCATTTCATGGAACGGATAAATGGCCCGAGGGCGGGGACATCCGATCCGATTCCACCTAGTGGCAGACTGGCAGTCCCAGTTCCGTCCGTCCATTAGATTAGACGGGGACAAAAAAGGCTCTTCATCTTAGTTCTACTCACACATTTCATCGTAACGATATCGCGGCTAGACTAGATTATGTGTACGTTCTCACCCAAACGTGGTACCGTATTCCATATGAAAAACTCTTATGTTTACGATGAAAATATATCTGTATTCTCTGTAGAACTGTAACGGTTATTGTATTTACACCTAACTAATATGCACCGTTATAATTTAAGCTCATTGCAATCGATGGTGAGAACTGAAACTGAAATCCAAAGGAGATACTCCCCACTGGAATTCCACGACATAAGTCTCAAAACCACAGTAAGAGCTACTAAATCTAAGAGAAAAACCAATGATATTGGACCGTGTATTCCCCTATTAAATATCTACTATAACTACTTATTTACTTTTCAGCATTAAAGCAGGAATATACGATGAAAATGTTAAAATAACTACATATGGGATCTTCACACTAGACTTATATTGTGCATTGATTCTTTTCGAGAACAACCATAGGACAAAGGGGGTAACAAAAAGCATGGCCGGTTGGGTAGTCAAGCATGAGTATATATGTCTTAGGAGCGTAGATCCATTTTCGAGCGCTATTTTGCACCCGAGCGTAGAATAGCTTATTTTACGCGTCGTCTATAGAATAGCACACATAGGAGTGCTATTCTTCACCCGTGTGTAGAATAGTTTATTGTACGCATTGTCCAAATATATATATATATATGAAAATAGTTCTATACTCCCGGGAGTACGAACTCTCACTCTAAGTATACCGCTTAAATGATATTGTTATATCTTTTTATCCTTTTGAGTATACTCTAATACTGATTATAAGATACTCAAAAGTGAGTTCCATTGAATTTTTTTGTCATGATTCACTTTTTATAGCATAATTTGTGTTATACTTCTTTTACATATGGAAAAGTGTATATAGCAGAAATAAAGGTCTTTATGAAAATTTTTTAACCATGTCACATTGAAGTATCTTAGAATTATTATTAAAGTATATTGAATGTGATAAAAGAGTATAACACATTCGTTTAAGTGGTATATTAGATGTGGGAGTATGTACTCCTAGAGTACGAAAAAAGCTTCCATTTATATATATAAAAATTGTTTTGTACTCTCATGTGTATGTACTCCCATGACTCCTCTCCGTTGATTCCTTGATGCATTCAGTTAAGTGAATACATTCATAGGCACCATACTACCTAAAGGTGGAACTAATTAGTAGTATTTGTTACAGGCATGCATAACAGCTCTGTGACCCAAGCGGCATGCAGTCTCATGCATCACGCATAGCTATGAGAGTACATACTCCTGGTAGTACACTTTCATTTTCCTGAGAGTATATATATATATATATAAAATTTAAACCAAATTCGAGTATTTTTTTTTGGAAAGTTTGGTTTTAGGGTATTCAATAATAATCGAAATGAAACACATATATAAAATTCAAAGACTTTGAACTAATTCTGGTCACTGATTTTTATATAAAATGATTAGCACATATCTACAATCAAACTATCGTTCAAAAAGATAACTTTATTTTGAATTTCAGTTCAAACTTATTTGAACTAACGAGTAAACAATGTAAACCGGACGTCCAGAAATTTCAAAAGCTTTTCTGGCGCGTTGTTTGGAATTGGACCGAGAAAGCCAAATTAAGCAAAAACACATGCACGTGCATGAGAGAATTTTGAGAAGCAAGGAAATGGGTGATGACGCCATGGAGGGCGATGGAGCTTGTCTAGCTTAAGCTTATTGATGACTTTGTAATCTCTTTCTTTGACTAGGGTTCTTCTATTCGATCGGTGGTTCTCAGGTGGGATTAGCCGAGCTAATGATAAACGATTCGGCATAATTAAGATGCAGAGAGATCGATCGATCGCTAGCTAGCCATCGACTGTTGACTTCTCTGTTATCCAATAGAAAAAATATACTCCATAGAACTTTGGCATGCCCGTTTGTCCCTCATTTGGGCACCAGATTTGACCAATGGCGTTGCCAGGGAGGGATTCCAAGGCAAACTTCCATGGCCGCACGCATCTCCTCTTTGCACCTTGGCCTGCCGCTAATTGCTCGCCGCGTGTTGCATAGACAACAGGTTCATTTTCATTTCCGAGTAGATTTTATTTTGGGTCTACAAAATACTATATTACTCTTGTTTCTCGCATCACTTATTGATCTTTGGATAATACGTTTTACCCTAGTTCATAGTAGTAAATAAAATTGAAAGTAATTAAAAAGGAGAGGTATATAGGAAAAAAATAAGTAAAAAATCACCTTAAAATTATAAATAATAGGTAATAGTCCCCTCTACTAAAGCCTGAAGAGTTCCTGCCTCCTCCTTGCTTTGAGCCGGGAGCAAGCTGGCTCGGCTCTGCCTGTTGAAAAAAATTACAACTAGGTCCTTTTCCCAAAAAAAAATTACAAATAGGTTCTTTTCCCGGAAAAAAGTTACAGTTAGGTCTTTTTTTCAAAAAAGAATATATATTACGGCTAGGTCCTTTATGCGTTTTTAAGCATTGCGCTCGGGGCCTTTTACCAAAAACCGGAATTACAATTAGGTCCTTTTCGAAAAAAAACGTTCAAGTTCTTTTTTTTGGGAAAAAATATACATTGCATTTAGGTCTTTTTTGCGTTTTTCTAGCATTACGTTTAAGCCCTTTTTGCGGAAAACACAACATTCTTTTTAGGTCATTTTCGCAAGTTTTCTCGATTTACTCGTGTATGGAGCGTCAATCGTGCGTTTTCTCGATTTACTTGCGTGGAGAGCGGTAGTGCCATCTATTAAGGGACGAAGTGAGTAACATGGAGGAGGAGACCACTCTGTTCTCAGGGTTTATGTACCAGTGGACTACATACGTGGGCCTCTACTTTCCAAGCCGGTCCAAGTTTACTAACTCCAAAAATTGAGCCCACGAAACTGCTACTGTTCTTCCTGAGCTCACCCTGCGACTCCTTGAGCTCCTGCAGCTTCTATGGTCGTCGCTGGTCGAGGCATACCTAGGGCTAGGGGGTAGGTCCTCTGGTAGCCGGAGCCGACGAGGGTAGCATGTAGCTCCGCCACTAGGTTTGACATGTGCGACTAACTACAACAACGCAAATGCTACTACTATTACTATCTGTGTTTTTTTAGTACTTAACGTTTTATTATTATTATTTTTATGAGATCTACCTTCGTCTTTAATAGTCGAGACGATGTTTTAGAGTTTTATATTTTAATCACGTCAAGTGGATAAAAAACCAAAGTACCTTTTTTATTAGACTATTTATTACTATTTGATAGGGTGTGTTACTCTAGTCTAAATGATATTGCAAATATCTAAAGAAGGGAAGAGATATATAAGACTATCTCCAACGATTTCTCTTTATTGTTTTCCTTTATATATATTTATTCCTTCATTCCTATCATCTCAAAGATCCCTTCAAGGATTTATATAGAAGAGAATTGACTGGAAGATTCTCTCTCCAATCCTTCCAAGGAACCGTGAGGAATTGGGATCTGTCTGGAGAAGGCTAAGGATTATAAGGAACCTTTGACTGGAGGGAGGGGAGGGAGTAATATTTATACATAACAGGTATAGCCGGTTAGAATTGAAGTTGACTGAATTTGTAAGGTCGAGCTTACTTTTGAAAGGGAGATTTCGTCTAAGAAAAAGACTAGCAGCAGCTACTCCTGCTACAAGTACATAGGGAAGGGGGCCGGGGAATCGGTCGAAGCTGAATCGTTCAACGAGAAAAAGGAAAGAGAGCAGAGCAGAGAAAAATGATGGATGCCGTGGATGACATGATAAGTTAAGCGCTAGTTGGTGTGCAGTGCAGAGTGCAGACAAGCTTGCATGATCGGAAAAGCGCCATTCACATACCACAGGCCAAAACTGTGGTTTTGTGCTGGTTGGATGGATCCTTAATTAAACACTACCAGTACGCTGCGGATTACTACTATTTTATTTTATTATATATATATATATATATATATATATAATTTCAGTAGCTATGACGAAGTCTAGGTATACCCGGTAGCCCGTACGGTACTACCCTCCGTTCCGTGGTACAAGTTTTTATTATTGCAAAGCGGTGTCTCATAATATAAATCTTTTAAAAAAATTAAAGTATAGTTATTACAATATTTGCACTGTATACCCTTACTTTAATGCATAAAAGTGATTTACTCATGGTTGCCGTATGTCATTTAATAATATAGGTAGTAAAAATATTATAATAACTACGAACTTTGACTCTGTCGATGAACTTATAATACTATGATATACGGCTTCCAAAAAATGGAGACTAATGTCGCAGGGGAAAGGGAGTGCTGATACTGGTAGAAGTACTTAACAGTTATAATTAATCTGCTGAAGAGGGGAATAGAAATTAAGCACGCGCGGCCGGGTAGCAGTTAATTGTAGGGAGGAACCGTGGCAGTACTTACTACTCCATCCGTCCTTGAAAGTAAGTGAGAGAAGCGTTTAAATTGTGTCCTCCAATATTAGGGATTGAGAGTTCTCCCCTTTAAATTATGTTCTCAAATTATACCTATGCATGCAGATGCACGCAGATACATGCGACCACACATATTCTAAAACAAAAACGTGGTAGGTCATTCTCAATAATCGTGATTAATTAATGCATGCATGTTGCCAATTAATAGAGACACAATATTAAATAGGGGCATTAGAGTCTTTTGGTAGAAATTATAATCTGTCCTAAAGTTTCTTATGTCTCTTACTTTCCAGGACGCAGGGAGTAGCTAGTAAACTGGACTGGAGCAGCACGCGCGTGGCGTAGTACTCCTTCCGTTCATTTTTATAAGATTTATTTTTTGAATGGTCTTGTTCACAAATATAAAGTTTACATGTAGATTTAATGAGGTTTTTCCTTCTATACCTCTATTTATTCTCTTTCAACCATATGCATTTATTCATTAACATTCACACAAAGTATATCTTTCATCTTCAAAGACAATTAATTGAGGGTATCTAAGTCATTTTCTCTCGTACCTTTATTAATTTCAACGCAATCTTAATCGTAATATCAAGTCAAAATAAAATTATCGGAGGGAGTAAGCAGTAAGGAGTTTTGCAGCAAATTGCGAGTCTGCCTCCCTGATATGACGCGATGGATCGGAGATCCATGACGGAGCGGGTGAAGTACTAGTAACCACCGTGCATGCAGATGCAGAGTCGGTCAGTCCATTTCATTGGACCCTACTTTTGATTTTGTTGGCAGAAACAGGAGAGGACGGCGAGCAAATCTGACATGAAATTAATCCCAAGCAGCTCGCTCGCTTCCCTTCCCTTCCCTGACGATCGTATGCTCATTCATCAGTCCAGCAAAATCCGCGCCGCGGTGCATGCCTGCTTGCCTTCCTTTCCAGGCAGCTATGCTAGGCTAGTTAAGATATGCTCTCTCCGTTGATAAATATGAGGCGTATTTGGACTTTGAATGAGGATTAGGGTTATGATGAAATTAAAAAAGTCATGAGAGCAAATAACTTACATATCCCTTTTAATTGTCTTGGAAGATGAGAGATAATGAATAAATACATATGGTTGAGAGAGAATAAATAGGGGTATAAGTAAAAAAAAACTCATTAAATCTACATACGCACTTTATTTTTTTTCAATAATACTCTACCATTCAAACTATAGACCTTATATTTATTTATCAGTAGATGGTGTATACTGCCATAGACCGATTTCAGACACAGTAGTAATTAATGTTTTTTCTTTTCTCAAGGTAGACACACTAGGTAGCTAGCAGCTGTACTACGTACGGAGAGAATGGCCGGGTTCCCATCCCATCCCATCCCATCCCATCCCATCGGAGAGCACGCACGTCAGTTGTTGTTGTAGAAGCGATGACAGGTGATTTCTTGTCTGTCTGCCTCTCCGTCCGTCTCGTCTCGACCATGCCCTGCCCAGCCCAGCCTAGGCCCTAGGGTGTTACATACAGTCCAGACTCCAGAATCCCAGATACAGCCACAGGCCTCGGCGCGACCATCCCCTATTGTCTGCTTTGCTTTAATTTGCTTTCTACAGCTTCAGATTTGAGTTCCGGATTCCACGCATGCACGTACGATAACCAAAGTACACATATACGTATTCTACTCCACCCAATCCAATCCAGTATGGATTGGAATGGATGATGGTAATTGGGGAAATTAAGGATATGAATCTAGCTAGCTGTCTGTTCGTGTTGGTGTGGTAGAGCGCGCCGCGCAGCAATCAAAGGTCCGGAATAATAATAATAAATATATGCTCCAGTCCAGCCTCCAGCAGAAGCAGATTCCTGGAGAATTTGAGCCGTTGCTTTTCGATAGCGGCACATGGACGCGCTCAAGTCAAGTGAAATCTGTGATGCATATGGATATGGATATGGATATGGATATGGATATGAATCGCACGTTCGTCTGCGCTGCAGTAGGCGAGTGATGGTTGTTTGCCCGGCCAGTGATCCAGGCGCAAAGACGCGTCAACCTCCGACTCCGACTCCGACGCCCTTTTCTCTTCTCTGGCCTCGCGCATCTTCCCCGGTGTCCAGTCATTCCACACGCTTGACGGACGGACGTCTGCTTGCATGCTGTTCTCACCTTCGCGCGCCGGCCGGCCGGCCACTCGTCACCACCCAAGTCACGTCGCCCTCGTGCATCATGTTTGTCGTCCGTCCATCTCCGCCCCATTTCTCGCTCCTATATGATCACGATCTGTTCAGTGTTCACTCGCATCGCATGTCCCAAAAGGGGAAAAGGCCGATCGAGCCCTTTCTCCCCCTACCTTCTCCTCATCTCTCAGCGTGCATGCTGCTGCCTCCGTACAAAGAGAGCTTAGCTACTTCATCACTCAGTCCGGTCGTCAGTCACAAGTGGCAACTGAATAGCTCAAAACGAAGGCGCCGGCCGGCAGCGTGGAAGACTCAGCTTTTCTACCTCCTTCGCACGTTTTTTTAACAAGGCTAGCTCCTCCGCGCGAGTGTAATCGTAAAAATAACTTTCTTCCTGACTCATCATGCTTGTGTACCACGGTACGAGCCTAGAACCATGACTAGCCAGGTGCCGAGCACCACCGGCACGGTAACAGCTCGACAGCATGTGCCACAGTAGGACGCTGTCGTGACAAGGAGGATCGACAAGGAGGCAGCACAAGCAGCCCTAACTCGATAGCACCGTTCTACCGCAGTCGACGCCCTACCGTGGCTCCATTCTCTTGACGCGGTACACGGGTGTGATAGGTAACATGTGTTACTTGCTAACGCTTTCATGATCGATGAGGGAGCTATTTTTCAGTAGCGTTCACATAGGGCTAGATTCGATAAAAAAAAAGAGCGAGAGGACGAGAAAAGATAAAGCTTCTGTCGTGTGTTGACCCATCATTTCAACTAACCAATATACGAGAATATTTATGATCTCCTGAGTCCTGATCTCTCCAATCTGGTATATGAAATTATTGAGAAGAAACTAACGAAATGAATTGTCTACGTCCACTCCAACTAACTACTCACCGCATGAGAAAAATCATAAAGATGCATTTTTATTATATACTAGAGACGATACGTTTATATCTTTATATGATTTTAAATTTATCTTTCAAAATGTCAAGTGCACGTACGTGCAGCGTCGCTAAGACTAAAGAGCCATTTACTAAAATTTTTTACATTCTATATAAGATATTTTGTGAAGTCACTATACTGTGGCTCTATACTTTTTAGCACCCTTGAAAATGAAAAGTATATTAATTGAAACAATCTTTAAATTCGAGACCTTGTGAATAAACAAATAGATCAACTAACCATCTAAACCTCACATCACAACTTGTTTATATTCATATTGTAATTTTTATGAATATCAACGTGTCTAAAACATATAAAAGAATGTCTCTAGATAATAATAAGTACCTCAAATAACATCTCTACAATATTAGATCGATTTAAGAAGTGTCTAAAAAAAGGTTCTATATGTTTTTTGTTTTCATAATTTAAAAATGCCTGTACCATCCACATTTCATATTCTTTATCTAAAATATCTTAAAATAATGTCTCCATATTTAAGGTACTTCCTAAAACACATCAAAAAGTATCTATACAATATATTATGGTAATTTATATAAATAAATAAAAAATACCTATAGGAAAATATATCTGCCTAGGATTTTTATTCAGTGACTCCAGGCTAGTGCCACTCGTTTGTTAGATATATGTACACTAGTATAGTGCCAGTGCTAATGCTACGACGGCAGTACATCTCCTTATGTATTAAATGAGAAGATAAGTATGAATATAACACTTAATAATAAATAATCTTGTGATCACATTGTACGTACTACATATTTGAAGGGAGAGCGAATCAAACAAGGAAATAAACAGGTAGGATCCGCATGCAACGAAACCAGACTTGAATTTTGTACTGTCTTGGGCAAAACTGTATTTACTACATATTTGGAGGAGAACGAATCAAACAAGGAAATAAACATAAAGAATCCGTATGCAAGGAAACCAGACTTGAATTTTTTACTGTCCTGGCCCGTGATCGTATTTTTTCGAATATGACATTTCTTGAGATTTTTTTACAGTTCTAGCCCCATAGAGCCTAATTTCAGCGTATGGAGAGCAATGTTTTTTTATCCACGGAACCAGCGGTTTGTGAGTGCTGCTTAATTTTTTTCAATTTTTTCCCGCGGAACCAGCGGTCGGCGAGCGCTATTTAATTTTTATCTTTTTTTCCCTGTGGATCCAGTGGTCGACAAGCGCAGTTTATTTTTTCATATTTTCCCGGAATTATTCAGTGGACGGGCACCACTAGAATTTTTTTTTTCAATTTTTCCCCAATGCTTGAATTTTTCAGCGGCCACCGAGCATTTTTTTTGTTGCCAAAATTAACAAGTGGACGGGCACCGCTTGATTGTTTTTTTTTTCGAGATTTTTTTACTTTATTGGCATCATCATTATAATTTTTTTTCGAATCAGACTCTCGCGGTGATGAATTTGCGATTGTAGCCTCGAGCCGAAAAAATTCAGCGGAGCGGTGGCACGGTATTATTTACCACCGTCCAGGCTTAATTTTTTTACTATATTAGTATCGTCGTTATAATTTTTTCTGAATTAGGCTCCCGGGGCGATGAATTTGCGATTGTAGCCTCGAGACAGAAAAAATCAGTGGAAAGGTGCAAGAATTTTTTTCCCGCGGTCGAGAAGTACTGTAATTTTTTTCCCACACCCGAAATTATCCAGCGGCCGGGCAGAGCTTGGTTTTTATTTTTTTCCGCTGGATAATTTCGGACGTGGGAAAAAAAATTCCAGCACCTCTCCGTTGAATTTTTCGGCTTGAGACTACAACCGCAAATTCATCACCGCGAGAGCCTGATTCGGAAAAAATAATACCGTACTGCACTGTCTCCCGGTTTCCTTTTCCCAGCACGTAATGTATGGTCCTTTCCTTTTTGCAGGATGTTTGTTTCTTTTTCCTTGATTTCAGGACGTTTGTTTCCTTTTCTTTGATGATGCTGGAGGTTAGAGGAGGTTTGTTGTGGGTCATAGGGATGATTAGACACACTAAACAATAGCCATCAGATGTGGGTGAGTAAAGCTGAGGAAAGATCTGAGAGGTTAATTTTGATAGAGGCAAGTTTCTGAGGACGTTTCGCTGGGTGCACGAATGTTGAGCCATCTCTAATGGGATGCACTATTTAGGGTGGACGTAGAAAAGAATGTTTACGTGCATTATAAAGAGGTATGGATATCCGTTCACCTGGCCAGACATATTTTTTTCTTTATTCCATCGGAGAGGTGCTACTCGACTTTTCCCCAAGGCATTGAAACTGGATCGATAATGCGATTGAAGGTTGGTTGTAGGTAAGGAGCAATCGGATTGGATAGATGTCGATCGATCGGATTTATTCAGCTTTAATTTAGCTAGTTGTGTTAGATAGTTGTTAGGTTCAGCATCGGTTTCGTATAGTTGGTTTTGAATTAAGCGTCGGATTCGATATATCAACATCCGTCAGATTGAGATATTTCAATTATATTCTCGAATAATTCCATAAAACTCTATTCGGATATCCGAATATTTACAACCCATATTCCAGTAGTTTTAGTTAGGTGCAGCCAAATAGCCTAAGCTAGCCCTCCCGCCGTCATCCCATCCACCATTCTGTGTCGGCGGGTGTCAGCCGTCACCAGAGCTTGATATGTAAGAATATGATTCTACTTGCCTATGTGAATACTTGATATTCTTTTACAAAACATAAATAAATATTTGATACTTTTGCAATATTGTTGGGCTACCTGGTAAAATAACTTATTAGCTTGCGATAATCTTATTGCATGTTGAACTCATATGATTGGTTATTTATTATTATATGTATGCTATATGTGGTATCTGTTTTCACGCGATATCCGACTAAAAATAGTCGCTACCATATTGATTACGCTCCGTATTCGCTTTGCATTCGTGACCGATATTATCCGCGCCCCGTATTAGTATCTAGCACTATCCCTATCCATCTGAGAGTCTGATAAAAAATATGGTATAAGATACGAAAAGAGCGATATTGGACCGAATCCGAGTAGATTTCATCCCTAGTTGCACCATATGCTATCGAAGAAGAAGAACTAGTATATAGTATATGGGTCTCTCCGTCTCCTTCCATACATACATCCATATACGTTTTTTCCGTGAAGATACACGTCCGTCCACACATTAAGATCGATTCGCTGGCCAGGCCGCCTCGCATATACCTGTCCGCATGCATGTCTAGCTGGCAAGCTTTTATGCTGTCTTGTTTGAGCTTCACACGCTCTTTGTGCTCTTCTTCGTCCATCTGTGGCCTATTTTCATCTCCCCCATGTGAGGCTGCAAATATCTCTCCACCCACTCGACGCCAAGTCACCACCAACTTTACCTTGCTTTATGCTTTGCTTGGTTGCTCACAGGGAAGCTGCTGGCTGATCAGCAATGACCAGACGATCGAAAAGGAGTCAAAGCAAAAGCAAAAGGGTTATTCTATAGCTCTCTCTCTCTCTCTCTCTCTCTCTCTTCCGGAAAACAGGCAAGGAATTGCATATATATATATATATATATATATATATATATATATATATATATATATATATATATATATATATATATATATATATATATAGGCACCATGATTTCAAATGCAATATTTGAATATATTTTTCAAAAATTCCAGATTTAGGGCATATACCTAACTATAACAATTCAAATGAAACACATACCTTTGAAAAAATACACTCGAATTCAAATATTTTGAACGAGTTTGGATCACATATTTTGCTAATTTATATATAAAATCGGCACATACCTACAACCAAACTATCATCAAAAATGGAAACTCTAGTTTGAATTTAAGTTCAAACTTATTTGAACTAGTTAGTAAACTGGTTAAACTCAGCATCCTAAAAAAATTCAAAAAAAATCGCATAAAAATACATAGAGAAAATATCCTTTTTAAATCATGGTGCCCTAGATAATTATAATATATATATATGTGTGTTCTATTCTAACTATTCTATGCTACGGCTAGAGAACCGCGTTCAAACCACCTGTGTAGGCTTGTGTACATGTGGACTAAACCAATCGTTAGTAAAACAATGGATACAGTTACTACCGAATAAGTACAACAACGAATAAAGTTACTATCGAATCAGTAACGTATCCATCCACTAATAAATGTGTTTTCTAGTTTGTACATGAATATGTTTTTTCTTTATTTTAGCCATATCTTTTTATTAGTAGCTTTGATTCATGAACGAATTTCACCGTTAGATTACTAACGACGAGAGGAACAATATGATATAAGTCTCGCTAATAAATTTACTACTGTATGATAGTAATTTTATGTTATAGATGTAGTAATTCCTAGTTATAAATATAGTAATTTCTGTTATCAATTGGTAAAATTACTGTTTATTAGCGAGACTTATATCATTCTGTTCCTCTCGTCATCAATAAGCTACTGGTAAAAATCATTTGCAAATCGGGTCTTCCAATAAAAAGTTATGCCTAAAATAAAGAAATAACATATTCATGTTGAAGCAAGTAAACACATTTACTAGTTGGTCACCGTATCAAGAACATGTTTTCTAGTTTGTACATAAATTTGTTTTTACTTTATTTTAGCTATATCTTTTTATTGGTAGCTCCGATTGACGAACGAAATTTACCATTAGATTACTGATGACGAGAGTAACAAAATGATATAAGTCTCGCTAATAAATTTACTAATGTATGATAGTAATTTCATGTTATAGATGTGGTAATTTCTAGTTATATATATAGTAATTTCTGTTACCAGTCGGCAAAATTATTGTTTATTAGCGAGAATTATATCATTCTGTTTCTCTCGTCGTCAATAAGTTACTGGTGAAAACTATTTGCAAATCGGAGCTTCCAATAAAAAGTTATAGCTAAAACAAAGAAACAATAGATTCATATACAAACAAGTAAACACATTTACTGGTTGTTCACTGTACTGAGAACACGTTTTCTAGTTTGTACGCGAATCTGTTTTTACATTGTGTTTAGCCATATTTTTTTATTGGTAGTTCCGATTCATGAACTAACTTCACCATTAGATTACTTACGACGAGATGAACAGAATGATATAAGTCTCGCAAATAAACAGTAATTTTTTCTGACCGGTAATAAAAATTTCTATATCTATAACTAAAAATCACTGCATTTCTAATTAGCAATTACTATCATACGGTATGATAGTAAAAATCCAAATGAACATCAATTTACTATTGTATGATAGTAATTTCACAAAAAGAAAAACAATTAATTAGCTGGGTTAAATCCGCTCTCATCTCAGCCGTTCGTGCTAGATCAAATGGATTAAGTGATTTGGAGGAGAACGAACGACTGCCACCAACTCCAAATTAGGAGTAGTAGAGATATATATACTCTTTCCAATACCAAGAACTATAATGAGTATAAATAGTACGTAGTTGGGCGGTTGGTTCTATTCTAGTATTAGTACGTACGAGAAGAAATTAATGTGATAATTACTCTTCTGGTCATAAATACGTATTATTTTGAGTTACATATAGCTAAACTTTTTAAATTTTGACTATTCATATCTTTTTTGTTTTTTAGAATGAATACATGAAAATCATGGGTAGATTTGCCTCGAAAAATACCTTTATAATATTATAATTTTATTTGATTTATAAATATATGATAATATAAATTAGCGATGAAAGTTGTTTTTTAGAGACTGTGCTAATATTCAAAATGATATGTATTTACGATCGAAGGGAATAGTATAATTGATTAGCTGCTAGGTTCTGATGGTACTAATAAACCGATGGAATAGAGGATCGGATCTACGGACTACTCGAGTACAGGCATGTTTATTATCGTGTAGTCCATGAATTGCAGGCACCTACGTGATATAAGGTCGTAAGAAATCTATAATAATTCAAATAAAATACATACATTTAAAGAATACACATAAATTTAAAGACTTTGAATTATAACAGTACTATTTAAGCGGTATACTGGAGTGGGAGCGAGAGGTATCCAATGTGAAGGCACGTTGGCGTTGTAGGTTGCCGGGAAAAGAAAATGTGAATGATTCGAAAGCAGAAGAAAAAAAAAGGCAACGTACGTTACGTGGATGGGAAAAGATAGAAGGGCGGGTGGTTGAGGTGGGAAAAGAAAAGATGCATTCATTCATCTCATGACCAACATCTTTGTTACTAGTAGTATTTTATTTCAGTAGGCCGCGCGCGAGCCCAACCATTGGATGGATGGATGGATCGGTAAGGTAGTATTATTGCATGCAGCAGCCTATGCCTACGGACTCTATGGAATGGAATGGAATGGAATGGAATGGGCTTCAGCCAACTGAACGAGCCAGCCCAGCCCGACTCCCTCTTCTCCATTTAGATCCAAGTCCTATTCTCCATCCATCCTATATCTGGGAATTCCTCTCTTGTTGCCCACTGAATTTCTAGCTACCTCTCGCTCCACCTGAGAGTATGACAGATTTCGTTGTACAACCCATTTGCGCGTACATAAATAATTAGAAAATGAAGACTACTTAATAATACTAGTACGACATTGGATGGTATGGTGTGTGTTGCGTCAAAAAAAAATGTGATGACGGATCAGTCGGTTTAAACACACGAGAACGTTAGGTTTAGATTGGTTCGTGGCGTGCTAACCGATTTGATCCTATAATCGGTAAGATAGATGGAAAAATACCCTCAAAGCCAATCTAGTGCAACAATCACCAAAATTTAAACAGCTAAGAAGCCGATCAAATCAAAGGGTAACGATAAGTCTAAATAGCCGATTAGGGCTGATTAGATGGTAGATAAAGGTAGACTTTCTCGAAAAAGACTAAGCGCAACAAGATCGGAGAAAATCAAACCTGACGTAATTAAAGGTGACCAACAATCGGCGACGCGCAACTTTATTGATAAAGATGGAATTACAAGAAAGATTCTAAATTACAGATCTACTCCTAGTTGATAGGAAATAAAAGAAAGTAAATGCGAGTTATTTGATTGATTGGGGTTGTTCTTTTTGCTCGTCCTCGGCAACCTTTTATAGTGCATCGGTCAATCATATCCTTTTCCGATGCATTGTCAACCATGATCCGTATCGGCTATTACATGAACAAAATTCCCATGTTTGAATAAATATCGGGCATAATTGTATCTGTAATTTTAAATTTTGTTTTCTTAACCGATATCGGTCTAAAATATCTCTTATATCTTTAGTTTGACTAGTATAGTGCTAATGCTAACGTTACGACGGTAGTACATCCGCTTATCAATTAAATGAGAAGATAAGTATGAATATAACACTTAATAGTAAATAATCTTGTGATCACATTGTACGTACTACATATTTGGAAGGAGAGCGAATCAAACAAGGAAATAAATAGGGAAGATCCGCATGCAAGGAAACCAGAATTGAATTTTTTACTGTCCTGATCAAAACTGTATGTACTACATATTTGGAAGGAGAGCGAATCAAACAAAGAAATAAGCAGGAGGATCGCATGCAAGGAAACCGAATTGAATTTTTCTGTTCTTGCATCGTGATCGATTTTTTCCGAATATAACCTTTTTAGATTTTTACGGATCTAGCCCCATATAGCCTAATTTGTCTGAGAGCGCGATTTTTTTATTTTTATCCACGAACCAACCGGTTTGTGAGTCTTATTTAAATTTTTAATTTTTCTCATGGAACCATGTAAAATGTATTTAATTTTTATCTTTTTCCTTCTGATCCAATCATGAAACGCTTTATTTTTCATATTTTTCCAAAATTATTCATGGATCGCACCGCTTGAATTTTTCATTTTTCTCCCACGCTTGAATTTTTCAGCGGCCACCAAGCATTTATTTTTTTTGCCAAAATTATTAAGCGGACGAACACCGCTTGATTGTTTTTTTTTATTTTTCGGGAATTTTTTACTGTGTTGGCATTATCGTTATAATTTTTTTCTGAATCACTCTTGCGACGATGAATTTACGATTGTAGCCTCGAGCCGAAAAAATTCAGCGGAGCGGTGCGCGTGGTATTATTGACCGAATTTTACTAAATTCTGACGCAAACAGTAAGATATGGAATCTATCAGCTGCAAGCGACCCGGGCGCCGAACTAAGCAGTTGGGTAGTCTGTCGCATCCAATCCCAATGTAATCAATCTCCCTATCATGTCGATCGCCGTCACCAATTGCCTTTTCAATCCCTAGATACATAGATAGATAGATAGATAAATCCCCACTTCATTTCCTTCCTTCTAAGCCTATGTACGTGATGTGCCTAAGTATAATGCTCACAGAATGGATGTAACGTGACATACATGTGTATATATATATACTGTATATATATATATGTATATACATATGTATATATATACATATGTATATGTATACATATGTATATGTATATGTACATATATATATATATATATATATATATACATATGTATATGTATATGTATATAATACGATCGATCGAAATGCACGAGCTAGCATTATGCATGTATAGCGCACATATGCATGTATTATCCATTCCACACAACAGTATACAGACGGCATGGCATGCGCAGATCGATGCTGCAATGACGCTTTTCAGTTAGTTGCTCCACAAAGATATATAGCTATGTCATTGTCCTCACTTGTTATGTGAACGGAGGGCCGGCGCCTAATAAGAAGCAACAACACATGGATGATGGATCCATCGACTACTGCTCCCTCCTGTTACAAATACGTATCGTTTTAAACGTCGACGTGATTCTCAAAACGCCATTTTGAGCGCTAATCCCCACTGTAAAACATATCTATATAATCCAATAAACTCATAATAGTATGAAAGTACTTTTCGAGACAAATCTACACGTATGATTTTCATTTATACACTATAAATATTAGAAGATATCGATAGAAGTTTAGAAAGTTTGACTACATGTATCTCAAAAATAACATATATTCGTAGTATTTGCTCTAGGACACTGTCTTTTTTTGTTTTTACTAAAAAGGTACCGAACTTTGATGGCTCTTTACCATAAGACACTTCACACATTAAAATATAATATCCGGCTAAAAGAGGTGAGAGAAGCAGATCAAAGACTATTTTGCCCCTAACCCCTTTAAATTTTTGGGCTGGGACAAGAGCTCACCATCAACAGCAACGGTGTGAGAAAAAGGTCAAAATGAGGATGGAGGAAAGAGGAGGAGAAAAGGTCAATGGTAAAATATAGTTTTCACCCACTTTCTCTCTTTTTTCTGTAAGACTACGTAGAGGTCAACCTATGGATGTGTGATGAGTATTTGACATTTGTATACTTGTGTCGAATTATAGCAATTGATCGGGACCAATGACCTAAGGAGGTTACAATTAAGAGGGGTTGGAGTGGTCATAACATAAGGCAGTCACATCCTTAAGTGGTCGTGGCACCTTGAGTGGTCATGACCTTGAGAGGTCGTAGCGCTTTGAGTGGTCGTGTCACCCGTGAGTGGTCGTGACCTAGGGTGGTCGCAATCTAAGTGATCGAAGGTGTGATCCTTAAATGTTTTGACTAGTCAACAATTTTTGTCAGATTAATGTTGCATATTATCTTGAGCAATGATATGTGATGTTTTGTTTATCTGAAATGGTTGCAGGACTTTAGAGCTAGGTCATAGTGAGGCGGAGGAGATCAGGACTAGGGTAGGAGAGCCGAGGTCCAGATGGTCAAGGTGACATCGGAAGATGAATAAGACCGGGTAGTTGCTGCAAATTGGGATGAAAAGTGAATGGATGAGATGCTAACTTAAGTCATATGCAAGCGAAGAAGGATCGTTGGATCAAGGGTTCGCAGGTAGAGTAGTGGTGAAGTTATGTTAATGGTTAAAACCCGTTATATTATTGGATTGTGGGTTAGCCCATGTATGAGTGAGGGAGTGAATCTTAACCCTTCATGAGGTTTCTTGAGAGCTAAGAACATCATCTAAGGGTGAAAATTGCTCTTAGTGTGCTATAAATAGAGAGTGGAGGGATGCCTCCAGCTAAGTCTTAGAGAAGGGTTTTCTGGTTTCTTTATACTCCTTTGAACTTTGCCTACCTAGAAGTGTGACTTTGTAACATCCCTCTCTAAGAAATACAAGATCCAAGTTCATCTATGTTCTAAATTTTATTTTATTTCTTGCCTTTTTGCTTGGTTCTTTCATGCAATTTGAGTCTTGCTTCACCTCCTTCTACTTACTGTGTTTCTACTGAATCTAGGACACGTAAGAGGTTGAGGAATTCATCTAGAATATATTCCAACCCAGCAAGATCCATTAGAATGCTCAATTTTTGGTCACTGTCCTTTTGGAGTTTTTATCTCTCTTTGGTTTCTTTCTTTCTTGATCTTGTGCAGCTCAGGATGAATCATTGATGGATAAATCTTCTATAGATCATATCCCATCATCTAGGCAAGCTTTAACAAGATCTCCAAAGTTCTTCTCAAGAAACCGGTTTTTGGCTTGAACATGAAGAATTCGTGGTAGACCGTGTTCTTGCATATTTGATGGCTATTTTCTTTTGTGTTCTTGCTTGTCGTGACATGTGGGAGATCATCTCGATCATTAAATCCCTACAAGCAAACTCAAGGTGAAGTTTGTGATTTTGAATCGGTTTTGGTGCAACCATCTCTTAAATTGAAAATGAATAAGTCTATTTTACACCCTCAAACTATTAGAAAAGTCCAAATAACCCCCAATCAATAACATTGGTTATTTAACACCCTCAACTTCAAATAAAATGGACTTATTGGAAGTTGAGGGTGTTAAATAAACGGTTTTATAGATTGGGGTTATTTGAACTTTTTTGATAGTTTGTGGGTGTAAAATGGACTTATTTCAATTGAAAAAGGTCAGAACTTAGACATCAATCTTTGTGATTGAAGGTGAAATGGTTCCTGACATCAATAGGAAGGTGCATGCAAAGTTTTATTAGTTTTGGATCATCCAATCAAAAGTTACATCAATTCTTGAATTTGATTCCGTGTCGATTTTACTGTTTACCCTGCTTTTATTATTCATCCGGTACTACCGAACTTATGCCTGTGATAGTACCGTGTTACTATTCACCCGGTAGTACTAGGGTAGTGCTGGTCTGGTCGAGTTTTTCTAAAGAGTTTTTTGGGAAAAATATTGTTGTTGATCCTTCACTCCCCTCTAATCACTATTTTTGGTCCTTTATTCTCTCAGCAGCATATTATATTTTAATAGGCGGAGTCTCCTACGACAAAGAGACAAGCAAAGACACAAAAGACAGTGTCATATAGTAAACGCCACAAAAATAAGATGAGTCTTCTGTGACAAAGTACTATCAAAATTTAGTGTCTTTTAGTACAACACAAAAAAAGTCAGTATCCTAAAACAAATGGCACGAAAGTTAAATATTTTCGTTGTGAATTTTACACTCTCGGTATATGCAAGGTTGCAGATCAAGTACTTAGCAATAATTAAATGAAACGAGCATAATGCCATGCTGCTACTGCTATATATGCCGTGGCTCGCACCAAAAGTAGAGCGAAGTTTTTGGCTGGTGCAAATACAAATATACAATACTATTATAATCTGGTATATTCATTCATATTCATATTCGTACAATTGGGATTAATTTCGGGAGGTACACATCGTCATGTTAGACTTAGGGTTTGCTAAAACATGAACCATTAGCTAGTCTAAAGCATGATCACAAAACAAGTAATGCGGAAGTTAAAACTCATAAGATGAACTGACCCGGTGAGGAAGAAGAAGCCATCAATGGTTTCTGTCGGTGTTCTTAGCGTTTGTGAAGAAGAACATCGGCAGAGAGGGCTGCACCAATGCGCGATGAAGAAAGAAGGGGGCACCGAGATGCTTCTCGGTGATGGTTAGGGCCTTCGGTAGCCTCAGCGCCAAAACCTAGATCGGAAGGGCTGTCGGGAAGTAGCGAACTCGAGGTTGATCATCATTAATCGAGTGCCAGCTTCTTCCCATTTAAATCTGGCACAGGCTATCGGGACCAAACCAAATTTTAGTTTTTGAGCTCCCGATCAGAGCACGATTTGGTGGGTTTAGTCCCATAATTTTTGGACTGGTTAGTTAAGCCGTAGATCACAACTAACATTCTCCCACTTGATCGAAAGGCTAATGACATAAGACCACACTCAACAGAACAACACACCAAGATAAAGTATTACAACGATTAATTTAAGCACCACTGCAACCCCAGTATCTATAGTGCATCATTATATCTTGATAGGATAATTACTTATTCTTAACGGGAGTTGGTTTTATACTTATGGTCCTTTTGTGCAGTTTGTTTTCATTTGTCATCATGTGCACATTGAAAAAGAGTGAAAACAAACTTTGTAATTTCCAGAGTCAATGTTTTGAGATCTCAATTTGTCCCAGCAATATAGGCTGTCAATAAGTCTTATGTCGGCACTAATTTTGAGACAATCCTTTAACAGGGAATCATTAAACTAAACATGATGGATAAACTTATATATTAAACATGATACTCAATTCTTACAGTGAACATCAATAATTCGATTTTGGATTACATCTTTCACAACGTCATGTGTTTGGCGGCACCACTTGACATGTTGTTACTCGAAGCAAAAAATTGCACTCTTACATAATAAATTCCAGGATATAATCTTAAGTCAAAAATAAATCTTCTTATTCTTAAACCACAACAGCCTATTGTGGATTTCTCATTATCTAATAGGCTTATGACATGCCACAAGTCTACTTGTATCATTAATGATGCCTTAAGATATTGACTAGAGCCATTCCACAATATAGCTCTTTCGCAAGGTTGAAAATTTGACTTGATGTGGATTTCTTAATATTAACACACCTTGCATCATCAGTGTCTGAATAACTCACAACTTTACGATTATCAGACTTCTTATATGTGAGCATGTAATCATTAGCACCTTGCCTATGATGCAAAGTTGTCTTTAGTAGTTTTACAGTGGTCCATTCCTGGATTAATATTTGCTCATTATCCCGGTAACAAATGTTAAATAAGGGCATACAAACTTAAGTATACATAATGTTCATGACAACGGAACGTAAGAAAAACTTTTATCGCCCTTAATAATCGAAGTAAACTCCTTTAATATTGGACATATCTTGGTGAATCTTAATAGTCAAAACATGAGAGGCATCATCAAGACAACCTTAATCCCTAGAAGAGAGGAAATATTTGGGTCTTAAACATTAATGTCCCTATTGCTGATAGTCAACAAGATATCGTCTATATAAACAATTAAGATGTTAAATTTACTCCCACTGGTCTTAAGGTTAAAACTTAAGGTATATTTATGTGAGGCTCGCATTATTCATAAACTCCAGAATCAACTGGAGGTGGAACTTTAAGAGACAAAAGATTGCTATTCTCTCGGATTATCGGCATTGGAATATAAGCACGATTGTCGTCAAGTATAGTTTACCTTGCCTTAGAACTCCCACTAGAATCAATATTTCTATACCTCAGTGGTTTACAAACTCAGTGGCACCCTTTAGTCTGGATGAAATATTGACAATATCCCACGTATATAAGTGTCTTAATTTTCCCAGAGTGTAAGATATTGATATTAATTAT
The DNA here is from genome assembly GCA_036346275.1 of Otatea glauca. Classification (NCBI taxonomy): domain Eukaryota; kingdom Viridiplantae; phylum Streptophyta; class Magnoliopsida; order Poales; family Poaceae; genus Otatea; species Otatea glauca. The sequence goes on from CM070729.1 coordinate 287,062, forward strand.
CTCTAATCTTTCCATCCATTAAACTTATTGACAAGGAGAGTATCTTTAATAGAGTAAGAAATTTGTTCATGGGGTTTATGTCTCACGTAATGAAGCTTTTCTTTTCTCAATGAGACATTCCACTCTCCCCCTCGAAATGTGGTACAAGCAACCATGCCACAATTTCGTGAACTCTCATAAATATTTCACTTTTGGTAAAGCCAATAGAGATAGCAACATACTTAATGCTCCCCAAATAATTATAAAAGTGTAAGCAAATTATTTTTCATAATGGAAACATAAGTTACATTATTAGGATGAAGGGTGAAAACATAACTTAGTACTGAAGGAAAACTTCCAACAACTTCAACATTAGCCTCCTATTCATTCTCTAAGGCTTCGCTTTGAACTATTGTAGTCTTGAGGTAATGTTGGCAGCATAAATGTAGTCTTCTATCTCAGTATTTAGCCAACTTTCTTTATGAATGCACACATTCATGGGCACAATCATAGTTCACTTCTCATTCTTCATTATTGTTACATTCTTTATGAATGACCTAATGAAGTGAATTAGAAAGGCTCCAATATATATATATATATATATATATATATATATAGGAAAATGATTTCATACTCCTGGGTGTACGTACTCCCACCTCTAGTATACTGTTTAAATGATGTTGTTATACCTCTTTATCCTTTTGAGTATACTCTAATACTGATTATAAGATACTCCAAAGTGAGTTCCATGAAAAATTTCATTAAAGTCCACCATTTATAGCATAATTTGTTTATATATTCTTTTTAATATGAAAAAGGGTATGTAGCAAAAAAATAAAGTGCTCTGATGAATTTTTTTTAACCATGTCGCATTGGAGTATATTAGAATTATTATTGGAGTATACCGAAAGTGATAAAAGTGTATAAAGCGTTTTGGAAAGAATCAGCAGTCCATTTTCGCATCACCTTTTGCAGAAAACGAAGAATAACTGGATTCACTAATGGGGATGGCAAATGATCACAAACAACGCTGGTCAGTATGTAACCATGAGGCATAAAATGTAATCCTTAAATCAATATGAAATCTCTAACCAAAACTTCTCGTTAGTTCCATTTTGATTAGAGAAGCTATGGGAATGACACATGACTATAATCAACTTTGGTCGGAATATAACCGTGTGTCACAACATAATCCCAAAACATGACTACCGTTTCAAACCGTATCACCTTTGGGTACATAACGGAAAATAACTTAATCTATGGGAATAGTACACAATTGCAAACAACTTTAGTCTGAATGCAATTATTACCACAAAATAATTCCAAAACTTCACTAAATCTCTAACTAAGACTTCTCGTTGGTTCCATCTTAATTAGAGATATCTTATTTATAATGTAGTCTTTATCATATAAAAGCTTGAAAGGACTCAATAACTTAATTAATATGAGAATTAATTAAATGTCACATGACCCATAAAAGACGGTGGTCAGTATATAGTCATAAAGCATTTAATTAATCATAATTACATTGTCTCAAAGCAGAATACATTAATAAGAGACAAAATTAATCACATGATCAAAATTACTGAGCATTAGACATCAAGTACTTAATTGCGGAAGCGTAAACAATTAATAATTAATGAGCAGTAAATTAAATACTAAATTAAAAATAAGAAAAAACTTAAGCTCATAATTTAGGGCATAAGAAATTGTAACATATGTATAAATATAAACAACTCAGGTAGTAACATAATACTTAACTAATCCCATCTTAGCTTTATTCCTAGAATGCACTAAAGCGTTATTTGTGGCTTGTCTGAGAAAACATCCAAAAACCAGCCTGAAACTTATGCCCAAAGATGGGCTCATTAATAATGCATGGCTTAGGATCTAAAACAAAAATTTATTAGTAACCATTAGAAAAATAAATGTCTTTCATGAAAATTAACCCTACGTTGGTCTGATTAATAATCATGCTAATGACAGGAAAATTTAAAGTTCAAATTCGCATCACCGTTGGGCAGAAACGAAAAAAACTAAATTATCTTATGGGTGACCCATGTTCATAAACAACGTTGGTCAGTATATGATCGTGATCATAGCATAATCATAATTTTCAACATTAAACAATAATCTCTAATTAAAATTTCTCGTTGGTTCCATTTTAATTAGAGATAATGCTCATGAATAATCATCATGTGAAAATTAATTGCCACATCAATTAATTAGCCCAGAAAATTAATCATAACATCAATGCCGAGGAAATAGACATAAATTAATCAGGATATCAAGGTCAAGAAATTAATAATTAATCAATGCTTATTACTGAATTAAAACATTACTTATTGCTGAAATTAAATGAAACATAATGAAACAAAATATAAATGGGCTAAAACAAATTCCATCCAAATTACCAAAATAAGCCCATAAGCAATTAAAATTGGCCCAAAGCTCGAGCCGCGCCCACCGACGACCTCAACCCGTGCGCACGAAAACGCAGCCCAACAAACGCGCGAGCCGGCTGTAAGTTCAAGCTCCATTGGTTTTGGTGATTGGTTTAATATTAATGCTTAATCATTGTTTAATGACAAATCTAATCATTATGAGACTAACATGTTTAATTGAGCTACATTCTTCTTAGTCTCAAATTCGGATGGAAAATGGAAAACCCAAGGTATGCACTCATATTCACTCTATTGTCTTAATGCATACTTAGGATTCAAGTTAAAAGATAAACTCTTCCATTGCCTTAGTCTAAATATGTGCATTATGTTTCCAAATCTATATATACATGAATGCACACATCTAAGGGGAGTTAATAATTTAACTTGATATTTCAATTGTATTGATCCATGTCCTCTTGTCATATAATATAAAGGATCAAGACTTTGAAACAATCTTTTGAGTATATATGACTTGTGTAGTTGTAGTATACTCATGCAAATATAGGATAAACTCATATGCAATCTAAGATTGATTATGTGCATATTGATTCTATGTTCAATTAATTATATGCACATACTTAATGGAGTTTATTCTATAGTTGATGGTCTAAATGTATTGATCCCTTTCCATCACTCAAACATATTGGATCATTACTAACCATCAAATTGAGCATATGAAACTTGTGTAGTTATATATACTCATGTCAATTTAAATGAGTTTAAATTGAGTTCAATTGTCTTTCAATCAATCAAAGAACATTTCATCATGTGTTGATGGTGTCTCTTTGTTGATTAAAGACAAGCGGAAAGTTCTTGAGTATAATGAAGCATTAGTTGCATCAAAGTACTCAAGACACAATTAATCATTCAAATTGATTAGGGTTGTGCTCAATCGATCTTAGAGGCATCCATTATGTGTTAATGGAGTGCGGTGATGATTGAGACAACCATGTTTGTTGGACTAACATCTTCCATGAGTTGTGAAGTAGGTTGAGTCCAAGATGATAAAGAATCGGGAAGAAGAAAAAGAAGTCATCATGTGTTGATGAGCTTCAAGAGGTGATCCCAAAGTGAAGAGAAGGGCTAGAGAAGGTTCATCATGTGTTGGTGAACAAGAAGGAGAAGATTCGATCCCGGAGAGAAGATGATTGGAAATCATAAAAGCTTCAAGTGGATCGCTAGAGGTAAAGGTATAACTAGCTAGGGCTAAGGATGTGTTCCTAGTCTTTTACCGGTCTCGGTGTTTGGTTGTGAGACCGGGTTGCTAGTTAGGTGCCGTACTATTAAGAGGGGTTGAGTCTTTTAGCTTGAGCTTCATCATGTGTTGATGAACTCAATCCGTTTCACTCTAGCTCACTCTCTTGTTTGGTGTTTGCATGGAGATAATCATTTGGCATGTGTTGCAAATGGGTGAAGCTCGTGCATTGGATTTTGCATGAGCAAAGTATTTTGCATGTGTTGCAAATAAGGGTGCTCATGCTTGCATATTAATTGAATCTTATTTGATTTGGTTTTTGCTTGGAGCTAAGTTTTGCATGTGTTGCAAAAGGAGAGAGCTCAAGCAACTTGATTTGTTGTGGTTGTTTGCATGGTGCTAGAGATTTGCATGTGTTGCAAATAGAGAGCTCATGCTTTGGTGTTTTAGCTTGTGATTGGATCATGTGTTGATTATCACAAGGCTAAGCTTGGTTTATGCTTTGTGTTTGCAAAATGTGTTTTTGCAAAGTATTGATTTGTTATTTGCAAATAAGCTGAAAGTTATGAGGTTCGATTCTAGAGCATGTGTTGGCATTTGCAAATGTGTTTTGCAAACTGTCGAGATCATGTGTTGATCCTTATATGGCTAAAAGGATTGATCTTATAAGTTCGTGGTTTATTTGCGAATGTGTTTTGCAAATAAGTTGGAGTTGTTATTTGCAAATGTGTTTTGCAAATGAACTTGAGATTATGGGTTTCGATCCTAGAGCATGTGAATAGGGTTTGCAAATGTGTTTTGCAAATTGACTTGATCATGTGTTGATCATCACATGGCTAAGAGGATTGATCTCATAAGTTCTTGGTTTATTGGCAAATGTGTTTTGCAAATTAGTTGTGTTTAATGAGATTCTTTGGAGTATGTGATTAACATGTGCAAATGTGTTTTGCATAGTATTGTGATCATGTGTTGATCCTCATATATCTCAAAGAATAAATCTTTAATGGTTTATAGAAAAGTTTTTGTGAAAAACCGTGTTTTCTCCTTATGGCCGGTCGTACCGCCCATGGTAACCCAGTGGCACCGGAGGTCCGGTGCTACCGCTCCTCTGGTCGGTGTGAAAATTTCAGAGGAGATGTTTTTGTGTTCGGCTTGAGTCCGGTGCTACCGCCCGAGCGGTAGCACCGCTCCTAGTTGCCCGGTGCTACCGGATTTCCTGCAATGACTAGTTTTGTTGCCGTTGGCGAGGAGGCCGGTGCTACCGGTCCCAGTTGGGCGGTAGCACCGGAAATTCTGGTTTTGTCCAGAATTTCCCCCCAACAGTTAGTTTTGGCTTGGAGGCTATAAAAGGAGGCCTTGGGGGGCAAGGGCAGTGAAGGTGGCTGTTGCTGAGCATTTGGGTGTTTGTAGGAGTTGAGTGCATGTGTTGTCCTCTTCCATTTGCTTTTTGAGCTAGTGTGAGACTCTAATTGCATATGTTGCAATTAGGAGAGGATTGAGTCTCTTGTGCATGTGTTGCACTTGAGGAGGATCCTAGTGCATGTGTTGCACTTAGGAGGTCACCGGAGTGCATGTGTTGCATTAGGTGAGGTTCAAGCTAGAAGGCTTGACTTGTTACTCTTGGTGTTTGCCGACACCTAGACGGCATAGCGGCGTCGTGCGCGGGAGCTCTCAACGGAGGTTGTGAGAAGCCCCGGCAAAGTTTGTGAAGGTTGGAGCTTGCCTACCCAGGAGGGAAAGGAGCTACCACTAGTGGATTCGAGGTGGGTGCTCAATTCGTGGAGCCGGTCAAATGTGTTTGGGCTAACCTCAACGTGGACTAGGGGAGACCGGCAAGTCTCCGAACACCACGGTAAAAAGTATCGTGTCTCTTGTGCTTGCATTGTGTTTGTTATTTATGTTCAAGCAATTTATATTCATAGAATTAAATTGATTGATTGCTTGTCTTTAGAATTGCATATTCTTGTTAGAGATATAATTAGTTAGTGCACATAGTGAGCCTAGTTGTTTTAGGCTTTAATTGTCAAAACCTTAGTTTATCGCTTCCGCATTAATAATTGTTAAGGTTTTGGCATAAGGATAATTAGGGGTGAATTGCTTTGTAGAAATTAGTAGAGAGATTTTAAAAAGCCTCCTATTCACCCCCTCTAGTCGGCATCCTCGACCTTACACCGTCCTAGCTGATCCGCTGGATCGAGCGCAGGAGATCTCGGGCGTTGATCGTGATGGACGAACGAGATGCCACGAGACCAGAACAAAACCGCGACCAGCAAGAAAACCCTAGCTCATTGCCTCTTCCTCGTCCGAAAAACACGCGAAGAAGGCAACGACGCGGAAGAGCGTGATGGCGAACGGGTGAGCAAGAGGGTCTCCAATGAGGCGCAAGACCGAAGCGGCGATGACAAACAAGACGGCAACGGATCGATGCCACGCAGATCCAGCGAGGAGGGCCACAAGCCGCCGCCACGCCACGGCGGCTTAGGTTCAAGCAAGCGATGGGGAGCAGAGGCGAGGCGCCGTAGCGGCCGACGGCGACCATGGCGGCTGGACGAGGTAAGCCCAACGAAAACCCCTCTTAGATCATTACGATTCTTGATTTGATTCGGCATTTTGGGGAAAAATTTTGCGATCTAGGGTTTCAGATCTACTCTTATCCCCTCCTTTAAATGCTAACCAAGCCGAAACAACCAAAAACCGACCATAAACCGAAGAACAAGGCTTAAAACAGAGCCAAATTAAGGTCTAACCGGACTAATATGGATCAAGATTAGACTAGCACTGCTCTGATACCAAATGTTAGACTTAGGGTTTGCTAAAACATGAACCATTAGCTAGTTTAAAGCATGATCACAAAACAAGTAATGCGGAAGTTAAAACTCATAAGATGAACTGACCCGGTGAGGAAGAAGAAGCCATCAATGGCTTCTGTCGGTGTTCTTAGCATCTGTGAAGAAGAACGTCGGCTAGAGAGGGCTGCACCAATGCACGATGAAGAAAGAAGGAGGCACCGAGATGCTTCTCGGTGATGGTTAGGACCTTCGGTAGCCTCAGCGCCAAAACCTAGATCGGAAGGGCTGTCCAGAAGTAGCGAACTCGAGGTTGATCATCATTAATCGAGTGCCAGCTTCTTCCCATTTAAATCTGGCGCAGGCTATCGGGACCGAAACCAAATTTCAGTTTTTGAGCTCCCGATCAGAGCGCGATTTGGTGGGCTTAGTCCCATAATTTTTGGACTGATTAGTTAAGCCGTAGATCACAACTAACATGTCATGCAAGTCACATTGTCGATCCGTGGACAACGAAGAATAAGATCGATCGATGGATCGAGGATGATACTATGTATGCATGTACAAGCAATAATATATCCCTCAGTTTACAAACAATTATCATTTTGAACATTATTATGGTCTATAAAATACAACTTTGACTATTATTTTTTGTTATAATATATTTATAGAACCAAATAAAATTATAATATTATTAAAGTATTTTCCAAAACAAATTTACACATATGATTTTCACTCGTCTAATTTAAACATTTAAAAAGATATTGACAATCAAAGTTTCGAAAGTTTGATTACACCAATATTCAAAACGTAACTATTTATGTCATGAGGGAGTACTAGATGTACATAGGAGATTTTTATTGATATAAAGGAGAGAATGTAACCGTCTCTTCGTGAAGAGACGACCATATAGATAACATAAGCACTATTGTATGAGTTATAGATTATAACAAACACTTTTTTCCTACTATAATTGAAAGATTTTGGGATCATATAGACAACCATAAGATGCCATCTATTATAGAAGTTGCCTTTAGTTTGTCTTTATATGACATGGACAAATATATAAACAATAGTCATCTTTACTACTATACATGCTCTTATATAATTTGTCTTTACATAATGTATAATAGTAGAGACGACTGCTGTCTATATATTTCTTCATGTCATATAAAGACAATTTCTACAATATATAACATTTCAAATTTGTCTCTATGAGATCTCACAATCTTTTAGTTATGTCATGAAAAATTATTTGTTATAGACAGTAATTCATACATTAATGTTTTATGTTGTCTATATGATAGTCTCTTCACGAAGAGGCATCTATACTCTCTTTCCTCTTTCTCTCTCTCCCCTGTGTCAGTAAAAAATCTTACGTGGCAAAACTTACAGATAGTTGACATTACTCTATTGTACATACCTTTAGCTGACATGGACGATCATATGGATAGTAGTTGTTTTTTACTAATACATGCTCTTATACGTGTATATCTTGGCTAGATCGATTAGTTGGTGCCCAATGGAAAGCATAAACTAACTAACTAGCTAGTAGCTAGTAGCCTAGTGATGATAATTCGTGCCCTCAATTAGCAACCAACTGAATAACGGGGAAGGGAGGGAGAAGAGGGTAAACCATCGTAATCATGGACCGACTAATACTTACAAGAAACATACATACTCAGTAGCAATTAGTATGTCAGTCTTCGCAGCAATATACGATCGGGTTTTAAAGGACAGGTGCACGATGACGATCGTAAATATGTTGAGTCGGTACTTTTCAAGTTCGGAAGCTACACCGTACACGACAGCTCGGCCTGCATGCGGATACAGATGCTCTAGCTTAATTAGTTTCAATGATTTTGTTAGACCACGTAGAGGTTAATCTATGAAACTGTGATAAGTATTAGATATTTGTTAGGTTTGTATCGATTTATGTGAGTTTGTTTTAGTGTAGAAAACTGAATTTGCAATTTCGAGTTGCGTTTGGCCTTCTCAGTGAGTTTGAGCGATGCATTTAATTGGGAATTCATACTGTGTTAATTATAAATTGCATATCTTATGAACAATGCTATGTAATGGGTATCCCTTATTTATGATGGTTGTAAGATTTAGAGCTAGGTCATGGTGAGGCAGAGGAGACGGGACTAGGCTAGGAGAGCTGAGGTCAAGACGACCAGGCGATGCTAAAGATGATCGAGGCCAGGAGTTGCTGCGAACTGAGAGGACAAGTGGATGACTGGGATGTCAACTTGAGCCCTACTTAAAGTGAAGGAGGATCATTGGATCAAGTTTTGCGGATAAAGTAGTAGTCAAGTTAGCATAAATGGATAAAACACGTTTGGACAAGTGGATGGCTGGATGCCAACTTGAGCCCTACTTAAGCGAAGGAGGATCGTTAGGTCAAGATTTGCAAATGGAGTAGCGGTCAAGTTAGTGTGCTTTTAGGCTATACTAGTATGGTGCTCGTGCGTTGCAACGGAGTATTAGAAAAGATTAATACAAGTCATCAAATGTGATCCTAAATTGCAGAATTCGATAAGCCACCAAACCAAGTGCTTATAAAAATTATCTGCAGCCTAAACTCAGGATTTAATTTCCAAAATATATATGTACTACATTTCGAATAATCTTCATGGCAATTTATAAACCTCTTATTTTACACAAGGTTGAGAAAGGTGAGAGTAACTAATAACTCCATTAGAATTCGAGGAATAGAATGTATGAACTATAGATTGGTAGAACTACAAATATCATCTACGAGTGATGCTAGAATGCAGATGCATGTGGCTTCCTAGTGCGATTGATAGCAGCTTGCTTCTGATTAGTTATGGCTACAACTCTTCCTCTTGCTGCGCCATAACAAAAAATTTCAGATTTAATAGAAAAGTAGCTCAAAAATTGCAAATTTCAATATTAGTAATAATCAATCCATACAGTGGCACCTTGCTATAGTAATGATTGGAAATTTTAAGATTGCTTGAACAAAGGGACACAAGGTGTAAAAGAACTATTTATGTATACATCTTGCCAATCAAGTAATACCTAGGAATATAGATAATATGTAAAAAAAGCCAATTGCAAGAAAGATTCCTCTAATTGCTCAAAATAGTCTCCTAAACAAGGGCGCTTGGAGGTGGCCTTAGGGAGCTCACTGTGGAGATAGGGGTAGGGAAAGTGATTGTATCGTCGGGCACTCCAGTGGATGTAGACCTTACCGGAAGTTGACGACGAGGTGGCACCGGGGGCTGGGCCCAAGTGCTTGTGCACACGCTTGTTGCTGAAGCGGTCGTCGTTTTCTATGTCCATGTGGCGGTGCCTAGGGTTTGTTGGGCTCGGGAGGAGGTGTAGGCGGGGGGAGGAAGCAGTCAGATAGGGCTGGAGTTTTGGCAGGCGCAGCAACGACGCATGAGGTTATGCCGCGGAGGATCTAGAGCATGACTTGGAGGAGGAAACTGATCCACCCTACTCCCGCCCGCCAAGTCGGCGGCAGCGACACTTGCGCGCACGTGGGGGTAGAGATCGTGGGGCTGAGGAGCTAAGGAAGTCGGAGAGGAGATTGTTCGGCGAGGTCTTTTCACAAAAAGAAAAACAATTAATTGGCTGGGTTAAATCCGCTTCCATCTCAGCTGTTCGTGTCAGATCAAATGGATTAAGTGCTTTGGAGGAGAACGGACGATCGCCACCAACTCTAAATTAGAAGTAGTAGAGAAATAGAGGGGTAGAGGGATGCCACTTCCCAAGGTTTGTAACAAGGTTTTAGTGTTTCCTTGTGTGCTCATTTGTGAGCTTTGCTCATCTAGTAGTGTAGCTTTGTAAACCTTTCTATCTATGCAATACAAATTTTATTTTTCTACTATTCGAATTTATATTCAGCATTTACTTTCCTCACTTTAAATTCTTGCAACTTGGTTTTGCCTCCCGATTACTAATAATAATGTGGTACCCTAACGGCCCGGCGACGAGCCAATGACCTCAAGCATATCTCCACCAACAGTAGCGCCCGCCCCGCCACCGACCGACCGCTCATGAGACCACACAAGACATCCGCTCCGACCGGCCAGGAAGCGAATCCAACCGACAGGCGCCCCGACTTCTTGGCGGAGCGGGATCTCCCGACTCGGACGGACAAGCGCCCCGACCCTTTGGCGGGCGGATCTCCGACCGACCGAACTAAGGTGACGGACGCCGAGGGCCGCGTGTCGCCCTCATCACCTTACACCACGCACTTCCGAATGAGGTCAATCGAGTGACTATACAAGGGCAGGTGGCTCCTTCCCAAGAAGGTCCGTGATCTGCCAAGACAAAGCTTCCACTTATCAACCGGTCGCAGACAAGATTTAACGCACGCTCCCTCCCGAGGCAGCGCCAACGTCACGCACCGCAACGTCAGCATTCGTAAGGATCACAGAGGGCAAGTACGCTATTTCCCGGGGAATACCTAACATCCTCGACCACCAAGGCTACCGACCCAAAGATGGGCAAGACGGTGGCGACTCACCCACGGATCGGCGGACCGAGCTCCTAACATAGGTCACCTCGCTCTTCCCCGACTTCGATGTAACCCGCCCCTTCCTTCAGATAAAAGGAGGCAGGACTAAACGATTCAAATAAAGAGGAACACATAAGAACACGAGGAGACTAAGTCATTTAGGGGCCTCGTCTCAGAAACATAGTGCAAAAGCAATACAATCGCTTATCCGAATCGGAGTAGGGACTTTCACCCAACCAAGATACATCTTGGACTCACGAGTCTAACCATTCAGGAGTGGAACGCGCACCCTTTAGACTTACAAATTTACTTGCCGGCGCAAAACGCCGGCGGTTGGCGCGCCGCTGGGGCCTTCGCGTCCTCGCCACCATCTCCGATTCCGCTTATCTCCCTGATGGCATCCACCCATCGCGACGGCAGATGATCAGCGCCGGGAACCGATCCGCCGGCCCTCGACTTCGGCCACCCCGACGGAGGGCTCACGCTCGTCCGCCGCCTCGAGGACAGCGCCACGAGAGCTTGGGCGCCTCTCCGGCGATTAAGCTCCGCTTGGCGCCCGCAGCTCCCGGCCGGAACCCGAGGAGTGCTCCGCCACGGCCGGCGAAACTCCGTAGAGGCCTGGCAGTGACCATATCACCCCGTAGGCTCGCGACTTGTGGCGATGGTCGGCTACCGCCGCCTCCATCCACGAAGCGCCGCCGCAAGACTCTTCCACCATGACTCAGCCCGACACGGAGTACCCTGCCGCAGCGGCACTCGCGAGTGCAACATGGCGGGCACGGCCGATTTGACTGCGGCCCTCGCGGCCGCGGGACCTCCTATCCGGCGCACTCAGCGCAGGAGGAGGAGTACCACCACAGCGCATCAACGCGCTGCACCAGGCCGCCGAGCTCCAACAACAACAAGAAAGAGTTGGAGGAACGAAGAGTCGAGCTCGACCACTCGTGCCAACCCGGAGCAGAGGAGCTCGAGACCCGCATGTGCCTGGCGACGAGCGCGCACGCGTGCGTCAGGCACACCCCCAGCAGGCGGAAGAGCCCGACGGTCCTCAGCTCTTCCCCACGCTAGACAAAACGCGTGGCCGCGGCCGCAATGCCGCTTCGAGGCCTCCGAACCGACCACCCGGAGGCCAAGGCCACTTACCAAACCTCCGGGTCGGTAGAGCACGCGCCGCCGTAAAGACATGCACGCCCGCCCTATCGCCCGAGCCACCTCTAGCCACCGGCCCGTGACTGTCGTCAGACGGAGCCGGCTTGTCCAAGACAGCGCCGCCGACCGCGAGCCACACCAGCCCTAGCGACTTCGCCGCCGAGTGGACCAAACCTGTGCACCACCAAGGATCGAAGACCCGAGCATCGACAATGTACTTCGATGGGTCTTACAACAAGAATGACGCGGCGCCGAGTCATCATCATCTCCCACTGAACAAGCTTCGCGACGCCATCGCCGCTGACGCCACCAACAACGCCGCCGAGTACGAGGCCCTCGCCAACGGTCTCCGGATCGCCGCCGACCTCGGCGCTCGCCGACTCCACGTCCACGGGACTCCAAGCTTGTCGCCGACCAAGTCATGAAGGCCGCGGAGCCCCGAGACGCCCGTATGGCCGCGTACTGCCGAGAAGTGCGCGGGCTCGAAGAGCGGTTCAAGGGCTTCGAGCTTCACCATAGCTACCGACGCTACAATAGCGACGCCGACTACCTAGCCAATCTGCCTCCAAGAGAGAGCCGGTCCCGCGGGATCTTCGTCTGCGACTTCGCGCCTTTCCATCCACCGGGCCGGCGGCGAACGGTCCCCGACCTACCTAGCACGGCCGCCTCTAACCGCCGCGCGGCCGAAGCGTGAGACTTGGCGGGTCGAGCCGCAGCCGCGCTAGCGATCGAGTCCGACCGAGAAAGCCCTTCATGGATCGCTTGACTGACGGGTCACTTCCCCGACCGATCGAGGCTCCGCCTCCGCCCGCGGCAAAGTCTTTCGTCCGGTCGCCCAGACCTTTACAAAGGAGCCTCCCGGTCCTCCAAAAGTGCATTCTCGCCGACTAAGGGAAACAACTGCCGACGACATACACAATGAATTTGCGGTCACCACGCCGCGCTTCGATCTCTTGTGGGAAAGGCTTTTCGAAGGTTTCTATTGGCCGACCGCCATGTCCGACGCCGAGCACATCGTGACGACCGCGAAGGATGCCAATTCTTTGCCGTGCATACATCCGCTACCAGCCTTGCGCACAATCCCCATCACGTGGCCTTTGCGCTTGGGGACTCGATCCGCCTGCCTTTCAAGAAAGCGCCGGGGCTTTACCCACTTGCTCGTCGCGGTGGACAAGTTCACCAAGTGGATAGAGGCCAAGCCGGTCGTAGCGCCACGCCGGCACAAGCGCCATCTTCTTCCGCGACATAGTCTTTCGGTTCGAGTCCCAAACTCCATCATCACCGACAACTTAACGCAGCTTCACGGGAAGGAGTTCGAGTTCGCGATGACTTCAACATCCGTGTCGATTGGGCAGCCGTGGCCCATCCGCGACCAACGGCCGTCGAAGCGCCAAAACGGCATGATCCTTCAAGGCCTGCCACGGATCTTCAATCGGCTCAACCACTTCGCGGGCGCCAGGTGACCGAGCTACCCTCCGTCCTCGAGTCTACGGACCACGCCGACCAGGCGACGGGTTCACACCGTTCTTCATGGTATACGGTCGGGCCGCCTTGCCGACGCACCGAGTATGGCGCCCAAGACCGCAAGCCGAGGAGGCTCGGGGCTCGCCAGACAACAAGACGCCGCCGACCACCGACGAGGCGCATGACGTGGCCGCCCCGCGATCGGCCGTATCAACAAGCTCGCGACGTTATCACGCCGCCGAGTTCGAGGGCGGTCTTTCGTCTTTGCGACACAGTCCTGCGTCGGTCCGGACTCGGCCAGGATAAGCACAAGTCGCCGCTCGAAGGCCCCTTCACCGCCGTGCGAGATCCTCCGACCTTCACCTTTCGGCTCAAGGACGCCGACGGCGCATTCTTCCAAATGCATGGAATATAGAAAAGTTAAGGCGATTCTATCCCTAAACTCTTTTCCTCTTCCTAGCATGCTCTTTACTTTTTCCTTCCGAGCACTGTCGCCATGCGACGACTCGGGCTGCCCTTCTTCGCCTCTATCTGCCGCCCTCCGGCCGGCGCTATGCGGTTGATGACCCAACCGACCACAAGGTCCTTCCCGAGCGGTAACCCTTCGACCCAAGTGCTACGACTACGCCCGGCCGCTATGGTTGCTAACACTTCGCGAAAAGGAAGTACCCGAGTGGAGTGACCTTTGGGTCGGCGGAACACTCCTCCCGCACGAACTCACCGTGTCCCACGCGCTTATGAGGGTACATGACCCGATCGGGTCATGATGTCCATCCCGAGCGGTAACCCTCTCAACCCAAGTGTTACGACCTCGCCCAATGGCTATGGTTGCTAAGTAGCACTTCGGAAGAAGGAAGTGCCCAAGTGGAAAGATCCTTGGCCGATCTAGAACACTCCTATCCTCACAAGTGCGCCTAATCACGATAGCCAAGTCTCCAATCCACCTCGCTCCTCCCAAACGACCCGACCCACGCATAAGTGACCTCGCGGTCCTTAAGGCTATGGTCGGTCAAACGCCACCCTAAATACGAAAGAGGGCGCAGAGGCGATTCTCGAACTTGATAAATTCAAGATTGTTTACATAGCGCCTTTACAATCTAAAAAGGATAAAGCTAACTATTTTTATTCTTATTGGTGGGCGGCCGGTGGCGAGACGGAGAGTTGGTCGCCTCGCTTCCTCAAGGGCGGCTGCGGCGGATACTACGGGCGATCTCCCGGCGCGTGCGGCTCAACCAGAGCTCAAACCGTCGATCTCCTCGCCGATCCGGTTCCGGCCACGCCGCTGCCCACCACCGCGAGGTCGATGCCGTCGTGAGTGCGAGACGGTGTTGACCGGCGCCGACGGCTCCAAGCCGCAGCCGGTGATCACCGCCTCTTCTACGGCGTCCGCACTCGGGCCAAGACGGGGCAAGGGCACTCGGCCTGCCCTGCTCCAAGGATGCGGTCGCAGACTTCCGACCGCCTTGCGATGGCCTCCGCCAAGCGCCATCTCGGCTCGACCGCCTCCGCAACCTTCAACGCAGCCGGGCCTCGTCCCGCCACGATTGCTGCGTCATGAGCATCCGATGCCGTTCTCGCGCCTCCATGGCGACGCCGATTCTTCTCGCGCCTCTGCATTGCGGCGATTTTGGATAAGTTCGCCTCGTGGGTCGCACCCAGCACTTAATTGAAGAATTGAGACACTTACACGGCCGCAGAGTTGGTCGATTGCGCCTTCCGACTTCCGCCAGATGAAGTCTCACCAATGGGGCCTTCCTTCCGAAAGGGGCCGTCACGAACGAACTTCGGCCGGCGTCCCCGAGCCTTGTTTCGCTCGGTCCGCGGGCGTGTTGCTGCGTCTGCGCTGTCCCCTCCGTGGCAACGGCGTGATCCTTGGCCTCGTGACTCCGCCAGGAGGACTCCGGGCCCACCACTTTACTCAAGGCCTTGGCTCCAGGCGCCATCATAAAGGGTCTTTGTGGCCTCTTCAAACCCCCGCGGATCTCCACCGCCTCCGATCGCCTAATGTCCAGGGCCTCTGGACTAGGCGCAGCCTCAAGGCGCAACCGATCGCATTCTCCACTGCAGCCGCCGTGGCCGATCGTCGGGAGCGCCGCAGAGCTCAACACTCGCGCACGGCGAGCCCGCAAGTCTTGCAAAACGTGACACTCCGTTAGTCGCACGGAAGAACTATCAAAATGTGCAATGAGTCGTAACTTTTCTGACGACCACAGGCGACCGGTCGACTCCTCGACCATCGTGTCCAGCTACGGTGGAAGACTCGAGCAAGAGCGGACCTTTACGGATTCGCCCTATCTCGGCCGGGGCCTCGGCTACACAGCTTTGCCAAGAGCGGCCCACTCGCTTCCTCCGCCGACCATGACGCCCGACCGGGATTACACTACGGCGCTACCGCTTCGCCGTTTCGGCGGACGTCGCCATTCAAAGCACCATGGGCAAGGGTGATGAGGTCAACCCTTCGTAAACCCTCAATGACTGCGACTGAGGAGCATCGGCCGGCACCTCCCCTGGGACAAGGGGTCGAGCACTCCGCCGCCGGCCCCGCCACGATCGGGCGCGACGCCGGCGGCACCATCGTCTCATCCTCCGAAGGACGATCCGCGTCGGTGGGGTCTCCACGGAGGCTGGCGGAAGTTCTTCTCGCCACGACCTCCGGGTGAGGCCCGTCCTCGAAGGCGATCGCCCTCGGACGCCGACACCGCGACCTCCACCGACCCGATCGAGTCGCCAAATCACCGTGCCATTGCATTGCGAGTCATTGCAGACGCCCCACGGTCACCCGGTGTAGGCGCCAGACGCTGCAAAGATTCAAGAGTCGCTCGGCGGCTTTGCCAAAAGAAAATGCTCCAATAAAAGAAACACTTACAAGGCCGAAGCGGTACGCGCACGCGCCTCTTTTCCGCCCCGCCAAAGGGTCAGTGGTCGCTTCCTCTGCCACCTTCCACCGAGGCGCCGCGACGATCACAGCGCCAAGATCACCCCTCGCCACGGGATCCGCGCCACGCAGGGCCGTGGCGCCGCCTACGGCCGGTCCACGCCGGGCCGCCGCCACCGATCGTGGTCGAAAAACCCACCATAGGGATGGCCGGGCGCCCCGCCTTGTCGATGGAGGTTGTCCCCACACGGTGGTCTCCGACACATCCTCGCACACAGCACTTCGCCGCTGCCCTTATGCTTCTTCTTCCTCCTTTCCTCCTTTCGCTTCTTGCGGAGGAGTCACCTCTGCTCGCCGGGCGCCGGCTCGCCGCTTCCTTATCCCGGGAGCGGCGCCGAAGACATCCCCGTGAGCCCTAAGAGGATGCAGGAATACTGGCCGGACCAAGTGCTAAGGACAAAGAAAAGAGAAGCAGAAGGAATTTCACCGGCTTACAGATTTGGCGGAAAGCAGCGAGAATAACTCCGGTGGCCACCTGTACCACCGTCGCGCTCACCGAATACGGCCGCCACTCTAAGCTTCCACCTCGACGCGGCCACCAGTTCTCGCCATCCTCGCCGGTCGGACGGCCCGCATAACGGAACAAGGGGTGCGGCTCAGGCACAAGGGGTTGCACGCCGATCCCCATAAAGCGCGCGCACAACAACGCCCCGGTGAGCCCCGCCTCGCTTTGAGCCCCGACCGCTCCACGATCGGGGCGCCTGTTCTTCTCCTCTTTTCGGCGCCCAGTTCCCACCGCTTCCTCCGCCATGGGAAGCTCGCGCCGGTGAAACGAGGGGCGCTGCCGCCGCGCTTTGAACGTAGAGCCATTCGTAACGCCACCTTGTTGGGCGAGGCGCTTTACCTCCGTGTACTCCGTGTTCGACCGGGCGAAGGCCGAGGGCCAGCCACCGAGGCGCCACGACGTCCGGACGGCTGCCTTTCCGAGCCTTGCTCGAAGAAGTGCCTCCATAACGCCCGGTCGGCTCGATCCTCAGAAGGCCTCGCGACAGCGTGATGAAGATGGCGATGTGGAGACCCCATCAGGGTTGAGATGGTGCACCTCCACCTTGTAGTGAGACAGCAGCCTCTCGGACGAACGGGTGCATGCAGTAGGCCAAAGCCGCGCCAAGAACGAGGCGGGCACCACGACCTCATCGCCACGCGCTGGGGTGACGGCCCGGCCGGCACCTCCAAATGCCGTAAGGTCCTGCGGCATGAGGAAGCCCTTCTTCACCAAGCCGAGCGCCTGCCGTCTTGGCGCGAGCACTCCTACCACGACATCTTCACAAAAGAGGCGACTGGAAGGTGAGAAAGAAAGGCTGGGGTTTTCTTTCCTTGGCTCTCTGGTGCTTTTCTTGTTTCAGAGACAGAGACAAAGAAGGCGAGAAAGCGTGACTACCCGGAGCACCCCAACGGGCGTATTTATAGAGGACAAGCAAACGCCGCCAGCGTGCACTCCTCAAGCGAGCGTCGCTGTCCCACCTCGCCTATTGCGCCACCGGTAACTCCTGGGCCCAATACCACTCCGCTTTTAATCCCTGTCATGTCAGGCGACAAGGGCCATAAAGACGCCGCCCCCGAACAACGTGTCCCAAAACCTCTTGGTCTCCGCCTTTAGGCGGGAGCGGTTGTTCCGGGGTGCACGCGAGAAGCCCATCGGGCAGCTATGCCCCAAGACAAAGAAAAGCTTTGTGGCTTGCGCCAGGGGCCCAGCGAGGAGTCAGGTTCAAAAGGCCTACCCCACTACACTGGTATAAGGCCGCCAAAGAAACTTGAGCAAGGGGCGGTATGAGGTGAGCCCCACGGTGGGCCCTGCTAGGTCGGTACCGACGGCCTAATCACCTCTACTCGCCCGAGACCATACTTCACACTCTCCCGGAGCTCATCAATGAGCGACAACCGGTGTAAGGCTCGGGTCGGCGACGACCCAGGTCCATACGGATTGAGTAGAAAGGTTTTTATGGGTCGCCCCACAGCAGGCCAGACACCCTACTGCGGGACCGTCCGCCGGAAGGGTCCCCTTGGCGGACCTCCCAGACCCACTCGGACTACCCGCTATTGGCTCCACGAGCACGGCGTTCAAACCAACGCAGTAAACGTAAACGTCGCCAACCTCTCGGTGTCCCACACCTGCGGATGGGGTATACATGTGGGATAGACGGTGGTCATTCTTCTCGCAGTTACCCTCGCCCGACGAGGACTCGGGAAGGATGCCCCACGTCCAGCTACGACGGTAAACGAGCACTCACGCCCAACCACGACGGAACGAGCACTCACGTCCAGCCACGACGCAGAACGAAAGGCCACGTCCAACACGACGCGTAAACGAGCACTCGGACACCCGAACCTCACAGAGGCATCCGGCCGTCCCTCGCCACCAAGGCACTTTCTAGCTACGACGTTAAACGAGCACTCGGACACCCGAACCTCACAGGCATCCGGACGTCCTCGCCGACCAAGGCGCCGGACACCGAACTCACAGAGGCATCCGGCTGTCCCGCCACCAAGGCGTTGGACACCCAACCTCACAGAGGCATAGGGTCGCCCTTGCCGACCAAGGCACTCGGACACCGAACCTCACAGAGGCATCCGGCCGTCCTCGCCGACTCAAGGCGCTGGACACCGAACCTCACAGAGGCATCCGATCGTCCCCGCCGACCAAGGCGGTCGGACACCAACCTCACAGAGGCATGGGGTCGTCCCTCGCCAACAAGGCGATCGGACACCGAACCTCACAGAGGCATCCGGCCGCCCCACCGACCAAGGCAATGGACACCCGAACCTCACAGAGGCATGGGTCGCCCCGCCGACCGAGGCACTCGGACACCCGAACCTCAGAGGCATCCGGTCGTCCCGCCGACCAAGGCACTCTGACACCCGACCTCACAGAGCATCCGGCCGTCCTCGCCGACCAAGGCGCCGGACACCGAACTCACAGAGGCATCCGGCCGTCCCGCCGGCTGGGCGCGGCTGACACCGAACCTCACAGAGACATTGGGTCGTCCCTGCCGACCAAGGCAATCGTCTAGCTACGACGTTAAACGAGCACTGGACACCCGAACCTCACGAGGCATTGGGTCGCCTGGCGACCAAGGCACCGTTTAGCTACGACGTTAAACGAGCACTCGGACACCCGAACCTCTCGGAGGCATCCGGCCGTCGTCCCGCCACCAAGGCGCTGTTTAGCTACGACGTTAACGAGTACTTGACACCGAACCTCACAGAGGCATCCGTCCGCCCCGCCGATCAAGGTCCGGTCTATCCATGACGATTAAAATTAAAGCAAACTCATCGCGAAACATTTTCATAAAGAAAAAGAAGATTTCATTATAGGCCAACAGCTCGCACTTTACACGACTTTACACACAAGCATCCGGCGCACACAAGAGTGGTCACGCCGCACCGCGGCAGACTTTACCCACGCCTAGAACCTATCAAACATCCGTGCGGGCGTCGGTGGCACCAACGGCATGCCGGTAGGCCCTTGCTCGGTCGACGGATACCGCGGGCCGCTGGTGACACGCCGATGCCTCCACGCTGCTCAACGACATCGACGCGGCCGCACCAGCCACGGCCGGCGCTCTTGCGCCATCGCCTCGAGAAGGCCCCTTACCACCTCGAGCCTCGGACGGCCTCGAGCGCAACGTCAACGTATGAAGATCACGGGCCGCAGCTTCCTCCTCCTAAGCTCGGCCATCGCTGGTCGAACTCACCAAAGCTTCGGCAGAGGATCTTCTTCTTCCACCGCGATGTCATCGCCAAAGCTAAAGACTAGAGGGTGTCTCGGCCATTTGAAGGAGCGAAGAAAGAACTCCGTCTAAAGGGTTATCCTTCAAGCAAGCTACAACACATATATATATATACCGGACGAAGGAGGCTAAGCGCCTCCAGAGTAAATGCGGCGCGAAAAAGCGGCATCCTTCACGAGTAACCCGGCGCCAAGAAGACAATGGCTGGCGTGCAAACTATACTCAGACATGCGCGAGGCGAAGGTAGTAAAGCCTCGGCCGGTTCAAATGCCCCGGCCAAACTCGTGGCAGTGCCGGATCCATCGAGGCACACCCGACGGAATCGCTTAACCGGATCGGCTGACCGATCGACTGTGCCCGCCACCACTCTCATCCAAGTTCAACCCCAACCGGATCTCGCCGAAATCGCTCGGAGTTCGGGGGCTATCGATTTAATACTAATAACAGGTACTCCAACGGCCGGCGGATTTGAGCAGCCGGCCTCAAGCATATCTCCACCCAACAAAGCGCGCGCCCGCCCGGCCACCGACCAATCGCTGCGAGACCACACAAGACATCCGCTCCCGACCGCCGGGAAGAATCCAACCGAGACGACTTCTCCCGACCCCTTTGGCGGAGCAGATCTCCGACTTCGACGGACAACAGCTCCGACCCCTGGCGGGGCGGGATCTCCGACTCGACCGAACTAAGGTGACGGACGCCGAGGGGCGTGTCGAAAGCCCTCATCACCTCACGCCACGCACTCCGAATGAGGTCAATCGGAGTGACTATACAAGGCGGTGGCTCTTCCCAAGAAGGTCCGTGATCGCCAAGACAAAGCTTCCAGCCCCATCAACTCGGCCACAGACAAGATTTAACGCGCTCCTCCCGAGGCGGCGCCAACGCCACGCATTACCGCAACGCCGGCGATTCGTAAGGATCACAGAGGGCAAGCACGCTATTTCCCGGGAATACCTAACATCCCCGACCACCAATGTTACCGACCCGGCATGGGCAAGACGGGTGGCGACCATCCACGGGATTTAAGGATCGGGCTCCTAACATAGGTCACCTCGCTCTCCCCGACTCGATGTAACTCCGCCTTCCTTCACAGATAAAAGGAGGCGGGACTAAACGATTCAAAAAGAGGAACACATAAGAACACGAGGAGACTAAGTCATTTAGGGGCCTCGTCTCAAAATATAGTGCAAAAGCAATACACATCGCCATCCGAATCGGAGTAGGACTTTCACCAACCAAGATACATCTTGGACTCACGAGTCTAACCATTTAGGAGTGGAACGCATGCACCCTTAGACTTTCCTCACTTTAAATTCTTGCAACTTGGTTTTGCCTCCCCTCCTTCTAATTGTTTTTGGATCTTTTGCCAAGGATGAATGACTGATGGATGAATCTTTATTAGATCATATCCCAATCATCTAGGCAAACTTTACTTCAATCTTTGCAAGAAACCATTCTTTGTACTTGAGAAGAAAGATTCACTAGATCGTACTCTAAGTTTATTTTTTCTCTTGTTTATGCTTGCTGTAACTTGTGGAAAGTCATCTAAGATCATCTTGATCATCAAAACCCCACAAGCAAGCATACGATGAAGTTCTCAGTAGGTGAGAAAAATTATTTGAGATCATTCATCTCATTTGATCGCCATTTCGGTCTTTTAGATTTATTCCCTATTTTTCTCAAGTATCCATTATATATGTGCGAGGTGATTACACATGACAACAGCTCTAACATACACCTAAATAATACTCACTCCGGTTACAAATAGTTGTCGTTTTAGATATAGTTGTAGTCAAACTTTTGAAAATTTGACTATCAATATCTTTTAAATATTTACATTGGATACATAAAAATTATATGTGTAGATTTGTCTCGAAAAGTGCTATCATAATATTATAATTTTATTGGATTATATAAATATATTATAATAAAAATTAGTGGTCAATGTCGTGTTTTAGAGACTCTGTCGATGTCTAAAACGATAACTATTTTGACTGGAGGGAGTACGCACTATTATAATTTAAACATACTAGTATAGTGCCTGTGCTAACGCTACGACAGCAGTACACCCGTTTATTAATTAAATGAGAAGATAAGTATGAATACAACACTTAATAATAAAAGAGAAATTTAGAATTTTAAATGAATTTAGAAAGAAAAACGGAACTAAATGGAGGTCGAATAGGCGAAAACGGGCTCCCAAAAGATTTTAAATCAAGAAAGAGAAAGAAAAAAGAATTTTCCGATCTTAGATTATTTTTTTGTAGCTTCCACAGAGAGCAACAGGTGCTCTCTGGCTTGGCTGGCCGAGGCAAGAGGAGGAAGGCCAGGTGGCCACGATCGCAGATGGTCCAAGATCAAGGCGAGATCGCCGCAGACCGACGCCTGCATGAGGAGGAGTCACGCTATGTGAATTTCACCGGAAATATGACGGTGATGGCTTGGGTTACCTCCAAAATTCGCGATCTTTACAAGAGGAGCACTTGAGATTTACGCAATGCGATGGGGTGGAGGAGAGCTCACCCGCTTTTATAGCACCAAACAAGCATATTTATGGAAACCATAATTTGGGATCAAATCAGATTAGAGGAAATTTTGGCAATAGAGCACTAAATTTGGGGAATTAACACCATAGATGGAAAGAGGAGATTTGGTGCGGGATTGATGGAGCTTTGGAGCTTCTTTCTTGCTTTAATGGAGGGAGGGAAGAAGAAGCTTCTACCTGGCCGCAAACTAAAAGAAGCTACAGTGAGTTGCCTTCATTTTTTAAATATAGAAGGATTTTTGAAAAGATAGCACATTAGGTTAAAAATTCTAGAAAATTCTTAAAAAACTTTCGATTATTTTGTACTTAATAAAATTATTTTCAAAAAAATAAATTATAAATTTGTTGAGAGACATGGCCATGAGGTTGTCCGATCAAAGAACTCGCGCCAAGGCTCAAAGCCACCGATGGCGACATGGAGCCATTGCGGACTGCGTTCTCCGTCACACGCCCCATCTCCCGCTTTCTTTTCCTAGCATGTAATGTATGGTCCTTTCCTTTTCCGGGACGTTTGTTTCCTTTCCTTGATTCCGGGACGTTTGTTTCCTTTTCCTTGTTGATGCTGGAGGTGAGGAAGGTCTGTAAGGGCCACATGGATGATTTCAAAAATATGGAAAAATAAATCGCACAATCACCGGATCCGCAAGGAAAAAAGATAAAATCAAAAGGTTTCGCCATTTCGGGTTCCGCGAGAAAAATTGAAAAAAATTAAGTAGCACTCACGGCATGCTTGGTTCCTTAGATAAAAATGAAAACAAAATTCAACGCCTCCGTATACAAATTAGGCTCTATGGAGCTAGATCCGTAAAAAGTCTCGAGAAGGGTCATATTCAAAAAAAATACGATCACAATGCCGTGACAATAAAAATTCAAATCTTATTTCCTTGCATGCGGATCATCCTCGTTTATTTCCTTGTTTGATTCACCCTCCTTCCAAATATGTAGTACGATAATTTTGGCCAAGAAAATTCAAATCGTTTCCTTGCATGCGATCCTCCTTATTTATTTCCTTGTTTGATTCGCTCTCCTTCCAAATATGTAGGTGGGTGAGGTCATTTGTGGGCCACGAGATGATTAGACACACTAAATAATGACCATCTGATGTGGGTGAGTAAACCGAGGAAAGATCTCGAGATGTTCATTTTGATGAATGCAAGTTTCGAGACGCTTTTGCTGGGTGTAACATTGGGCCATCTCTAATGAGGTGCATTATTTAGGGTGGACGTAAGAAAATTTGCTTAGGTGCATTATAAAGGGGTATAGATTAAAATAAGGGACGAAGATCGTTCTCTTTTCCGTCTCAATTTAGTGTGGAAATTTCAAGGTTGGAAGCCATCGCGCGTGGAAGCTCGATCATTTTATTGACGTCGCGTTTTAATCACATTATTATTCAGACATTCAGGAGCGCTCGCGAGAACGCATATAAGAGTTTAAATATATAATCACGTCAATTACTTGCGGTCTTATATGTGTTGCGTATGGTGATAGGACTTGTCAACAACGACTGGTTGCTTGGCGTGAAATTTAGTTTTTGAGAAATTCTAGCTAGCTTGTGTATGTCAGCAGTTGAATATCCTCGATCTATTCTAGCTTGTGTATGCCACTGACTTGACAGATTAAAAGAGAAGGGGACAGACTTAATTAGCCTATGAGAATTAGTCATTCAACAGTAGTTTGGCATGTTAATCAATACTCTGGCCGGGATCATCTAGCCCAGCAGGCGATACACCTGACCTGACATAATTAAGGATGGAGCAGTTTGTATGCAGTACAGTCAGTCAGGTCAGGTGGGGTTCTAAAAGGCTAGCTAGCTATGAGAAAAAGAAAAGAAAACAATTCATTTTAGAGATATTTTTACAATATATTATATTGATAGTTTACTATGGTTATTCATACTATTTTTTTATCTGATAAAATATAAATAAATATTAGTTAATCTAAACTATTGAATCAAAATAAATAAAAAGTTTATATTAAATTTAGTGCAGCAGGAAGAACTCTGTATTGAAGAAAAGACGACACACGGTACTCTTATATATTGAGCATATATGCAACCGCAGCAGCAGCCGCCGCCGATCGAGAGAGGGAGGAATTTACTAAGGAGAGGTTGCTTGCAACCTGCAGGAACTAGCTTAATTAGTTCGTAGGAGCGAGGGATCGATCGATCGATCATATATACTCTATTCTACTTACCATGGCAATTAGTACCAGTGCCCTTCTCTTGAGCTGGGCTACGGTGCTTCTCGCCGTCGCCGCTGCCGCTGCCGCGCTCGACACGTCGCCAGTGCCCTTCCACGTCGGCTGCTCTCCGCTCTTCGGGGGCGACAACCTCGTCCGCTCGCCGGACGGCCGGACCGTCCGCCTCAAGCTCGACCGCCGCACCGGTAAGTAGCGGCAATCCAATCCGTACTTCCGTTTAATTTCTCGCTCCTAATCCGCGTCGACCAGGGCACTAGCCTGTGCCGTTTCTTCTTCGTGATTGCTCGAGCTTTGATTAATTCACCCGTAACTGATTAATTAATGATCATGACCTGCAGGTTCTGGGTTCGTATCCAAGTTGGCATACCACCACGGATTCTTCAGTGCCTCCATCAAGCTGCCCAGTGACTACACCGCTGGTGTCGTCGTCGCCTTCTACGTGAGTGAGTTTAATTTCGCTATATATGATCGATGGAATTGCTTAACTATATATATATTTGTACATATATTTTTTCACTGTTCCATTGGTACTTAGTTTGATTGCTCGATTCTCTCTCGCAACAATTGCATGCATGGGTCTTTTTTATTGTTTTTCTTTGCGTTAATATTGAGCCTGAGGCCAAAAACTCTAGCTACTCTATGTTGATGGAGCGAATATACACTGCCTTAATTTCTCTTCATTTCAGTCGTTTCGTTTTCACAGTTACGGTGAACTGCGAGCGCATCAAGCAATCATCGATCTACTCCATTTAGCCTGCAAGATCAACAGACATGCGCGCTTTAGTTAATTAACCTGTATGCGATTTTTTTTCCAGCAGGTAAAATGATGAATCTCTTATGAACAATCACTGGTATGCATGCCGTGCCCAATTAATTAATCGTCAGTGAATATCCTCAGGAAATATTTGTACGAAGTCTTAGCTGTAGCCACACCCAAACCCCAAGCACGGACCTGTTGTTCCTTTTCTTCTGTTGTTTTGTCAACAATTTCAGCCATAGAAATTGGCGATAACTAGGCAAGGCAACACGCAATCTCGTTATTTTGTTGCTCGAAACATCCGATCCATTGGAAGGAGCGGGGCGGGGCTAGCTAGCTAGCTAGCTATCGGTCATCACTCGATCGATCGCTTGAGCCAATTCTTTTCTAAATAGACCAGATAGCTAGATAGGGCCTGGCCTGTACACCACACATACACGAAACATCGATCCATCCATCCTTTTGTACAAGAAAGAAGAAACATATGGAGGAGGCAGCATACAGCTCGTGGGATATGTCGACATGCCGTTCTGGTTGTCGTCGTTACCTTAGCTAGGCCCAACAACTCGAGAGATTGATTGTTTGATGGTTAGTTACGAGTTGAAGTTGTTGTCTGACGAAAGAAAGGTAGTAGCTAGCTAGGAAGCAAATTGACGAGAGAGTCGAGCATGGGCGCGCATTGCATGCGTGCGACATCCATTGGCCGGCCGGCCTCCATGTCCGTCAGTGGAAAAGCAAAAGC
Organism: Otatea glauca; assembly: GCA_036346275.1. Classification (NCBI taxonomy): domain Eukaryota; kingdom Viridiplantae; phylum Streptophyta; class Magnoliopsida; order Poales; family Poaceae; genus Otatea; species Otatea glauca. Next base: position 313,480 of record CM070729.1, read on the forward strand.
TAGGCCGGTAGGAGACAAGTACCTGTCACACATACATAGATATCTAGGTGGAGTATATGGATGATATGATTCCATAATCTAGCAAGCAAGAAGGGCGTCTACAACTCTATCCCTCTGCACATATCATGCATCATACCCTGATTTGTGTTAAGTGGTGATTGATTTTTTTCCCTCTAAATATTATTGATATGGGGCAGCTACAGGGGAGATGGGTTGGGGGTTAGATGTTGATTTTAATAGTGCGATATATAGGAGAAGAAGGAAGCCGTTGGATCTAGATTTAATGGTCTAAAAGTTTAACTGATTTCTTTGTCAAAATAAGTTGAGTGAGAGATAGATACTCCCATTTTATAAGCAATAGAAAACAGATTTTTTTTTTAAAAAAAACAATAATATGAGTTGGATCGATAATATGTACAGTCCACTTAACTGCTTTGATTTGGGTTCATGACGGATTAATTAGTGTGTACAATGATGCAGCTGTCGAACGGCGACGTGTTCGAGAAGAACCACGACGAGCTGGACTTCGAGCTGCTGGGCAACCGGGGCGGCCATGACTGGCGCGTGCAGACCAACGTGTACGGCAACGGCAGCACCGGCCGTGGCCGTGAGGAGCGCTACCTCCTCCCCTTCGATCCCACTCGCCAGCCGCACGCCTACGCCGTCACCTGGACGCCCAACAACGTCATCTTCTATATCGACGGCACCCCCATCCGTGAGGTCGTCCGGAGCCGCGCCATGGGCGGCGATTTCCCCTCCAAGCCCATGTCCGTCTACGCCACCATCTGGGACGGCTCCGCCTGGGCCACCGACGGCGGCAAGTACAAGGTCGACTACACCTACGCGCCTTTCACCGCCGAGTTCTCCGCCCTCGTCCTCCGCGGCTGCCACGCCAGCGACTCTATCCTCGGGGATTGCGAGGTGGACCTCATGACGGCCGACTGCGTTGTGATGACCCCCGCCAAGCGGGCCGCCATGCGCAGGTTCCGCGAGCTGTACCTGACCTACACGGTGTGCCACGACAGGGTGCGGTACAAGGACAGCGTGTTCCCCGACTGCGACGTCGCCGACGACTCTGAGCGCGACAGGTTCCACGTATGGGGCGAGTCCAAGCGAGTGACGCCGCGCCGCCGCCAGAAGCAGCCGCAAGCTGCTGGTGGTGGCTCGGAGGAGGAGACCATGGCGTCGCGACTGCACTCGAGCAGTACGTTTTGAACTGATGGATGGATGATCCCACACGCTAGTTAATGTCCGTTCATTCGATCGTCGATCATCCTATACGTACTTACGGAGTAAATTAGTGGAGATCGATCGATGTACTTGTGATTAAAGAAAGAATTTGTTAGGGGACATTTATACATACATACATACGTACGTACTACTCCGTATGCACAACTAGTTGCATAAACTTGGAGCAATCATCTCAGATCAATGATGGCTTCAGTTTGATCGCTGAGATTCTGTCACCCAACCCGAATGAGATGCGCATGAGGATACAAGGGCGTGACGTTCGTCTCCAAATCTCAGTCCGAGTCCGTATACATACATGAATGAAGAGACAGACGCACAGATTTTGCTGGACTGGACATACAAGAAGCAGGGGTGGGAAAAAAAGTTGCTCTAATTACGCTTGTTCATCGGTTAAACATTGAAATGAGTTAGTTTTGAATGAAATTGAATTTTGCACTAGCTAGCTGATTCTAAAAATACTTACAAACTATATCTCTACTACTTCTAATTACGAGTTGGTGGCAGCGGTCCGTTCTCCTTTAGAGTATCTGATTCGTTGGATCTGACATGAACGGCTGAGATAGAAGAAGATTTAATCATATCTTAGATGGAAGGATTTTAGCATATCCTTTTTGAATAAAAAATATTTTAGCATATCTTTATTCACATGTTCTTACTATGGAAGGATGTTATTCATATATCTTATAAATGGAAGGATTTTCTCATCATGTTCTGCATGAATAGAAGGATATACTCACCATATCCCATAATACGGTAATTCTATCTCATCATATCTGAAAATACATAGATTAAAAGGAAAGAATCACGCAACCAAATCACGTACCAATCACGAAGATGTCGGGGAGACCTGGCTTCCATCTGCCTATGTACGTTGCCTTTTGCTTTCATCTACTCCTTATTAGAGGGCACTCACTCTCATCTCCAGGAGGACAGGTCGGTCTGTAGTGGAGACACACGCAAGAATGGAAGAGAAGTGAAAGGCTGCGTGCAAGAAGTAAGAAGATTTCCTACAAGAGGAAGGCAATAACTTTCTCCTCTTTCAATGGTAAGGATTGATATCTCTCTACTAATTCTAATTAAGAGTTGGTGGCGATCGTCCATTCTCCTTCAAAATACTTGATTCGTTCGATCTAACATAAACGGTTGAGATGGAAGAGGATTTAACTCGATAGTCAAATCTCTTCGGAGAAACAAACTTTTTCTACTATTGAAACATAACTAAAGTTAGTGTTCTTTGTAAATAATTTTTTTATCGCAAATTGAATTTTCGTTGCAACGCACGGGCACATAACTAGTATAAATAAAACATGACAGTATCAATTTTGGAAAAAAGCTGATAAAACGAGGCCGCCTTAGGTTGCGAATTTTTTTTTCTTTAATATTTATTTTTATTCTTTTTTTCAAAACTATGCGTCCGAAAAAAAAATGACAAAATGCCTCTGTCGCCTGTGTATGGAGCGATCGCCCATACACGCGATCGGTCCTTCGCCGGCGCCGACGGCGCTTCTATCGCCTCGAGACAGGCGACCGGGCGCAGACCTTTTTTTTTAGTTTTGTTTTGTCTGCACAGGCGCTTGCACAGGCGCTTGAACATGTTCATAAGCTCCTTGTTCCCGAATCGACGGAAAAATTGGCACCCATGTGCCTCATGCACCACCGCTCCTCGATCCGCCACTTTGTCGCTCCCACGACGGCGGACCCTTGTTGCATATCCACGATCGCTCTTAGCAGCCACGCATGTCGGCCATGGATGACACAAACATCGTGCTGCCGAGAACAAGCGCCACTTCACTCTTTCAATGAACCAGCATCACTCTCCGTGTTTTCTCCACGAATGCCAACGCAACCGTAGAACTCGGTTGTTGGCATCCACCGCGATCGCAGCTTAGAATCGCCCTTGTACTTCCCGTGAGGAATGTGCCGTCCATGCAAAGGACCGGCGACGAGCGTTTAACGCATTTATGCATGCGCCAGGCGAAGAATGCACGCCGCAATACCCACTTCCCGGCACGCACCACCCGCAGGAACTCCGCAAGGTCGATGGATGTACCGGGTTCCTTTGTGCGATTGCCCGAGCAAGTGGGAATATTCTCGCACGAAGTCTCGACGCCCCAACCGTATTTCCAGAGTCATCCTTTTGCTCTCCATGCCTTTGCGTAGCTAATCTTGTATCAAACCTCTCCTCCACTACCGTGATAATAGATCGAGGTTGCGGATGGGGATTGTCCACGATCCGACCATAAACACATTTGCCACCCAAGTGGATGACAGATTATGTGTCCCCGCTCCGCTTCTTCCAAATCGCAGCTATGCTCCATCACTATGGAGCATTTCCAGAGTCCGCCCACTTCCGGTATGCATGCACCCGCCATGTGCACGAATCAACTACGCACTTCACGTCAGAGTCCTTCTTGCCGCCTTCACAACCCTGAATTGCCGCGGAGAGACATTGCCCAAGATTTCACCGCATCCATCACAGCCTCCTTGTCTTTATATATGGCCCTCGTCACCTCGCTCTCACGATACTCCCATGCATCAATGTTCCTTCATTCATCGTTAGGTCTTCGAAATTGTGATTGGTCCACGCACTGTGGATAGGCACCTCGTGGCGTTGTCCTCCTCGTCGAGTGCTCACCATCGTGACTTCCTCATCCGCACGGTCCTCCTCTTCCATCAGTCAACAATGTCCTCCACCTCCTCCCCTCGTCGGCCACCTCGCGCCTCCACCGCTGCCTCTCTCGCCTCGGTCCCTTCGCCACCGCTAGCCTCGTGCTCCTCGCCTCCGGCTCTCGCCGCCTTCCTCTTCGTGATCCTTCTACATTTGATGTCCCTCCGCCGTAATATCCACCCGACATCACGAACTTGCGACACCGATGGAGCTACCGGTAGCATCAGACCAACAACATGAGCGCCAACCCCGCCTACAGCAAAACCAACATAACTCCTCCATGTTGACGCCGAGTTAATAGGAATCAACTCTCCGTAAAACGGTCTTGCGCTCGCTCACTCATCGCTCGACCCGCAACCAACAGTCTGGGCATCCAAACCGAACATCCGAGATATCCACTCCAACAAACCCTCAGATGTCCTATCGCTTGGCCTCGCATATGCCCTGACGACTCTTGAAAATGATGATAGATCCACCCCATCCGCCTGTGCTATCTCCCCATCTCCATAAAATATTTGGAAATACAATTTCTCCGACATGTCGCAACGTCCACGGAAAAATATTACTCTAAAATACAATACACCCAAATTTCTAAAACTAAATACTACATTAAAGTTCTAAATATGAATCATGACATTAAATTTCTAAACAACACTATCCGAGAAATTGTAAACGCTACACAATCCTAAATTTTCTAAACACTACAATAAATTTGTAACGTACTTAATACTATACAAATCTGAAATTTCTAAAACTAAATAGTACATTAAAGTTCTAAATATGAACAATGACATTAAATTTCTAAACAACACTATTCGAGAAATTGTAAACGCTACACAATCCTAAATTTTCTAAACACTACAATAAATTTCTAAGACTAAAAATAAATTTGTAACGCACTTAATACTATACAATCTCAAATTTCTAAAACTAAATAGTACATTAAAGTTCTAAATATGAATCATGACATTAAATTTCTAAACAACACTATCCGAGAAAATGTAAACGCTACACAATCCTAAATTTTCTAAACACTACAATAAATTTATAATACTACACTAAATTTGTAACGCACTTAATACTATACAATCCTCAAATTTCTAAAAACTAAATACTACATTAAAGTTCTAAACGCTACACAATCCTAAATCCGATCGGATATTACATGCTACATTAGAATTCTAATGACAAAAACAAATTCTACAAAGATTTTCTAAACACTACAAAATCGTAAAATTCCTAAATAATAGATTTATAAAATTTGTAAAAATACCTTCAGTAAACGATTTAATCTACTTTTTCCCCTTTTCTTCTTCTTTCTTCTTCTTCTTCTTCTTCTTCTTCTTTTCTTCTTCTTCTCTTCTTCTTTCTTCTTTCTCTTTCTCTTTCGCTTGCTTCTTCTACTGGTCACGCGCTGAGCGAGCGAGGGGCTTTAAAGTCACTGTCGCCTCGCTCGGCGATCGCCTGCCTCTCGCGACAGGGCCCATGTGTAACGACGCCAGCAGAGCACACTACGAGGAACAATGGAGGAGCTATCGCCCGTGTATGGGGCGATCGCCCCATACACGGGCGACCGAGGGTATTTTCGTAAAATTTTAATTCGGACGCATAGTTTTGAAAAAAAGAATAAAAAAAAATTCTTAGGTTGCCCCTACCTAGGTACAAGAAAGGAAAGAGAAAGAGGTTGCGTGGGCCTCAATGCGGCCCACCTAAAGGCCCGCGGTCAACGCAACCAACGGTCATATGACCGTTGCACTGCACTGCACTGCTCTGCTCTGCTTTAAAGCGGAGCCAAGCCGAGCCCTCATCTCCGTCCGCTCCCTGACATCCAAGAATACATGGATACGCCTCTCTCCACCAGGAGGATCACCCGCTCCCTCGCCGCCGCCGCCCGTGAGTCCCATCTCCACCTTACCCTAGCTACGGCAGGCTGCCCTTCCAAGATCGATTCTTGCTGCTTAATCCTTCCTTCTTCGCTGCTGCAGACAACTTCTCCAGGACCAAGAACGCCGCCGCGCTGCAGGACATCACCAACGACTCCCCCATCGTCGGCCTCGCCGCAGGGGGCCTCCACGCCGACAAGACACCCGCCTCCAAGACCCGCTCCAGGCCCCGTCTCACGCCCGGATCCGGCGAGGCGCTCCTGCGCGGCCAGGTCAACACGCTCCTCCAGAAGGTCAACGAGGAGGCCTGCGCCGCCGCCGTCGTTAGGCCAGCCCGCATCCAGGCGCTGCTCGGCCTCTCCAGGTCCCCCGCCCAGCTCCTCGCGCCCACGCCAGCCAACACGCCGCAGCTCGGGTCCGTGTCCGCCGCCAGGGAGGGCTTCCTGCTGCCTGGTGAGGGTGGTATCATGATGATGCCCTGCGTGCTCGAGGAGGAACTGCTTCCTAAGCTCCAGGTACCTATCAATTGCATGCAACAACCCAAAGATGAATCCTTTTCAGGTTTTGATTAGCTACCAATTCTGTTATTCACCATGCGTGCACTTGTGATAACCCAAGATTTCTCTTCTGTTAGTGCATGCATTGCTAGTCCCATCTTATCGCTTAATTCTCATCCTATTTACCTCTATTTATTTACGCTTCTTCCTGCCTGACATGTCAAATATAGTTGTAATCTCTGCATTACCTAATGGGGTATGTATAATATGTTTGAAGGAATATTGCTGCATTATTTGATCAGATCGTAACTGGCAACCTCTGCTGCATTATTACTAGCTGCATCGATCTAGCTAGCCTGATGTTAATGTGGTGATGCCAGGCAACTCTGTGAAGAAGAATTGCCAGCAAGCCAGCCGAATTATTCATGTGTAGCCAGCCTCGGTGCCGTCGTCAGCTTTGTTGTTGCATTGCATTTGGCCCTGAGCTGCTTTAATCTGCTCCCGTTGGTTGTGCAGGTCATTGCAGCTTCTTTGCCACAGCCGGAGGAGAAGCTCGGCGAATGCCAGCTGAACCGTGCTCTGGTGTTCGACGACTCCCCTGGGAAATCGGACCTGTCCAGCGGGTCGGTGGTCTCGTCATCGCTGACGTACCAGGGAAGCAGCAGCGACAGATCGCCGGATGATGACAGTTCATCGGTTTGGTCTATTCAGGTCCATGCCAGCTCCGAGAAGAAGGGTGACGAGGAGCTCGGCGAAGACAATGTGGGAGAGCTGGAAGAAGAAGAGTACACCGAGGAGTGGCAAGGAGATGGTGACTGCTTTGATGATCTGTGCGAGGGGATGGGCAGGATGACCGTGTTTGATGAGGAGGAGGAGGAACCGGCTGGGCTGCCGGCCTTCGAGGGGAGGCACACCCGGTTCATCTACAACAGCGATGAGGAGATGGAGAGGGGGGAAGTGGTGGTGGATGCAGCGGCGGAGAATGGCGCGTTGGTGCTGAGGGGCCTGCCGGTGCCGGAGGGGAAGCATCTCCGCTTCCACGAGGAGGAAGAGGAGTAAGAGGCCTGCCGCGACTTGATCGATCAACTACAGTGGTTGTCACTCCCTGACACCAACCAACCAAGCAACAACATTCTTTTCTTGTGCTTTAGACGCGACAGGAATGCAATAGTATATCTCAATTCTCCAGGGGGTTGGGTTACTGAATAATGGACGTCTCAGTGCTCCTCTAGTTCATGCTCGTATTTCCTCTGGTGCTGTTTGTTCCTTCTCTTGATTCTCTGGTTTGATAAATCAGTGAAGCGATTGGTTCAGTTTAGTCAAATGTCCGTTTGTAGTGCATTCGTAATTGCTGGTGTCTGATGCACTTTATTCAGTTATGCATGCTTTCATTCAGCCTTTGGATGCATCACCAATGCATTGCATTACCAGCAAATGTAATGCAGCGTGGATGACAAATTGCCAGGTTCAGATGCTGATGCTAAAATTCTAATGCCTGTGTAATCCCTTGCCAGGTTAGTCGGCGTCCTGTTCTTTAGAGACGTTTTGGGCTTGCATGGCAGGTGGCTCAGAAAAGAAAAAGAACTTCGATCAGCGAGCGTTTTGGGCATGTCAGTCAGTAAATTTGTAGAGCGAATTCTAGGCCTAGTTAGAATCCTCGGATGTTATTAGTCCAATATCTGGAAGGCCCATGTTAGGCCGTTTGGATCATTGTACTTACTTGATGCAAAACTGCACTACTTATTTTCGTGTGCCAATTGAGGCGCCCAAAAAACATTGAAAACTCCCTTATCAGTGGTAAGTAGCGAGATTTCAAAATTCGTTTTCAGATCACATCTTGTGTGGTGAGATTTTAGAATTTTAGATGAAATTCAAAATCCAGTAAATTTAAACCGGAAAAACCGAAATTTCGACACCAGTCATTATCTATATTTGCACATAAGATTCCTAAGTTAACGTTTAGCCCAAAATACAATTTAAGGCCGAAATTCAAGCTAAGGTTTAGACTCAAATTCAAGCTAGTGTTTAAGGTTTAGACCGAAATACATTATTTAAGATCGAAATCCAAGCTAGGGTTTAGGATTTAAGCTAAAATAATACATCATTTAAAGCCGAAATTCAATTTAGAGATACATAATTTGTATATGTTTTTTTTCAAACTTTTCACATGATTTCTCAAAAGTCATTACAATTCTCCACAAAAAAAATGGTGTGAAATCCAGTCCAAAATGCCAAAATTTTAGCCGAATCATCGAGATTTCGTCAAAATCACTGTAGTAGCCCTAATTTTCAAACTTTTTATTCCGTCAGGATTTTGAATCTCGTCTCCGGCCAAAATCCGAGATTTCGCAAAATTTCACCGAAAATTTGAACCCTGTTAAGTAGTATAATAACCTGAGATTTTGGCTTCAGTAGCTCCTACTGTGTGTGCGCTTTTCAAATTACACGGTCGTGCATGCTGCATATACTAACAGGAGCGGCAACAGAGGGCAGCATTAAGAAGAGTTGTTACGTCAAAAAATATAACGAATGATTGATCGGTTCAAACATACGAGAACACCAACTTTAAGTTGGTTCATGACGTGCTAGGCGATTTGATCCTGCAATTGACAAGATAGATGAAAAATATACACTTAATGTCGATCTAAAGTAAAAATCGGCAAAGATCTAAACAACTGGTTATGACTGATTAGATGATTGATATAGGTAGACTTTCACGCAAAAGGCGATGCGCAACAAGATTGGAGAAAACCAAATCCGACGTAATCGAGGAAGATCAATAATTGACGATGCGTAACTTTATTAATCAAAATCCGATTACAAATTCTAAATTACAAAGCTACTTCTAGTTGACAGGAAAGTAAATAAAAAGTAGATGCGAGTTGTTTGATTGATTGGAGTTGTTTTCTTTTGCTGGCTTTTGATCCTTTTTTATAGTACATTGACTGATCGTATCCTTCTCTAGTGCTCTACCAACCATGATCCATATCGACTATTGTAGAGATAAAATTTAATCTTTAAATTAATATGGATTATAATCCTATCTTTAACTTAAATTTTTCTTTCTTAGCCGATATCAAACAAAATATCTTTTTATTCGTAGTCTAACAAATCGAACATGTCTTACCAAACTCTGACTAACAAGAGTATTCTCTCTCTCGATCGTCTCCAAGAATTAGAGGAGAAATCAAAGAGAGATGACATGATAGATACGACCGAAAACGACAGCTTAGGCAGGCTCGCACTAATACAGATGTTTGACTCTCGTTCTGTTTTCTGGCCGACTTTTGTGCTCCATCCATCGGGCAGAGAATAAGATGACATGTATGCATGCTAGCTGCCAATTTGGTTGGGGCTTGGCTACGCCATCAGTTCAGTCCACTGTACAAATCTCACTGAAATCTGAAATTTCGGATTTTGGGCTACTATGAAATCCAAGCCACGGATCGGATAAAAAAATTATTTTTTTTTGAAATTGCTACAGTAACCTCAAATTTTCATTTTTTTCTCTCACTGAAATTCCATGATATTTAGCCGATTTTCAAACTTTTAGGCCCAGATTTGGTCCAATAACCCTTAAAAAGTCATCTTCTATGAAAATTTATTAAAAACCGAATGTTTGAGATATTTTAAAATTTTAACAGAAACATTGTCATATTTTTATAAAATTGTACAAAGTTGATAATGATCTGAAAAATATATGGTACTACTATCTTTAGTAGTGCAGGATCATATAGAATTTTTTCTAAAATAATTTAAATTCATTTTTTTTCTTTAAAAAATCAAAAACTGAATGAACATAATTGGGACAGTAATCTTGTCAGAAGTTTATAAATTTTCTCGAGTGTGATCATGATCTAAACTTTTTATGAGAGATTAAGAATTGTCTCAGTACCATTCTATAAAATTTTCAAAAAAAATTAACTATTTTTTGTTCGGTCAATCAAATCTATATAAGCATTGAACTTCATTTGTTATATTATATTTCAAAACTAAAAAGAGAAAGACATAAATGGTAGTGTGCCTTGTATGAATTTTATAAATTCACCGGAGTATGGTCATGATTCAAAAATTTTATTAGATCTTAAGCATTTCCTTATCACCCTTCTGTAAAAAATTCAAAAAATTTAAACCTTCTTTGATTGCTAAAGCAAATCTATGTATTGATCATCAGGTCTTTTATCAAGACGTAGCACTGTCAGAATTTTTTAAAAATTATTTAAGTATTATCACCATTTAAAAATTTTATATAAATATTAATGTTATATCAGGATCATTCATAAAAATTTTCTAACATGGTTCGAACTATTTTTCATTTTGTTCAAGTTTGCCGGTAAGCCTTTTAACAAGACAGTAGCACGGTCAGAATTTTTAAAAATTCATGAAGCTTGATCATCATCTGAAAATTTTATGAGAATATTAGTGATGCATCATAACCATGCAAAAATATTTCAAAATTTTGTAACGTGGTTTGTACTATTTTTCATTCGGATCAAACTTCCTGATCAGTGTTTTATCAGGACAGTAGCAATCTTTGAATTTTTAAAAATTCCTCAAATGTAATAATCGTATGAAATTTTTATGGGAACATCACTGATATGTCAGGAACCTCCAAAACAAAATTCAAAATTTTTCGTCGTTGTTTGACCCACTTTTCAGCCGGTGCAAATATACTAAAATTTCAGGATTTTTCGGCTAAATTTCGTTTTTCTCGGTAGAAAACGAACCGGATTTGAATTTTTGTTTTTGAATTTCGAACGAGATTTTTCCGAAATACGAGAATATCGACGAAATTTTGGATTCCGGTCCTGGACGATATTTTATCTGAAAACGAAATTTGAATCCTTGGTGTGGAGTTGTCTTCTTGTAAAACTGTTTTCTTCTCAACGAAACGAGCGCAAATCTAAAAGTTCCGTCCAGGTTCCCTTCCCTGCTTACGACGTCTCCTTCATAAAGGGAGAGTCCTGCATTTTTTCCACAGTTCAACTCGGGTGTGTAGTAGTAGTATTAATCTCGAGACAACTGACGACCTGACCACATTAGAACGAAAGCACTACTTTTCAGCTGAGAAGAATAAATCAAATTAATCTGTGGATACCGCTGTATATAAGCACGCAACAGCTGGCCATTACATACTAATATGACTAACTAACTAATAGTTAAATTGCTTGGTGTAAACAAGCATATATGCGTGTGCCTCGCGGGAATAATTTGTTTCTTATCTAACTCTCAGCAAAGGGGAAAAAAGAGAGAGAAGAAGAGGATTTGTATCTCTAAAAGCGACTAATTCCATCCGATCCACAAAGCTAGCTTGATATTTGATTTTTCTTCCTTTACCCCCCTATCTGTACGTACTGGAGTGCTATCTATATAAGCAAGCTGGGCAGTAGACCACTAGTACTAAATTGGATGGCAGATACCATGTCCTTATCTTTGTGTGAACGGAATGGATGGATACATGAGCAAGCTGGCTAGCGGTCTATATATATGTATGTCATTTTGTTCACACCTACCGACTACTAGGGTTGAAAACGGATCGAATACGAACGGATAATAGTTTTATCATATTTATTTTTATTTTTTTTTCTCGGATGCGGATACGGATCGAATACAAATCGAATCGGATACAGTTTCAAATATTTTATCGAAACATAATAACCCCTTAGATTGTACACAAAAAATCAACGAAAACACATAAATAGATGATTTGATCAAAACATTATTGAAAATTGAACAAATGTAAGCATTTTCATTCACTTAGACAAGAGTTAGATGCCATATCGCAATCAAAATTATATAAGACTTAGTTTATCACATATATACGATTAGTTCATCATACACGTAGAACAAAATACAAAATAAAGGTAATTCTTGGTCAGAGATACAAATGGAAGCAAACACATAACACACTAAAAGTTTAATAATACTTAGATACCATGTCTCCAGAAAAATTATATAACACTTAATGTAATAAACCAAGTTTTATGTTCTTTGCTGAATTATGTTTAAAATAATAGATTTTGTATTTATGAGTTTTTATGCATTTTCAGCTACTTATTTAAAATATTTTCCTATTAAGAATAGCAGTGTTTGAATTTTTGAGAAAAATAAAGATCTTATAAAATCTTGAAAATTTTTTAAATGTTAGATTGTGTCTAGAACTTTCTCAAAAAATTCGTAATTTTTAGAGTTGGTTTGCCAATTTAAATAATTGAAGCTTGCTTTGTGGTTTAATTAAATTAGAAAACAATTTTGAAATTAAGAAATCTTTTTTCTGGCCAAAAGAGTATCCTTGGCCCAGCCCACATGCATATATGGATATCCGACCCATCAATATCCGAATTATTCGAATCCGTATCCGTATTCATATCTGATCCGATACTACGCGACAAATATCCGATCCGATGGAATCCGTATCCGAAAATTATCCGGATCGATCGAAAACTATCCGATCCGTTCTCATCTATACCGACCAGCTAGTTTGATCAAGTGTCCTCAGCTGTATCATTCTACAAATTAGTACTACTCTACATTGCTTCACTAGTTACGTGCACTGTACATAAACCGCTGCTACTCTCTAAGCATGCGTATTGCCTGACGATTAATGTACCCTGTCTGCAGGTACTAACTCCAATATCCTCAAGTAGCAGCATCAAGTGAGAAACCCTGTCGCTTAGTTGGAGTGATGGAGCACTCATCAGCCAGCAAATGATCTCGGTTGAAGTTACCACTGAACGGAGCGAGTTGAAGGCCAGACAAGTGGGCGGTTAGTTTGGTCGTTGCCCTGTCCTCGACGCCATGCCGATAACCAATCTCCTCTGCGTCACCATACATATGTGCTGCTGAATGCGATGTGCCGTGCAGAATTCAACAGATCAATCAGCACTTATGTGGCAGCCGCAGGCATAGCATCAGCATTACCTACGAGCTATTGCTACGACTCGTAGTTAAACTTCATCTTTTCTTAATGGAACAATGGACTGTTTGCCACTACACAAGTGCAGAAAGATGTATCTGAGGATATGTGCGGTTATACTTATATCGTAGAGACAAAGGCCGGATGTTTCTTTCTCTCTCTCTCTCTCTTCTTTTTATCTACGGCAAATAGTTAATTGCGTCGGTCTGAAAAATAGGATCCACATATCTGGTTAGAGATCCCTTCGATCAGGGGGTGATCGATACCCAGATTAAGTCGAGCATATTCTTCTCGACTAGGGTATTCGAGATATTATGATTCAGTTGTAGTGATATACAACTCTAATTCCGAAACTTGAAATACAATTGCATATGTTATATAATTCTAATATCTATATATGATTAGTATGCAACGTTATAATCTGATCCCATCAAAATATGTGTGGAGGCCTTCCTCTTTTTTGCTTTCAATTAATGTGAGAATTTTTAGGATTTTTTTTTCTATTAGGATTATTGTGGGAATTTTTAACCTTCGGAATGTCACCATTGCTTCTATTTATTTATATAGAGATATATAAAAGAGACTCAGAGAGAGATAGAAGAAGAAGATATACTGAACAGAGTAAAAATGGTACACTCGAAGATTCGTAGCGTAGGTCAGGTGGATAGGGGTGATTACTAGAATATTTTGATTAGGCGCCGCGCATGCAATGCAACTATGCAAGAGGAGAGGACTAGAGCTGGCCAGATGAGCGGCCTGACCCGGCCGAGGCACGGCCCATCTAGGCACGAAGGCCCGGCCGTGCCGTGCCGTGCCCGCCCATGGGCCGAGGTCGAGGCCCAAGCACGACACGCCGGGCGCATGGGCCGTGCCGTGTCGGCTCGGGCACGACTCAGCACGGTGGGCCTCGGGCCGCCCACCAGCCCGTGTGCAAAAAAAAAAAAAAAAATAGGGGGAAATAGGAAAAAATAGGGAAAAAATTAAGAAAAATATGTAGAGACGTAGAGTTAAAAAATAGCATAAAAATAACCTACAATAAATTGAGACAAAAAAATTATAGAACATGTAACAAAGAGCTTTATTAATGTTTGGATGGTTGCCTCGTTAAAAACTTTGCCAAGTAAAAACTCATCTAGAGAAAACCTTGACAAAGAAAAGAGTACAACTAAAGCTCTAAGCCTCTAATACATACTAAGAGGTAGATGGAGGGTCTTCGTCATTGTCGAGGTAGGGATTTTCGAAGGCTTCCTCTAGTTCTCGGTTTTCAGCGGAATGTTGAGTTCTTGCATCAGCGTGTTCCCAGTCTTTGATAGTCATGAGCATCTCCACCATATCACTCGATAGGCTTGTTCTTCTCTCCTCCAATATTCTCACGGAGAGATCAAGGCGCACTCGGAGGAAACCGTAGAGATCGGAACAGCTTAACACATCTCGAGCTAATATGGATAGCACGGATATGTTAGCTTGTGCTCATGCCACCATTGAACAATATTGAAGATATCGCCTCCTTCTTGTTGGTAATCCAACGCGTCATTGCTCATATAGGCGTATAGTTCCCAGAGGAGACTTGTTGGTCGCGGCTTGTATCACCACCGATATAGAACCTGCATCAAGAAGAAGAAGAACCCCGATTTTGCCCCACGCATCTTTTTCTTACCATGATAGGTGCAGAGAGATCGCTGCAAACGAACTCCTTGATGCTTTTGTTCGTACTTGTTGTAAACTTCGGTTAGTCTAGTACGAACAGTAGTAAAATAAACTGAATAATCTTCCCCTAGAACACCACCTAAAATGGAGAGGACGTTACCAAATCCTCTAAGTTTTGCTCTAGGATCTAAAATAAAGGCGAAGGCATATAGAAGTGGAATTTCTTTCCAATATTTCAAATATTTTGTTTTCATTGCGGTGATGAAATCTCTTAAAATCATGTCATTTTCGTTGTTCTTAAATGGGTAGCCATATCTAAGATATGATGCACAATTAGAGAAGATGTGGGTTCATAAACTGCGGATAAAGCAACTGTGGAGTCATAAAAACTTCAAGAAATCAAGTAACTTTGATGCAATATACCAATGTTCTTCGATAATAAATCACGCTTAGGGTGATGTGTTTGAATGAAAACCTCAAATGTGCTCTTATATGGCGTAAGGTTCTTAAGCATTAAGTAAGTAGAATTCCATCTTCTCGGCATATCTAAACCAAATATTCTTGGACGTCGCCCATTGCAATGCAAAAGTTCTTATAAGATGCTATTCTAGCATTAGAATGATTCATAAAAGAAATTGCCAAACAAAGGTGCAATGTAACGTTCTAATGGGGCAAGTCCACTTTTAACTATAAGGTTAATAATATGACAGCACAACGTTGATGAAACAAAATGATTCAAAGATAAGTACCAAATATTGGAGTGAGAATATTCATTGCGGAGGTGTTTGCGAGGCATTATCTAAAGTTATAGCAAAAATCTTATCACCGAGACCAAAGTCCTCCACCACCCTAATAATACTCTCAGCAATATTCTCTCCCGTATATGCGACATCAATTAGTTTGAAACCTATAATTCTTTTTCTAGTTGCCGCTTTGGTTGACATAATGAGCAACTACGCTAATATAATCTTGCTTAGCCCTACCACTCCATATGTCCAAGTCAAAGATAAGGAAAATGTGCAAGTCATCGAACATGTTTTTAAATTTTCACGACAACTATTGTAATACTTAACTACATCTCTACTAGTTGTCCTGTCTAGATACTTTATTAAATTTTGGATTATGTGCACGCTTAATGTAATTTTCAAAATCAAGACTCTCGCCAAAGTTTAAAGGTAAATCCTGTGATGCAATTAAGCGTACAAGAGATTGACTAGCTACTTCGCCACTATATTCCCAATTACGGACCGAACCGTCCGGGTTGTATATTAGTTGTGTCTGTCTCATAGCTGCTCCTATTTTCGCATTGCAACTTTCAATATGCCTATGCAAGTGTCCGCACTTCAGAGAGATTTTGCAGATAAAACTTGATGACATTGTTTACAAACAAAGAACTCTTACCTCTTTTCCTTTCGATCCGTCCTCGATTGCTTGTCGAAAAATCCCAAACTCGATGTCCGCCTCGCTCTCTTCGCTCCAAAGGATGTCGAGCGTAAGCACTCATGGTCATGGACATGGAGCCTGATGGTTCTTCTTCTACATGATGTTCTTCAGGTGCTTGTGTTTCGGGTACGGCGGACAAATCTTGGAAGGATTCAAGGTCCTCCGGAGCGATCCGGAAATCGGAGATGGGGAAATGATCCATGCAAAAAACTGCAAATTGAATATTCCGAACATTAGTAAAAATAATAAAAATAATACAATTAGCAAAATTCAGTATGACAAACCTCTTGTGTTACCGAAAGCTCGAGTTTGAATTTCTCCGAAATTTTAGCAAAATTTCTCCGAATTTTGCTAAATAACTACAAACAATATCACAATTTTCACAAGATGACCAATAGAGAAGATTATGAGTGAATGGGTGCAAAATGAGGACAGGGGTCCTCCCTATTTATAGGAAAAAATTCGAGATTTTTTGTCCGTTTTTTCGATTTTTTAACACCTAACGGCTATAAAACGGTCAAAAATTTCAAAAAACGGCCGTGCGTGCGTTCCGCCGCCGCCGCCCACGCCTAACGGCCGGCATGGCGGGCGGCAACGGCTCGGCCGCCCGCCCCATCTGCTCGTGCTGCTCGCTCGCTCGCACTCGGCCGTCGTCGCGTGCGTCCGAGCCGTGCCTCGCCACCGCGTGCTGGGTCGGCCGTTGCTCACCGTGTCGTCGCGCGCCCGGCCGCTGGCGGTGCTTCCGCCAGGCACGCCCACCACCTCGTCCGCGTCTTGCCGCCCGCCCGCCGTCGTCGTGCCGTCTCGTCGTCAGAGGCTGTGCCAACAAGATCGGGCCGTGGTGGTCTGGCCGCCCGCCCATATGGCCAGCTCTAGAGAGGACGGGAGGAGTGCGAGGGAAGCAAATTCTGAGAGACCTTCCATTTTTCTAATCTGAGATATCCTTCTTCTTTGTTTGATACGTAGAACTGTACCAATCTCAAAGTAACTGGTGGGTCATCTCAAAGCAAGCTAAGAGATTTAGATATTAGAAGAGAGGACCCACTAGTTGTTTTGAGATTAGTAAAATTCTACGTGTTAAATAAAAAAAAAGGTCTCTTAGAATTTGCTTCCGAGCGCGAGTGCGAGTGCGAGTGCCCCCACTGCTGAACTGAACTGAATCGGTGAATCCCAATGGGAAGAGACGGCAGAGGGCGCTGCAGGCACACGCAATCGATTCGAGTCACTTCCCTTTCTCCTCCCTCTCGCTTGCGGCGCCTCCCTCGCCTCAACCTGCCCGCGCCCAAAATTGACCGTCTCTTCTCCACCCCGATTTCATCTCGCTCCACCACCAGCATGGATCGCAGCAGCGGCGCCCACAACCCGCACCTCGGCGTCAACAAGCTCGGCCGGAACATCCGCAAGCCCACGCCGCCGCCGCCCCAGCCCCAGCCCCAGCCCCAGCCCCAGCCCCAGGTCTACAACATCAGCAAGAACCAGTTCCGCGACATCGTCCAGCAGCTCACTGCCGGCACCCCCTCCCCTCCGCCGCCCCACCAGCAACCCAAGCCCCCCTCCATGCGCCTCCAGAAGATCCGCCCGCCACCCATCGCCACCCCCGTCGCCCGCCCCCCGCCCGTCCAAAACCCTAACCACAACCCCTTCTTCCAGCGCCCGCCACCAACGCAGCCCCTGCCCATGCCCATGCCCATGCCCGGACCCGCATGGGCCGACTCCCCAGTCTCCGCCTACATGCGCATCCTCGAGAACTCCCTCCTCAGCGCCACACCGCCGGGCGCCGCGGCTGCAGCTGCAGGACAGCCGCCTCCTCCGCCGGTGCCGTCGCCTGGGATACTCCCCTCGCCGAGCGGATTTCTCAACCTGCTCTCGCCGATGCCCAGGTCGCCCTACCCGCTACTCTCGCCGGGGTTCCAGCACCCGTCGCCGTTGACTCCCAACTTCCCCGTGCTGTCGCCGCTTCCGGGGACGGGCATCCTGGGGCCAGGGCCCATGCCGCCTCCGTCGCCGGGGCTCTGGTTCCCGCAGTCGCCGTCGGGGCTGCTCTCGCCGTCCGGCTTCTTACCAATCCTGAGCCCACGGTGGAGAGATATGTAGCGCGGGGCGCTCTCCCCAGCAGTCGCCCCTGTGAAGCCGGCTGTGTAACATTTGACGGTAGGAACGACGTAGCTACGGTGAGGTGAATTGGGTCGTCCGCCGGAGGTGGACACAGGTGGGTCGTAGCTTTCGACGCCACTATCTGTTGCTGTTAGTGTTACTGCTCGTGTGATTTAATCAGCCAGTCAGTCTGTTGTAAGGTTTCGGTGAAGGTTGTTGGTTATATATTTGTAATTGTATAGCTGGGATAATTTCGATTCATTCACTTTCCTTAGCTACAAAAGCCGGACAGGAAAAACTGGCCATGCTGTAGTTTAGATTCTTGAGTGACTTGGCTTCAAACATGTAATTGTAAACCTTTAGTTCAAGAAAGATTAGCTCTTTCTGACTATTATTTTCCTCATTATTGCTGCTAGTTAGTTTACCTATTCAGGGAAAGGAATGTTTTTTCTTTCATTTTCCTTTCTTTTGAGAGGAAAGAAGATAACTTGTCAGTCATCAGCTGGCCAGAAAATCAAAATAAGTAAATTGTCTTATTCATACCAACAACTATCAGATTAGAGTTTTGGTTTACCACGTCATTGGTGTGACTACTTCTTTTTGAGAGCATCATGTTATGTTAAGCTAATCATGCTCATATATGAGATAAAGGTTGCTCTTTGGCTGATTCTGATAGTGTGGCGTAAACGTTTCCTGATCTCCAAATGTGTCATATATAGTTTTGCACCTTGATTATTACTTTGGGATCTGCGCAATACTAGCATATGTATGCCTTAGTCTTTTGAAGTAGACATGCAACTTGACAAGCTTGGTCGCATATCCATGGCTTAAATATATTGGTTCCTAGTTTATGCCACGTATATACTTGTTTTCCTTACAGTTATTAGCATCCAGTGTCAATTCGTAAGGCAATTTTGGTCCATTCATGTGTTGGGATATAATAGGACTTCAATTCCATTATTTTCACACTGGTATACTGTACACACCTTTGTATGCTTTACTAGTTTACTTTCTTACGTAACTATAATGAGTTAAGGACCCAAAGGTTATGCAACATCATGATTAGAGACAAACTACTCCTTATTATAGCCTCTGATGGAAGTTTCCACATGTGTAAAAACCATCTGAGCAAATTGATATTGTTTAAATGGTGGCACTGATTCACATTGTGCCGTGACAGCTAAAAATGCAAGTGCTTCAAGTGGCAATTCTCTGGCAGTCTGGCTATCTGAATGCTCTTATAGTTTCAGAGTTATTTGGCATATTATAATTTGCTCTTCCTGTGTTTTAGGATTAATATGACATCTTCTGCTGGATCCCTCCCTGGGTATGTAATGCTAAAGTAGGGAATAACTAAAGGGTGGTTCTTATTGTTGTTCTGTAAGCAACTAGCATTCTTTGTGTACCACTAAGTTAAGATTATTGTAGCAATCAGTATCAAATTTTTATCATAATGGTTTGTTAATTTTGTAATTTATTCTTTTATAAATTTGTTTGGCTTACTATAAAAATGTTTGACTATATTGGCTGTCTTCTCATGCTTGTCATCAACGCTAGAGTAGCTTCCAAACAAAACCCTTGCACAATTGTGATACTAAATCCGTAATTATAATCAAGACTGGAAATTTGAATTTTTGTATATCTGTTTATGGTTTCTGAGCGAATTGTTGTGGGGTTCAGGGTTTAGTGTGAGTATTCCCCTTTGTTATATGCATGATACGTGTTGCTAGTTTGTATATTTAACACTAGACCTCCTTGCTTAGTCCTCTGCATGCATAATTTGCATCCAGACAACCATACTGGATAAACATAACCTTTCCGTAGCCTGTTGTTTATCTGTTTACTTATGTTGGTCGCATCATTCTGCAGATGTTTACACTCTTTGTAATCTGGTTGCAGACGTCAGTCCTAAGATAAAATGTTTGATGTCACACCACTTCTCCATCCTACCCACTGGAATGGAGAAGTATGTTGTATAGATGAATCTTTAGTTAGCTTAGCTGGTAATAAAGCAGTATATATGTCTCAGCTGTGTTGAAAGAAATGAATATAAGTACTGTACTTTCCGTATATTTGCTGCTGCAAGTGCGCTTTCCTGTAGTTTCTGGTTGGAGTGTTCAGGAATGCCATTTCAGGATGGATACCTTCCTTGAGGACCTTTGCAGATTGCTAGGGTGTTTGCTACTCCATCTGGCTATGGCAACGGAGTGACGGCCGAGCTGGGTATTTGCAATCTGTCAGTTTCGATCCTTACATAATAGTTCGAAGACTTATGTAGGTTGGCAAGCGTGTCTATTATATTGGTTAGCTTGGAAGCGTTAAAATTATTTTCACTCATAGTCGTAATCGTAAAGATCTGTTACTGGATATGGTACTTTTTTGGGGGGTTAAGGACATGCTTGAAGTCTCCTCCAGATTATTGTATGAACTCGTTAAAACTTCATCTATGTTTTGTTTTGTTTTGTTCTGTCCTAGAAGGGATAGCTTATGTTATGCTTGTTTCAGATTAGAACAGGCAAAAGGAATCAAGCTTTGCTCGATATAATCTAAGCAAATAATAAATCCTGTGGACTGTGGAGGTACTAAGTTAAAAGAACAAGTGGCTTTCCCAAGTCAGCCAAAAATCTGGGCAATTACGTAGGCATTTCTGTAACCAAGCTAGGAAGTGATGTGGCATATTCCGGTTAGCTTTAATGAGATCATGTAGTGGAATTCTCTTACGTTTTTTTTGTCGGTCCTATATATAGACCGTTGACTTGGACATCTGGTCTGGTTCATTGCGAGTGGATAGACTTGCTGCTTCGGTCCGGTCAATAAAATCTGAAACCAACGAGCTGGTAATTATTACTGCGTGCTACGGAAGCTGGCACGAACGCTAAACCCGAGTAGTAAACTTAGCTAAAGTGGCTGTCATCATCATGCGTGTACCTTGTTTTCTTTGGCCTTTTTCTTGTCATCTTGTGGGGAAATCAGCATGCACTTCCAGAGGAAGAACGAGGCACAGAGAGGAGAGGAGGACCACGCCCCTATCTGTATTCTGTACCATATAAAAATTTATATACCTGCTTGCTTGCCTGTTGTTTGATTGACAGCCAACAATAATTTATCAGTGTAGTCCGAACAGCATCTATTTGTAAACTGTACCGTCCAGATGCGGTGGTATTCAGGAGGATTGATCGAAGAGAAGGAAACCATGGGCATCCATTCCATAACATAAGCACGCTGCTAACCGATTGGATACTTGGATGGATCCAAGAGGACCGACTGATTGGTGTTCGCCGATCTCTTCAGTCCAAATTAAACAATGCGTACGCCTCATGAGAAAAACGATGCGTACGCAGTGCAGTGCAGTGCAGAGCAGAGCAGAGGACGGACCCCCAACCCACCCAGTGGGCACGCAGGCAGGCAGCAGATCGATGATGAGCGAGTGATTACTTTTCGAGTGCTGGCTGATGTGACGGCGATGCACAAATCTTTTCGACCCAGCCAGCATCAAACGATAACGCTACTCGATCTCTTCAGTCTTCTTCACGCTACCTTTTACCTGCAGGCTGCACCACTTGAACTGAAACCCCCATTTCTATTTGCACCTCCCCAAATAGCCACCAGTCTTTCTTCCCACTTGAAACCTCCCTCTTGGATCGACATGCATGGGGCTGGTACTGGAGTAGAAATTCGTGTTAGATTTTTACACTAGCTGAATTAACGGTAACATTTCATTTCATTTGCCAATTAATTGCTGGTTAATGACGGACGGATCTTCCGATGGATCAGAGCACTAGTGCGCCAGAGTTATCCAGAACATACCCTGCTTAGCCTGCTAGATATTCTCATAGCAAGAGCAGCAGCAGCAGTCCATAAAATGATTCAGGAATATTAATACAAGCTCTGAAAAGGGCTGGGTGTGACATTTAACAACAAAAGAATGGCTGCTGAATGCGCTGTCAAGGTATACAGCAAGCAGGGATACAAGTAGCTCCTCTCTACCTCTGGATAGTGGGCATCATGTGCCCTTGGTCACACCTGCTTGTGGTACTACCGTAATAATTGTCCAAAACCAATAACCCGAATCACATATTCATTAGGGAGAGGGAATGAACTCTGTACGAAGTTGACACAGGAGTTGAGTGAAAAAAAATTCTTAAATATTTTTTTAATCTTTTTTTCAAAAATAGACGGCGGCGTGAAAAAATTACAGATTTGGGCACTTGTCGCCCTAGCACTGGACGACAGGCCCCACCCCTAACGGCCAGAATTGCCTCCCAGTCGCACCCAGCCACCTATCGCTCGGTCTTTGGGGCTCTGGGCGATATAAATCTGTTGCTTTCGCTTCTACCGAGGCAGCAAATGAGACAAAAGAAAAGGAAGAAGAGAAGAAGAGAAAGAAGAAGAAGAAGAAGAAGAGGGGGGAAAACCGATTTGTCGTTTCTGCGAAGGTATGTTTATGAAATATTTTATGATTTTTTAGTTATGTAGAAGTTAAATGTAGCATTTATTATTTAGAAATTTTAGGATTTTGTAGTGTTTATAAAATTTTGTAGGACTGTGGGGTATTTAGAATTTTAATGTAGCATTTAATATTTAGAAATTTATTATAGTGTTTAGAAAATTTAGGATTGTGTAGCGTTTAGAATTTTTCGGATAGTGTTGTTTAGAAATTTAATGTCGCAGTTCATATTTAGAACTTTAATGTAGTATTTAGTTTTTAGAAATTTCAGGATTGTATAGTATTTAGTACGTTACAAATTTAATGCATTATTCAGTATATAAAAATTGAATACAGTGAAAATAGTAGGCAATATTTACAAATTTAATTTGGTAGGGTTAATGTAATGTGGCACATATATAATGTTAGGCCATATGGTAGGAAAGCCGAATTACTTATTTATAGTCGAATCACTTATTTATAGTCGTATTTTGTAGTACGATCAATGTACGCTTTGTATATTGTATTTTAGAGTAATATTTTTCCGTCGGACGTTGCAGCATGTCGGAGAAATTGTATTTCCAAATATTTTATGGAGATGAGGAGATAGCACAGGGGGCGGATGGGGTGGATTTGTCATCATTTTCAAGAGTCGTACGAGGCATATGTAGACCGAGCGATAGGACATACAGAGGTTTGTTGGAGTGGATGTCTCGGATGTTCAGTTTGGATGCCAAGACTGTTCGGTTGCGGGTCAGAGCAATAGTGAGCCGTGACGCAAGACTGTTTTTACGGAGAGTTGATTCCTATTAACTCGACATCAATATGGAGGAGTTATGTTGGTTTCGCCGTAGAGCGGGGTTGGCCGCTCATGTTGTTGGTACAGTGTTACCCGTTAGCTTCATCGGTGTCGCAAGTTCATGATGTTAGGGTGGACATTACAGGGGAGGGGACGTCAAATATAGAAGGGTGCGAAGAGGAAGGTGGCGAGGAGCCCGGAGACGAGGAGCACGAGACTGGCGATGGCGAGGTGGCACGTAGGAAGGAAGCGGAGGAGAAGGAGGCCGACAGAGAGAGAAAACGAGAGAGGGCGCGTGTAAGGACCCGAATCCACTGATTCGAACCCACTGTGTTTACTGCACTATTCCCAGGATCAACGCTAGTGCACACAGCTTAACATTGGTATATATCACATCATACACAACGACAATAGAATAATAGTTCATTCATTGATATAATTAAAGGTATGATCTTATGACCAACTTACATTATTAAGCCACGCAGGGCAAGACTGAAAATATAACTAATGATTTAAGCAGCGGAAAGTAGAAACGTAGATAGCTCATCAGTTCACCACAGGCAACCGACAAGGCTCGGACCCTAATGACTCGTGTCTTCTTGGACTTCATCTTCCAACACAGGTGTAGATTCTTCAACTGTTGATTATTGTTGTTTGGCAAGGGTGAGTACTTAAAGCACTCAACAAGTTGTGCATGTAATGCGCTTCTATTTATCTATATGTAAGGCTTATTCCAAAGGATAGGCTATCATGGCTATTTTGCAATAAGCAAGATTTATGAACAAATACAATAATAGATTGTAAAGAATGTAAAACGAATAGCAATAATAAATAAATTCAGATTTCTCAAGTAAACCAAGTTTCCAATCCTAAATCAAGTTCCAATCTTCCATATGGCAATCCCGCCATCCCAACCAAGTTGTCCAATTTATTAAACTAACCCTTAATCAGTAATTCCGAGCATTGCTCAATACCATGAGCACGGCTATCCGAATAGTTTCACACTCTGCAGAGGTTATGCACTTTACCCACGTGATACAACCAAACACCACAAAGGCGAGAGATTATAACAAAGCCTTTACAATGCTCTATCTTAATCCGATACTACCCGCTAAGGTTTCAACATCAAGCGGTCTCAGAAACCACATCCGTGGCCCCTCTTGCGCCATGTGAATTACACCTGACCCGGAACTCACACCGACCACGATAGTATCAACATTAAGACTTTGCAAATTACTCACTAGGTGGCCCATACCGCATATGTGGTTGCATGATTGACTCAGTCAAAGGCTTGCAAGGTTAAGTCCTTAGTGTGATCAAGGCAAGACTTCCACATACCATCTCGCCCATCGGGCCCACCTTGGCCTCTTCGCCCTTGCCACTTGCCCCAATCTAAATGATTATCACCCGCTTGATTACTAAGCACCACGTGCCATCAACAATTCAACATCGCTATGTGACATGACTCGCCACAACAACTCAATCTCATCGTGATCCCACATGACACACAAGTTCATAACATTGTTCCATATTCCATTAAGCAAGATTAATTATCAATGATTCTCGACACATGTGATGACGTGGCATGGCTAAGCAACTAATACGGTCTAAACCTCCAATGTTGATTATAGTCATTAATCAACTATATTAAACCAATCTAGGGTGACAATGGATCATGGCATACAATGACAAGGTAGGGTATAGATCAATCTGTATTTTAGCTAAGCCCAAACTAATTTGAAACAGCTTGTATAATTGAAATATATGCAATAGTGTAAATCAAACATAGCAATTTTACAAACATGGGTTCAACATGATCAAAGCACAACTTGCCTTGGAATAGGTCCTGATCTTGATCTGAGTTTGCTCTTGAGTTGTCGGATCTTCCTCCAAGCGCCGCACAATTCAACGCCTCACGCATACCAAAAAAGAAAAGCAAATAAATACCAAAACAGAGAGCAATTGAACTCCAAAATCAATTAAAATTCACCATTAAATAGATCTCAATTTTACAAATTTTTAGAAACTGGAATCACTCAAACCGAAGTTACGATGCAAAAGATATAGCCTTTTGAAGTTTAAAATAAATATCAAATCGAAAATCGAAATTCGAATTTAACAGATTTGTTTTATTCAAAACCGGTTTATGACGTTAGCATGACATCGCATGACGTCAGCATGACGCAGCGCCGACCGGACCAATCGAAGCCGACGCGCGTCCCGGCCCATGGACTCGGTCCACGAGACCACCTCGGTCCACCGCAGACGCGGTCCACGGCGCCTCGCCGGCCGAGCTCGACACGCGGTGGCGCTTGATTGGTTCACACGCCGCGGCGAAATCTACCGCGACAGATCGCATCTCACGGCCGCGATCTCACCTACGTGGCACGATCCGGCCTTCACAAGATCCGACGGTCATTACCTCTCGAGTCTAGCGATGGCGGCGACGGCAACGCTTCTTCACGGACTTGGGGACGAAGACCACCGCAACGGCAGAAGGAGGGGTCTCCGCGATGCTTCGCTTCTCACGGACGCACTCGTCACGGCGAACACGCTGGCGACCTTGGCGACGGCGGAGACTTCCCTGACGGCGAGCTTCGCGGAAAAACGCGTCGAAGACTTCGCTAACTCCGACGAGCTCAGATGCGTTCTAGGGCTGCTCCCGCCAAGACGCCCGACCAAAAGACGCGGCGCCGATCGCGAACCTCGGGTGCTACCTTCCTATTTATAACCTCGACGTCCGAGCTCTACACGGCGAAAGAAACCAACGGCGAACGGCGGCGGACTCGAGTCCGAACGGAGACGATGAACGACATCGCGACGCGTGTCCCGATCCGACGGCCAAAACGCAAGTTTAACACGCGCAGACTCGGTGGACCGTTGGATCGCACGCGACGGCGCCGATCTAGGGTTTTGCGTCGCTACGACTCGTGGGCTGCATTGGGCCGCACCGACGCGGGCCAAGCACGCACAGTGCTGGGCTCGGCCCAATACTATTCACTGGATTTTTAAAGATTTCTTATTTAAAATAATTTCAGAAATTCATTTTATTTATTTTAAGCAATAAAACTATTAGGAAAAATCCAAGAAAAATCTCAAAAATACTTTGAGACATTCTGGACTCAAATAAAATATTTTTGACAAAACTTTATTTTGACTTTGCACAGATTTAAATAGATTTGAATAAAAGGCAATAAACTTAATTTCAAACTAATTCAAATAAATCCAGAAAAATCCAAATAAATTCCAGAAAATCACAAATGCACATTTAAGCAAATACAACTTAATTAAGCCAAATTTTGGGATGTTACAAACCTCCTCTTAATGAATCTCGACCGAGATTCGTGGCTAACTAGAGAATAGGTTCTGAATTCGCTTCAACTCCTCTTCTCGCTCCCAAGTGGCTTCACTTTCTAATGATTGCTCCATCGAACCCCGCAAAGCGAATAGACTTGTTTCTCGGTCTTGCGCCCATAACATCCAAAATTCGATCGGTTGCTCTTTATAAGTCAAATCTTCTTGCACTCTATTGCATCCAACGGGTTTGTTCTGCTGGCACTCGAGACACTTCTTAAGCTGCGACACATGGAATACATCATGCACTCCGCCAAGGATCGAGGCAACTCTAATCGATAAGCTACCTCTCCTCGACGGCTCGTAATCTTGAACGGACCGACATATCTTGGCGCAAGCTTCCTTTAACATGAAATCTTTTAACGCCTTAAGAGGGTAACCACGAGATACACATGATCCTCTCGTTCAAAACTCAAATCTCGACGACGATTATCTGCGTAGCTTTTCTGCCTTGATCAGCTATCTTCAACCTCTCTCTCGATCATTGCAACTTGACTTTCTCGCTTCTTCAAGATATCTCGTCCAAACACTAACGCTCTCCGCTTCATTCCAATTCAACGAGTACGACAAGCACGCCCATACAATGCCTCGAATGGTGACATCGTAGGCTAGCTTGATAACTATTATTATAATCAATTCTGCGTATGGCAAACATTTATCCCAAGATGTAGCATACGCTAGAGCACAAGCTCTCAACATATCTTCCAAAATCTGCTTTACTCTTTCACCGACCATCCGTCTCATGGGTGATATGTCAGACTAAAATTCAGACGGGTCCCCATTGCTTCGTGCAACTTATTCCAAAATCTCGAGGTAAATTGGGTACCTCTGTCTGACACAATCTTCTTTGGCACTCCATGCAGACATACAATCCTTGACATGTACAATTCTGCCAAACGATCTCCGGCGTAGGTGGTCTTTACTGGGATGAAATGAGCGACCTTGGTTAGACGATCCACTATAACCCAAATGGAATCGTATCCTTTCTGAGTCTTAGGTAAACCGGTGATAAAATCCATTCCGATTTCTTCCCACTTCCATTCCGGAATTTTCAACGGCTGCAACAAACCAGCGGGTCTTTGATGCATGGCTTTTACCCTCTAACATACGTCGCATAAAGCAACATGCTCAGCCACTTCACGCTTCATATTTGGCCACCAGAATCTTTCTTTCAAATCTTGGTACATCTTAGCACTTCCTGGATGAATTGAGTACTTTGAATCATGAGCTTCCTCAAGAATCAATTGTTTCACTCCTTTTATCCTAGACACAATTCGACTTTTGAAGAACATGGTCCCTTGTTCATCCAGAGTAAAATCTAAGGCTAGGCCTTCTTCCTTTTAGCCTTGATTTTTGAAATTTTATCGTCATCTTGTTGACCTTCTCTAACTGATCCTCTAGTGTTGGCTTCACTTAGCAAAATATCATTCCTTGCGGAACGACTTCCAATCTTAACTTCTGAAACTCCTTGCATAATTCCGGTTGATCCTCCATTGACAATGTATTTGCGCTATGGCTCTTTCGACTCAGAGCATCTGCCACCACATTGGCTTTTCCGGGATGATAATGGATTCCCACATTATAATCCTTAATTAGCTCAAGCCATCTTCGCTGCCTCATATTCGATCACTTGAGTGAATATGTATTTCAGGCTCTTATGATCCGTATATACCTCACATCTATTTCCTATGAGATAATGACGCCATATCTTTAAAGCATGCACTACGGCAGCTAATTCCAAATCATGCGTTGGGTAATTCACTTCATGCGGTCTTAACTGTCTCGACGCATAAGCAACAACTTTGCCTTCCTGCATTAACACGCACCCTAAGCCTTGCTTTGAAGCATCGCAATAGATATCAAATCCATTCTGCACATCTGGCAACACTAATACGGGGGCTGTTGTTAAACGCTTCTTTAATTCCATGAAACTTTTCTCGCACTCTGGCGTCCATGCAAACTTCTTTTCTTTCTTCAACAACTGTGTCAAGGGTTTAGCAATTGTTGAGAATCCCTCTATGAACCGACGGTAATATCCCGCCATTCCCAGAAAACTACGAATCTGAGTAACGGACTTCGGTTGCTCCCAATGCAACATCAAGGCCCACTTTGCTTGGGTCAATCACACTCCTTTAGTAGTCATTACATGACCAAGAAATTCTACTTTCTCCTTCCAAAATTCACACTTGCTAAACTTAGCATACAGCTGATGCTCTCTCAGCCTCTCTAAAACCATTCTGAGATGTTCTGCATGCTCTTCCTCTGTCTTCGAGTAAACCAAGATATCGTCTATGAAGACTACAACAAACTTATCCAAATAATCCATGAAAACCTTATTCATCATGTTCATGAAATACGCTGGGGCATTAGTCAATCCAAATGACATGACTGTGAACTCATAATGTCCATATCGCGTAGAAAACGCAGTCTTAGGCACATCCTCCGCTCGGATCTTCAATCGATGGTATCCCGAACGAAGATCTATCTTGAGAAAACTCAGCTCCTCTTAATCGATCAAATAAGTCATCGATCCCGGCAACGGATACTTATTCTTGATCGTTACTTCATTAAGTGCACGATAATCAATGCACATTCTAAGACTTCCATCCTTCTTGCGACAAACAAAACCGGGCTCCCACGGTGATGAACTTGGTCCGATGAAACCTTTTCTTGCGCCTCAATCGCTTCTTCATTTCCACTAACTCATCGGTAGGCATCCGATAAGGTCTCTTTGATATCGGTGCTGTCCCGGTGCTAATTCAATCACGAACTCGATATCACGGTCCGTGGCAATCTGGCAAATCTTCCGAAACACATCCGGTATTCCTCGCCATCGCACATCTTCCATGCCGATGGCTTTCACGCTGTTGACCATTAATCGCCCATCTCGAATCGCGGTCGCTTGAAACTCTACTTTCTTGCCACTAGGGCCTTCCAAAGTCACGATCCTTCGCCACACATCCAAAACGGCCTTATGCTTAGACAGCCAATCCATTCCAAGGATGACGTCTAGGGATTGTGCATCTATCAAGATAAGATTCGCTAGAAATTCTAAGACTTCCATGCATGATGAAACCTTTTTCTTGCAGCCTCAATCGCTTCTTCATTTCCACTAACTCACCGGTAGGCATCCGATAAGGTCTCTTTGATATCGGCTGTCCCCGGTGCTAATTCAATCACGAACTCGATATCACGGCCGTGGCAATCCCGCAAATCTTCCGAAACACATCCGGTATTCCTCGCCATCGCACATCTTCCATGCCGATGGCTTTCACGCCGTTGACCATTAATCGCCCATCTCGAATCGCGGTCGCTGAAACTCTACTTTCTTGCCACTAGGGCCTTCCAAAGTCACGATCCTTCGCCACACCCAAAACGGCCTTATGCTTAGACACCAATCCATTCCAAGGATGACGCCTAGGATTGTGCATCTATCAAGATAAGATTCGCTAGAAATTTATCCCATCCATAAGCAACTTAGCTCCCAAACACCCAATGCTAGATCTAAGCTCGATCCCGGGCTTGGACTAAGAGCACACACTTAAGATTCACCACTTTAAATCCATTCTTGGTTGCAAAACTTTGAGACACAAACGAATGCGAAGCTCCGTAATCAAACAAAATCAGAGCAGTGTATCGAGTTGACCAGAACTTACCCAAGACGACGCCTGTTGCCTCTTGAGCTCCATCAACGGTGATGTGGTTGATCCTTCCACGCCGTTGATCGCGGCGTTGCTCCACCTGGCTTGGTGCACGATTTCCTCCCGATGTTGGTGCTTTAGCGTGTTGTTCCTGTGTTGAAACGAATCGGCGTGATGCCTCCTTCGTGGACACCTATTTGAAAAGTGCCCGCTCATTGCAAGTATAGCATCTCTTCACCGCGGATTGCCGATTTCCTCCCGTGCATTGTTGCCCGTCTTTGTGTCCAAAGCTCGATTGGCGTGGCGAGGTGCAGGGTTGATGTCTTGTTTCCGGCTAGTGGTTGGAATCTAGCAAATTGTCGTGGTGACATCCTCAAACGTAGATGGTTTGGACGCCCACCGATTATTCCTCAAGCGCTTACGGTTTTCACCTAGCTCTTTGCGCTTATCTTCTAGGATCAAAGCCTTATTTACCACTCCCAAAATCTGGAAATTGTGGGTAATCACCCCACTGTAGTCCCGAGTTCACCCTTCATGAAACGAGACTGTTCGGCTTTATCTGCCGCTACGCCTTCAGGGCATAGCGAGCTAATCGAGTAAATTTGTTCAAGTATTCGCCACCGTTGGCCTCCTTGCTTCAAAGCTCTAAACTCCTCCTTCTTAAGATCCATCATTCCTCCGGGACATGGTATCGGGCGAAAGCATTAGTAAACTCCTCCTGTGTTATCTCTTGTGGGGCTCCATGAGCGCACAAGAATTCTCCCACCATTCTCGCGCGGTTCCTTCCAATTGATGAGAGGCGAGAGCACCTTCTCATTGCTCTCACACCGAGTGATGTGCGCTTCTTCTCAATGGTCCTAAGCCGCCATCGGCTTCCAAAGGATTCACATTTCCAAAAGTTGGTGGCCTAGTCCTCATAAAACTGATAGCTTTGACATAGGTCGAGGTCCACCATGATTGTTCTGAGTTGCAGGGTTGTTGTGATTTACTGCTGCATTGGTCATCTGCTACATCTGCTGCATCATTGTCTGCATCAGTTGAGTCTGCGCTGCAAGGAATGCTCCCAGATTCCGCATGTCCATCGGCGGTGGTTGAGGGTCGCCTCCATCATTGGGATTGTCATTCGACGCATCCACTTCAAGCACCGTTGTTTCTCGAGTATTCACCATCCGATGATTGCCTCTTAGGTTAGGAAAGGTAGATGTAGCATAGATAAGAAGTAAGAATTTCTAAAGCGGGGAGATAGGTTATACCCAAACTGAACAATTCTTTATTTAACTTGGTATGGCTGCTTATTTAAGCCTACAAGCTTTGCAACACATAACGCACACTCAAGAATACAAAGAAGCAAACTAAACACGCAACCTTAACGCCAACTAGAAAGGTAAAGACTAACTTAAAGACGCGACTCACACTCGAGTCTCAACACGCCCAAGGTCGACACTCACTCATCCACCACCTCGGTCGAGGTCGACCAGCGCATACACCGTGGATGAGCGGGCATCGGAGCGAACCTATCCCGTGACCTACTCCTGGGTCCTCCGCAACAACGGGTCCAGACTCCCATCCGCTCCCACTCGCTCCTCTGGATCCTCCTCGCAAAGTGGGCGTAGAAGCCTCCAAGCCGCCTCAAGTACTCTCCACAGCTCCATGGCGTAGCCGCCACCGACTCCTCAAAGGTCTGAACGATCGGATCCGCTCCACAAGAACTTTGAATAAGTTCTCCACCAAACGGCAAGTAAGACGGTAAATTCAGCAAAGGCGAGAAGTAGAGAATGAGATGAGTCGAGAGTGTTTTATTAATTAAGTCTAGATTTTCCTTTAGAAAATAGTTTTGGACTCTCACAAGACACCTCCACACTATCTAGGCCAAGACCTACAACAAGATGCTCGATACCACCTCTCAGAAGGACCCGAATCCACTGATTCGAACCCACTGTGTTTACTACACTATTCCCAGGATCAACGCTAGTGCACACAGCTTAACATTGGTATATATCACATCATACACAACGACAATAGAATAATAGTTCATTCATTGATATAATTAAAGGTATGATCTTATGACCAACTTACATTATTAAGCCACGCAGGGCAAGACTGAAAATATAACTAATGATTTAAGCAATGAAAGTAGAAACGTAGATAGCTCATCACCACCACAGTGCAACCGACAAGGCTCTAATTCTAATGACTCGTGTCTTCTTGGACTTCATCTTCCAACACAGTGTAGATTCTTCAACTGTTGATTATTGTTGTTTGGCAAGGGTGAGTACTTAAAGCACTCAACAAGTTGTGCATGTAATGCGCTTCTATTTATCTATATGTAAGGCTTATTCCAAAGGATAGGCTATCATGGCTATTTTGCAATAAGCAAGATTTATGAACAAATACAATAATAGATTGTAAAGAATGTAAAACGAATAGCAATAATAAATAAATTCAAGATTTCTCAAGTAAACCAAGTTTCCAATCCTAAATCAAGTTCCATCTTCCATATGGCAATCCCGCCATCCCAACCAAGTTGTCCAATTTATTAAACTAACCCTTAATCAGTAATTCCGAGCATTGCTCAATACCGCGAGCACGGCTATCCGAATAGTTTCACACTCTGCAGAGGTTATGCACTTTACCCACGTGATACAACCAAACACCACAAAGGCGAGAGATTATAACAAAGCCTTTACAATGCTCTATCTTAATCCGATACTACCCGCTAAGGTTTCAACATCGGCGGTCTCAGAAACTACATCCGTGGCCCCCTCTTGCGCCATGTGAATTACACCGACCCGAACTCACACCGACCACGATAGTATCAACATTAAGACTTTGCAAATTACTCAGCTAGGCTGGCCCATACCAGACATGTGGTTGCATGATTGACTCAGGTCAAAGGCTTGCAAGGTTAAGTCCTTAGTGTGATCAAGGCAAGACTTCCACATACCATCTGCCCATCGGGCCCACCTTGGCCTCTTCGCCCCTTGCCACTTGCCCCAATCTAAATGATTATCACCCAGTTGATTACCAAGCACCACGTGCCATCAACAATTCAACATCGCTATGACATGACTCGCCACAACAACTCAATCTCATCGTGTGATCCCACATGACACACAAGTTCATAACATTGTTCCATATTCCATTAAGCAAGATTAATTATCAATGATTCTGACACATGTGATGACGTGGCATGGCTAAGCAACTAATACGGTCTAAACCTCCAATGTTGATTATAGTCATTAATCAACTATATTAAACCAATCTAGGGTGACAATGGATCATGGCATACAATGACAAGGTAGGGTATAGATCAATCTGGTATTTTAGCTAAGCCCAAACTAATTTGAAACAGTTGTATAATTGAAATATATGCAATAGTGTAAATCAAACATAGAAATTTTACAAACATGGGTTCAACATGATCAAAGCACAACTTGCCTTGGAATAGGTCCTGATCTTGATCTGGAGTTTGCTCTTGAGTTGTCGGATCTTCCTCCAAGCGCCGCACAATTCAACGCCTCGCGATACCAAAAAGAAAAGCAAATAAATACCAAAACAGAGAGCAATTGAACTCCAAAAATCAATTAAAATTCACCATTAAATAGATCTCAATTTTACAAATTTTTAGAAACTGGAATCACTCAAATCCGAGTTACGATGCAAAAGATATAGCCTTTTGAAGTTTAAAATAAATACTCAAATCGTAAAATCGAAATTGAATTTAACAGATTTGTTTTTATTCGAAAAACCGGTTTATGACGCCAGCATGACATCAGCATGACGCAGCGCTGACCGACCAATCGAAGCCGACGCTGTCCCGGTCCATGGACTCGGTCCACGAGACCACCTCGGTCCACCGCAGACGCGGCCCACGGCGCCTCGGCCGCCGAGCCGACACGCGGTGGCGCTTGATTGGTTCACACGCGCGCGGAAATCTACCGCACAGATCGCATCTCACGGCCGCGATCTCACTTCTACGTGGCACGATCCGCCTTTCACAAGATCCGACGGTCATTACCTCTCGAGTCTAGCGATGGCGGCACGCAACGCTTCTTCACGGACTTGGGGACGAAGACCACCGCAACGGCAGAAGGAGGGTCTCCGCGATGCTTCGCTTCTCACGGACGCACTCGTCCACGGCGAACACGCCGGCGACCTTGGCGACGGCGGAGACTTCCCGGACGGCGAGCTTCAAGCTTTAAAACGCGCCGAGGACTTCGCTAACTCCGACGAGCTCGTTGATGCGTTCTAGGGCTGCTCCGCCAAGACGCCCGACCAAAAGACGCGGCGCCGATCGCGAACCTCGGGTGCTACCTTCCTATTTATAACCTCGACGTCCGAGCTCTACACGGCGAAAGAAACCAACGGCGAACGGCGGCGGACTCGAGTCCGAACGGAGACGATGAACGACATCGCGACGCGTGTCCCGATCCGACGGCCAAAACGCAAGCGAACACGCGGCACTCGGTGGACCGTTGATCGCACGCGACGGTCCGATCTAGGGTTTTCCGCCACTTCGACTCGTGGGCTGCATTGGGCCGCACCGACGCGGGCCAAGCACGCACAGTGCTGGGCTCGGCCCAACACTATTCACCGGATTTTTAAAGATTTCTTATTTAAAATAATTCCAGAAATTCATTTTATTTATTTTAAGCAATAAAACTATTAGGAAAAATCCAAGAAAAATCTCAAAAATACTTTGAGACATTCTGGACTCAAACAAAATATTTTTGACAAAACTTTATTTTGACTTTGCACAGATTTAAATAGATTTGAATAAAAGGCAATAAACTTAATTTCAAACTAATTCAAATAAATCCAGAAAAATCCAAATAAATTCCAGAAAATCACAAATGCACATTTAAGCAAATACAACTTAATTAAGCCAAATTTTGGGATGTTACAGCGCGGCGTGCCAGAGATGCCCCACCGGAGGCATGGGCGAATGGGAAGTGGCCTCGAAGCACTCAGTAGACGTTTAGTTTTAACTTTCAAATTCCTTGCTCATGGTACTCCTTCCAGTTTTAAGCCGTAATAAAGAGTGTGGCCTACCTTATTTTCCGCAGTAACCTACGATTCGACTTTCGTTATGATATTTCGCATGCTGCCGAAAAGGCTTAAGCGTTTCATTGTTGTCTCGACATAATACTTTGGGTTATTGCATTGGCAGGATTAATATGCAAAGCAAGGTGTAGATAAAATATTTTTCCGCCATATGGTACTGCATATATCGAAGAGCAAACCTGGGCCGTTCTCCCTACAAATTACATTTGAACATGATATTTCGCGGGCTGCTGAAAAGGCTTCAGTGTGTCATGCAAGTGAGGCTACTTACAATAATTTAGTTTATTCAACTGAGCTCATTCCTAATTTTTTTTTCAAAAATGGGACACCTAACACCCTTATTTCAGGATTTTTCGAGCCATGGTTGTATAGTTTGTTCATAATACACCAAATGGTATTTAAGTAAAATTGATTTATACAATTTAAATTTGCACGACACATCGTACTTTTCACAATGTAATGCAAACTTCTCCTAGTTGGACCTTCCTAGTAATGCGACGACATTTAATGCACGTCGGATGTAGTCGGGCGCTGCAGTACTGACGAGATAAAGGCTCGCTTCTGACTTCCTGCGAAAAATACGACTTCGAGTCACTTAAATATAACATATGTCAATAAATCGATACTAACAGGTATCAATAATATAAAGATTAGTGCTTTCAACTTATGGTATATTTTGCTCAATACATATAAAAAATTACAGTCAATCAATACTAACAAGTATCATGTACTTAAAGATCGGTATTTTCGTTGAAATTTATTTCTAATCAATATTAAGAGGTATTAACTGTTTAAAGATATGAAATATTAAAGTATATCAGAACTATGAAATATTAAAGGAAATGAATTTACGAATTAAAATTACAAAAAAAAACAGTCCTGTCGCCCAAGTATGGGGCGACAGGTTTCTGGCCGTTAGTGGCCGTTAGGGCTCGCCCCTAGCACTGGGGCGACAGGTGCCCAAAACTGTAATTTTTTCACCCCGTCGCCTATTTTTGAAAAAAAGATATTAAAGAAAAAAAATTCGGAGTTGAGTCTGGTAGGCTGCTAGCTAGCTGGTGGTAGCCCAGGAGTGATTGCTCAACCTGGTGAAGTGAGCTTTCTTCTTCAGCACGCAGGTTCCCGAATTTCTTCGGCAAGGCCTTCTTCTTCTTATGGTTGTGCTGCTCCTGGTTGAAAGACGATGTCGGCCCATGGATCAACAGTCCATTCATCTGATCTACAAGCCCATGCATCGTCTCCCTGTGACTCAACGTCATAGTCACCCGCCTCGTCGGTACCAACGTTGCTTAGGTCATCTTCTATCATCTTGCTCTTCTCCAATGAGTTAGCCTCCACTGCCGATACATCCACATCCTCTTCATGCTTGACCTGCTTAACTGTCTCCCCTTCAAACGTGCTTAATCTCCTCCACCTGGACCATTCTATCACTGTTCATGCGAGGTTCATCATCTCGTACATTATCCATGGGCTGCTTCTCCTGGCTCCTCACAGCTACTACTGCATTTGACTCTCCTCCTCTCCTGGCTGTGGCCTCTGCGAGCAGTGAAGAGAGCTCATCAATTCTCGCTTGTGATAGAATAATCTTATAATAGGAAAGTTATAGTTTGGAAAGTTTGTATTAAGAAGGTCTAGGATGAGGAGCTATCATACCAATTGTTGCAACAGAACGCTAAAAAAACTTTGAAATTTTTTCTCTTTATTACTTCTCATTCTGTTCTCTTACAAAATTCAGGTTTACCCCTGTATTTATACCCAAAACTACAACCTCATAAGCGGAATAGGATTCTACTTCCGTGTCCTAATTCAACTCCTCATCCTAAACTTTTTAATACAAACTTTCCAAACTAAAACTTTCCTATTACAAGATTACTTGTATCAATCACCCCCTTAATCTTGTAAGGCAACTCTAACTAATCTTCCAAGTTTTTCTCAGATTTTCCTCTCTTTCTCCCTCTTTATTCTTCCTTTTTTTCAAGCTTTCCTCGGTTCTTCCTTGCATGCACACTGCTCATGGAGCTTCCTTCCTATAGTGTGAACACTGTAGCACCTCCTGTGCATCGCTTACTCGCTTCTGGCTGCACGTCATGTTGCTGTTCGAAGAACGCATCGGCCTGCGCCGTGTCCAAGGACTCCGCCTCCTTGTGCTTTGCTTTTTCTTTGGTTCTTTTCCGCCACCTGCTCGCGCTTCGCGCGTACATCGACGCTGCCTGCCCGTCACATCCCTTTTCTATTCACGTCGCGAGCCGCCTCCTCGCCCTCTTTTCCCCTGTTTTATGCAGCTCCGCAGCCTGAGAGTCCACCACCCTCTGCAACATACGTTGATGCGTTTCTACCTCTAAAAAGTTTGCCTTTAAACTAGCCTCATGACAAACCCGCTTACAAGTTTTCAGGGAAATATTATACAACCGATTTGAGGATCTCATGACCTTCATCAACAAATCTTTATTCTTATCATAAACACACAAGAACTCCGCCTGCAGCTCTACCCTGCACCCTTCTTGTGCCATCTATCCAAGACTGAGTATGTTGTTACACAAACTCGGTATATAATGAATTTCAGAGAACAACTTCTGATTGCCGTTCTTGCATTGTACCAGCATGTTTCTTTGCCTCTTATTTGCACCGTGGAGCCATCACCGAACTTGACTTTTCCCGAAATTTTCTCGTCAAGCTCATGAAACACGGAGTGATCTCCAGTCATGTGATTGCTTGCTCCATTATCCAAGTACCACAAATCAGTGTGATCGTGGCTATCTCCTTCCATGCATAGTTTAGGAACTATCTTCTCCTCGTTCAACATCAGTACTTTGCACAATGAGAGGAGTAGAGCCGGTTCGTCGTCTGCACTAGCTTGGGTGAGGTTTACCTCCTCGTTCTTCTTCTTGTTCCTGCAATACGAGGCGTAGTATCCATACTTGTTGCAGTTGAAGCACTTTATGTGACTGCGACACTCCGCCGCGTAGTGACCATATTTTTCACATTCAAAACATTTGATATGTGACTTATCTCGTGGTCTGTTATCACCGTCTTGTTCAGTCTTGTCTCCTCGGCCACCTCTACCTCCGCGGTAATCGAAACTGCCTCGTCCACACCCGCGGTTAAACTGCTTGCGATCATCGCTTTCATCTCCCTTTAACAGCAACACCTGCTCGTTACGGGACTGATATCCTTACTCATTACGGATTGATACCTTGTGCGCCTTGAGCGAGCCGGTGATCTCCTCAATTTTCATGTTCTCCAAATCAGGAGAGTACATGAGTGTGGTGACGATAGGCACAAACTTTTCTGGTAGCACGTGTAGGTACTTCTTCACTGCCACAGATTCCTCCATCCTGTCGCCGAGAGAAATAATCTGATTATACAATGAAGTAAGCTTACCGGCGAACTCGATCATCAACTGGGTTTCTCCCATCTGAAGATTCCCAAACTCGTTCTGTAGATTCTGTAGTCGCACCTCCTTCACGCGGTCAACTCCCACGCATCTTCTTCGCGCTAGCCATGCTTCACGTCTTGTCTCCTTCCCAATGAGCTGGTGCATCATCGAATCTGGTACCGACTGATAGATTGCAGTAAGGGTTGCCTGATCTATCCTGTCATCTTCCACAACCTTCCCCTTTGGATCGACTGCACCCAGACACCCTGGGCGCGCAAGTTTGCCTTCATCTTCATTGCCCATACCGGTAATTGTCGATCGGAAGTTGAGATGTAATTAGGAAAGTCTTGTTTTTAGGAAGTAAAAACTAGTCCGTATTGATCACATGCAGTATAGGAAGTTTGATTGCTAGCTAGTTAATGTGCTCGATTCCGTGTGGGATTCGGTTTAAGTTCTTCTATATAAGCAAGAGCTTTGTACTTGTTGGGAATAACAGAGAACAAGAAGCAATGTGAAGCAAGGAGGGCTTGATAGCTCAATGGTGTTTGTGTTGTGCCGGTGAAAGCTTGAAGATCGTGGGTTCGAGTCTCCTAACCGCAGTTTGGTTCTTCTTGTTTTTGTGTTCCAACGATTAATATTAGAGCCTAAAATTTTAGATCAAGCCGTTGTCCCTGGGAGAAGGAAACTCTCGGGGGGCGGACATCGCGTAACAAGGCGCTGCGGGCGGGGGCCACCATGCTGGGGACACGGGACACCGTGGTGGAAGTGCTCGATTGGGGTGTCCGCCGATGTGGAGAGCTGTAGTGGGGTTCTGTGCGGCTGCGGCGTACAACCGAGAAGCTCCGTGATCCACGTGAAGCAAGATCAGAGCTTCGTGACGCGGCTGCAGGGAGCTACGTGATGGGTAGCGAAGACTTCCCCCAGCAGCAGAGATTCCCTCCAGTAGTAGCGAAGCTCCAGGAGCCACGTACGTGTAGCAGCAAGCATGATGCACAGTAGGAGGATCTTCCTTGCCTAGGTACGTACGGCTGCAAGGGAATTCAAGGAAAGAAAGGAAATCAGCACTGCAAGCACATGGAAAATAGAGAAGAAAATATAAAGAAAAATAAAGGGAAAAAACGTGAGTTTTTGTGAGAGTGTTCATGAGATAAACATGTGCGGGTTCCTTCAGAGATGTCGTGCGCATCAGAAGAGATCGTTCTGCACGAAGAGATTAAAAGGGAGTCGCTGTGTATGCTTAGTCCAGTCTGTCAAAATTGACTCAAGGGCGTTGAAGAGATGTGTTCGCCGTCTAAAGTCAAGTTCATCGAAGCTGACTCCGGGGCGTTGAGCAGATGCGTTCGTCGTCCAAAGTCAAGTTCGTCAGAGTTGACTCCGGGGCGTTGAAGAGGTGTGTTCGCCGTCCAAAGTCAAGTCTATCGAAAATGAATCCGGGACGTTGAGAAGATGCGTTCGCCGTCCAAAGTCAAGTTCATCAAAGATGAGTCCGAGATATTGAGGAGTTGTGGTCGTCGTTCTAGATGTGTGTGCGTATGACAGTTCCTGCAGGTGCGTCCAATTCTCTCGTGGGTAAGCTCTAATCCGAGTCTGTGTCACCGTCAAGTTGTGTTACTGGTGAAAAGATAATTGGAGCTGAGGCAAAAGGTAATTATCGGCAAGGTGCGTCACCGATGGTATGACCAGCAAGAAGAAGACGAAATTCCTTGAAGATGCGTTCACCATCCTGTGTCGAGTATGTGTTGGGCAAATCGTAGTTGAGATCGACTACCTCAACAAGTTAGAGTTGTGTTACAAGATTAAGAGGGTGATTGATAGATTTAATCTTGTAATTAGGAAAGTCTTGTTTTTAGGAAGTAAAAACGAGGCCGTATTGATCACATGCAGGAAGTTTGATTGTTAGCCCAGTTGATGTTCTCGATTCCGTAGGATTCGGTTGAAGTTCTGCTATATAAGCAAGAGCTTTGTACTTGTTGAGAATAACAGAGAAAAAGAAGAAATGTGAAGCAAGGAGGGCTTGATAGCTCAATGGTGTTTGTGTTGTGTGCTCAGCAGCTCGTTCTCCTTGTCAGCTAGATTCTCCATCAACCGCAGGCTACCGATCTTTTCTTCTTCGGTAGTCAGGTTGGCCTCGATGATCTTGGAATCGAGTAGCTAGCCTCAGCTTGGTCTGCAGCTGCGCCTTGTCATCCTTTGCAGCCTTCGCTTCGCGTTCAGCGGCTTTCGACTTCTCTGTGCTTTTCGCCGCATCTTCCTCTTTGGCTTTCCTTGCTATCGCCTCTGCGAGAAGCTTTGAGACCTCGCGCGTTGGCTTTTGCCAGAGCGGCTGTCTCTCTAAGCCGCAGGTCAGTGACTTCATGATTCAGAGCAAGCACCTCCTTCTCCTTGTTGGACAGCAGATCCTTGAGATGTGAGCTCTCGGCCTTTGTTTGTTCCGCGCTTGAGTTGGCATCCATCGTGTTATTGTTTTCATATTCTTTCAGCTTACTATGCAGTTGTGTTTTCTCTGCCTTGAGTTCTTGCACTTCCTTCTCTGCAACTCTAAGCGACTCCATCAACTTGCTCACTTTTGAGTTGATAGAACGTGCTCCATTCTCTGATCTCTTGAGCATTGTGAAGGAGAAGGCAACAAGGATGGAAGCAACGTTGTCTGAATATGAGGCATGGAACCAAAAGAAGAAAAATTGGACTGAGTGGCAAATGGAAATACATTTTCATCAAAAATAAGGTCTCTAGATATGTATACTCTACCGGTTTGCCTATGTAGGCATTTGTAACCTTTGTGCAGAGTACTATAGCCAAAGAATACGCATTGTTGAGACCAAAAACTAAGTTTTCGAGCATTGTAAGGCCTCAAGTTTGGCCAACAAGCGTAACCAAAAATTTTAGCATTGAATAATTGGGAGAAGTGTTAAGAAAACGGTTTATAAGAGTTGAATT
This sequence comes from Otatea glauca, assembly GCA_036346275.1. Classification (NCBI taxonomy): domain Eukaryota; kingdom Viridiplantae; phylum Streptophyta; class Magnoliopsida; order Poales; family Poaceae; genus Otatea; species Otatea glauca. The sequence goes on from CM070729.1 coordinate 355,476, forward strand.
ATCGATCACCCGACTAGGTAAACGATTAATAAGATAGGTGGCAGTCAAGAATACCTCATCCCAAAAACGAATCAGCAAGGAGGACTGAGCAAGCAGAGCGAGTCTCGTCTCAACAATGTGATGATGTTTCCTTTCGTCAGTTCCATTTTATTGGTGAGTATGTGGACAGGAAACTCGATGTGTGATTCATACTAATTTAAAGAACTTGTGCAATTCGTGATACTCACCATTCCAATGAGACTGGATGGCAAGTAATTTTCTGCCAAGAAGGCGCTCAACATGCTTCTAAAATTGATAGAATGCATTCTCAACATCAGATTTATGCTTGAGCAAGTAGATCCAAGAGAATTTGCTATAATCATCCACAAAACTAACATAATGTTTATAACCATTCGCTGAATTGAGTGCAAGACCCCAAACATCTGTGTGCACAAGTTCTAAAGGAAAGGTAGACACATGTGTAGAGGACTTGTACGGTAGTTAATGATTTTTTGCTTGTTGACAAGCATCACACACAGAATTGACACTAGGCGTACAACTCAATTTATTTGACTGGATTATTGACTGAACTAAAGAGGAAGCTGGATGACCAAGTCTTCAATGCCACTATTCAGAAGTGATCACCACAGCAAACAAAGATAGATGAGGCTGACGAGTAGACACAATGGGATAGAGACCACCCCTACACTGGGCATGTAGAAGTGTTGTCTTCGTGGCTCGATCCTTGACACAGAAATAATGAGGATGAAATTAAAAAAAGGCATTGTTGTTAAGAGCAAATTTGTGAACTGAAAGAAGATGTTTGTTGAAATTTGGTACATAAAGGATATTGTTGGAATGAAGAGGACGATAATCACCGTTGGAAACGGCCGGTTGGCAGCTTTCTAGACTTCTAGATGGCTACAGGGCACGGCGCCCGGCCAAATTGCGCCGCAACTATATAAGCACTCCAAAAGGAAGGCCAAATCGGTGTGTAATGCGTTGAAGAATAACAACTGGATTCGGGACATCCGCCATCACCTCAACCTGCAGCTGCTTAGGGAGTATGTCAATCTATGGTCCAAGGTACAGTCCGTACAGCTTACCTCGGAACTCGATGACATCATCACATGGACTCAATCCTCGAACGGTGTCTACTCGGCAACCTCTGCATATCGGTTGCAGTTCCATGGATGCACCCAAAAATCTTTCGTCACCACAACATGGTCTGCATGGGGACCGCTCCGATGTAAGATCTTCTTCTGGCTCGCGCAACAAAACCATTTATAGACAGCACAGCGTCTGCAGCTCAGGGGATGGCCCAATCAATATTTCTGTCAAATGTGTTGCCAAAATCTGGAGATGGCTTTCCACCTCTTCGAAGACTATACTCAAGTTCACCGTATGTGGTCCTCCGTTGCACGATGGGTTGGGATCCCGGCTCTTCAGCCAGACCGGTGGAAGCCATCTCAAGACCTTGATGAATGGAGTTTTCAACAAATAGCCTGCCGGTCCACCCTCCACAAAGGCGTTAAATCTCTCATAATTCTAACATGCTGGCAATGGTGGAAAGAACGCAATAATAGAATTTTCCAAAGGACTTCGGCAACCCACGAACAGATCCTCTAATCAATCAAAGATGAGGCTGCCAACTGGGTTTCCGCAGGAGCGACGCACCTTGGGCAAATAATACAACGACGCCTTTAAAAACCTTTTAAAAGCCTGAACTTCTTTACCTTTTTTCCTTCTCCTCTGGGGCCAGGCTTTCTTCCTCCCCGGGTGCAGTCTCCGCACCCTTGTATCTTGTACTCTGCTTTTCCCTTCTAATATAATCACGGCTTACCGTTTCAGAAAAAAAAAGAGGACAATAATGACCATGAATAGTAGAACGATATGAGAGATAGACAAACCTGCTTCGTTTGCAACTTGAACATGACCTCCTCCTTTATAACGATCACAGATGGTGAGTCTATCAAGGCCACTTGTCAAATGATCTGTTGCTCCTGTGTCAACATACCAGTTTGTGTCGATTTGATAGTTGCATGAAGATGCTACAGTAGCAATACGCTGATCCTTTGATCGATAGGAGTGATCAAAACGATGGTAGCAGTGAAGAGCATTATGCCCATACTTGCCACACACTTGGCATGTTGGACGTGATGAATTGTTGTTGTTAAATCCAGTGCTACCACATCTTGTCCGATTTCCACCTCCTCCATTGCCGCGGCCATGGCCACGACCACCATTGTTGTTGACGTAGTTCTTGATAACTTTGTTGACTTATGAGAACATATGCACGTCAACACTTTATTGTTCCTTGTGCAGATCAGTCATTGCGATATGTTCTGCACGGGTTGTCATAGAAGTGACAAAAGCATCATAGTCGTCGCCGAGTCCAGCAAGTATGTAGGAGGCAATCTCCTCTTCTCGCAATGGACAACCAATTGAAGCCATTGTGTTTGCCAAGTTCTTCATCTTCTGGAAGTAATCTGAGGCACACAGCTCCTTTTAGATTGGCTAGCTGAAAACGAATTTGCATGACATGTGCATGCGAGCCTGAGGCAAACATGCGCTCTAACGCCACCCACACTTCGACCGATGTGGTTAAAAACAATACATGGCTGAGAATTTCCTTTGTGAGGGAGGAAAGAAGAGCACTGAGCACAAGTTGATTCTGCTAAAACCAGATGGTATAAGCAGGATTTGGAACTTGACGTGCTACAGTCTGTCCTCTTGATGACAAACAATGGCGGTTTTTCAATTGTGCCATCAACATAACTAAGAAGCTGCTGGCTAAGAAGATAGGGCACAAGCTGTGCTTTCCAGAGCAAAAAATTGTCTATGGTTAGCTTAATGGTTACGAACTGATTGAATGAGGGCGTGGCCATACTCCAGTAGAAGTTGATGTCACTGCAGGGATGGTGGAAAGCGAAGATGAACTAGATGAAGAAGTCATTGTGGTTGATCAGACCATCTGGTCGGCTTGGGCGCCGATGCGGTGCAAGATCTTCCTCTGGCTGGCGCAACAGAACCGCTTATGGACATGGCAGCGTTTGCAAAGTAGGGGATGGCCAAATCAGTATTTTTGTCCTATGTGCTGCCGAAATCTTGAAACGGTTCTCCACCTATTCGTCGACTATCCCAAAGCCCGGCAGCTGTGGTCATCTATAGCACATTGACCGCATGCCAGCTTTACAGGCAGACCAATTGCGGTTACCTGATGATCTTGAACATTGGAACCTTATGCTTCTAAACTGTACACCGAAATTTCGAAAGGGATCAAAACCCTCATTATCCTCACTTGTTGGTGCTGGTGGAAAGAGCGCAACAGCAGAGTGTTCCGAGACATTTGCGCAACGCATGAAGAAGTCGTCCAATCAATCAAAGATGAGGCCTTCAATTGGATTTTCGCAGGAGCAAAACATCTTAAAAATCTGTTAAATAGTACGCACTAAGGGGTGTGCTCGTGTTAGTAGTAGTAGTAGCTTTTTTCTCCTTCCTTCTATGTTGTCTGTTTTCCTTTCTGTCTTTCTCCTTGGGTGCAGTCTCCTGCACCTTGTAAGCGTCTGAAACCTTGTACCGCTATCCTCCTTCTCTTAATTTAACTGCAGCACGGCTGTGTTCAAAAAAAAATTGTGGTTGATCAGGCTGTGGCTCTGATACTTTGAAAAGTTTTGACAAGTTTTGCCTCAAGGAACTCAAAAAGAGTTCACTCTATATTTATACTCAAGGCAAATTACAATCGGTTGAAACCGAATACAGATAAGATACAATACAAACCGAAAAACAGAGTTCTCGGATTTGCTACAGAAAACACGATCAGCAACAGAGAGCACTAACTGAATATCTTTAACAACCTGAACATTGAATATGACATCTATCCTCAATCATGTGATCGTGATTTGTTTAACACCCTGGATTTTGCGTTGTGGGAACGTGCAATACAATGATATTCGGTGATAGCGGCATGGCAGCCCACTACTACACCCCAAGTACTAAGCTTCAACCAACTTTGCCACTACAGCTATTTTCTGCCAATTTTGCTCCTATGTGGATGGATGAGAATGAGACGATGGTCCAGTAAGTTGTTGCCTGCACGTCTGATGCCCTTCCAGTTCTACCAGTTTACTAAACTACGTACGTTCTATACATGGGCTGGCGCACTTTGTGCTTAGATACTTCTACCAAAGTATATATATACCAATAGTTTACCACGTAAAGATATCAAAAGATACAAGATTTTAAGAATAATTTAGTGGTACCTCCAAAAAATAGTAAAAACTATATTGTAGTTAGCCATACACTGGACCTTCCTCTCTAAGAAAACAAAACTGCCAAGACATTGGGGCCTACATAAGCATGGGTTTACATTTTCAGTGAGCAGATGTTTCTTGTTGGGACTGAGCAGCTAAGCTGTCAGGTAGTCATTTGATTTTATCACTCTCTAGTTTCTCGGCCAATCACATTTGTCCTTGCTTGTTTGCAATGCTTATTTGGGAGGCTCCTGGCTGCTTGGTATTTGTCCTTCGGTTTGCCCGGGCAAGGTGCAGGTGCTTGTGCCCCGGCCATTTCTTCATCTCCCTCGTATTAGATCATAGTACATACATTTCACAAGTTAAGTAAAAAAGAAAAGCTCGCAAGTCTCGGCTCATGTCAATGGAACCACTCCTACTTATGCTTTTCAGGGAGGAGAGTAGTTTAGTAGGTCGCCGACACATCACACATGACAATAGTAATTAATCAGGCCGACTACTTGTGCAGCGACCCCTTCCCCTTCCCCTTCCATTCCAGCCACTGTTTTTTTCATCTGCTTGTCTGCTTCTTCCAGCCTTCAACACAGTCATATACTGAAAGATCGAAAAGGCGACTAGAGGGGGGTGAATAGGAGCCAAATAAAATTTTCGAATAAATTCTCCCCCTAGAAATCAATCCACCAAAAGACCAGAAAGAGAGAACTGAACCATCGATCGTGCAATTTCAAAACAGAGGCTCCGACCGCTAAGATAGGGTGAATAAGAAAAAGCGCACCGGTCGGGTAGCTCGCCTGATGAACAAGATCGCGAATCGGTCGTTAGTATCGGTCTGATGAATAAGACTCCCGACCAAGTGGTCGGATGAACGATACTCCCGACCGAAGTGGTCGGTGAATGTAACTCCGACCGAAGTGGTCGGATGAATGAGCGTTGTTCGGTGAACAAGACTTCGACCAGATGAATAAAGATTCCGATCATGAGGTCGGTTAAACAAGACTCCGATCGCAGAGGTCTGATGAACAAGATCGAGTGAATAGTGTTCTAAGAACAAGATTCCGACCGATGAATAGACGCCCGACCTACGAGGTCGGATGAACAAGACGGGTGAATAGTGTTCTGATGAACAAGACTCCGACCGATGAACAAGACGCCCGACCTACGATGTCTGGATGAACAAGACGGGTGAATAGTGTTCCCGATCGATGAACAAGACGCCCGACCTACGAGGTCTGATGAACAAGACTCGGGTGAACAGTGTTCTGATGAATAGTGCTCCCGACCAATGAACAGACTTCGACCCACAGAGGTCTGATGAACAAGACCGGGTCGGATGAACAAAGAAAATCAAGACGATCTTAAAAACAAATCGATGTAACTTTTGATCTACCGATCCAAAAACAGTGAAAATTGGTGTGCACCTCCCTAAGGATGTCAGAACCTATTTCAATCATCAATCGAAGGAATTGATACCAAGGTTCCGCCCCTTTTCGCTTAAACAAATGCAACACCAAAAACAGAGTCACAAACACAGATTTCACCCCTAACTTGTCGGTGGGAGTTGATGGTCGAATATCCTTGGATAACTCTCCACAAATCACAGCAAGTAAGTACACGAAGAAACAACCCTTCAAACAAATAGAAACACTATCCAAAACTAGTCACGTAAATTGGTTTCTTGCAAAACCAATAGAAGAGGTTGTAGATTGCCTAGATGATTGGGATATGATCTATAGAAGATTCATCCAAAGAATCTTTCATCCTTGGCAACAAGAACCGTAAGCCAATCAGACTAAAGAACTGCAAGTCACACGCTTACGCACTTCAAGAACACACAGATTTACAAACTTGCAACAAGAACGCAAGGATTGCCTAGATGATTGAAAGCACCAATCTAGAGAAGAGTTCATCAATCATGAATTTCAACAAAGACTCGTAAGCATGTAGAAGGAGATGAGGCAAATCCAAATTACGTAAAGAAAATTGCAAGTAAGTAAATGCGAATTTAGATAATGTAATTTAAGTGCGTAATGTAAATACATAAGAGAAATGAAACAAGAATATAAGTGAAGAACATTTCATTTCGGAAGGGAGGTTTACAAAGCCTCACAACAAAGTGGGCAAAGCTCAAATGAGCAAAGAAAACCTCGAACCTTCAGAGAGGGAAGGTGCCCTACCCTCTATTTATAGTGACTGATCAATTCCCACCCTTGGATATCTTGCTTCAATCCTAAGCCAACATCCAAGAGCCAGGATTTGATCCTTACACCGCCACTCTCAACAACTCTCAACTACTCACGAGACTTTCCTCACCTACTCACCACGCCCCAGGAGACACCCTCTCCTCGCCTAGTAGCAGCTAGAACACCTACCACCCTTGGATGAGCCTCTAAACCCTAGAGCACTCCATCAAGGGTCTGAGATTTTACCCACTCACACAGCTATGCATGGGCCGACCAAACCCAACAACACAACGGGTTTTGCACTGCTCAAAGCATACCAACTTGACCCGCTACTCTCTTCCCGACCGCGATCCAACGGTCCTCCTCGATCGAGCAGCTCCAAGTTAGCATCTCATCCATTCCTTTGTCTTCTTGGCTTGCAACTACTCCTGCCTCACCATCTTTGGCGACACCTCGATCATCCGGACCTCATTTCTCCCAACCTAGTCCTCGATCCCCTTCGCCTCACCATGACCTAGCTCCAAAGTCCCGCAACCATCATAGACAAGGAAACCACATCACATAGCAATGTCCAACAACACATATCCATCTCAACAGAAGATATACACTTCACTTTGCCAAGAAACCCTCGACCACACGTGGTATGACCACTGGTCTCCATCCCGACCAACCAAGGTCTGACCACTGGTCTCCATCCCGACCAACAATGGTCTGACCACTGGTCTCCATCCCGACCAACAATGGTCTGACCACTGGTCTCCATCCCGACCACTCAAGTCGGACGACCCGACCACTCGGGATCGGACGACTGGTCTCCAACCAGTAACTCAAATTGCTCTAGCTCGAAAAACAATCCAAATCAAACTCAAACTTGAGCACACCTTGCTCAGATAAAGTCAAATACTCATCACAAACATGGATGGACCTCCACATGGTCCTTCAATCTCCCCCTTGATGAGTATATTGACAAACCACACAAAAGGCATAAATTTGAGTTTGAATGAGACAAGAAGAAAGCAATTTGATTGCAAAGCCAAACTTGGTCCAGAGAGAAAGATATAAAATTATGACCAAGTTGGCGTAAAGAATTTAGAGCAAGACCATGAAAAGAGCAAGTTTTCAACAAAAGCTCTAAAACCAATCATAAGTGTCAAATGTGATTATGATCCATAAGAGATAGCAAAGATTTACAAAATCATAAGAATCAACATGCTTTCACATTTCTATCTCCTCCTTTTCTACATTTTAAATGATGCCTTTTTCTACATTTTCTCCCCTTTGGCAATATAGGCATCAAAATAGAATTTTCTCCTCTTTTATGTATGCATGAAATGCAACCTAAGGGAGCTTTGAAGATTATCCAAATGATCATAATGACAAGATATGACACCAAGCTTATTAATCTCAGATTATAACCAAACTAAGACATGTCCAAGTGCAAATAACAAATTTTGCTCATCAAGAAGTTTTGAAAATGTATCATTTTTAGCAAGATTTGACAAGTGCAAAACTTAGCAAAGTTTCAAAACTAGAAGCAAAACCACTCAGGATCAAATGGAAAACCTAGAGTTCAACCTACTCAACACTTTGGGAAATTTGAAGTGCATATAAGGTCCTTCGAGCCCATTTTTTTAATTTATGCAAATTTTCTTTAAGACTTCAAAAACATAGCGGGTGCAAATGTTTGACATTATTTGCATTCTTTACCCACTTATGTGTTTGATATTTGCATTTTTTTTTGTTGATTGACTCAAGCCATTTTCGATCATCTCAAGAGTTACTCTTAAGAGAATGATCTTGGTCATACACAATATATTCCAAGTTCATCCCAAATGCAATGGGAGGCGCCTCGAGAATATAAAGTGCTGAGATCAATTTTGCACAAAAGAGTCAATTTTTTTTTAATTTTCAGTTTAGCACATATAAGCAATTCTGAAGGACTCAAATATGGATCAAGCAAATTTCACCCAAGTTGCTATAGGGACTCTAGAGAATTCCAAAATTTCACAATTTATGGTAAAAGCTCTTAGAGAAGAAACTTAGTAAGTAAAAGCAACATGTTTCATCAAGTTTTCATTTAAAGCTTTTAAGTTTTTCAGATTTCAATGAACATTAGCTTGATAAATGAACTTGAACATATCTAAGCTAGTGATTTTCTTCGAAAGATATAGCAAGGTGCATTACATGAAAGATTGAATCAATTGCATAATAGACAAATCTCATAAAACAGAAAAATGCAGTCTAAATGCAATGCATGAACAGATTCCCAAACTCCCCCTCAACAGTTGAATCAATTTTAGGCTCAAATCTGGTTAAAGTTGAGTTATTATCAAGATTAGGCATAAAGAAAACCCGAATGAACTCAATAATAACCTAAAAAATGTAATGAGGAGAAGAAGTCGAGAAACTGCAACACCGGATGGCTATTGAGCATAGATAAGATAGAAGAGATTCACTATGGCTCGACTCGCTTTATCTTCCCAGAGATCGACATAGGAAGTCGACTCTAGATCTCAACTAAGGAGTGCACACTGCACTCTGCCTACCAGTGAGGCCCAAAACCTGCTAGACTTATAAGACTGTGAGGGAACTCAACCTAGAGAGAAGAGAGAACACTAATCACGCATGATAGCAACCTAAAGCACAAGATAAGAGGTCCATGCGAGGCATGCCGTAAGTCTAAGTGAGTGAACTCAACTTAAGAAAACAAGCCCAAAGTCACCTGTAAGAAGAAAGAAAAATCTGGAAGAGAATATATAGTACATAATATACAAACCAGCTCCCTCAAGATAAGCTATATGAGCTCATAAACCCAAGCTCAAATCCCCAACACATTCTAAAACTCTCTCCTCACAAGAGATAGGTAGAAAGCTAGAGGAAAAGAGATAAGATCGAAACCACATGGTCTCTAAGGAGCAAGACGGCTCAAGGTAAAAGCAACCTAATTATGCTAGAAGTCCAACCAAAAGACTCTAGACAAAAAGGACACAAGCTCTACCTACAAAAGAACCACAACCTCCTAAGAGATCCATCATTATCATCAACATTTTCAGAGGTACTTACCTACTGCAGTGTAGAACAAGTAGTGGCAAAGGACCCAAGTGGATCCTAAAAGCAGAGGAAGAGATGTTCCTAGGATGATGGTCTCTCACTGTAAGGCCTACACACATGCATCCAACAAATCTATGCTTTCAAATCAAGGTTAGTGATCCAGCTTCCTAGGCACGAATGGACAAGATACATGAAAAGTGTGGCAAATGATCATCTAGAGCATGAACATGATGCGAGAAGGTAATGTAAGATCATGTTCACAACCAAGCTAAAGATAGCATCAAGATCCATATATCCATAGACAACAAAGGAAAACATATCCACATGATAAACAACAAAGAAGGTGCATCATAGCACCGCTATGTCGGCATAAGAAGCTAAGCAAGGTGTATCACAAAGAACAAAATGCTAGCAGGATCATGTGCAAGCCTAGAAATACATGGATCAAGACACTACCCTAGACATGGCAATGAGCAAGTAAATGAAGAAATACCACAATGAAGCCCAACAACATGCTACTAGATATAACATGAGCAAGATGAATGAAGACAACCAAAGAGGATCATGTAAAACAAACCAATTAGCAACATCAAGATCCATTTATCCATAGTCTCAATAACAATATTTACATGTCGCTAAAAGGCCCGCCAAAAGAAGACCAAACAAAAGGTCATGAGGACACAAAAAGATGAAAGTAAATGGTAACCATGGACACAAAGATGAGAAGCTACTTATGGAAACACTTTATGCATGATGATGAATACATGCCATGAATGAAGAACACAAGCTCATGCAAAATAGGTATGAAGCATATAAGCATGAAGGACAATAAAGATGATCATGAACAATATAAGTCATACAATGCAAGCTAGATCATATGACCCTAATCTCATGAAAGGCACTCACATGTAGCACAAAGTCCGACAAACAAAGTCTAAACAAAGCTAATCATGGATGTAATAGAGAATCGTGGTCATATTACCTAGATACTACTCATGACAAAATAAAGTAAATGATATATAGCACGTGCCCATAGTTAATACAAATTCTCATACCAAATGAACACTATCATGGACAAGATAAAAACAAGAAAATCACATGCTGGGAAAGAGCTCATGAATCTAGGATATAATACATGAAGCACAAAGATGGTTGGGGAAAACATGCTATGGCACAAAACAAGACAGACAAAAACTAACAAGACCTAGCAAAGTACATATAATACACATGGGAGCAAGAGCAATCACAACATGTCATGAAAATGATGATCGCAAGTATAACCGACATGAGGGTATGAGATAGCTCACCATGGAAGTGAAAGACCCCAATGCTCATATCATGAAGCTCAACACTTGTGGAGCGAAACACGAGGCAAACAAAGTTGAAAGTACATGCAGTTAGCATGATGCTCATGATGGTCATGCAGGAAGATCCAATCCTCTAGAGACAAGCAGCAAAGGCCAACTCGGAATTCACATCGAGTGCCAACATTGAAAAGCGACAAAACGATCCTAGATGAGATTAGTAAGGATCAACATGACCAACATACTTACTCGCAACTCTTGCCGTGAGTGGGTACCTCGAGGAAAACGAGGTCCACTACTTATGCACTACGAAGATGATGCCTCGTGACAACTCATGGACTAAGAATCGAACTAAGAAAGGACAAGTCCACAAGATGACCCAAATCCACTCCACTAGGCAGTGATCATATCCTCAAGCTAGCCTCAAGCGACTCATGCTATGAAAAAGGCAAAAGGCACTTAAAAGCATTATTGCATAGACATGACACAAGGAATTAACACAAGAGGGAAAGATGACTCAAGATCGGGATAGAGAGAAGATCCGGGAACCCAACATCGAGCCACACGACGCTCGTGAGTACCACCACGAAGAAGATCGACTCGAGTGTCTCTCGACGCTCAACTCTCACACGATCGAGCAACTCGTAGATAATCTAGGAGTCAAATCGGGTTGGCACGCCGTGGTGCAAAAGCCGACCATCCCAAGAAGGTCGCCTCGTTCTCCTACCGAACACTCACGCCACGATATCTACCTCGATGGGAAAACGAGGAATATCAAGAGGACGGCGAAAGATCGACTACGAACAGCCCGTGACTAAAACTCAAGAACTAGTATGAAAACCAAGTCCTCGGACGCCCAAAACAAAGCGACTCTCTAACTCGTCTAGAAGCGGTGTGTGCCTTAGGAGCACTCAAAGTCCGGGATGACCTGAATACCCCTAAGAGCAGCAACACGATCACGCCGAGTGATCTTGGCGCGCTTAAAGCAGTAAATCTACTAGGTGACCATCCTTCTTACGTAAGGTGCATGTATACTTCGCTTTGCTAGAGGCGTACAATAGGAGAAGCATCCTTCTCGTCAAGTCCCATGGACCACACCAAACAGACTAAACACGTGGTGCTCACCCCGAGCTACCACAATCTCACCACTCTTGGATGCACGCACAATGGTAGGAGGATGTGCCCTAGCGTGCTCCAAGTAGTCAAATCCTAGACCTTGATTAAATCACGATCTTAGATTGGTCTAGAATGAGATTGCTTCTTCTTGCTCTCCAACAAACTTCTCGAGAGTGCTCATAAGATACCGGCAATCTCGGAAGAAAGAAGCACAAGAAGAGCAGGGGAAGAAGAAGAAGAACCGTAAAGATGAGCTCTCTCAAGACGTGCATTTTTCTCCTCAAAGACGGCTGCCTCAATCTTGAGGGCCTCACAAGAAACGCAAGACGCATTTCTAATTCTATGGGCTTGGTCTTCTAATTTCTTCCTAAGCTCGACATGGATTTTATCCAAGTCATCCTTAACCCCAACACACAAAGAGTAAACCGCTTTTTGACTTATCTAGTAAGTCCTTAGCAAGTTGATCACACTTGACATTCAAAGCATCATTGTCAAGTTTTAGTTGCCTACAGCCCTCACATGAGCTGACTGGGTCCTTAGAAGCATGCAATTCAAGTTCATCATTTCTAGCAGAAAGCTTCTTAAGGTGTGAACTCATGGCATCAATTTCAGCAAGCAATTTAGGGCAATTAGCACAAGAAGGAGTAGAGTGAGCATGAAGAAAACTAGCCTCAACAGGAATATCATCAATAGAACTAGTGCTAGCATTCTTCCTCCTAAGACCATCAAGTTCAAGAAGCACACTATCATGTATGGTCCTTAGGTTCTCCAACTCCACAAGAACAAAGATCACAGAGAACACACCATCGCTGACTCGGGAGGAAGAAGATCTAAGTGAAGCTAACTCCCGAGTCAAGGTACCTACTTCCTTCTCTAACTCGTAACACCTCGACCTAGCCTTAGCATGAAACTTGCCTAATTTACGTATGCAAGATTTAACTCGTCGAGGTGGGTACTCTCATCCGTGTCATTTGTCACAAATGAGTCGCTTACTTCAATGGCGCCGCCATGAAGCACATGCCGAGAAGTCATCGCTGTTCTTCACCTTCTCTTGCGGATCGCCCTCGCTTGCATCGCCTCCGCCTCCGTGTCGAGAGCTCGATGTCATCCAAAGGCGGCGAGGACCCGGTGAAAGAGCTTCTTGTTCTTGGCAAAGTTGCGGTATTTCTTCTTCGCCGCCACGAGTGGGCCTTCTTGTTGCGGTTCTTGTCGGTGTAGTCGTTTTGCCCGAACCGCTTTGTTCGCTTTTGCCCTTCTCCACCTTGGGATAGCTTTGCTCGAATGTGGTTGGGGCCACCACACTCAAACAGTGATCATCCCACCTCTTCCTCTCTCTCACTCTCTTGTATGCATATGAAAATTTATAGCAAGAAGAGCAAGCTCATTTTCTGAAATTTTTCCAGCTTGGTCATCGCTAGCTCACAAAGGGCGAGAGAGAGAAACCAATGTAAGAATCGAAAGAGAGGATCCAATGGGATCGGTGACCAAAGCCATCGACCGAGACTTCGTCTTCCGCGAGACGACGCCGATCTTATGAGTCTTGAGGCGGAATAAAGCCCGCCAAGAGTCAAAGTCGATAAGTCGGTGGTGTCCTTGATGGTGATCACCTTCATCTCCTGCACCAAGGTCGAGTGCGGTCAAGAAATGCCGAGCATTGTCCGAGTCAGGTATATGCAACCGATCGCTTTCGGAGGTCGCCGTAATCTTTGTAAACCGACCAAAGCACTCGCCAAGACTCTCACCACGTGTTGTTCAAACTTGTTGAACTCACGCTTGAATTGGTCCTGTCGAATCGCCTTGATTTGGGTAGTGCCTCATGGTAAGCATCAAGGGTCACCCAAATCTCATGAGCGTAACGAAGGTGAGAAATCCTATCGCATCATCGCGACTAAGGCCCTGTATGAGGATGTTCCTTGCCTTAGCATTTGCCTCAACGCCGACCATATTGCCACCGTGACGTTTCATCGGCAGAACCTCATACGGAGCTTCACCTTCCGCCATATCAGAAGCCCCAGGCAAGTGATGTACGACTCCATCCGAGATTTCCAAAAGGAAAATCAACTCCAGAGAAAATAGGAGGCTTGGTGGAATACTTGTCCATCGCCATGGCTCTTGAGACCGGTCAAGATCTAGAAAGAGCGAACCGCTCGATACCAATTGAAAGATCGAAAAGGCGACTAGAGGGGGTGAATAGGAGCCAAATAAAATTTTCGAATAAATTCTCCCTAGAAATCAATCCACCAAAAGACCGTAAAGAGAGAATCAACCATCGATCAATTTCAAAACAGAGGCTCACCGCTTAAGATAGGGTGAACAAGAAAACTCAGACCGGTCGGGTAGCTCGCCTGATGAACAAGATCGCGAATCGGTCGTTAGTATCGGTCTGATGAACAAGACTCCGACCGAAGTGGTCGGATGAACAGATCTCGACCGGAAGTGGTCGGTGAATGTAACTCCCGACCGGAAGTGGTCGATGAACGATTGTTCGGGTGAACAAGACTCACCAGATGAATAAGATTCCGATCATGGAGGTCGGTTAAACAAGACTCGATCGCAGAGGCCGGATGAATAAGATTCGGTGAATAGTGTTCTAAGAACAAGATTCCCGACCGATGAACAAGACGCCCGACCTACAGAGGTCTGATGAACAAGACGGGTGAATAGTGTTCCCGACCGATGAACAAAGACGCCCGACCTACAGAGGTCTGATGAACAATACGGGTGAACAAAGTTCTGATGAATAGTGCTCCCGACCAATGAATAATGACGCCCGACCTACAGAGGTCTGATAAACAAGACGGGTCGGATGAACAAGAAAATCAGCACGATCTTAAAAATGAAATCGATGTAACTTTTGATCTACCGATCCAAAAACAGTGAAAATTGGTGTGCACCTCCCTAAGGATGTCAGGAACCTATTTCAATCATCAATCGAAGGAATTGATACCAAGGTTCCGTCCCTTTTCAGTTAAACAAATGCAACACCAAAAACAGAGTCACAAACACGATTTCACCCCTAACTTGTCGGTGGGAGTTGATGGTCGAATATCCTGGATAACTCTCCACAAATCACAGCAAGTAAGTACACGAAGAAACAACCTTCAAACAAATAGAAACACTATCCAAAACTAGTCACGTAAATTGGTTTCTTGCAAAACCGAATAGAAGAGGTTGTAGATTGCCTAGATGATTGGGATATGATCTATAGAAGATTCATCCAAAGAATCTTTCATCCTTGGCAACAAGAACCAGAAGCCAATCAGGACTAAAGAACTGCAAGTCACACGTTTACGCACTTCAAGAACACACAGATTTACAAACTTGCAACAAGAACGCAAGGATTGCCTAGATGATTGAAAGCACCGAATCTAGAGAAGAGTTCATCAATCATGAATTTCAACAAAGACTCGTAGCATGTAGAAGGAGATGAGGCAAATCCAAATTACGAAAGAAAATTGCAAGTAAGTAAATGCGAATTTAGATAATGTAATTTAAGTGCGTAATGTAAATACATAAGAGAAATGAAACAAGAATATAAGTGAAGAACATTTCATTTCGAAGGGAGGTTTACAAAGCCTCACAACAAAGTGGGCAAAGCTCAAATGAGCAAAGAAAACCTCGAACCTTCAGAGAGGGAAGGCTGCCCTACCCTCTATTTATAGTGACTGATCAATTCCCACCCTTGGATATCTTGCTTCAATCCTAAGCCAACATCCAAGAGCCGTGGATTTGATCCTTACACCGCTACTCTCAACAACTCTCAACTACTCACGAGACTTTCCTCACCGCCACCACGCCCCTGTGGAGACACCCTCTCCCTGCCTAGTAGCAGCTAGGAACACCTACCACCCTTGGATGAGCCTCTAAACCCTAGAGCACTCCATCAAGGGTGAGATTTTACCCACTCACACAGCTATGCATGGGTGACCCAAACCCAACAACACAACGGGTTTTGCACTGCTCAAAGCATACCAACTTGACCCGCTACTCTCTTCCCGACCGCGATCCAACGGTCCTCCTCGATCGTGAGCAGCCCAAGTTAGCATCTCATCCATTCCTTTGTCTTCTTGGCTTGCAACTACTCCTGCCTCACCATCTTTGGCGACACTCGATCATCCGACCTCGGCTCTCCCACCTAGTCCCGATCCCCTTCGCCACCATGACCTAGCTCCAAAGTCCCGCAACCATCATAGACAAGGAAACCACATCACATAGCAATGTCCAACAACACATATCCATCTCAACAGAAGATATACACTTCATCGCCAAGAAACCCTCGACCACACGTGGTATGACCACCGGTCTCCATCCCGACCAACCAAGGTCCGACCATCGGTCTCCATCCCGACCAACAATGGTCCGACCATCGGTCTCCATCCCGACCAACAATGGTCCGACCATCGGTCTCCATCCCGACCACTCAAGTCGGACGACCCGACCACTGGGGTCGGACGATCGGTCTCCAACCAAGAACTCAAATTGCTCTAGCTCGAAAAACAATCCAAATCAAACTCAAACTTGAGCACACCTTGCTCAGATAAAGTCAAATACTCATCACAAACATGGATGGACCTCCACATGGTCCTTCATATACATCCTACCTGCATGTAGTGCACTAACTTTTTTTTTTATTTAGGTCCGTTAATGTTTAAGGCGCTAAACTACTACTCCTAATGCTAGCTCTTCTTTAAGTAGTAGTACTACTCTACTACAGCCAGAGCATAGAATCTTTCACCTCCTATTCGTTGCGGTTACAACTTCCTATTCAGCTAGGTAGCTCTTCTTCTTTTTTAAAAAATAAGGCAGCTCATCTTGTTGTATTCTCAACTATCACTCGCCTGCCCCAAACAAATATAAGAATGATTTTTGACAAAACAAAGTGGTTAAAAAGGATGAAATGATGCATGATGACCTCAAAAGGGTAAAGGACACGAACAAAAGATGGCTAGTGAGTGTTCGATCGATCAGTGCTGAGGGCATGTTACCAACCGAACCAAAGCTAACCTAATTACCTAACCTTACGTAAGGGAGGGCATTCAGGGCCACCCAATTGGCAATGACAGTGGCTACTGAATCACAAATACTCCCACTGACCATGCAAATGTGAATGTCAAGGAAGGAACCGGAGGAAATTTCGGCTGCCGCATTGCTGTCGGTGCTGCGTTAGTTTTGCAACGTCCATGGGGCGAATAATTATGGAATGCATATCCGAGCAGAAATAATCCAAATGCAGTAAATCTGTCCTCTGCCGTGAACATGGCCCGCGCCGGGCCATTTGGTCGTCGCCATAATCCAAATGGCTGCTAATAAACCTCGCTATCGAATACTTGGGGTTCTCGAACAGATCTGAAGTGAAAAACAGAGAGGGAGAAAGATAAACACATGATATAGGAGGAACGACGAGAGAACTCTTTTTATTACTTTTCAATTGTCTGTATAATGGTGGACCCTCCTCCTTATATAGTAGTCGCCTAGGTTTTGGCTAAGGGGCTATCGTGGGCCACATGGTTTCCCAACACTCTCTTAGACCATTTGCCGCGAGATGCATATGCCTCATTAAAACTCCAAAAAAAAACCAGTGGGAAAATTACTTGGAGAAAGAGTACATAGCATACGCTTACTGCGTTACACAAATTGCCTCATTAAAACCTTATGCAAGAAAACTTCATGAAAAACTTGCTAAGGAAGAAGAGTACAATTCACCCAAACTTCAATTGCTAATCTTCGAGATTCATGTTGGGTACTCAAACCTCATGTTCAAGGTTTATGTGGGAGTATGTGAAATATCTTCCCCTGAAATCTGCACTTCTCTAAGTCTCATCGTCCCAATCCCTTTAACGCACCTTTCAAAAGTAGATGCTGGGAGTGATTTAGTGAACAAGTCTGCAAGATTTTCACATGACTTAGTATGCAGTATCTTGATCTCGTTCATCTTATGCAATTCATGAGCATAGAAGAACTTGGAGTTGATATGCTTCATGAGATTGCTCTTCACGTAACCTATATGCACTTGAGCAACACAAGCTGCATTATCTTCATAAATGATCGTGGGAGTTTGCTCAATGTTCAAGCCACATGACTTCTGAATGTGGTGAATCATTCTTCTGAGCCATGCACATTCATGAGAGGCTTCATACAAAGCAATGATTTTCGAGTGATTTGTCGATGTCGAGACAAGAGTCTATTTAGACGACTTCAAGAAACTGTTGTTCCTCCACACAGGAAAACATACCCAGTTTGGGACTTGCCAGTATGCGGGTCTGATAAGTACCCAGCATCGGTGTAGCCAACCAAATTCAGTTCATTGATTCTTTTGTAGAACAAGCCGAGATCTTTGCTTCTTTGGAGGTAACGGAAGATGTCCTTGATCCATTTCCAATGCTTTTTAGTGGGTTCTGCACTATACCGGGCTAGCAAATTCACGACGAACGCAATGTCCGGCCTGGTGCTACTCGCAAGGTACATGAGCGCTCCAACTGCACTCAGATATGGGAATTCCGCTCTCAGGACTTCCTCTCCCTCTTCTCTAGGCCTGTATGGGTCTAGGTCTGCTTGGAGTGACCTTCCGACCATTAGAATCTTTGCAGGATATGCCTTTTCAAAACCAAATCTTTCCAACACTTTCTGCGTGTAGGATGATTGGTGTACCAAGATTCTTCCTTGGACATGCTCAAGCTGCAAGCCTAAGCAAAACTTGGTTTTACCCAAGTCCTTCATTTCAAACTCGGACTTCAAGTATGAGCATGCTTCTTCAATTTCTTTATCCGTCCCAATGATGATCAAATCATCTACATAGACGAAGATTATACAGAATCCATTCGAGAATCGCGTGGAACAAAAATATGTCTCAGACCAAACTCCAAGACAACCGCTTTGCTCACCCCAAACAAATATAGGATGGCCACACAAGATCAGTCTTAGACATGTGGTCATGTTTGATTTGAACCTAACTTTACAAAGCCTAAGTTTAGCCGTGCTATAGATTATTAGACGGATATTTGGTTTGTTACCATAACTGTGACGTTTTCTTAGCTATATGTCCTATGCGTCATGGACTCAGATTTTTTTAGATAAACTTTGCCACACCTATTATACTAAATTTTGTTAGTACATAAAGTGTGGCAGGCCACACTTATCTAAGATTATTTATAGTAAAAATGACTTCAAACTAAGCACTCTAAATCTAGTTTTCTCATTGAAAAATGAAGACCCACTCACATAGTCATGGGCAGAGATTAAACCGCCTCCACTTTTCTTCCCCCATCCCTAGCGAAACCGAAGCCTCCTCCTTGTTCCGCTTGCTTCAGGTTTATGTCATCTATGTTTGCCGCAGTGAGCGATGTAGAATTACTTTTTTAATAATATTTTTTAATAAAAAATTACAGATATAATATGCCGAAGTAAAGAATTACAAATATGCACCCCTGTCGCCAAAGATTGTGTCGCTATTTCAAATAGCGACAGAGAGCTGCGATCGTTGGTGACAACTCTCTATAGCTGTTTATAACCATTGGCGATAGAGTCTTTGTCATCATTTGAATTTTTTAATTCGACATATTATTTCTGTAATTTTTTATTAAAAAATATTATTTCAAAAAAAAATCTATCGATGTAGGTACTTCGGTTTTCTAGTCCCTAATAACTTCTTTTACAAATATGATTCTCGTCTGAATAAATTTAAAAATGGTCCCCTTCCCATGAAATCTGTGTTCCTATACCTCAGCAAGACCCGACCAGCGCAGTAGGGCAAGGCCCATTGGCCTACCATAATGTGGGACCATGGTAGGTTCCTGCCGAGCTCCCCTTCCTCGGTAGAAATATGGTGATCAAATCAATCAATTAATCACTTTATTTAATTAATCATTTTACTTAATCAAACCACTCAATTAATCAGGGTGCTAGCCTGCCAAGGTGGGGATGCTCCGAGCTATTGGTCCGCGGCAGCTGTTGCCAAGCTCCAGCTACGCAGTAGCTTTGGGCTCACAATAGACTATGATGCCGCAGTACGGGAGTACGACAGATAACACGTGTGGCCCATCACTGTTTTTGAGGTTGGCGATGTGGCTGGTTTTGCGAATACGGTCAGGTGAGCCAGATTTGCGAAAAAAATGTGTGAGGCGGAAAGAAAAAACGAAACTGCTAAATTTGTATCGCATGATTTCTTTTCATGATGTCAGTCATTTATTCGGCAGTCGGATGTGCTTTGAGATGCGTTCACCATGTTGCTTGCTCGGGTCCGTAATGTGTTTCAGGTGTGGGTGTGTTCAGGGGCGGAGCCAGCCCAGGCCCAAGCCTCGGGTCGGCCTGGGTTGGCCCAAAGGATATTTGGTCGCGTGATTTGTTTGGTTTACTGACCCGTAGTTTAGTATTAAAAAAGGATAGTTTGGGCCAGACCTCGGGCCCAGACCCGGGTGGCCCGAGGCGTGACTCCGCCCCTGGGTATATTCCTTGTACTCATTTGTCCCTCCTTGTCTCTATTTCCCTAGAGAGAGCTCATCCACTAATCAGAGAGCGAGCGAGCTGGGGAGGACGAGCTCGCAGCGATGGCCTCCGGCTTCGGCAGGGGGAGCCAGCTCGTGGTAACGTCCTCTGGCCCTAGCTGGCGATGGTTAGGGAGATCTGACTCGACATTAGCGTGAGCTCCAACAAGTTGTGGTCAGTGACTCAGGTGAGCTCGTGTATATGCTTCCTTTTTTTAATCTGAAGCGAGCCATCGTGTTCCTCCATCGCCAGTTCGCCACCTCGACCTAGTGGTTGTCTTCTCCAAACTTGGCCCAATGATTTGGTGTCCCAAATTTATGGTGGAATTCATGTACCAATTTGTGCTCTATTTTGAATCTTGTCCCAATTTTGTTCTCTAATATGTTCAATTTTGCATATGTGGATTTGCATCCTTTTCTCGTTTCTTTATTCCCCCATTTTCATTTTGAAAAGGTAATTTTCTTCTTCTCCGTGATATTGTTATTTGAACTAGCATATTTACCTGCGCAACTGCACGTCTAGATATTATAATACAATTGTTTTTTATATACAACTCTACTTCTAATGATTGAAATACAATTGTATTTGTTATATAACTCCATTTATATGCGATATACAACTCTACTTCCAATGATTGAAAAACAATTGTATTTGTTATATATGATTAATCTGCACCATTATATTCTGGTCCCATTAAAGTAAGTGGTGGAGATCCTTCTCTTTTTCTTCCAATTAATGTGAGAATTTTTAGAATTTAAATGCTAATGACTTAAAATAATCACCATGTAGCGCATTCAGGATTCACTAACAATTTTTATTACTTAGTGATCTATTAAGAATTTTTTAGTTAATATTTCCTACACATATATACCTGCTCTTAATCAGGGTGAGAACAAAAACTCCAACATCGATATTGATGTTTCATCATCGGTTAATGCGCAGGCAGAAACAGCAAGAGTTGGATCGGAGAAGATGCACGCGATGGGTGAAGATACGACGAATGAACTGTGGAGGCTGTGGACCTCTACTACACAAGGGCCAAGGCAACCTGCAGTTTACACATGTTTACTTTGCTGCTAGATTTTTGTCTTAAGAATATATATTAGCTCACGTTTGATAATTTTGATGTCTGTAAAGCACAAGTGTTCTACAGACATAGCCTTCTAAAAAAGAGAGTTTTTTTTTATCCAAACTGATTCTTCTCGAGCAGCGAGAAATCAGCTTGTTATATGATAGTCGTAGCGGTTTAAATTGGCTACCCATTTTTCCGACAAGGGATCTAAAGGAAGAGTAGCAAAAATAAAAAGGATCACACTTCTACAACTAATTCGTAGTAATTTTGAGTTGAACATTGGAATTGACTTAATAATTTTAATTCTATAGTATTATTATGGCTTCACTATAGCTTTTTCCTCAGTAATGTTTTTAAGAAACAAACATATAGCTAGAAAGTATCCTACACACATGGTTTGTCTTATTAGAAAACTTGCGTTCTCTCACTAGGAAAACTTGTGCTGTTTGTTGGAGACCCTTTCTTTGATATAAAACTCTACTTCCAATTGTTGAAATACAATTGTATTTGTTATATATGATTAATCAACACCGTTATAATCTGGCCCCACCAAAATAAGTAGTGAAGATCCTTCTCCTTTTCTTCGATTAATGTGAGAATTTCTAGAATTTAGGATTATTGTGGGATTTTCTTGCCCTTAAAATAAAGGAGGTGCCTTAAATATCACCACTTATATATTCAAGTATCCTACACACATGGTTTGTCTGATTAGAAAACTTGCGTTCTCTCTAGGAAAATTTGTGGTGTTTGTTGGAGATCCTTTCTTTGATATAAAACTCTACTTTCAATTATTGAAATACAATTGTATTTGTTATATATGATTAATCTGCACCGTTATAATCTGGCCCCACCAAAATAAGTGGTGGAGATCCTTCTCTAATTGTATTTGTTATATATGATTAATCTGCACCATTATAACCTGGCCCATCAAAATAAGTGGTGGAGATTCTTCTCTAATTGTATTTGTTATATATAATTAATCTGCACCGTTATAATCTGACTCCACCAAAATAAGTGGTGGAGATCCTTCTCTAATTGTATTTATTATATATGATCAATCTGAACTGTTATAATCTGACCCTACCAAAATAAGTGGTAGAGATACTTCTCTTTTTCTTTCGATTAATGTGAGAATTTCTAGAATTTAGAATTATTATAGGATTTTCTTGCCCTTAAAACGAAAAAATGCCTAGGATTATTGTAGAATTTTCTTGCCCTTAAAACGAAGGAGGTGGCTTGAATATATATATATATATATAGGAAACCTTTTCCGTACTCCCAGGAGTACATACTCCCACATATAATATACCACTTAAATGAATGCTTTATACACCTTTATCACTTTCAGTATACTCCAATAATAATTCTAATATACTCCAATGCGACATGGTTGAAAAAAATTCATCAGAGCACTTTATTTTTTTTGCTACATACCCTTTTCCATATGTAAAACGAATATATAAACAAATTATGCTATAAAATGGTGGACTTTAATGAAATTTTTCATGGAATTCACTTTGGAGTATCTTATAATCAGTATTAGAGTATACTCAAAAGGATAAAGAGGTATAACAACATCATTTAAACGGTATACTAGAGGTGGGAGTACGTACACCCAGGAGTATGGAATTATTTTCCTATATATATATATATATATATATATATATATATATATATATATATATATCATGTGCCGTAGTGGAAATTTGTTTCCCTTCTATAATGGGTACAAGACTACCAGAGAACAATAGTTGGTTTGTTTGTACAAAATTTCTAAGATTGTTAGGTTAAACCAGAGTAAGAAGCTTGGGATCAGATTAGTTCAGATCCGTATGAAGTTCTAAACGCGTATCAAAACAAATACAATCACATGCCTCTTGCATATCTATGGGTGAAAATTTAGGTTATTGCCTAGTTCTAATTACAGTTTGCCTAGCGAGGACTAATGATCGGTTTGGTTATTTCTTGGGCGTCATCCCTGGTGACTTATTCTGGTGATTTCGTTTGGTGAGCTCTTATCTATCCTATGGATCCTTCTCCCAGTGATTTTTTCTTCTAAGTTCTTTGTGCTTGAACTATAGATCTGGAGTTCCTTTTGCTAGTCCTTGAGGAGGGAGGTAAGACCCGAGTCAAGCAAGGAGGAGCAGGGTGGAAATTCCTTAATCCTTGTCACTAGTGAGTTCTATCTGTTAGACGGATCATGTTCTGCTCATGCCTACGGTTCCAATACTGCACCAAACATGCGCCAATCTCGTCACCAGGAGGACTCCACGGCGCCTTGCATGCTTAGGTCCAGGTGCATTGTATAGGATCAGTGCTATTACGGCAACTACCTAGGATTATTCTTTTCCTTGTTTAGCATGCATGCAATCCCAGGATTAGTTGCCATGTTTATGCCTCATTGTCTATTTGTACCGCACTGCTCCTTTGAAATGGATTATCGCGTGTTTGTTCCTGCGTTTACACGCTTTCACTATCTCAGTCACTCTGAGATTCTCCCTGTATTGGGAATTATTTTTCCATATGTTCCCCTCTTTTTGAAAGCATATATTTGGCGATTCTATGGGTAGTTTTATTTTGATTCAGTAGTATCTAGCTCAGATATGCAGTTTGAACCTTATGGTTAGATCATGGTTTTGTTATTTGATGATTATATCGATTAGGTATGGGTGCCTTTGGTTGGCTAGATGAGGTTTGATAGGATATGGCCATCCTTGCTTTTTATGTACTAATTAAATTCAAAAGGTAGTTTCATGGATTAGTGCTTACCTGAAAACAATATTCTGGCACCATGTACTATTACAACATTGATGATGACCCTAGAAGATTAATGTGTTGTCATGAAACTAATTGAATATTAGTAACAATGATTTTACTAATGATTAATGTTTGTAACTTTTGCATTTTGTAACTATAAATTCTTGAGCTTTGTACCTCACAGTCCCATGATATAATAAAGTTACCTATATTTTACCTCAATCGTCCCAGTGTGCTTACAAGTAAATCACACGTGCTAGTTATGGATACTAGACTGTAAACATTATTTTTTGAATTTTGTCAACTGAAGATAGTGAATATATCTCTATTGCCTTTCACGCACCACCAGGTGATGAGTAGATCACTTTGTGCCTTGTATGTGAAACCCACTAATATTATAATAGCCTCAGACTAGCTAATTGTTGTATGTATACTAGATTGACAATATATGTTTTTGAATTTTGTAGTTTGCATTATGGTTTCATTTTTATTGTAGGGTTCACCTGAAGTTGAAGTTGTTTCTGTCCCCTGGGTGGATATAGTTTTAGTTTATTTCATTTTGGTACTTTATAATATGGTTTCATTTTCATTTGGGGTTAACCACAGGGTGAAGTTGTAATATCTGTAGCATAGATAGATAAAGTTTTATGTTTCATTTATTTTGTAATTTATGTAAGAGTATGTTTTCTTTGTAGAGAACCACATTAATATATAGGTTCACAGAAAGATAGGATAGTGACTGGATTGTATTGGACATTACTGTATAGTCCAAAAAATATTGGTTTTTTATAATATTTACTTGGTATTCCCTTAAGATTGTAATATATGTTCATACAAGGGCAATGTGCAACATTATGAGCACGGCATTTCATGGAGCAGCATGAAGGATATTTGACTGCCTCATACAAACTCTTATTTCATTGTTCTTTTTGTGCTAAGTTGTCATCGTAGGGTTAACAACTATGATAGTTTTAGTTTATGTGAACTACATATATATTTTTTGTTATTGTCTTTATTATCATTTTTATTGTTGGGTACCTCTAGAATAATCTCATTTTCTGTAGTTTAAGAATGATTTTTTTTTCTTTCATCACTGTGTACTTCATTTCCTGGTTCAATTGTAATTTTACAAGTTATGTAATATACTTTTCCTGAAAAATTGCATCCTTGTGCGTGCACTCTTACATTATTTCTGTGAAAAACTACATCCCTGAGTCACTAATTTGTTGAGGTCAAAAGTTCTATCAAGTATTAAGGCCTGTTTGTTTTAGTTTTGATTCTGGATTCTGGCTCCAAAAGTCGAATCAGAAACAAA
This sequence comes from Otatea glauca, assembly GCA_036346275.1. NCBI lineage: Eukaryota > Viridiplantae > Streptophyta > Magnoliopsida > Poales > Poaceae > Otatea > Otatea glauca. The sequence goes on from CM070729.1 coordinate 380,984, forward strand.
CAGCTTGATTCTAAAATTCGATTCTCACAATCCAGCCTACCCATATACACTAGAATCCACAATCTACTTCATATGTACTTTTGGATTCCAAGTTTTAGAGAATCAGTTTCTCTACAACTACAATCCAGAATCAACTTTTAGAGAATCCAAAGCTGAAACAATCATACCCCCTTAATATGTTGACTTCAACAAGTTGTATCAAGTACTAATTTGTTGAATTGTCCATGGACAGGAGGTAGGTAGGTACTGAAATTTGATTTTTCTTGATGCCCAAATAGGCTATGATTCATGTTTGTATGATTCAATTACTGCATTTTCTGTTATTCTAGTTTTCTTATGCTTGCTAGTTTGCTATTGAAAAATAGCTTAGAGAATTTTTTTTTTAAAAAAAACACGCATAGAAAATGATGGAAGACCTAGAGGACAAAAAGGTCCGGAAAAAATGACGATAAGGTTGTAAAAGACAAAAATAAGAAGGCATCAAAGTGAACCTGTTAAGGAATTGAAGGCCAGGGTTAAAAATTCCTGGTGGGTTTGTGTGTAATTAATGTATGCAGCATCGAAGTGAAAGTGAAAGCAATCCAAGGTTTGAGTGTTTTTTATCGTATGTATGGTTGGAATTAAATGTGAATGAAATCAGTTAATGTAATGCCGCTTGGTCCGCCGCGTCGTCTTCTCCGATGCCGACCTCGACTCATCCCACTCCCATCTCTGCTTCGCCGCCGCCTCCAGGTATGCAGGCCCCTGGATCCCCAAACCCCCTCCTCATCGCTCCTCCAGGCTCGAGAAGCTCTACGCCGGCCGCTGTTTCGTCGGCCTCTGCATCCCCGAGCCCGACGCCGGCAAGCGCCAGTACGTCGACGTCATACTCGTCACCAAGAGGTCGGTCAGCTGTTCGATTCGTTTCTCTGCCTCTTCCTCTGTTTGCGCTTTCCCATGAATGATTATCACAAAAATGTTTGTTTTGATGTACCTGTCATTAACACCTAGCCGGCTAGCACTGGTAGTTCTAGATATAACAGCTATTCATTCCACCCGAACCTGTTCACCTATTCTGTCATTCGACAACTTCAACTCGTATGCCAGTCACACTAATTCCCTTTCTTCCTCTATCTGTATCCCCCTCACCTCACCTGTGCCTGCTTCTTGTGCTTAGCTGCAAACCCACCCCCATGTGACGTGTACCCTGTCCTTCCTGTGCCTGTGGGAACATGTCTGCACTAATCCTCACTCCATGTGTTATTTATTCAAGAGCTTCGTCTAAATTGCTTCACAACTGCACCAGATTTTATTACTAGTGGTAATGTGATGTACTTGATCATACTGGCACAATTTGAATGACTACTGATTCGTCGTACCAATCACTGAAGGTATGCATTATATTATATCATGCTTAACTAATTCAACTCTGGACCATCGCTTGGTTCAAATTGCAAAGCAAGGGTCTGATCTTGTTTGGTGAACAGGGAGGTGATGGTGGCAATCAACAACTGCTCTGGTTTTGTCGAGGTCGACAAGGACGGTAGTTGGTCTTGTCCCAGTGAGAAAAGGCAAAAGCAGGGGTTTTTTCCAAATCCGGTGTGCGATTTGGGCACTCCATGTTGTTATCCCACGGCCTAATCTCCCAGTGCTAACTTAGTGTGGAGGTGGATCTACCGTTTGATCATAACTGTCTGTTGCAGTAAGACACCAAATATTTTGCAACAGTCATTTTCCTGCAGTGCTGTACTTTGAGTTAAAAAGCGTTGGCAAGTTGCCTAATTGCTTTTTACGATATTATAGCACAGTGAGGGATGGACTGATCAGTGTAATCCTAGGGATCTCGCAACAGATACTCTTTATTGTAAATACTCTTGAGTCTTGACAGTAAATTTCATGTTTTTGTCCCTCGCTATAATTGTCTTTCGAATCATAGAATCGTTTGCAATTGCACGCCAGAGTGAAATTTCAAGGTGGAAGAATAAAACTAATCAAGCACTTGCTATCATTAGGCTATTTTGATTTGCTTTTTCCTGTCTGATGCTTGCATGTTACTGGTTTGGAAGAATCATACTGGTTTGAGTTGTACTATTGTTCATTGATTTGTTGAATTTTGTTCTCTTGGTACTAGAAGTCAACAGACTAGCTGCCAATCTTCAATCATACTTGGAGCAGAGGGGAGCAACACTGCCTGATGGGCATATAACCGGAAGAGTTGTACTGCCAAATCCCAACTGCAGGTTGGTTCTCTGTATGGAACTATGTTTTGTTTGCTTTGCTGCCCTTGGATGCAGCCTCAATTGTTCTCTGCATGGAACTCTTCCTGCTTAATTTGTAGTTTTAACTATTTAACATGTGCCTCGTCAGGCCTTCACACACCATTACTCTTCAACTAGAGGCTATCACGTACAATCAATGGAAAGATCTTACGGCAGACTCAAAGAGTGGACTTTCAACATGGATTAAAGGTGCATTTCATGGAAGCAAAAGTGGCATGCAACATTCATTACTCCAAAATTTGCGTTCTATTCTCAGCACGTCGCCTGTGTGGGACAGGTAAAGTACACCACTGTATAGTTTCTTGTTATACTTCTAAAATTCCTAGAGAGGGAGAGGGAGAGAGTGTTCTTTATTTGGTTGGACAAACTGAAAATAGGTTGTGTCTAGAAGCAGTGGGTTTTTATAGTTGCTCTCTCCTTTTGTAGGCTGTAACTCAAAGGGGATAAAAATATCCTTGGTAAATTCATTGAATTCAAAGGCAGACATGATAACATTCAACTCTTAAAAAATCTGAAGAGATCGAAAGTTAGCCGATTCATCATCCAGAAATCAACTCCTTTGGAGGTTTTGGTAAGTTTAATGCACTGTGCTTTATTGCTATTATGTTTGCCAGTCACTTTGTTCAGTTTATTTTGTACTGTGATTCGTTATTCAAGGTATTAGAGCACCTTTGGGTGGCTACTGCTCTAGGCTGGCAGAAAAATGCATTTGTTTCATTCAGATTCAGCAGCTATGCTAGTGCAAGGGGAAAAATACAAAACGACAATAGTTCACAGGATAGATGCACAAAAATACAAAATGCCTGTATGTGTCATGTATACATTCATGTTAGGTAAAATAAAAGGAAATATATCCAATTGAGTAGTGGATGAAAAATCTTGCGGTATTTTTCTCATTTTACTATGAGAAATCTGTTGCCCAAAAAAGGCCATTGGTTTTGTAGGATCGATATACACTAAACTAGCAATCAGAGGGGGGTGAATGATTGCGCGGAAGCTAAAACTAAAATTTTGATCTACTAAAAATTCACCCCAATTCGGACTCAAATAATTGCTTCGTATTCAACAAAACAGAGTAGATGCATTCGGTAAATCGCTAATACCCGGAGATCCAACCGTCGGATTGACCTGAAATTTGAACTGTAGAAACTAGATTCCAATACGAATCTAACAAAAAAAGAATTAGCTCGATCGGACATACAGATCAAAAGTTATTAAACTCGCAAGCATGCTGTGATAGATTATGACGAGAATTGACCAAACCCTAATTTCGTGATTAATCACAATCTACAAAAGATTAACCAACGAAACTTTGAGGAACACTAAATTAATACCCTAGAAAGGTTTTGGATGGATCAAATCAAGATTAAACTTGTTGAATCAAGAGAGACAACGAATCAATCTATAAGAACCAAAACCGAGAGAATCCAGAAATTGATTACTGTAGCAAACCGTGTATGAACAGTAAACTGCGCGATTACTGTAGCATCGTGGGTACTGTAGCGTCGCGTGGAGATTTCGGTTCCTGCGTCCAACTGGCTGAGGAAAATCTGGTTCTTTATTTTTTCTTGCTAGTCTGGTTACAATACTCTCAATAAAAGAGTACAAACCCTAAAACCTCAGCACTCAAAATAAACAGGAGACACCTCCCCCTATTTATACTGAGCAAATATAAGGAGATTGAATACAACTCCACTTCCAACATGGAAAGAGTCTGTATACATCTCAACCTGACCCAACATGGCCAAAAACAACTCTTGCACGCATGTACATTACATACATGTTTGTAAATACGTGACTAACCACCTCCATGTGCATGTTCTCTAGTCCGAACGTCCCGCATGACATCCTTGACCACTAAGACCTCGGTTCTCCCTGAACCTAGTCCCGAACCTCGCCCTCCATGAACCTAGTTCCGGTCCCGTCATCGACCACGTTCGCCTCAAGCAACACCTGCACATGAGTAAACAAGAAACAACTCCGAGCACAAGTCCACGACTTGACTCAACATCAATCCATACAACCACTCACACGAGCGTATTGCATAAAGCAAAACCATTACCATGCTATCACAACCATATCAAGTAAACATCCAAACAAAGATATGCAAAAGCACCACACATGCTATGAACACAACCACTTTGCAATGCCAATTTCATCACTAAGCCAATTTTTCAGCACATGATCTTACAATCTCCCCCTTGATGAAAACATTGGCAACACCACTTAGAATTGAACATTGGCATTCACTGCAAAGAAAAGTTTTGAAATCAAAAGGTTTCAAAATCAAAAGCCAAAGTGAAAACACAAAATCTCCCTTTGACAAATATGCAAAGTGAAAACTCACCCTAGGTGAAAATAAGAAAATCTCCCCAAGAGGAAAAAAAAGTGAGTGAATAAATGAATACCACTTATATAAGAACATGTGCATGTATAAAGCATGTATAAAGTTCTCCAAAATCTCTCCAAAATTCTCCAAAGTGGCAAAATTCTCCCTTTGACAATGGATTCATCAAGAACACAAAAGAGAAAACAAAATCTTTTATTTTTTTAAAGTTTGACAAATTTTTTTATGTAATGAGCATTCTAAGTCATCCACAAATGTTGCAAATTCATCACCAAGCCATGCTATCAAAAATACTTGCACCCTCAAATCTACACAAAGACAATGTAGAGTAAGCATAACTAGAAATAAAGTATTATTAACAATTTATTGCATGGCATGATCTCCCTTTCTCGACAATCTCAAAACCTGAAAACATTGAATTTTTGTGCACTTTATTTATACTTGAAAAACTGATTCATTGATTGATTGCAACAATAACAATTGCAAGGAATTATATGCACCATCAGCCTTACTTTTCAACTATGCCAAGCCTCATTTCATAAGCTTAAGGTTTCATAGTTTCGGTCATACACAACCTCTTCCAAGTTCATATCAAAGTGCAATGATAAGCAATCTCGTAAAGAAGAAATGCGATAGTACATAACCTTGATCTTGCATTTATCAACAATCACTCTTTGAGCTTTAGCACTTAATTTTGATAAATTTCATATTTAGCACTTTTTGAGTAGGATCAAGATAGCCAAGAAAGTTCAACCATGACAAGATTTAATTCAAGTTATCATTCCAATTAAATAGTCATGACATAAACTACACCATATATGCATAAACATGAAGTTGCAAAGACCTTGTAGCATAAACATGGCTTCAAATGACATATATGTATGAAAAATATAATGCTCATTATTTTTCATTGTTTTTCATTTTTTGTTTTTATTTACTGAAACACACAAAATAAAAGTATGTTAACAAAATATTACAAAGTTTTCACAAACTCCCTCAAAACAACATCTTAAAACTTTCTTCAAAATTGTCACCCAATAGGATTAATTTTATAAACAAAAGTCTAAAAGAACAATCCTCTCAATAGGCAAACGAAAGAAATTTTCACCAAAAGTCCATCAACTCCTCAAACAAATAACCAATGAAATCAAAAGAGAGTGATGATATACATGTGTTTGAGTTATCACGGTATGTTCAGCTTAAGCATAAGTATGAATCATGATAAATAAATCTCGAACATGAAAAGGCATGATTTAAGATATAACATAATTGAACATGCCAGGGGATACATATGAGCACATAAGCAAACATCTCATCTCATACCACAATTAGATATCTGTGAATGTAAAAGATATGAGTGTATAAAATAGCTCACAAAGTAGGTGAAGAATTATCGCATATGCCTCTTGAAGGCCATCTCAAGGGTGAGAACCATCCAAGTCTTGATCACATCTTACAAAAGACCAAGATCCACTAAGCTTCTGTTCTCCAACCCGCATCTGAAAAACCTACATAGCACTAGAAGATGTCGAGGCCTCGGTACTAGGGTTAGAAATAAAGCATTTAGGGATCCAGTACTGAGACACACGACACATAGTAGTAGGCACAACACGAGTATTCTTATGCACAAAATCAAATTTGCCCTTTCTCGTGTTTCTAGCAACAAAAGGTGTTTGCATCACCCTAGGCACATAATGAGGAGTAAAGCGTGCCTGTCTGAAATTAGACCTAGCCTTTGCATTTTCTTTCTTTTGTTGTTTGGCTAGTCTAAAGCAAAAATCTACTAAGTGTCCATCTCTACCACAATGAGTGCAAGTGTACTTAACACGATGTTTAGCTTTAGAAGTGGAAGCAACATTTGCATTCATTATAGTAGAAGATAAAATTCCAAGCAGACTTAAAAACAGTTTTCTTAGGCTCATTGACAATTTCAAAATTTTCACTTTCAAGAGCCTTAACAACAATGGGAGCATGTGATTTATGATGAGTATAAGAATCAAAACCTAAACCTTTGTTATGAATGCTAACCCTTGATTGATCCAAAATCATGTTTAGGTTTTTCTTTCCTTTAGTGAAACGTTCTAAAGATTTTTCCAAGTAATCAACCTTTCGAGAAAGAGTTAAACAATTATTACAAGAAACGCCCACTTTTCCTTTTGGTTGCAACAAGTTGAGCATGAAAGAACCTCATTCGTGAGCAAATCATTTGTCATTTGAGAAACTCTAGCATTAGCATCATGCAACTTCAATTCAAGAATTGAACATTTAGAACAAGAAGTTGATTCATCCAAATTAGAAGTAGAGGAACTAGCATCTTTAATTTGTTTGCAATTCAAAGCAACAAGTTTCTCATTCTTCTCAATTTCATCTCTAAGCTTATCAAGAGTTGAAGCATGAACATTTCTTAGTGAAGTAAGCTCGAATAAATTAAGTCACATGATTTGCAAGCATCATCATCAGAATCAAGGATTTAAGTCTAGCAATTTCAAAGATTCAAAGATTCAATCAAAACATCATGTTTCTTAATTTTCTTGTTTCTTTTCTCTAAAAGCGTACCAAGACGAACAACAAAGATCTCAAAGCTCATCGTAAGAAGGATTTACCTCGCTTCCTCATCACAAGTTCATCTTCTATTGAGCTGTCCATACTTGCCATGAGACACAAGCTCGTCAAGTCTTGTCTCGCCTTACCTTTGGATATTGTATCTTCATCATCGCTTTCGAGTCTACATCACTCAAGTTGACTTGTTCAAGTGCTGAAAGAACTCGATGCACAACTTTGCTATTTAGGAAGCTCCTTTTCTTCTTGTCATTGAATGGACGCTTGTACTTTGTCTCTTTCTCCTCCTTCGATGATTTACCTGCAAGTTTAGGACAATTTGGACGAATGTGGTTGAGATCACCACACTGATAGCATCTTGGAGGGCCACCATCAACTCTCTTCCTCATTCTCACATTCTGCAAAGCTTTATTAAAACGAGAAGAGTGATGCCAAGTCTTCTTCCTAAATTCCTCAACTGCTCATCGGTTAGTGAAGATAAGAAAGACAAAGCAAAACTTGAAGAAGCATTATTATGAGACATGCTAGATTGGGAGGTCAAAGCAATTGATTTGTGATTATTCTTCCTAGCAAGAACATCCAATTCATGAGTTTTTAATTTAGAGAAAAGAACATCTAAAGTAAGTGTACTCATGACAGTTGATTCTCTAATGGATGTAACTTTCATCTCCCAAATAGACATGTCTAATGCACCAAGCAATTGTCTAGCATTAGCAAGATCGTCATAGCTAACCCCAACAAAGACGTAAATTGCTAAGAATTTTATTAAAGCGCAAAGAAGTCATCTACAGACTCACCGTGTTTCATCTCAAACGCATATATTCTTTTTTGTAAATATCTTGGCGAACCTCTTTGATGATGTTTGATCCTCATGATAGTCACAAAGAGATTTCCATACCTCATATGCGGATCGAAGATGAACTACTCGATCGAAGTCGCTACGCCCCAAGCCCCGGATGATCAAGTTGCGCGCCTTTGCCGCTTGCTTCAACATGTGCGCGATTGGCGCCGTTGACGTTGTCGTTCGTGAACTTCGTGCGGCTTGTAAACCTTCTCCCAAATTGCGAAGCCCTCGCGCTTGGATGTACGCCCATCTTGGCCTTCCAAAACTGAAAATCAACACCATCGAACACACACGGTTTTGTCGAATAACGATCCATTGATCTAATCACCGATTAAGATAAATTAGAAAACCGTGCTCGATACCACTTGTAGGATCGATATACACTAAACTAGCAATCAGAGGGGGTGAATGATTGCGCGAAGCTAAAACTAAAATTTTGATCTACTAAAAATTCACCCCAATTCGGACTCAAATAATTGCTTCGTATTCAACAAAACAGAGTAGATGCATTCGGTAAATCGCTAATACCCGGAGATCCAACCGTCGGATTGACCTGAAATTTGAACTGTAGAAACTAGATTCCAATACGAATCTAACAAAAAAAGAATCAGCTCGATCGGACATACAGATCAAAAGTTATTAAACTCGCAAGCATGCTGTGATAGATTATGACGAGAATTGACCAAACCCTAATTTCGTGATTAATCACAATCTACAAAAGATTAACCAACGAAACTTTGAGGAACACTAAATTAATACCCTAGAAAGGTTTTGGATGGATCAAATCAAGATTAAACTTGTTGAATCAAGAGAGACAACGAATCAATCTATAAGAACCAAAACCGAGAGAATCCAGAAATTGATTACTGTAGCAAACCGTGTATGAACAGTAAACTGCGCGATTACTGTAGCATCGTGGGTACTGTAGCGTCGCGTGGAGATTTCGGTTCCTGCGTCCAACTGGCTGAGGAAAATCTGGTTCTTTATTTTTTCTTGCTAGTCTGGTTACAATACTCTCAATAAAAGAGTACAAACCCTAAAACCTCAGCACTCAAAATAAACAGGAGACACCTCCCCCTATTTATACTGAGCAAATATAAGGAGATTGAATACAACTCCACTTCCAACATGGAAAGAGTCTCAGATACATCTCAACCTCGACCCAACATGGCCAAAACAACTCTTGCACGCATGTACAACCACATGTAAATACGTGACTAACCACCTCCATGTGCATGTTCTCTAGTCCGAACGTCCCGCATGACATCCTGACCACTAAGACCTCGGTTCCTCCTGAACCTAGTCCCGAACCTCGCCTCCATGAACCTAGTTCGGTCCGTCATCGACCACGTTCGCCTCAAGCAACACTCGCACATGAGTAAACAAGAAACAACTCCGAGCACAAGTCCACGACTTGACTCAACATCAATCCATACAACCACTCACACGAGCGTATTGCATAAAGCAAAACCATTACCATGCTATCACAACCATATCAAGTAAACATCTGAAACAGCATATGCAAAAGCACCACACATGCTATGAACACAACCACTTTGCAATGCCAATTTCATCACTAAGCCAATTTTTCAGCACATGATCTTACAGGTTTGAATGACATATGTTTGGTTTGGTTTGTCCCTTGTGCAAATGCAGGTTGGTCACGAGCTCAAAAATTGTATTCTCCCTGAGATTATCGAGCTGCGGGAGCTTCATCTTCAGAATGGAAAGAGATTTCTGTGAATTAGTCGACAGATTCTTTTTCAGCCATTGCACTCCAAAAAAGTTCGGAAATTCAAGTTGTCAAGTGCTGTTTCTGTGACACTGAGTGCCTAGTAAGTAGAAATTTTATGCGTAGCATTTAGGGTGCTACTTTTCTCTTATGCTAGTGCGTACTTTCTGGCTTTGCACCTCAGAGAAAATGTGTTTCTGTAGATCCATCCGTGTTTGTATGTGATGGTGTCAATGAACATGAATTATAGGAATGAATAATTGAATATGTTTCTTATTGTTGAGATTTATGTGAATATCTGTGCACCGCAAGGGGAATCTCAATCCCTGAACAGTGTTGCTGGTGAGGGATTGTCGGTCCACTTTCTTGTATTCTTTCCTTACCTATGAGCTAGGATTTGAATGGTCATTTTCTCCGGACCCACCTCATTGATACGCAAGATGGACCTGGAACATGTCTTTGTTAGTCGCGTGTGTTGACAATTATATAGTGCACTAGTGTTCGATAATGGTGTGATAAACTTATCTTTGCGTGAGTATGCAGTACGCAATGATGCTCTCTGCATTAATAGTTTCTGCCTGTATGCTTCACCCAACGGTGGTGATAAAGCTATTGTATGATGATGGTGCTGTCAAAGGACTGAAAGCAAACGATGGTCTTCATCAGACCGTAAACATGCATGTTAGTGATGCGCTTTGTCAAACTGAGTCTACTGTTTCCCGTACATAGTTTGGACTTTTATTTGTGCAATTTAGGATGGTTTTTGTCAGAAAAATAATGTTTGGGTAGCGCTGATTTTTCTATCAGTTGGGCTCGTTTTTCTTCAAACCAATTATAACTACTGTAGAGGGTGTAGAAGTTTGTCAAAGTTTCGGTTTCGTGTAATGAATAATGCCTTTCTGGAAACCCTTTCTGTCTCATGCCTTGAAGCTTCAACATTTCTCCTTCATATTTGCTCTACACAAACAGTAACGGAACTGCAAAGTTATTTTTCCTTTTGTTCGACCTAGGGATTTTTCTTGGTAAGCAATCACTCAAATGCTCTTACCCTTGGTAAGAGTGGAATACATGTGAGATGTTTGGCCATGTACAGCATATGTACATTTGACCAATCAATTAATTTCCCTTTTTCGGGGAAAAAGAATACAAATACTAGAGAGAGAGAGTACAACCCTAGTTTCACTTGTGAGATTATAAATAAAGCAAATCATCCCTAATCCAACTCTCCGTATATTCCACTGGCAAACTCCACCATGAGCTTGTTCAGCTTGTTGTTCTGAATCCTTTGTGGGATTACCTTAAGCTCATCACTGCAATCAAGGAGCAACAAGTCACCGCCGTAGGTCAGCAAAAATACAGGGATGTATATATGCTCCATGCTATTTTAATCGATGCGATGCTATGCAAGCAGAAGATGGAGATGAGGCGTGCAAGGTACCTTGGTGGGGAGCGTGGAGCGGATGGGGAGAGCATCTGGGCCAGCTTGACTGCGTCCTCAGGCCGGCAAACGGCATTGTTGAAGCAGAGGTAACGGCCGTACGCTGTGGGGCACTCGTAGACCGTCACGTGGGCGTCAGCGAGGAAGTCGACGTCGACGGTGACGAGGACGCCGTCCTCATACATGTCGGGGGCTCCCTTGAGGTAAGGGTGGGCGGCGCTGAGCCCCGGCCCGGTGAGCAGGCCGGCGTTGATGGCCACCATGTCCACACCTCTGTCCATGGCCAACGCCCAGGCCGTCTTCTCCGACAGTGTCTTGGCCAGAGCATGCCACAACTGCAGCAAACACAGTGAAGCAAAAGATGTGAATCCACTGCAAGTGCCGAGAACAATATAGCTGGAGATTGATAGAGGTAAACACCCTAAACTCAAACTTTGCTCAAAATTCTGTCACTATGAAAAGAGATATTTAACTCCCCGAACTTTGTAATCCAATTCAAATAATACTCTAACCCGATTTTACATAGTGGTATTGCCCTCATAACACAATGAGTCATTGATTTTGCCACATAGGATGACACGTTGCCCAAGTTGATCTAATGACAGATGGTGCCCACATTGACTTCTCCCCTACCGAGCTTCTAGCCACGCTTCCATGGTGGCCGCCCCTATAGCTTCCTCCCTATCTATTTCTATTTGGGAGAGAAGCTCCTGTAAGCCTTACCTGTCATTCACCTAAACTTGGCCAACACGTTATCCTACGTGGTAAAACTGATCACTCACAGTGCACACGGGTAATACCACTATGCAAAATCATGTCGGGTATTATTTGAATAGGATTGCAAAGTTCAGGCCGTCCAATATCTAGTTTTAGCGGCGAAGCCACCTCCCGGTGAGCCCAAGCAGCCGCTCGGGCTCGCCGATGGGACCTTGTCTAGTCCTCCACCTAGCCTATGATGGATTGCCATTGAAGAACAGGAAGAGAGGTCGGCAAACCTGCGCAGCGCCGGGAAGAAGATGGAGCTATCGACCTGTTTTGTGAATTGGGTCATGCATTATTTGATGGTCAATTGGATTGACAATTAAAGCCTAAGGGCCAACAACCCATCACATTTACAGAGTATACATACCCAGTTCATTTACAATTGACTTAGAAAAAGTATCAAGTGATGCCATTGATTGGTTTCTTGTCATCAAGACAACACGAGCCAGATGGCAAGGTTTAGATGGGGGGTTGCAGGGCATGCGACGAGGGTGTTTAGGCTCGTATTCAGGCACATGGCGAGGCAATCGGGCCTAGGGGTCTTTGGTGGTCAGAGCACAACATGGCCTGTGCACGGCGATCTGACGACCACGGAAGCCCTCATCTCATATGTGTGCAAGAGTTGTTTCGATTTTGTACTTATTTTTCTTGGTTGTTGAGGGTATGGATTGGAGGATTTCCACCGTGATCGGACATGTTTGCCTGGACAAACACTCATCGTAGTTAGACTTGTTCAGGCTCTAAAAAATTCTTCACCACTGTCTAGTTTTATAGTTTAGGATACTGGACGGACTTTCCAGCAAAGTTTAAGGTGTTAAGTGGACTTTTTCCTTTTGAGATAGGATGTGTTCATAGAAGCTTTGCAAGTTGTAATTGGATTTCCATGAGTGAGATGCTCGGCACATGCATGCAGCTTTCGTTGACCGCTACATGGGAAGATGGAGTAGCAAGTAACCCGTGTTTGGCATTTTGCCAAAGATATCGGGAACAAAGGGTCACTGTGGTGGCCCAACAAGTAGGAGCACTAGTGTCCTGTCAGAATTAATTCAGAAATAAGTAGTTGAACCAATTCTAAAGTCTGGACGTGCCATGCTGTCATGATATATCTGAATTAGTATCTAATAATCAAACTCAAAAAGAAAAAAGGGAAAGGGACAATAACCTTTATGCGGCCTGGGATTTGTGTTATGGAGTAGCTAGGAGTACTAGTCTATTACTCAGCCCTCTTTGTGTGTGTCCTAATCCTAACAGTTGACAAGTCAATTTTACTAGTCTCATTCATGCGATACATTCTAGATGTTTCTTTGATACGCACAGGTTTGGACTTCCCTTGCAGACAGTCGTGTATGTCGTCATCCCATGGACCGTTGAATTGGGCTTTTCCTTTCCGATCGGGGGAAGCAAGATCTGTTTATATATAGAGCAGAAAAGATTGAAATATATATATATATATATATATATATATATATATATATATATATATATATATATATATATATATATATATATATAACCGAGAACGCACACAAGCTCGAAGCTTGTAGAGGTCAGAGGAATGGACTTTCTGTGGCTTTCGATGGGACGCCATGGTATGCATCCACAAAGAGCGACTGGACTATGCTGCTTTGCTTTCTCGATGGTTTGTTGGTTTCCTTTTCGTGTTGGATTTCATAACAAGCTAGCTGTTCGGTCTCTTATGGTAGAAGAGGGGCAGGTGCGCGCACTTGAAGGTAAATATACTATAAGATCAGCTTGACCTTTCTGTGATGGAGCTGTAGACCTGCAGTTAAGAGCTTATTGAGGAGATGACTCGATTGATTGCGACAGATTGGCCTGTTACAGCAAAAGATTTTAGTATGATCGATGACGCTAAGCAAGTAGTGGAGTGAGTATACCAGTAGTAGCTTTCGTTACACTGTCTGGCTGCGAACAAGTAGCACCAAATGATCCTTTATTCCTTGGTCCCCCGGCCCGGCCATGCCATTACCGAAACGCTTCTCTGTTAATGCTTTATCTCTCTAGCTAGCTCTAGTTGCAGTTAGCATTTAACGCCACCGCCGTGATTTGACGGGTCGATTGTGCGGTACATGCATGATGGAGGTAAGCAACAAAATTGGAGTCCTAGTTTCATCGAATGACCGTCAGAAAACTAAAGCCAACTTGTACGGATGGACCTACGTACTGTTTCTGTTTGTGACTGTCGGTCGACTGATGGAGGAGTGGAGTGGCAGCACAGGAGAGAGGAGGGAGGGAGTGAGTGGAGTGGGTACCTTCAATTTCCTGCAGAGGCTGAGCTCGCTCCAGTTCTTCTCGTCCAAGGCGTCGACGAGCTTGTGGTTCTCCTTCCACACGACGGCGGTGACGGAGGAGGTGAAGACGACCCTCTCCATGGTCTCCGTCTGCGCGCACGCCTCCAGCACGTTGTGCGCCGCACGCACCTCCATCTCAACCATCAGCTCCTGCACCCATTCGTTTCACCACTCTGGTTAGCTTAGCCTAATTGATCTCTCAACCTCTTTCTCCTCCTCTCTCATCAAATTAAACGGCCGCACGGACCATCCATCATAAAATGAAATGAGCTTGAGCTGAGCTAGCAAAAGCGACTGTACTCCATTAGCTTAGCTGCTCTGCTCTAATATAATTCGTGTGTGCTCACTCATAGTGTCTAGCAGTAAGTAAATTAAGTAGTGACCGGAGTAAGTATTGACTGTCGTGTGGCGCCATTATTGCACACGGGAAGGAAAGACCTGCCACAATTTTGCAGTACTAGAGTTGATACTGTTAAGTATAAATGAATTACTCATCTTTTCTCGTATAACTGGCTGATGCATGCAACTCAATATGTTATTAGAACCAAGAGGTCTCGAGCTTAAGATCCGGTTGACGTAATTAAAAAAATAATTGCAGCCTACTTCTATTCCACGTCCTAGACCTCACGGAATTTATACGTGAGGGGGAGCGTTGAAGTATAAGTGAATTGCTCACTTTTTCTTATCAGCTTAAACTTTTAAATGAAAAGGCTTTACATAAGTTTGACGACCACTATTTCTACCGTGATATATTTATCCTACAGAACTCGATAAAATTGCAATATCATGAAAGTGTTTTTCTAGATAAATCTCCCCGTATATATAATTTCTATGTATGTATTTAGAAAAATATGATAGCCTAAGTTAAGTTTGAAAACAATAACGGCAAAATCTGTGACCGGAAGGAGAGGGGTGGACCGCAGTTACTAGCAGGTGGTGGAGGGCGAAGCGAAGAAGAAGGTCTGAGCTGAGCTGAGCTGTGCCATTAAAAGCCCAGCGCACCGCACCAGTTTAGACAAAGGAAAAAGGCTAGTTGCATGTACTATTACGGGAGCAGCAATCAGAAGGCGCCGTTAATTTCTTTCATAATTAATGCTTTGCTCGTAAATACAAATCATAATCATAATAACTATAAAATCATAATCACAGGAAAATATTTTCAAATATGAATATAACGATATCATTTTTGTGTCTAATAATCTATATATTTTTAGACTAATTATTGATCAAAGTTTATAAGCATATAATCTCCAAATACGTGGCCTTCTTGTAAAAATAAAGAAAGGGAGTATTTCTCTGATCCAATTCTCTTGTTCTATGTACGCATGCCCTGTGCCTCCTATGGCTATTAGTAACTCTTACAAGTGGGGAGCAAACCATCCATCAAAAGACAAGCAACTCACGGCGTGATCGATGATTCCCTAATCTATGCTCCAATTTGGAAAATGAAGAAGGAACAGATCCTTCAAATCAAATGTTTGTCGAAGAAATAAGAAACAACCAAATAGAAAGGCATGGAGGGCAAGTTACTATAAAGGTAGGCAGTTTCTCACTCACGTCGCAGGTGGCCTGGTCGTGGGGTGTGTTGAACATGCAGAAGAGGCCGGAGCAGCCTCGGACAGCGTCGGCGATGGCGTGGTAGTCGAAGGGGTCGGCCCGGAACACCTTGAGCCGCCGCTTGTCGCCGCCGCACGGCGACAGCTGCCTCAGCAGCGAGTCGGGGTCGGAGTCTTGGAGATGGGTGTAGATGGCGGCGTGGACGGTGTAGCCGCGGCGGAGGAGGCGGTCGACGAGGGCGTGGCCGAGCGGGCCGGAGGCGTCCATGACGCAGACGCTATTAGCTGACGCGGGACACATGTCTCTCCTGATTGCTAATTGAAAATCAATCTGTTGGTTGTCCAAGAAAGTCGGAGGAGGCTTCTGGAGCACAACAAATGGAAGTGAGCAGAAATGATGTAGCTCGGCGAGCAGGGGGAGAGAGGGAAGGGAGCTGCTTACTTAGGGAAGGAAACATCAATGGCTGCTGCTGGTGGCCATTCCAAGGGTCTTGTTTGGTTTGGTGGGAAATTAAGCGGAGAGCTCGTGGCTAGCAAGCGTTGGCCACCGGTAACTTTGGGCATGCACATGTACAATAGTCCACATCCGCTTGCTATTAGTATATATACATCAATTTTATTCTACGTAGAAGAGTGAGAAGAGATAAAAATTAACTTTTAATATGCATATATGCTCTCTCCATGGTAAGATACGACGACCACGATGATGCCTTAATTTCTTTACTGAGGAGTACACGATAGATGCATACGACACAACCATACACCACACGAGTACGCGTTTGTTACACAAGCTAAGAAAATAATCAGAGGCTTATAACCTCTAGAGCATAGAAACACACTGTCACACTTAGCGTGCACGTGTATATATACCAATTCTTAATTATTCCGGTGGGGTGAGGCCTAGAAATTCGATCCTTCAATGGGCAGAGAGTTTTACTAGAGTTCTACTACTCCCATGCGAACAGAGCTAGTACCATCTTAATTTGTTGTTCAACATGTACGAGGCTACCAGCTAGGGATGGCAATCGGGTGGGCAACTCCGGGTACAATTGCCTCAGGCCCGTCACCCGAATCCGAACACATGTCACCCACCCGAACCCGAACACATGCCACCCACTCGAACCCACTAAGCTTCACAAGCACAAATCTGTGCTCACGCCAGAATCCGATGTGTACCCGATACCCAATATGTACCCATGGGTAGAGGTGGGCACACGACCGAAAGGGCATAGGTACCTAGCTGGAGGGGGAAGGGGAGGGCGCCACAGTGGGGTGGGGGTGGAGGGGGCGGTGTGACAACCTCGATGGCGCGGTTGAGGACTAGGATGTCGTCGGCGTGCTTCCCTAGGCCACAGTGGATTTCAATGGCGACGTAAAGGCTCATGGTGAGCTTGAGCTCGGTGCCCTCACGCCACTACTTAAGTGTGCGGGCCGCCTGCTTGAGGAGGAATGGCCCCAGATCCGAGTTGTCGAGCGCCGCCTCGTCCATCTCTGGCTGAGCCGCCCCAGCCGCCTTCCTGAACTTGGCGCGGGAGAAGGTGGAGGGGGACGGCGAGGGTAGCACCCTTCTAGGGGTGAAGGGGTCTGAGGGGGAAAGGGAACGCGTGAGGGGAAGGAAAGGCCTAGGCCGACGAGAGGGGAGATTGAGGGGGAGCTGAAGGGGGGTGGGCTGGTCCAGGAGGAAGGAAGGCTGAGGCTGGGAGGCCAGCCGAGGGGGGGTGGCGGGGGCCAAGTGGGGAGAGGTTGTAGCTTCGACTGGGGTTTAAGGAGAGGTCGAGAGGAAGAGATAAAGATTTTGGCCAAAGGGAGAGAGAGAAATAGAGAGAGTTAGATTTGTCTTTTTAAGTATGGACTATGTTATAGGATACCTATTAGATAACTATGAGTATAAATTAGCACCTACACTTATCTTATGATCTTATCGAGTATTCAAAACCTGTAAATTTAAAGTACTACTGATACCTAGGGGTATCTAAACCCATAAATAAGACTGACACCCTATTACGAGCTAGCTACCGTAGTAATTTAAGTGGACACCCTCGAGATCGACAAGACAATACTACTATATTAGATCAGAAGCAAGATGCATGGATTTAGACTACGAAATAAGATGAGGCTAGCAGCTAGCTACATGAGTAGTATAATATTGGAATCGTGCAAGTGTCCTGGTCTAATCGAAGTGCGTCATGGATGACATATAAAGTTGCTCTAGCTCGATCCGTCGGCTAGATACAACAGATGCCAATGGCTACGCTACTGCACAGCTAGGAGTAGCATTATGCAGCAATGAAGCAGGCAAGAAAAGCAAGCAGCTATTGTGCAGTGCTGTGCATTGAGCCGGTGACCTGCAGCATCCGGCGATAAGGGCCTGCCTGACAGAGCCAGTTGAACGGCTACACGTTTCTTGATCGAATCGAGATCACTAGCTAGCTAGTGACAGGACAGGACAGGACAGGACAGGACAGGACAGGGTTAATGGATTAGCAATCAAATTGGATAGCTTAATTAGTCCATGACCAGCTAAGCTGCTAGCTCAGGACAGGAGGCCCATGGGTCGCCTCTTGCCGCCCACCTACATCCACAACAAGCATCATACTACTCGTATATCTATACCTTTTTATAATACACCTAAACATTCTTTTCTACGTTCACCCCAAATAATACACTCCACTAGAGATGGCCTAACCTTTATGCATCCAGCGAAACGTCCCTAGAAACTTGCCTCCATCAAAATTAACTTCTCAGATCTTTCCTCAGCTTTACTCACCCACATCCGATGGCCATTGTTTAATGTGTCTAACTCATCCATGTGACCCACAACAGATCTCCCCTACCTCCAGCATCATCTCAAGAAAAAGGAAACAAATATCCTGAAATTAAAGAAAAGGAAACAAACGTTCTAAAAAAGAAAAAGATCATATATTACGTACTGAAAAAGAAAACCGAAAGACATAATACAATACTACTCCACTACACACGCATTCACGTCATTGACCTCCAACCAGCTCCTTTCCTCCTTGCCCGCCGCCCACTAGCAATCCTTACTACATTCGATCCACATGACATGATCGCTCATCTTGCGCAACCTAGTCAACTCAAATCATTATTTCATGGCAACTGCCACGGGACACTTTAATTTCCCAAACGGTAGCGCTGGTTTTCAATAGCGAGAAAATTTCTTATCCTTAAGTCGATTCTCCTTACCATTGGATCACCTTGCGATTCACGCTCATTTGGACAGCCCCTGATTTCCTCCATGCCACCATCTTCTTCGTAGGTTGTGTTTAGTACAACTTCAGCTCCATCAGATTCATAGATTTAGTGGAGCTGTAGGTATATTAAGAGTGTTTATGTGGGTCATCTTATTTATATTTTAGACTAAAAATATAAACTTAATTCATTTTATTTCAGTCTACAAGTTTCAGATCTAAAGTGAAAACTGGGATCTAGAGTTCTACCAAACAGGACCTTAGTACTGGCGAAGGCAATCACCACCGAATGCCTTCCCTCCTCCTTGTTTTATTAAGAGGGAAGTGCTGGAGGTGATGACAACTCAGGTGATGTTAGCCTTTTGGTCCATCAGTCCTCCTGGACTAGGTGAGGTGGGCAGCGGCGCTAGAGAAGCAGTGGTGGCAGCGATGCGGTTTGATGGCGCAAAAAGATGGCAGCGGCACTGAGTAGAGAAGAGTGGCGACTCCAGCGACACTATAGAGGTAACGATGGGAGGGCAGGAGGTGAGGACGAGGCGAAGAGCGGCACGGCAGTCGACGATAGGGGCAGGGTGAGAGACGAGGAGCGGTGGTGAGGAATGGAATTAGACGAGCAGTGGTAGGGGTAGGGTGGGCAGCTGTGTTTTACGGCGAGATGGGGACGATAGCGTGGGCATGGAATGATCATGAAAGTGGTGCGGGGTAAGCTCAATCTAAGTGTGTTTGGTTCGTAGGATGATGTTGAATGTGATGAGATGGTGTTGTACCATTTGGATCTATTGTTTTGGGTGAATAGAATGGTTCGGCATCTATAGAGAATATTCTTCAAATTGGTATCCCGCCATCCAGAATGAGATGATTTCATTAGAGCAACCAAATACATGAATAAAATTTTTTAAAACAATCTTATATACATGTACTGTTGGGTAATATAACACCCTTACGGGATTACGCAAGATAGACCTCGTTCGAGATGTATGGACGGGCCTAGCGAAAGCAGGCATCTCATCATGGGCTGGCTGTACTCTAGAGAGTTGGACTAAACTCTTACGGCCTCCAAAGTGAGCTGCTACCCGAGCTAGGCCCAAATCACCCGCGGCCATGGCCGCCGCCGCCGCCACGTCGGGCCTCGTCGTCGCCGCGACCGATCCCATGCCTCCGCCGATCTGGCCGCCCCCTCTCCTCGCACCCGTCCGTCCCATACCGGGTGCGCCACCTCCTCCGACGGCCGCCCGCCTCTCCGCCAGCTCCTTCGAGGAGCCGAATTCGTGCTGCCCAGCCCCAAGCCTCGCGAGAAGGTGAGTAGGAAAGCGGTAGCCAAGCTCGTGGGCTGAATTGGTTGTGGTAAAGCAAAGGATTTTGATTTGATTTTATTCGACCTGATTTTATTTTGTTCGGCTGCGGGCGATAAGCTCATGACGAGGCTGGACAAGCTCCGGGAGATGCAGGAGAGGAGGGAGTACGCCGAGCTCGTCAGGGACGTCGCGCCGAGGAAGGAGGACAACCCCGAGCCCTTCTCTTCCTACAAGGATCAGATCGGATTCGGTACCAGCTATCATTCATATTGATGCTCTCTCTGCACATTCATCACTGCAATCATCAGATTTTTGTATGTCTTGTTTGCTTTCGTCACAAACAAGATCTTTCTTGAGCTCCTCAACTGGATGCGTTTTGCGGGTTTACAAACAACCCAAAGCCCTCATAAGCATGATTTGCTAAATACAAGGATTGAACTTTTCGGAATCAGGATAACGTAAATTTCAACAAATGCAGGTGTAACCTGTAATCATGTTTCCATGTGGAAATAAAACTTAAAATTAGTATTATACAAAAGCATACTTGAAAATTTGGAAAAAGAAAAGAAAAGAAAAGAAAAGAAAGATGCACAGTACTATGGTTGTTAAAGCATACAAATTTGTTCTACTAAGTAGAATGTACTACACAAAGTCACAAACCCATGGCATACAATCAAGTGATTGGAGTAGTTCGTCACTTCAAACTACCAATATCTTGCATGCATACCTCTGCAATCTGCATTTTTAGGATTATGCATCATGGATCCATCATCCATGAGCATGAGTCGTGTTTCATTAAAAGGAACACCCTTTTACTATATACTAACTCTGCATATCTTCTCAATCACAATGAACTTTTAATTTGTTTCCTTCATGTTTGTAATTTAAGCAAAGCAGTGTGTTACTGATAACATGTATATGCCTGGAATTTTATTCATATTTACTTATTGACTGTGCACACATCCCTTTTAGTCGAGGCTGTTAGCATCTGGTTGTACAGTGTTCACTGATCAATTGGATGTTTCCTTCTTTTTCAGGTCTGCAAGTTGCCCTTATAATGTTCACGGGTTATTTGGTCGGATTTGCTGCTTTCAGAGCTTTGTTCAACAACAGTTCTGTAATGGTAAGTCCATGAGAACGACTTGATCCTATGCTTCCATCATGTAATTTTAGAGTGTGGTTTTTTCACTTAATGATTTGGTTCAACTTCACGCCCTCCTATCGACCCACCCTACAAAACTTTGTGACAAAGAAGATTAGGAAGATTGCATTATATATAGCAGTGAGCAGTCCGATAAAAATTAGGCAGAAAAGCCGCATAATTTTGTCTCTCCCTGTAGCTGTGAATGCTGAAAGCTGTTGTGTTTATCCAAACCTATTAATATAGCACTTTTGCCTAAACCTGGTTAGATAAGACCTTGTTATGGCTTTTCAGAATGCTGCTGGAGGCATCTTAGGATTAGTTGGTGGCATGCTGGTGGAAACAGTTCTTTTCATTATGAGATCATCCAGTAAAGAATTGGCCTCTTCTGTTCCAAGATCAAAGATGGTGCAGTAGACCTTTGTTGTGGTTTTATGTGTCGGTGGGGACTGAAGATCTTACGAACTACATGAAGGACTAGATACGTACGCCCGGCGTGGCGCCGCGCAAGCGCACGAGGGTGATTTTACATAATCTGTTTTTTTTTTCTTCAAAAGGGCATAGTCCAGGCCTCAACACAATTCTCTTAAACCGTGAGGGATTTTTTTTAAAAAAAAAATGGTTCGAGAAGGAGGTTGATTCGAAACTACGGAGCTACGAGTTTTTTTTTTGCAAAACAGTTGGTGGGAGGATCTAAACGCATTTTCGGAATTTTCGAATTGACCTTTTGCGAAAGAGCTAGTGAGTGTGCGTAATTGTTTACCCATAAATGTTGAAGAGAGGAGAAGATAAATGAGGGTAAAAAAATAGAGAAAATGTAATTAAAATTACTTACGGGTCTTATGTTTTAAAACAAACCTAAAAAAGATATGGCCTACATCTTAATACAGAGGGCGGCTATAATATACGAAGCTCTGATCCAAAATAAAAAGAAATAAATTTTAAATTTAAATCTTAATTTTGGCCTTGGTATGATTTTTTACACGTTATTTGCTATCTAAAGAACAGCTTTTTATTGGTCAAAATGAGGTATCTAAAATTTAAATTTTAAAATCAAACGAACATAAAATCTGGAGAAAATTTAATTAAATCCTAAATAACCCTCGTATCATCTTCAAAAAGTTTCAAGGAAATTTGAAATCACTTGATGCCTTTGTGAAATAAAAACAGTGAAATCTAAATGCATTATTAGAATTTTTTTAAATTGAACAAGTTTGATCATGATCTGAAATTTTTATGGTAGGTTATGCATCTCTGAGAAGTGAGAACCCTTCTCAAAAAGTTTCAAAAATTTTAAAGATGCTTTAATAGCTGAGAAATAAAAAACAGTGAAATCTAAATGCATTAGTAGCATTGTTAGAATTTTTTAAAATTGAATAATGATCATGATCTGAAAATTTTATGGTAGCTTAGGTATGCTCTCAGGACCCTTCTCAAAAAGTTTTAAAAATTTCTAAGATGATTTAATAGCTGGGAAATTTAAAATAGTAAAATCTAAATGCATTAGTAGCATTGTTAGAATTTTTATAAATTGAACAAGTTTGATTATGATCTCAATTTTTTATGGTAGCTTAGATATGCTCTAAGGATTCTTCTAAAAAAGTTTCACAAATTTTCAAGATGATTTAATAGATGGGAAAGAAAAAAAAATAGTGAAAGCAAAAGAGAGAGAAAAAGAGAGATTGCTTGATTCGAACTGAAACCTCCCGCTTACAAAGCGTAAGTGGTAACAAACTGAGTCACGAAAGCTATCGATTTGATTCATTTGCCTTTTCTATTATTTGTACAGATTGGTATGAGGCTGTAGAACGAAATGAGCGAACGTAGCAAAGGGCACAGCGGGGGGCCTCGATCAGGAGTGTGTAATCCATCAAAATGTAAATCCAATCGATTGTGATGTGAGGGAATTGTGATGAGGAACCGTAAATCAGTCTTTTAAGCCTGCATCAGGAAGAAACGGAGACACGGCTCCTTAGGAGTTAGGATTGGACTTGGTAAGTGTTCGCGGCGTGCCACGTCGCGATCGTCGCCTGTCACGCGAGCAAATCGAGAAAACGTGCGCACGTCGCTCTCAACGCGAGTAAATTGAGGAAACACGCAATGTAAGCGTTTTTGTTATGGAAAAAGACCCAAACGAAATAATTTTAAAAAACAAAAAAGGACCTAAACGTAGCGCCTGCTTAATGCTAAAAAATGCAAAAAGATATATACAAATTTCCCCCCCCCCCAAAAAAAGGACCAAAGTGTACCATTTTTCGAAAAAAGGACTAAACGTAAAAAAAAAAGCAAAAGGACCTAAACGTAGCGTGTAGTTTTTGTTTCAGAGAAAGGACTTGACGGCTTTTTTCTCAAAAAGGATCTAAACATAATTTTGATTTTCCCAAAAAGAACCCGAGCGCTACGTCTAAAAACGCTAAAAGGGCATGAACGTAATAATATTCTTTTTCAAAAAAAGGACTAGGTCGTAATTTTTTTCCCGAAAAAGACCTATATGTATTTTTTTTCAGAAAAAGATCCGAGCGTAAAAAAAAATTTCGCTGACTCGGCTCGAGCCGCGAGTCGAGCCAGCTTGCTCCCGGCTCAAATAAACGACAAGGCAGGAACTCTTCCGGAATTAGGAAAGGCCATCGATCCAGAAGAAAATTTGAACCTCACAATTGGTTAGGCAGCAACCCCCACCCTCGATGCGGTACGTCGATGTAGAGTTTTTATATCTTATAGAATGAATGTACAGTATTTTTACATTGAATTGATACCTTATAGTAGAGACGGCTAAATGGGTCGGTCCGAGGTACGCAGATCGTAGATCCGCTCGAGCATGGTCGCCCATTTCGGTAAATGAACGGTCTGCGGTATTGCCCACTCACATGTGACGTGCTTAGACCGACACGGTACGGTAAAGAACCGGTACGGTCCATTTAATTTAAAAAATAATTGTTTTATAGTTCAAAACTTAAAAAAAATCATAAATTTTAATAAGACCGTGCCGTCTCCGGCGGCCCGTTTGGCCCTCTACACCTTGTAGTACGAATGCTATGACTTATGAGTCGTCGTTTTTATCTTGTTGCGTTGTCATGGCATCAATGGGCACTGTTCAGCTCTGACAACGAAATGTGCCAAAATGGCCAAGGAGAAAAGATCAATGCGAAGTGCCAATATTTTATCTGCTCCTTCACCCCCGCCAGTCTTGTGGCACCTCACCTACATACGTGCCCTGCATGCAGTTTTCCCGCCTTATTTAACAAGCCAGTCGAGCATAAACTGGCCCGTAACAAGTCAGTCGAGCGTAAACTGGCCATTGAGCTAGGCTTTTTTTTTTAACCGTCCTTTGGCACGCGGTAGACAACACGATATGTATGCGCGAGAGGTTGATCGGTACACCATGAATGATTGGGGCACGACGGACTTTATAGTTGGCCATGATGGGGGCACATCATGTCTATATGGATCATACTTGAGCCGGTATGGTACAAAATAGATCCGATGGGTCTAAAACAGCTATGGCACGCTGTAGGGCACGACAGTACGTGGCAGAGCGCCCTGCCACGACATTGAAACATATTGTAGCTCGCTCTACTGTCAACGCCGTTCCAGTCCTCGCATGGAGAGAAAAAGGAGGGCAACAGAGATGACAAAAGATAGAGAATGAAGATTAGAGAGTACGTGCTTACTGACACCGAGTGTGTGCATCGAGCGGATTCTCTGCTATCTTGACACGTCTTTTGTGGAGACTGAGCTTGACATCACGGATGGCAACGAACTCAACTTGCTCTTGTGGTGGAAACATCACCAACGTATTTATCCTGTGCTATCGCAATTTTTATGGGATATACTTGTGGTTTTGGTGTCGACTGTCTCGTTGAAAGCCACTTTTAGTTCGGTGAGAAAGATACTTGAGCCAATGAGGTAATCTCTCACGCTTGAGATGGTTGGGGCAATCACATGCCTCAAAGGCTAGGAATGACAGATGAGATAACACAATATCAGACTGAGAATTCGGAGATCATAGAGGCATTAGCCGACCTTGATCACCTCGACCTCGACTAGTCTATGTTTATATATATATAGTTATTGTACTCTTTTTCTTACCAGGGGTATCCACTCTCCCAATATTTGTGCCTACTACCTTAGCTCGCTGCATATTGGACTTCTTTCCTCTCCTCGTAATAGTACAAATAGATCGAGTCTAGACTGGTATGGCACGTAGGTAGCACGACTTATCGATGTGCCTTGCCTAGAATCACCAGAGACGAGTTAAGCTGGCACGGCACGACGGACCGACTAGGCCATAGCTGGGCGGTGTAGATCTACGGCCCATCACGCCCATGTCAGCCCAATGCCTAAGGTCTCGAGCATGGCTTAGAATCAATGGATTACTCCTCTTTTCGGCTGCTGCAGTCGGGACGTATGTGCAGTAGCAGACCAACCAAAAATTAAGGGTCTGTTTGGGGGCTTTAAGCCAATAAGCCCTCAAACATCTCAGCTTTTAAGCGACTTTTGGTATAAGCCAGAAGTCATGTATAATTAGTAAAGTCAAAAGTCAAAAGCTGGGCTGATTTTCCAACTTATTGTTGAGTGAAATCAACTATTTATCAAACAATCTCTTATTAAAATCTACCGCCGTTTTTCAGCCCGAAAAGCTAAAAATAGCTTTTTAAGAAAAACTGTAGCTCTCCAAACAAGCCCTAAAAGCAAGTACAATAACAAAGTCTACTATTTACTTTATCTTTCATCTATGTCATTTAGAATAAACAATAGAGCTAGCTTGTACAATAACCATCTCTGAGGTTTATCTCTAGATGCTATGCAATAACTATCTCTTCTCTCTTGTACATAACTAATCTATCTTGTTTCCGATGACATGCTGGCTCTTCCCTAAGAACTGGCTCTGTTTCTCACTCTTCTATGTAAGATAAAGCTGATGTGTGTAGGTTAAGAGTAAGTTGAAGTAGCTTTATTGTACCTATGCTAAGCCTAAGGCTGCTGCTATATGGTGCGATCGGTCGGTGTAGTAATTAAGCCAATAAGCCCTCAAACATCTCAGCTTTTAAGCGACTTTTGGCATAAACTAGAAGTCATACATAACTAGTAAAAGTCAAAAGCTGAAAGCTGGACTGGATCTGCTTTTCCAACTTATTGTTGAGGAAAATTAACTATTTATCAAACAGTTTCTTATTAAAAATTATAGCCGTTTTTCAACCCGAAAAAGCTAAAAATAGCTTTTTCAGAAAAACTGCAGCTCCTCAAACAAGCCCTAAATGCAAGTACAATAACAAAGCCCACTACTTACTCTATCTTTCATCTATGTGATCTGGAGTAAGCAATAGAGTCACCTTGTACAATAACCATCTCTAAGGTTTATCTCTAGATGCTATGCAATAACTATCTATTCTCTTTTATATATAACTAATCTATCTTGTTTTCGATGACATGTTGGTTCTTTCCTAAGAATCGGCTCTCTTCTCTCTTCTCACTCTTTTATACAAGATAAAGCTGATGTGCAGAGTTTAAGAGTAAGCTGGAGTGTCTTTTTATTGTAGTGCGGTAAGCCTAAGGCTGCTGCTATACAGTGTGGTCGGTCGGTCCGAGTAGTAATTAAGCGTGTAATAGATACGTGTAGTGTCGTCTGCACGGCACGTAGGACATCCCAGCTGCCATGCACCCTGGCCTGGACTGGACTCGCTAGCTCAGCTCGGCTGTCCAAATGTACCAATCATAATTCATAAAAGCACGGTTCAGCTTCAGCTAGGAAAACTGTAGCGGCAATCCCACAGGAAGTGAAGTGAAGTGAAGTGAACTAAAAACCCGCGAGAAGCAGGCACACGTGTCCGTCCCCACGTGCCAACCCAACACGTGTCCGCTTCACGCGCCTCTCTCACTTGTCACATGTACCGATGCACGAGTCATAGTCATCTTGTTGAGGCAGTCGGTGACAAGAAGCATCGTCTTCCTCACGCACCTTGCCCCAGGCCCCAGCTCCCCTCCCTCCATAAAACCAAGAGGAGTCGGACAGTGAGTGGTATATCCAAGCTCACGCACCGCACAACTCAAGACCAATCTCCTCCTCCGCTCCACCACCGTAACGTGCTTGACCGGAAAGCTCAACAAAAGACTAGCTTACCTGGTGGCCAGCATGGAAGCCACGGCCCTCACGCGCTCCGTCTCCCTCGCCGCCCGCCTTCGACTTTCCCATACCGTCAAAGCCGGCTCCCCGCACATGCCCCTCTCCACCGCGCCCCGCGTCCTCCCGCTCCGCCGCGCCAGGTCCGACACCGACCTCGCCGGATCCGTGGCCCCCGCCGCCGCAAGATCGTCCGCCTCCCTCTTCCCCGGCTCACCCCGGATCCTCGAAGAGGAGGAGGACAAGGAGGCGCCGTTGGACGAGCGCTTCGACGGCGCCGGCGTCGGTGGCAAGGGCAACAGCAGCTCCGGCCGCGGCGGCAGCGGTGGAGGCGGCGGCTGCCAGAGTGGCATGGGGGAGTACTACCGGAGGGTGCTGAGGCTCGAGCCGGAGAACCCGCTGCTGCTGCGTAACTACGGCAAGTACCTGCACGAGGTGGAGGGTGACCCGGCGGGCGCCGAGGAGTACTACGGGCGCGCTCTGCTCGCCAGCCCCGGCGACGCCGACCTGCTCAGCCTCTACGGCCGGGTGCTCTGGGAGGCGCGCCAGGAGAAGGAGCGCGCGGCCGCCTACTTGGAGCGCGCCGTGCAGGCCGCGCCGGATGACTGGTACGCACACCTACTCCTCAATCGATCCCTGGTGCATTATTCAAGCAAGCGAGCATGGATGCGTCTTTGCAATTGGTTGGTTCTCTGTGCATGCGCAGATATGCAGTGCTGGTTAATGGTAATAATGCATCTAGTAACAGATCTTTTGCAAGTATGCGTCCCAATCTTAATCGCTGGTACATGCGCGCGTGCAGCTATGTGCTGGGATCGTACGCGAGCTTCCTGTGGGAGGCGGAGGAGGACGAGGAGAGGGCGGCGGGAGCAGAGGAAAGCACGGTGGTGGCATCTCCGGCGTTGGTGCCGGCGTGCTGATCGATCCATCTGGCGCGCGCGGTGGTGGCCTGGTTTGCTGCCCTGTACATACGGTCGACGAGAGAGAGGAGAGGGTAGGGTAGGGATGGATGCATCATCCGCTAGCCAAAAGCTAATGGATCAGTCATCAGTATCTTAATTATGCTACTCGAGCTGCATGCTTAACTGTACACGTGTGCTTGGACCGACTAACAATATCGATCGACCATACATGGACTAGTAGTACGTACTCTCCTGTTCCTGGACGCGCTCTAGATTATCCATCTGCTTCCTTTCTCTCTTTGCCAGTGTCAGTGTGTATGATTTGAGCAACATATATACGTGTGCGAAATGCTGAAATTGATTAGACTTTTGACTTACATGATAATACATTTATCTGCATGTCCTCTTGGAGGGAACCGAGCCACTTGCAAACCATTAGCAGTGTGCATGGTTAATTTGGAAGCAGGTGTGCTTCCGCGAGACATCAATTGGTGAGCATCGCCGAGGAACTAACGTATTCTCACGGTCGGTTCGGCAGCAGACGTCGTGCCGTGCGTCCCCAGCAGGAACATCTGCTCCAGTTAACTGCAGTATACCAGTAGCATGAACCTTTTTCTAACTCCAGATTTTTATAAAAACATACAAGTATGAATCTCGCTTTTGCCACTACTCTAGATTTTTATAAACATATACAAGTTTGATCATGCTCTGAAAATAGTAGTCTAGAATCATAAAAAAAATCAAAAGACTTGAATTTCATTTGTTATCTTTAAAAATAGAAAAAAACAGAAGGAATAATTTTGATTAATGGCCAACCGACGAAAATAGAGTATGAAGTGAAAGGAGTAGTGGCAAAAATGAACCGACGAAAATAGAGTATGAAGTGAAAGCATAGTGGCAAAAATGAAACGAAAAAAAATACAGTGATAGAAGCAAAATTAGTCACGTTTTAGTGGCACCAGCAAAATTTTCATCCTTATTCCTCTTGCGGTGATAGAGGTAAAAAATTTTCGATAGATTAATGGCTAGATCTAGTGTATTGATTATTATATGCGCTGGATTGGATTATAGAAGAGAAGGGAGGCGTCCCTCTCCAACCTTTATCTATCCATCCATCTCAATCGATTCCCGACCCAATGGCCTCCTCCGGCGACCTCCGCCGCCACCTCATCGGCTACGCGCTCGCGCCCAAGAAGCAGCAGAGCTTCATCCAGCCCTCGCTCCTCTCGCGCGCCGCCGCCCGCGGCATGGACCTCGTCCCCGTCGACGCCTCGCGCCCCCTCGCTGACCAGGGCCCCTTCGACCTCCTCATCCACAAGCTCTACGGCGACACCTGGCGCGCCGAGCTCGAGGCCTTCTCCACCCTCCACCCATCCGTCCCCATCGTCGACCCGCCACACGCCATCGACCGCCTCCACAACCGCATCTCCATGCTCCAGGTCGTCTCCGAGCTCGACGTCCCGCCCGTCGGCGACTACACCTTCGGCATCCCCAGCCAGGTCGTCGTCTACGACGCCGCCGCACTCTCCGACTCGGGCCTCCTCGCCGCCCTCCGCTTCCCCCTCATCGCCAAGCCACTCGTCGCCGACGGCACCGCGAAGTCACACAAGATGTCCCTCGTCTACCACCGCGAAGGCCTCCGCAAGCTCCGCCCGCCGCTCGTCCTACAGGAGTTCGTCAACCACGGCGGTGTCATCTTCAAGGTCTACGTCGTTGCCGGCCACGTCACCTGCGTCAAGCGCCGCAGCCTCCCGGACGTGTCCAAGGAGATCCTCGAGGACACCTCCGCCGAGGGCTCCGTCTCCTTCTCCCAGGTCTCCAATCTCCCCACCGCGCGCACCGCCGAGGAGTACTACGAGGCTATGCGGCTCGAGGACGCCGTCATGCCGCCCACCACCTTCGTCAACGAGATCGCAGGGGGGCTCCGCCGCGCGCTGGGCCTCCAGCTCTTCAACTTCGACATGATCCGGGACGTCCGCGCCGGCGACCGGTACCTCGTCATTGACATCAACTACTTCCCTGGATACGCAAAGATGCCGGGCTACGAGACTGTCCTCACAGATTTCTTCTGGGAGATGGTTCATAGGGACAACGTGACCCAGGAGGTGGAGAAAGGGAGCAGCCACGCCGTTGTCAAATGAGATGGATTTGGGATGGCATGGTTGCAAGCTTGCGATTCTTGGATGTCTGGGGAATGCAAGGTGGCAGGCAGCCTGGTTGCACAATTTGAGGGGAATAATGAGCGACCAATTAGGATGGGGAGATATGGGGACAGACGGATTCCAGAGGGCTTCAACCGGCGGAACGCCGAGACCCTGCGCTGTAAATCCTTTCTCCTGACTCCTTCCATACCAGAACCAGTTGTTTAGGTATCTTTCCGTTCTCCGTAATTTGCTTCATCTAGTTTTGTTGGAACAAAGAAGAGAGAATTAAAGCAAAGTTCTAAAGAAAATTTGCTCTCAATGTGCAAACCTTTTGTTCGTGACTACTGGATGAATGGCAATTCCATATCATATTTCGCCCTGCATATCTTGGAATGCTGGTAGCCTGTGTTATGATCCAGTTTGGTGTGATTTCATGCTATTAATAAATTGAGTAGAAATTTTAGAACTGGTGCTCTTAGTTGAAAGCAAGAACCTAGTGAAAGACTCCGCAGAGTAGTGTCATTCTGTGATCAAATGTCAGCTCCTTTTTTTGTGTGACTATCCATTCTTAGTGCTACTGCAACCATGAATATGTTTTCAATTGATAATGGAGCTCCGATAATTTTGTCACCTCCTTGAACGAAAGGGGTGATGCAAACGTCTATCCTTTTGTTCTTTGCATGCAAAGCAGAGTTTTTTTCTCTTTATGCCACCAGTTCTATCATCAACATTATTGTTATTTCAGTGACCAAAAGGTTGAGTATGTACTCATTAGAATGTCATGCACCGTATGTTTCAATATTTATTTATTAAATTGGTTGTAGACCAGAAAAATTTTCATTCCCATCTTATTCGTTTCTGAACATGTCTCCGTGCCAATTTAATAATAATATGTTTCAACTGTTCCTTGATCCTCTTCAGCTGGAAAACTGATCAAAATGGATATTCTATATTCCAAGGGTATTGCACTTTTCATTTGTTCGGACTTCTGAGTGCAGTTAGTGGGAACTAATAATGGACCTTGAGGTTTCTGAAATTCCTTTTGTCGAAGAAGTGCTGCAATTAAACCCTGTTTTTGTTATTACTGGAGGTTCCTGAAGTTACTGGGATCTTTGTTTATGAATTTTTATAATCTGATTTAGTGGACTGTGATTGAATATAGTATTAGCAAAAGATTGCACGAGAATTCCTTTCCTGTGCAGTCTAGTTGGTAGCCAAAATGTGTTTGTTTTTCTGTTTCTTAGTCTTCCTACCTTGTCCCCTGATTCCACA
Source organism: Otatea glauca (assembly GCA_036346275.1). Taxonomy (NCBI): domain Eukaryota; kingdom Viridiplantae; phylum Streptophyta; class Magnoliopsida; order Poales; family Poaceae; genus Otatea; species Otatea glauca. Next base: position 412,873 of record CM070729.1, read on the forward strand.
GTTACTCTCTGTTGCAATGTTTCTGCACATGATTGCATCAAAGAGGGCAAGCAAATTTGGAAGTGTTAGGAGTCCCTGTGGTCTGCTGCATGGCTGTTGCTGTATGGAAATGGCCTGCTTGGTATGTTACTGCCACTGGTCCACACAAGTTCTGGTTAACTCTTTCAACGTCAACCTATGAACATATTGACCATAACAGCTTGACAGTTTCTCGTACTATTACTTCAATCCTTCTTTCCGGTATCCACCTTAGACCTTGAGGTCTACATTTAAGTACGATGCATATAGCTCTAGTTGCATCAGAATCAGTACCAGTTAACTCGAATTGTTACTATCTGATTTTGGTTCTCGTGTTTTAGATGCTTTGGGTCCCTGGCTATCTGTTGCTTATCTATTTCCTCCAGTTCCAGTCTGCCTCTTACCCCCTGCCTTGTGTTGTTATTTTCTGTGAGCATTATGTTTCAAGTTTCAGGTCTGCATCGAATATGGTATTCTGCAGAAGCTGTTTTAGTGGCCGCGGATCAATAGCTGTCAACTCTAGGGAACAGTTTTCATTTTATTTCGTCAATAGGCATCGATGTTGGAACAATGAGCTTACATGTTTTTAGAAAGAAAGCAAGGATTCATAGTCGGAGGAGCTGTTCTTGTTTTCCTGGGTGTCGGTGAACCCGATTCTGAATGCAAGATGAGTTTATATGCCCTTATAAACTCATGTATGTATGTTATGGCTTCCTCCTGGACTAGTTATTTTGTGCTGTTTTCTCGCTGCTCTCTCTCTCTCTCTCTCTCTCTCTCCGTGATTTTCTTTGACACGATCTAGGCAGTTGGATCCTGAGCCAACACACACACACGCATGTACAGCAAGAACTGTCTTTCGCATCCTAGGAGATCAAGATGCAAGGGAATGACAACCAAATACTATTTGTATTAATGGAAAAGAAAACGAGGGAGGAGAGTCCAAGCAACGGTTTGCTCAATTTTTCGAAGTGACAGGGAAAATTACAGACACTGCACAACGACGTTTTCTTCGACGTCATTTATTAAAAGTCTATCAGCAGCTTCAAAGGTAAAAGAAGAACTGCAGCAGCTCATAGTTACTCCTTTCGATTCCAATGGAAAGATCACCTACACAAGAAAATAAAAGGACCAAAGTCATGGTCTACAAGATATACATCAGATATTTGGCTCTACTTAACATAGTCACTGCCATACTAGTTAGATTGTTACAATGCCTTTGCGACGTGATAATCAAAAGTGATTAATTGTCAATAGATATGGTAGAATCATCAAGATAGATAGACCAGTGCAATCGATACATGTCAAGAGAAGAGTATGAGATATTCCGGTCACCTCAAAATAATTCATAACTTTCCTTAGCTATTATGTCTTCTTTTTTCCTGGCATGACAATATTACAGAGGGTTGAGTGGTGGAAGATTATGTTTGTTGTTAAATTTTCAGATACATCCTCTTACATCGATCTTAAGAATCTGTCAAAGATGAAGTCAAGAGATACAAAGATCCTCCTAAAAAAATGTTGGATAGCAAGATAACGTGCGCCTGTGCGGACACTTTTGTGCTAAATGAAACTTTCCAGATCTTCTGACTGTTCAAAAGCACTGTGAAGTGTTTTCAGCCATTCAGAGTGTCCTAAGTTTAAACTCTATTATTCAAAAGGAATGATCCATTGACAACCATTTTACAATCTTTAGATACTACTCATACAACTCGACTTTAAAGTTTAAAGACCACAGTGCCTCCATTGTACTCATTTAGCTGGACTGGGTGGCACAGCACACCTCACCAATCCAATTTACCACCAATTATGGTCAATACAGTTAGGCTTGTAGCAGTGATACATGAATCATGGCGTCCTTCTACTATATTTTCCCAAAGTTAGAAGTTTTTCTTTTTGAAATGAGGTCAGCACATATAGTAAGCAGGCCAAACAAGGTAAATATGATCACAGGTATGATAGCAGTTAACAAATTCCGAACCTCTCACCATTTGATCCAAGGAAATATGATCGCAAGAACCAAAAACATCATGCAATTCAAGCAAAAATGCATATGAAAAGAAACGTGGGGTTTATTTCGAGAGAAATCTCCAAAAACTTTGGTTGTTGATTTGCTAACCTTTGGTACAAGTTTTTTTTTTGGCCAAAATAATATTTGGTACAATTGTTGGCTCAACACTAAATTGACAAAACGAAAAAGGAGCAGAGGCTTAAATGACATAGTTGACTGCCTATAACTAAAAATGCATACACTCTCAAGAAATTCAGACTTCATCTCAGGTTTGATATATATCTTACTAGGTCCAGGCAAGGCAAGTAATAGGCTGACAGCGGAAGTGAGAGGTGAGGTGACACATAAAGAAAACAATGGTACCATCTTCACAAGTATCTCCTTGGATCAACCCAGTGTTTGCTACTTATGCGGTGCACCTTGAGAGCTTAAGGGGGTGTTTGCACGAGGGGTATTTCTTTGGGAAGGTTCGTGATTTAGTACACACCATCCATGTCTCATGACATGCGGAATATTTGTTCATCAAGAGGAAAATCCATTAAAGACTTCAGTTGGAAACAATAGCGTGCACATAGACAGATAGATAGACCAAAATGCTTCCTTTTACAGTGTTGTGCACTATTCCCAGCCATCTAGAGCAGGGAATTGTCGCCCCCACTACAGTCAGTACTGAAGTAAGCGCACTAAAATTTCAGGCATTTACTAATTGTTAGGTCAAGTAGCATGGAATGAGGAAGGTTTAAGATAAAAACATGAGCGTTTGATTTTAAGCTGCCTAGCGCATACAGAATAACTCGGGATTCATAGCAGCCTGACCTCTGCAATCCAGGAACAGCAGCAGAGGAAGGAAGCAGTGCTACTCCTCGACTTGGATCGCCTTCTTGGGCTCTGCGCAACAGCGAACAAGCAACCACATCAATCGGTAAGACAAACGAAACGAAGCACACAGGTACAAGGGAGGCAAAAAAAAGGTGCGGGTATCGGTCAGGGTAGGACCGTGCAGCTCCGGCGGGCGCCCGTCCTTGGCCCATCCGACGCCGCGGGTGGCCTCGAGGTACTGGTCGACGAGGTGGCGGCATTTTTGGTGGTGGTTGACGCCCTCGATGCGGTAGCACCAGCGGAGGCGGTCACGGATGATCTTGGCGGTCTCGATCTGGATCCACTTCTCCCGCACGAGGTGCTCCCTGTACTCGAGCATCGCCACCGGATCCCCGTACGGGTTCTTGGGGTCGAAGTCATCCGGCGGGCGCTCGTCGAACTCGACCTTGGCCTTCCGCACCATCTCGGATCGCCGTCGCCGAGCTCTCCTGCTCCTCCGCTTGGGTTGGGTTGGGGATTGCTGTGGTGGTGGAGCACTGGAGGGAGCCACGAAACTGATAGCAGTAGCCAGTAGGCCCATTGCTTTCCCTCATTAGGCCCACTAGCACGGGCCGGGCCGGGCCGGGCACGCAACGCACCTTCTCAAACAAGGCCGTCTCCGGCTAGCTCGCCTCGCCGCCGAGGCGACTCCATCGGCGCGCTCTACCGCATGGCCGGTAAATCCCCTACATCTCATGCAGTTATTATATTAGCTCCCTTTCCTCTTCTCCTTTTTCTACTGCGCTTAGTAGCCGATTTTGGTTGGTGGTTCCTCGCAGAGCTCAAAGTCAGAGGTGATGGAGGCGCTGCGCTGCACAAGGAGGTCAGGTCGCTCGACGACGACAGCTGGATGTTCGCCGCGCCCCGCTGCCGCATCAACCTCCTCTCCAGGCCAGGTAACAACAACGCAACAATGTTGTTACCAATTAGCAAGGCCTTTCTCCTCAAATTAGCTGCAGAACTAACGCAGTCCAGTGAGCAGTAGCTGCTCGTGAATCTATCTATGTTCTAGTCGACTGTACCGGCGCAGTTTGGTGATGCTTAGGGTTGTTTCCAGGGTTAAACCGACCTCGCCAGCCGGTTCGGCAATAAAAACCGAGCGGTAAACCGTAGAGTTTAAATATAAATTTTAAAAAAAAATTGAAGAAATTTAGCAAAAAAGTGTTAAAAAAATTTAGAAATTCTTGTTGAGGTCCTGAGGCAATGTTAACGATTCTATAAAATTTTTAGATGATTATCGGATCTGTATGTTTTTAAAAAAAATTCTGACAGTGGTGTTGCTCTTCACTTTTTATTTTCTAGGGTCACAAAATGAAGTCTAATATTTCTTAAACTTTTTTTGTGATGTTATAACATAATTACAATGATGTTTGTAAATTTTTCAGATGATGATGATCAGATATGTGTATTTTTTAAAAATTCTGAAAGTGCTATTATTATTGTATATGCTCTTCTGTTTTTGATTTTATATGGGCACCAAATAAAGTCTAATATTTCTGAAATTTTAGTACATGGTCCTTTTGGCACTAGTTATGGTTACATTAAAATTTCAGAATATAATAAATCATTAAATATTTATAAAAATCTGACAGTGCCTTTATTCCTTTTCATTAATTGTTGTTTTGGATTTTTTAGAAGCAATAAATGATTTCAAAAATTGTTTAAATTTCTCTGAGGTGTTTGATAGATTAATTGGGATTTTTTGTAATTGTTTCTTGCATTTTCACCATTTCCCCTTCTGTCTCGATTTTCGACGAAAACCGTCCGGTTTTCGAATTTTTCGACCGGTTTTCGATTTTTCGAATCGGTTTGACCAGAGGTTTGACTTTCGCAAACCGTTCGGTTTTTACCGAAATTCGGTCGACATTCACAAAAAACCGGTACGAGCACTATTCGATTTTCAAGAGAGAAGCGAAGAAGTGAACACTAGTTGTTTCCCGTTATGAATCAGAGGCTGCATGTATACGATCTTGAGAGTTCTTGTTTCTTCCTCGCCTGGCAAATGCTTCTCAGGTCCAACAAGACAAGGAACTTATAGCTGCCTGCGGATTGTCGGAAGCCTCCTCCTCGTCACAATCCGGAGTTTGGTGATGCTAAGCTTCCTGGAGCAACCCCCACCCCATCCCGCCCTCTTCCTCTGCCTCTTCATGCCATGTTCAACACAGCTTGCGTTATTATTCAGGTAACACTAGAAAAAACCAGGGCTAATTATAAATGTACCAGTATCTGTCGCTATATCATGGTCCACAACTTAGAATGCGAGGGAAAAAGAAGTAATTAACTGGATAATAGATTGTTCAGCACGATGCAAGAAGGTACGGTCTGCACTATAATTTCCTTCCAGAGATAATGACATGGAACTTTAGAAAAGAACTTCTCTACTGGTGCCTACAAAAGAACTTGGTTTTGCGCCAGTCATTATTTTTCTAGTGGTAATGTTCAGTGTCAGTGGCCATATACTCCTAAAATAATGGTGCTTCAACTGAGCCTGAAAGTGACTTTGTGAATGTGGTTGTCATCATGAGTAGACACTAGTAATGAAAGTGGTTGTGAATTGAAGATGCCAGGCCACTATCTTGTTCTCTTTATGAATTTTTGATTGATGATAGGTTGGTAGTAGCCAAGAATGTCATATAAATTGTATGCTGCTACTCCCGGTTAAATTATGCGGTGAGTATGGAGTAAATTATTAATTCAAGTCATGCTTTTAGTTGCCGCAAACTATCAAAAGCGCTGACTAATTATAGCGTTACCTACCTAAGGGCAAATTCCTTTTGTGAGCTTCTAGCTTGAAGAAAAATTTAGTGCTTATCTCAATCCTCAAATGATTGGCTAGCATCTTACTTCATACATGAATTTACCACTTCATGTTCCAGTTGGTCTATTGATTGCTGCTGGTTTTGGCTACCAATTTCTTGTTGAGAGTTATGACAGAGTTTTCAGTCAAGCACTATGTTGTAGATTATTTCCGTAGGATTATTGAGAATGTGAGGTGCCTTCCTCGGTCTAAGCATATTTGCACTATTCAATGGTGTTAGGTTATGCTGGTACTATCTGTTACATCCACTTTTTGGGCCAAAGAAGCAAATAAAACAAAACCCAAATCTTAAAGATATGATAAACAGCCGACTAAACATTATAGAGAATTTTTTTTTTATCATTCGGAAACTGTCAAATACATGGTAACTTCAAGACGGAAAAAATCAAAATCTCATCTCTTGTTTACATTTTTCGCAACTACTGTTATTTTAGCTTAATAGGCGAAGTTTCGCCTTTACTGTTGTTGTAACATGAGCTGCTATTCGGCATTTGCTTGGTCGCATAACTATGTTATATCTGTTTTGCATTTTGAGCTTTGTGTTGTGACAATGATGTTATATGGATTTTTTTTTATTACTGTTATTTACCTTTTTGAGGTATATCTGTTAGCTTTCAGGCAAGTATTTGAGGTTATCGTGTAGTTCTGCTGTAAGTTGTAGATGAGTCAGTAGTGATACGTGATAATGTATATGCGATCTATCTATATTATATACTGCCATGTTCATGTAACTGAAGGCATTTCACTGCAAACATTTTGTGTGCGCGCGCTCGCAAAATTCGTCAAAACTTAGATTGGAGATCCTGAATGAATGGTAAGGTTGAACATGGGGTGCTAGCATGTTCCTAAGGTTTCAGACATTTCATTGTACATATTTAGTACAGACGTATCAAAATGTGAAGCTCCTTGGCGTGTGTGTGGATGTGTGATGCATGAGCCATTCCCTTTGGGGAAAAAAGAAACTATTCGGCAAGTGCCTTATAACATCTATAGCATCCCTCTCTCGTAAGAAAGACAAATGGTATATATCGGAAAAAGAATTAGTTGCTTTGAGATCTGTATTTATCATGTATCTAGTAGCTTTTGCAAGGGATACTAAGGTATGGGGTGGCACAGAATTTTTTTTTTTTCATTCCGTTTTGTGCTAAGCTCCTTGTCTGTGGACAGCTTAGGAATCGAGCGTGAAATGGAGTAAGAAGGATAGGAAGTTCTTGGTGCTCTGCAATAGTTGTAGTGCTATGTATGGCCTCCATGGCTATATCTCCTGGAACTTGTGCTGTTGCTACTGCTGGAGTTGGCTGTGCTCGCCGACACCGACGACGCCATTTAGAATTTTTCTTGTTCATCTTTATCGGAGGAAGCTGTTTATAGCTGGGTTGGTGACGAGCACAAGGCCAGAGGATAGGGTTGTAATTAATCCATGGACCCCCGGCCTGCTGTCCGCGATCTGTGAGGGTAAAAAGTGTTTCTACATGCCTGTACTGTAGATGTGACCAGAAAAGAAAGATTTCATACAATGTGGGCACGGTGAATGGCATGGGAGAGTAGGATTGCTTTGCTGGTACTAGTCCATCCAAGGCTAGTTGCAGCAATGTGAATGTAGCATGTCACCTCCTCCATTCAGCTCCAGGTGCAGCTGTCATGGAAGGAAGGCAGGCAGGAGCAATAAAATTTCGCGAGAGCACACTGGCTGCCTGGCTGTGCCGGACGGACACGGCCAGCATTTGATAAATTCGGTTGAGCATGGATGTCGTCGGAGCTGAAGAACACTACGTTTGTTACTTATATCATCATAGTAGCTAACACCAGATTTTTTTTCAAGCTCCGTCACTGCGCCCACACATGCTGGAACCAGCTCTTGCCGACTTTCTTTCTCGGTTTACCCTCCCATTCAGGAATCCAAAAGACAAGAAATGTGGAATATGGATCACCTACTAAAATACAAGCGCTGCTGTAGTTGTAGCGTAGGATTCTATCCTATCCATTTTTATTATTATTTTTGACCAAGAGCAGCAGCAGCAGCAGCAGCAGCAGCAGCAGAAAAAGAATAGCTAGCAGGCAAGGCAGGGAATGAAAGCAAAGGTGGATCCCAATTCCCATCCAATATGGTGATTTGCAGCAATGGCTTACTCGTCTAATCCGGTTCTGGAGTAGAGACCAACAAGAATGGCTCGGCTAGCTGCCTACCATTCCGGTTCGGGAGAGAAGAAGAGAAGGAAAAAAATAGAATATGGGCAAAATAGATCCATCCCTCCCAATCCATCTTCTTGGCTCCTTCCAACGGCTAGCTGCGCTGACGTAACCGACCTTGGCCGCTCCCCAATGCCTCGCCGCGGGCCTGCATCGGGTCCTCCTTTAGCCGCCGGTACACGCCGCTGCCGCGCCCCATGGACGCCGTCGCGTCCGCTGCAGGAACAGCAACAGGGACAGAACCAAAACAAACAAACAAGAACAAGATGAGAAGGGTAGTAGCAAGAAGCAAGAAAGAGACGGGACGAAATTAATTGTGCTCGCGAATCACCTTTGGCCTCGAGGGAGCGGGCGGTGACCGCCAGGACCGGCGAATCTGCACATGAACCAGCGGTAAGAGTACGGCGCGTGCACATCGAGAGGTAAGGTCACTTACCGTTGAGGGAGGACGAGGAGTAGGCCGGGTCGTGGGAGAGGAGGAATAGGACGAGGAAGCAGAGGAGCGTGAGGAGGGGGATGAGGTGGATGGACTTGTCCGGCGCCGCTCTGACCGCCGGCTTCCCCGCCTTCTCGTCCGCCGCGGCGGTGTCGAGGCGGGGCTTGCCGCCGGACGATCCGATGGAGAGGCGCTGCATTGACGTCGCGGCGGAGGATCTCTCTCTCGCTCTCGCTCTCGCTCTCTCGCGATTTGTTTCTTCTGTTCCCACGGCGAGGGTGGGGATGGGTTTTAGCAAGGAAGGGAAGAGAAGGGAAGGCAGACCATATTTATGTCGAGATGAGTTTTTTTTTTTTTACTTTTACTCCGGCTGTTACTTCCGTGCCAGCGGCAAGATCCAACAAAACATGTACGTGCCAAGTGTAAAATACTACGCGTTAGCTTAGAGTAGCAGTACATGATTCCGCTTTATTACTATGAGCTGTGTATGCAAGGGCGCTTCCCATGTCTATATATAGTTAAGTGCACAGGGGACGAGATTGTATTAGACGGGTGTTTACATTTTGCCATTTCAAAGATTGATAACTTCTGAAATACCACTTTAAATATTTTTCTTTAATGGATAATATATGTATATTGTATCTAAAAGACCCCTCAAGATTAAAATTGTTACATGGACTGTGATCGATACTATCATTTTAATATTGTGGCCTACTTATTCTTCTTTTTTGTCGAGTACTAGCCGGTTCATACAAAGACCGAAATGAACTTGTATTGCTTAACGGCTAGCCGGTGCATCTCAAACGTAACATGATCTTCCATGCATGCGCACGTACTGACTGAATACATTGTAATTAAATTACAGAAAAACATGCATATGGGTTTAGCTTAGAATTGTAACAGAAAACATGGATAAAAAAGAAACGGCAATGAATAATGTGGCAACTCCACCGACGGCAATCGACCTAAGTCCCAGGCAGGACCAGCCTTGCCTGATGACGTTCGCCGGCCACGCTGATCTCCATCCAGCTTCTGGTGCGCAGTGTCACGTCCCACGGCGGGAACATGTCGGCGTGCTCATCCTCGTCGTCGTCGAGCTTTTTTCATACTATAATTCAAAGATTATAAGATTTTACAGCGATGAATTTAAAAGGTAATCCATTGCAAAAATTATCTTTAGTTTTCTCTGTAGATGATACGTAGAAGTATACGGACAGTAGTTGCCTTCGCTATTGTACGTGCGTGCATGCTCTAAATAGAGTACTTTCTCTGCTTCTTAACTCTCCCTCTATGTCAGATTTAATCATACGTCGCACTATAGACATATACGATAGTACATCGAGAGTTGACATGGCATGATTTTCAGATTTTGTGACTTTGCTGTTCGTCTTTTCAAGCAAGAGCTAGGCAGGAGAAGTGTGTTGGTACTTGAAAAGATTTTAAGAAAACTGAGGTGAGGTGTAACATTTAGAGTGGTAATCTGTCTTTCAATCCATGATCATGACTAGCAAAAACCTTCCTTATTGAAGATTGTCGAGGTTATCAAGTGGACTGGGCGATACGATAGAAAGATAATGCCAGTGCTTAATTTTGTGATACTAGATCCGTTGAGAGTGAGTGGTCTGGTCTGGTCTGGTCCCTTAATTGCTAGGCTAGGCCCGTGCGTCATCCATCGCTACGGTACGTTCTACTGTATCAACAATCCAACATTAATAGAGTATAATCTATTACAAAATCCAACATTAATAGAGTACAAAAAAGTAGCCTGCCCATCTATATAGTTGTTGTGTATAATCTATTAAATGCATGGACTCTGGGAGTGGATCCGTTCGTGGTTGGTCAGTCATCGTTGGCATCAGAGGCCATTGAGTGTGTCCTCGAGCCACTCTCCCCTTGGATCATCTCAATGACAACAAATATCCATATAAATTTGTAATGATCATATATTACGTGCCCGTATAAATAGTCTATTAATGCATGGACTGCAATGGCATCCGTTCGTGGTTGGTCCTCGATCGTTGGCATCGGTGAGTCGCCTCGAGCCACGGGCTTGGATCATGTCTCTTATGCTTATACATTTAATGATCCGGTCCGTATAAATGCGTGAAATTTGGATGTGGAGTTCAAACTCGCCAGGCGATCTCTTATGCTTTACACATATCTGATGGATGTAAGTTCAAACTCGAGTCGTCGATTTAACGAGTTGTCATGAGTTGGTTGAAGCGGTCTATGTTCCCACGTCCTCATCATCGTTGTCGCTCCTCGCAATCTTCTCGATCAGCACTGGAACGCAATAGCACTTCTATCGAAGTCTATATGTCCAAGAGAACAATGTACTACGCTGGTGTGTTAGCACCAGCACACACGACAAAGCTTTCGAGAGGTGATGGCTAGAGTTTCGTTGGGTGTGTATGTCTGTGGCGACCCGCATAATTAACCCCAGATAATGACTGTGGTGGTGTCATTAATCCCGAGTTAATTACACTGATCAGGGCATCTTAACTAATAGCTTGTCGAGTAAGCCCGACAATTTATTAGTTAACACGCCATTTCAAAGTGTTGCAGCAGAACACTAATTAGAGACTTTACAGGAATTTTATTACCTTCCAAACGCAGTACCATCTTACAGTCTTTCACCTGTCTTATTACATAATTTACAGAGAAAGTCATTCCAACATTTAATTTACATATACCCTAGAGAGCGGAGGCCTCTACTGTAAGGGCCTCTACTCCACCCAGTCCTCTGGGTCGAACTCTGCCTCCTCATCACCCAGCTCCTGCGGTTGGTCACCCAGTCATTCCTCATCGGAACATCCATAGCAATCAGAGTCTAAGAAAAGAGGGAATAGGCAAGAGTGAGTACACAGATGTACTCAGCAAGCATTAATAGGAATTATGCATTCATGAATTTATCAACCCGGAACCAATACCGGTTCCATCCTACAAAACCATTCCTCAGAACCAAATACCGAAAATAGGTTTTGTTAAGAAAATCTTGTTTCAACTTTTAATTTGAGAAATTGCTACTAGCACTCGTAGATGAGAGAGCTTCCGTAGCCTCCAATCTAGAGACAGGATAAATTCATGATTTTGTACCCTGCGAAGGTTTTATATCACTTTACCCATAGCGAACTCAACATCCGTTGAGAACCCAAAATGTTTATCACTACTCTGGTATTTGAATCTCCAACCCTGGTCCCTTCCAGTTGTACGCTTCAAGTCTGAGTGGCACTATGACCTGGGTTAGCCAGTTGTACCTTGCCACGACAATCAAGGTACTCATATCCCCCTGACCACTTACCAGTTGTGCTACAAGTCAATTCAGAGGTACTGAGACATTGGGGGAACCAGTTGATCTTTGCCACGACAATCAGAGATACTCATCTAGGCTTTAAATATAGCGCCAAATAACCATTACCGGTTATCAACATACATATTCACCGGGCATCCGGCAATCCCAGCTGAACCTTTATAAGCTTACCCAATGTGGAGATTAAATACCATCATAGGACAACCTTTTCTAGTTGTTTCCACACACTATGGTTGATACGATTAAATACGGCTCATTGTCCGAGTGTAGTGGTTTTAACCTTATATTATATTCTTATGTAGAGGGTCCCGCGGCAAAACCATACATGGCACCCTCTACCCACCACATTAACAACTCACCCCGACCACACCCGTCGGTTTAGTCAAAATTCACAATCACAACTGCATCCGCAGTTGATCCAACCAACCGATTTGGATTTTATTTAAAACAACAATTTTCCATGCACCAATGATACCACATATATTCCAAATAAAAACATTGATATTAAAATATGATGGTCATGGATTGCTTGCCTGGATTTTGATCAAAATACTCGTCTTCTCTCGATTGCGAATTCGCAGTCCAATTTGATTTATTTCCTGAAATTACATAAATGCCATATTAGCGGCAATTAAGTTTTTGCATGTTTTAAGTGGTCTATAATGCTCTTCCTATTATTTTGAGATTTATAAAATTAACTTTGTGATTTTTAGAGCTATATTCGGTTTAATACGATCGCGCTTTATTTAAAAGCTCGACCGACTGATTTAATCGTTTTTAACAGATCTGATGGATTTTAACTTCTTCATAGAGACAGATGATTATTATTTTAGCTGATTTACTTAAATCTAACTTTTCTTGTTTTTCTCCTCTTATTTCTTTTTCTTCCCAGACTTAGGCCCTGTTTGGTATAACTCTAGATTCCAGCTCCACCTCAGAGCTGGAACTTGTAGGCTAAAATAAAGTGAATTAAGTTTATATTTTTAGTCTAAAATATAAACAAGATGACCCACCTAAACACTCTTAATGTACTGCAACATTTCTCCATAAATTTCTAGAGTTATGAATCATAACTCCACTAACTCACGGATTTTGGTGAAGCTGGAGCTATCCCAAACACCCCCTTACTCTCTTCTTTATCTAGCTGTGGCCCAGCGCATTGGCCGAAGCCTCCTGCTTTTTCTAGCTTCTTCCATTTTTCCCCACTGTTCTCTCTCTTCCTTTCTTCATTCTCTGATTTTTCTTGCTTCTCCCGATTTGGCTTGGTCAGATGTCCTCCAAACGCCGACGCCCGCCACCAACGCCGAGACTCCGGCTCGCCTGCCGCCCCGGCTTCGCACGCGCCTGCCTAGCCTCTCCCCGCCACCAGCCGGCTCCCCGAGTTCGGCCCGGCCACTCCAGCCGCCGCCGACGCTAGGTCCCGTACTTCGGACCCGCACTCTTGGCCCGCTGCTGGGCTCGGCCCGCACCTACGCGTGCAGCCGCCCACAACCACTGACCTTTGAAGCTTCCGCGTGCATGCGCATACGCACAGCCGCGCATGGCCGATTTCAGTTCTAACTCGGTTTTGGCTTGGCTTCATCCTATTTTGGGTTGGTTCAATCAGTCTCAGCAATTATGTTTTGATACTAGGGTGGAATACCCAAACCTTATTGTGATTTTCTATAGTATCAATTCATTGCTTGCATGCTGAGCTGCAAACTGGAATGGTAAGGATTATGCGGTCTGTGAGGATTTTGACTGCTTTGAGATCACTAACTTCCTTTTCTTCTATTCAATCTCTACTGCCATTTGATTGCTATTCTATTTGCTATTGCTACACACTAGCAAACTTGATGCTACTGGGATGATGGGTATGGATGAATACCTGTGACTGGGGAGTGAAATGCAGTGCAGTTGTTGAAGAGGTTTGTGCTGGTGGAGAGGAAGTAGAATTGGCTGTGCTTCACTTGCTCCACTAAATGACTGGCTTGGGATTGCTGGTCTCCTAGTGAGCTTCTGGCTCCTGGGAACAATGGCCTTGATGATCTTTAAGCTCCTGTGCTTGGCCTCCTTACCTTCCTGTGTTTACTTTCAAGCTCCTGAGATGTAGTCGTGCGCTTGTGTTGGCATGGTTGGCTTTGAGCTTGTGAGCTATCTAGTTGGGATTGCTCCTGAGGTCTTTGGTTTAAATGCCTGAGGCTTGCTTGGCTACTGAAGAAGTCTCTGGACTCTGTCTGGAGTCTGGACTTATGAGCTGGCTGCTCTTGAGTTCAGAGATACATGCATATCCATCTTTATTGGTAGTTTGTTTATATGGCTGGCTGCCTTAAAGAAGTCTTAGCTTTACTGTCGCTTAAACACAGTGCTCCGTGGTTATCCCTTTTGACTGTACAAGGTTTACTATTTTACTGAGAGTACTATTTAAATTATACCGCGTGATATTTTCTAGAATACGCACATCTACGGTTTAAGAACAGGTTTGTACAAAAGATTTGGATGACAAAGGACTTCAGAGACAGATAGATTTTATTTGAGCTTTTGTAACTATTCATTCTTGTAAAAAAAATTATAAATGTAATTATTTAATGAATGCAATTAATAAAGATTAATTACTTTTGTTTAACCAAAATTTTAGCTTCTGCTAAAGATATTATTTGCTTAATAAGATTTGAGGTTGTTTCAATGTCTGACCTCATTCAGCCACACCCCCCTTTAATACAGCGCGTCGGTGGAGGTCCAACAATGGATTTTATCCGAACTAATATGTTTCGACTGTTAAGTATTTGACTATATAGATTCTTGTATACTCGGCCATAACCCGAAAATCTTTTTTTTTTCCGATCACTAGTCAGTATCGATCCCTAGTAGGACATAAGGAACCTTGACAAAGCAAATCAGGCGAACCTTATGCGATACGATCTGCGTTTTGGTCCTAGTCACTCATGACTAGTCCACAACTTTTTATGACCAATTTGCTTCTAGTTACGACCAATTTGTAGCCCTTACAGCCAGTTCATCGATCAGTTTGTGATCATGTCCAATCTGTACCACCATATGACCGATTCGCATCTATTCGTATTAAATGACCTATTTGTGTATTTTTCCTTATGCCTCACGGTACCTGATTAAATTAAAGGTGAGATTCTTGTTGCCTATGGACTGTTCAATCTTTTCCCCATCTAGTGAGGGATAACTTCACGTGGTCAGGTCGACTCTTTAACCACTCGTGGCATATCATGCACTCAATTCCTTTATCCAACCGCATGTATGGTTCAGAGATATCTCCTATGTTATGTTAAGAGGGACAAATCATGCACATATCTGACGAGTCACATTCCTCTGTATATTTCATGGCGTAACTAAAAACTACCTTTATAGCTATTTAGTTATGAAGTAGTATTTGACAACCCCTAAGTGTACTACTACACGTGTAGGGAACTATGCTGATCTCAGGTACAAACATCATATGTCATCATTGTTTGAGAGCAACCGATGACACATAGAAATTAACATAACAACTTAACTGTGTCTTATAGTGGATCAATCCAACACCAAGTTCTCTAACATGTGTCTAAGCTATTGGTTCGATATCCCCATATCTAAGATCGGTGAAACGTGATCATCAATCAATACATGTGGTAATATGTAAATCACTATCTAGTGTCCCAACGAGTGACATCCGACCAGATGAGAGATCTTTTGTAATATCATACAACAAATAAAGAGCTTCCCCCGACAGGTGAGATTATTGGCAACCTTTATAAATAAATGATAATTTATTTGAGAGACACAATATATAGTATTTAGTTATTGAGAGGTGCTTCCATTTTTTTTTTTTACAATTACACAAATATTAAAGCAGACGGTGATTACTTACCCCTTCGCTTGCTTTAAGATTTGTGCAACTTGTATTAGGAAGGAAAGCATTGAAGCACCGCTCTCTTATTTATGAAATAAATCATGAAATATAGACGTACGTGATACTCTAGCTAGGGCATGTCACTAACGATGACTCGGACCGGATGAAACGTACGGCATATCGATACGTACATGGATCGCAGACGTCATAGCCACCCTTGACGCTAGCTAGATCATCGAGATCGAGAGGATCTGCATGCGCGGGAGAGCGACCATGGCATGGCTAGCTGTCTTGCCGCGCCGCGCCGCGCCAAAATAAGTTCCCACCCCACGTATTTCCGGCCGGGGCGCCACCTCCCCTCAAGATCCGCCTTCTCCGGCCGCACCACCCAAAATCTCCCCAACACAAACAAAATTAAATTCAACGCTACCTCCTCCCGGCCTCCCGATTCCATCGACGACCGTCATGAGCGAGCCAGGCACAGCCGGAGATCATGATGCCACCGCGCGCAAGCCGCCGCCGGAGACCATGACGCCCACCTGTTGCACTTGCAGGAACACCAACCAGCAGCAGCAGCAGCAGGCGCCGGCGGACGACGACCAGCTGGCCGAGCTGCGGGAGATCTTCCGCTCCTTCGACCGCAACAACGACGGCAGCCTGACGCAGCTCGAGCTCGGCTCCCTCCTCCGCTCCCTCGGCCTCAAGCCCAGCGCCGACCAGCTCGACGCCCTCATCCAGCGCGCTGACACCAACTCCAACGGCCTCGTCGAGTTCTCCGAGTTCGTCGCCCTCGTCGCGCCCGACCTCCTCGACGACCGATCACCCTACTCCGAGGACCAGCTCCGCAGGCTCTTCGGCATCTTCGACCGCGACGGCAACGGCTTCATCACCGCCGCCGAGCTCGCCCACTCCATGGCCAAGCTCGGCCACGCCCTCACCGTCAAGGAGCTCACCGGCATGATCAAGGAGGCCGACACCGACGGCGACGGCCGAATCAACTTCCAGGAGTTCTCCCGCGCAATCACCGCCGCCGCCTTCGACAACATCTTCTCCTGAGAATGGGATCCGTCCACCGCCCTCTTGCATTTTACTTGTGGCGTGGTGTATGCTGTTAATTTCTTGGATTTCCGTTTTCTTTTTGGGTGAGGTTACCAGTCTAGGCTGCAGGTGAGGAGAGGTGTTCTCGTGAATAATAATAGATAAAACAAACAAAAAAAATGGCAATGCTAAGTTCAGTTTAGGAAGAAATTGTTCATGCGTGATCCATAGTACGTGTTCATTATCTTTTGTTTGGACTAGTGTTTTGTTAATTTCATGGCATGGTTTGATGCTGTTAGAGGATGAGGAGATGATCCTTCCTTATCTTGTATATAGTGTTGCATCCATAGAAAAGACCTGAATCTTGCTCGGTACATGCTCATCCTCTCTGCTCGCTTGTTGATCTGATAGTGTCCTCGTGTTGCCGTCTAGCTTGTTGCGCGCATCTTGGTACCAAATAATTGAGTGCATGGTAATCTTGTCGTGAACTTTGTTGATAAGAGTTTGCTATTAGCATTGGGCAACCACCAGCAAGCAATCATGCATGCTTATCCTTCAACTCTAAATTAAGAATGTGTTTGATCAAGATCCAAAATAAAAAGTTCAAACATTTACAAAGTCTTAGATTGGAATCGGCCAGATAGCTGTCAGCTACTCGTTTTGCTTGACCTGATTGAAGCTACAGTAATCGTCATTTAAAAGATGAATTGTCGGCAGTTCCTTTTTGGATGTACCAGTAACAAACAAAGAATCACATTTTGTGTTTTTATACAGGTCAAGTGCCACGCCTGCTTCGATGTTTTTGTTAGCAAAATTATATTTTAATTTATCTTAAAATACCATAGTAGTCGTTACTCATCTTGTTAAGCAATAATCCACTTTAATATGCACTGATACCACTCAATACGCATTAATCATTAATTCTTCAATTGGTACTGTACATAATTAGTTGGCCGGGTCTGGCGACAGAGGGAAGCTCATTTTGTGCGTTTCTAGCTAGCCTGGCTTTAGATTTAATTAGAGGGCAATAATATTGCATCCCACCGGCTTAGCTTATTTATTTATTTATTTATTTATTATTGTTTGCACAAAAAGGTTCTGCATCCCGCGAGCCCAGACAATTAACCAAACACCATCGTATCGTATACAAGAATCTTTTAAGCTGGGCATGCAGGTAGTGTATATGTCTTGCCAAAATTCACGGGCTATTACGCAGGTAATTGCATGCTCTGTATCATTCAATTCGGTCCAACAGGAATGTGGACGCCGTGCAATCACCACATTTGTACACCGTGCCTACTTTGTACTTTTTTTTTCCCTTTCCATCCACCGATTCCCAAGTGGAAATGATCTTTAGTTTCTCGTTCGGAATGTCGGAATTGTTCTCCATTCTTGCGGGGATTGAACCGTTTTGTGAGGAATTCTAGCAAAGTTTTCTACGAAATTTATGTGTTCTTAACTAGCCTTAAGGCACAAAATATTTAATTATCACGATTCCCCCCCAGAAAATGTTAATGTGGAAATGCAACATGCCTTCACAGAGAAGATTAGATGGGACACTCGCGCCTAGTCTTCAAGGAGAAGATACTCTCTTGTCTCGTACTAGTATGCCTTCATGCTTAGCTTACTTAACATTTTCCAATTGTATATATCAAATTGGATCAGAAGATTTTATGCCTTTTTTTCCCTTCAAATCCATATGCTCCAAACTTAGGGGTGTTTGCCACAGCTCCAGCTCCACCAAAATCTATGGAGTTAGCGGAGCAGGGTATTTCTAGATCTAGAGATTTATGTAGCTAGAGCTGTATGTACATTAAGAGTGTTTAGGTGAGTCTCATCTTCTTTATATTTTAGAATAAAAATATAAACTTAATTCACTTTATTTTAGCCTATAAGCTCCTGATCTGAGGTGGAGTTAGGATCTAGAGCTCTGCTAAACAGAGCCTTAATGTCAGCAAGGCTTTTGTCACCGTTTTTTGCTTTCCTAATTTTCACGTGGAAATACAATATGTTCGTGTAGAAGAAGAGCCTGCATGAGACGTGAAACATGCGTTTTTCGTTGCTCGTGGCTCCACCCTCTGTTATACCTAGGGCCATATCTGGCCCTGGAACCTCTGGGGTTGATTAGTACCACAGAGACACTTTTTTTGGGTTGTTCGGCTTGTGATCTTAGTTGTTTTCGAACTTGCACATAGCCGTTTTGGGCACGGACTGTCGGGCTAAGGTTCAAAATCCTAGCGAAATTTCGGCTTGGGACAAAGATTCTAAATTTCGATGAAATTAAAAATAAATAGAAATTCAAATTACTACAGTATTTTTTTTTTTGGAAACTTTGCCGAAATTTCAGGTATTTCGACAGGATTTCATATTTTTTGGAAAGGATTTTGCACCATTTTTTTTAGAATTATAATGCCATTTATAAGTAATACATGCAAAATTTTTGCAACAAACTCGTTTAGCTCAGTTGGTCGAGCACTAGAGCGGAGTGGGGCTGATCTACAGCTAGGTCGTCATTCGGCAGGTTGTGGTGCCATTTTTTTTGTGGTTGTCGTACACAAAAAAAATATCCAAAATTAATGCACAAGAATGCACCCTGAAGCCCTACCGACTAGGCATGTATTCATATGTTGAAATTTTGATTTCAAATTTACTTTTTAAATTTTATCTGGATTTCAACCGAAATCTCGTCAATTTCGACCATCTCCGAGATGTGATCGAAATACGAAATTTGAAACCTTGGTCGGCGTTGGCGCCAGGCCGGCAAGGTACAGACTGTTGGAGATGTGACCATAGTACGAAAAACCAGTCGGTTTACGCTGGCCGGATCATCTCAAAGATCACAGTGCATATGAACCGGTGAAAACATGGTTGAACCGGCATTAGAACGGGCGGTCCGACCAACTTGATACTTACTGCAAGGCGAAAAAGTATATTTCAAAGTCTCGTGAGTCGAGCTGGGGAGGACGTGGAAAAAAGTAACGGGAGCTCCCGCACACGGACCAGGGTTCCAAATCTCGCCGAATTTCGGACCACCTCGAAATCTAAACTATCGGCCGGGATTTTTTTTTGAAATTGCTATAGTAACTAGAAATTTCGGTTTTTTCGCGAAATTTTGCCAAAATTTCATGTTTTTTTGCCAGTTTTGAAACTATTAGGGCCGGATTTGGTCCAATAACCCTTAGGAAAGTCATCTCCTATGACAATTTGTAGAAAAACCGAAATTTTGAGACATTTTAAAATTTTGGTAGAAACACTGTCAGATTTTTATAAAATTGTACATGCTTGATAATGAGCTGAAAATTTTATGGTAATATATTTAGTAGTTTAGCATCATACATAAAAAAATAAAATAATTTAACTTCATTTTATCTTTAAAAAATCAAAAACAGAATGAACATGATTAAGACAGTTACATTGTCATAATTTTATAAATTTTCTTGGGTGTCATTATGATCTAAAATTTTTGTGAGAGATTAATAATTGACTCAGTACCATTATATAAATTTTTTAAAAAAAATTAAATTTGTTTTTTTGGTCAATCAAATCTATGTAAGCATTGAACTTCATTTGTTATATTATATTTCAAAAATAAAAAAGAGAAAGAACATAAATAGTATTGTGCCTTGTAAGAATTTTATAAATTTACTGGAGTATGATAATGATTCAAACTTTTTGTGAGATATTAAGCATTTCCTTATAACCCTTATGTAAAATTTTCAAAAAATTTAAATTTTTTTATTGCTAAAGCAAATCTATGTATTGATCATGAGGCTTTTATCAGAACGTAGCACTGTCTGAATTTTTAAAACTTATTTAAGCATTATAATCATCTAAAACTTTTACATAAACACTAATGTTACATCAGGATCATCCACAAAAATTTTCAATTTTTTTAACGTGGTTTAGATAATTTTTCATTTTGTTCAATTTTGCCGGTAAGCTTTTTAATAGGGCCGTAGTACTGTTCGAGTTTTTAAAAAATTATGAAGCTTGATCATCTTCTGAAAATTTTATGAGAACATTAGTGATGCATCATAACCATGCAAAAAAAATTCAAAATTTTATAACATGGTTTGAACCATTTTGCATTCGGTTCAAAATTACGAGTGAGTGTTTTATCAAGACAGCAGCAATGTTTGAAAATTTGAAAATTCTACAGACTTCAGAATAATCGGAAATGTTTATGGCAATATAATCAATGTGTCAGGACTCTCCAAAAAAAAATTCAAAATTTTTTGACATCGTTTGACCCACTTTTTTTCCGTTGCAAAAAGACCGAAATTTCGGGTATTTCGCCCGATATTTCGCTATTTTTCGTTTAATTTTGTTTTTCTCGTAGAAAACGAACCGGATTTGAAGTTTGGTTTTTTGAATTTCGGACAAGATTTGTCCGAAATACCCGAATTTCGCCGAAATTTTGGATTCCGGTCCCGAGCGGTATTTTATCCGAAAACGAAATTTAAATCCTTGACACAGACACGGGCTGAGTGGGCAAGGCTGCTTTGCTTTCTTCCAAGGGAAAACAAATGTACTTAACCTTAATTTTCATTATATACTGTTGGGAAACCCTGATGGTCCATTGAAGGCCCATGCTGGTCCCTTAGCCTAAACCCTAGATGAGCACTATAAAAGGAGGATGGGGGTCCCCCCTATGTACAAGCAATCATTAGCAATAAAAGAATTCCGCTGTTGCTCTCCCTAAACACGTGTCTCTCTCTTTCTGTTCTCTAATTCAGATCTGTTCGGGAACCCCAGACTATTCGATAGCGAGGTTCCTCAACACGTTATCAGCACGATTCTCTACCGGAGATCAGAATTGAAAAGGTGAGAAAGGTAGGGTTTTGGCAATTGAATCTAGACGCTTGTCGTTTCTATGAATGCATCTATCCTACGCATATTGTACCGCTTTCGTCACGTGGCACGAAGCTACACGGCGATCGCTCGAAGACTACTAGCACGACGCTACAGTACATGTTTTTTTACTGTTCATAAAAAAAACACATGCGTCTCGGTTCGCGTGCACGCCGGCTTGAAGCCCGACCCGGCCGCCGCCGTCTCTCGGACCCGTCTTGCGTCGGCGCGCGACGCGCCGCCGCCATGCCAGCTAGCGCTCGCGGCCAGCGCCGCCGAGCCTCCGGCTCGGTTCTTGGTTGCCCGGCCTTCGCCGCCGGCCGCAGACGTGGCCCGGCTACCCCGCCTTGCGCCTTGAAGCCGCGTCGCCCGCTGCCGTGTCGTCGCCGGCGGACCGCCGAGCATGAAGCTCGACCTCGGCGCGTCGCCGCGTCGCGCGCCCGCGCCCGCGCCGCCTCACCGGCTCGGCCGCGCCGCCGCGCCGCGGCTGCGGCCGCGTCCGTGCTCGGCCGCGCCGCTGCTTAGGCCCTCGGTTCCACCATTGCCGACGAGCGACGGCCTCGACCAGCGTCGTGTGTCGCCTCGGCCGCCGCCGCCGCGCCGCGCGCCTCGGCCGGCCGCCGGCGCCTCGGTGTGCTTGCGCGCCGCCTCCGGCCGGCTCGCGGACCTGACTGCCGCCGCCTCTGCGACAGGCTTCGCGAGACACTGCCTTGCGCTTCTTGCGCCCGCCTCCGGCCGCTCATAAATCAGCAGCGCCGGCGCCTCGGCCTGCGCTATACCCTGCTCGGCCTCGGCCGCCTATAGCTCATTGGCGCCGCTGCCCATCATTGCCGGTCAGCCCCACCGCGCCGCCGCGTCGCGCAAAAGAAAAAGGAAGCAATGTGTCGTGGGATGAAGAAAGACACGGGAGAAAAAGGAGATAAAGCGGCGGTACTGGGGCGACTAGGAAACCCTAGTGCAGCGTGGTCTTGGGCCAGAAAAGGAAGGCCCACCCGACCGACTCGGCTCGAAAGAAAGAAAAAAAAAGAAAGAAAAGAAAAGAATAATTTACTAGAAAATTACAAAAAATTCTGAAAATCAGCAGAAAATTTTGAAAAATTGCCAGAAAATCAAGAAGATTTATTTGGCTCTGTTTTTAATTTTCTTGCTTTATTTCTCTGTTTTATGAATATTCTTTATGAATTTTGAATCCGTTACTTTATTTAAAATATTGCAATGCATAGCAATTTAATTTTTACGCACTTTATGTTTTGCAACCATTTTCTATCGATTACACGATAATCTAAATCGAATTTTGAAATCATGCGGATGTCGGCATTGTGAATCGTGAGTTTGAAGAAGCGGCCCTTGCAGTCGAACTACCTCACTTGAGCATCGGACGTGAAGATCGTTCTTGAGGGCAGAAGCTCATTCGCGATTGGTCTAGGGTCCTGCGGGGCGCAAAACCTACTGCGGCGAGCGATCAAGCTCTGCATTTTCTCGAGCACCACCTCTCGACCACTCTAAAGAATGAATATATGGTGAGGAGAGTGCACTTGAGCTTTGGTGCGCACTTGAGCGGTTGAAAAGCTCAAGTACACCATCTTGCCCCAAGCACGCAAGATTGGGTGCGCTTGAGGTTTGCGACTTGAGCGGTGGCGAGTACAATTACGCCTTGCACGAATTTGTACCAATCTCTCTATGTGGCAAGAATATCAGCGATGAAGAGAAGATTGAGAAACTCTCTCTACCTTCCACCCTAATGCTATCTAGAGTGCACGCACTATCGTCGGGGCGCATACAAGGAGTATAGCGAATCGATTGATGTAATGCAAGTTCTTGAATCGCAAGACGATGTTCTACGCAAGAACTATGTCTCGCAACCACAGGGCGAGGCAGCGCACGTCAATGCCAATAGCTACAAGGTAAGAATGCCCACTCATAGAAAGAAGGGCAAGCGGTGGAAAAGAGAGGCCACAGTCAAAGGAAAGTCAAAGCCCACAGTGAAGAGGATGACAAAGAAAAGCGCACGCCAAGCCGTATGGACAGTAGAACCAAGCGTGTTTCAAGTGTGGCACTTGGGGACATTGGTCGAAGATATGTCGGGAATCCAAAGAAGTGATCAGCGATATCGGGCTAAGAGAAAGGCAAAAGCGCGCCCATGAAGCACACTTCGCCAACATCGGTGATGAGGATGTCATGGATGTAGATACCCCACTTGCCTCATCCTCACGAATAGCACGGACATCGATCTGCGGCCATTATTATGGCAAATGAAGAGAAAACTTCACGATGACATAGAAGCGAAATTAATGCATATTTCTGATTACATTTAATGCATTTTCTTTAGATTATGGTTGTTAGCATTTTTCTTTGAATGATGAATTGTAAGCTCTAGAAGAGCATACTCCTTTCATGAATAAATACACAATTTATTCTTTATTCCAGTATTCTTCAAATTTGCAAGCAATATTTGGATTATTTGCCTCTATCTGATTAGAATTATATTTCTTTTATCTAGAAATCGTGTAGCGCCCAAATGGAAGAGATATGCATTGTTGATAGTGGCACAACAAATACCATCTTAAGAGAGTCTAAGTATTTCCAGTCGATCACGAAGAACGCTGGAAAAATTACTACGATCGCGGGAAGCGACTCATATGTAATCGGCTCAGGAAGAGCCACTATTATATTGCCTATGGGTACAACACTGGTAATTGAAGAAGCCCTTTTGTACCCTGAATCAACGCACACTCTCTTAAGCTTTAAAGACATCCGCGCCAATGGTTTTCACGTAGAAACCAATGAAGAAAATGGCAAAGAATACTTGTGCATTGTGAAGCACGCGGTATGTGGAAAAATGGTATTAGAAAAATGTCCCTCATATGAATCTGGGTTGTACTACACGAATATTCATGCACCCGAAGTGTATACTTCATTGAAGACTATTTTTAGAAGCTCTGAGTTATTTTCTTTATGGCATGGTAGATTAGGCCATCCTGATCTTAGAATGATGAGAAATATAGTGAACAACTCACAAGGTCATGGCATTAATGTTAAAAATTTCCCGAATCATGAAGATTTTGTGTGCCCTGCATGTGCCACCGAGAAATTAATAACTAGACCCTCTGTCATGAAAGTGCAAAGTGAAATCCCTGCATTCCTGGAACGCATCCAGGGGATATTTGTGGCCCGATTCAGCCCTTGTTAGGGCCGTTTCGATACTTTATGGTGCTCATCGATGCTTCCTCGAAATGGTCGTATATATGCTTGTTGTCAACAAAAAAACCATGCTTTTGCAAAGCTGATCTCGCAGATCATAAGAATTAAGAATGCTTTCCTTGATCATCGCGTGAAGTCCATTAGAATGGACAATGCCGGAGAATTTACTTCAAAGGCATTTGATGATTATTGCACGCAACGGGGATAGCGATTGAGCACTCCGTCCGCACGCGTCTATACGCAGAATGGACTAGCGAAGCACTAATAAAGAGGATTAAGTTCATTGCTTGGACCGCTTTTGCGAGTTGTAACTTGCCCAACACTTGTTGGGGACACGCGATCTGCACGCAGCAGCTCTTATCAATTTGGATCGTCGGCCTACAACATCCATTCTCCTATGCGGCTTGTGCACGGATCATCCCAAGATCTCCCATCTTAGAAAATTTGGGTGTATGGTATATGTACCTATACCACCCCTCGATGACGATAATGGGCCCTCTCCGCAAGTCCGGGATATCGTTGGTTATGAGAGTGCATCCATAATCGGTATTTGGAACCCATGATTTGAGACTTGCATCTGACCGATTCACGATTGCATTTTTGACGATGATCGTTTCCGTCATTAGGGAGAAATCAACCTTTGGATGAAAAATGCGGAAATCATATGGCATTCCACCGATCCCGCACATGACCCCCGCACTAATGAAGCAAATCAAGAAGTCCAGAAGATAATTGATTTGCAGAATTTAGCAAATGAACTGCCTGATCATTTTTGTGATCTGAAGGGCGTGGTTAAGTCGCATGTACCCGCAAGGAATGCACCAGAGAGGGTGGAAATACCAAAGAAAATAGAAGGTATCCCTCAACCTGTTCAGAGGCCTCAAAGAAAAAGAACAGGAAATCTGGCTCCTCAAACCCAAAGTACCCGAAGACGTCTGGAGAAAACTAGGCGAGAGGACTTACCACAACTAATCACGAAAATGCCCCAAGGAAAGAAGGGGAGCCAGTTGAGACCTGGCACTGGAAAGAAGCCAACAGAAAAAGGCAATTCCAGACCTGAACCTTCCATTGCAGGAAGCCGTCGGAAATAATGTGTGCGCACACATAGGCGATGAAAAGCTAAAGGAACTTGCTCCTGCGATAAGGAAAAACAGCGAAGAGCAAGTAGAAGTGCATGAAACACCCCATGAAGAAATGGCCATAAACTTTGCAATAACAGGAGAATCCCTGAATAGAGCAACAACCAACGTTGATGCATACTTCGCAAAGAAGATTGCCTCAATCATTGATCATGATCCCGAGCCTGCATCTCTCGCAGAGTGCAAGAAAAGGCTAGATTGGGAAGAATGGAAAAAGGCAATCACTGCAGAGTTAGTCTCTCTGAACAAGAGAAAGGTGTTTGGGCCCATATGCCGCACACCTCCCCATATAAACCCCATAGGTCACAAATGGGTCTTTGTTTGGAAGAGGAATGAAAACAACGAAGTTGTAAGGTACAAGGCAAGGCTCGTAGCTCAAGGTTTCACTCAACGTCCTGGAGTTGATTATGAAGAAACCTATTCTCCGGTCATGGGAGGAAATACCTTTAGATATTTGATCTCAATGGCAGTCAACTTGAAGTTGAGAATGAAGCTAATGGATGTTGTCACAAGATATTTGTATGGAAACTTGGATTGGAGATATACATGAAAGTATCGGAAGGAATTCCTATCCCAACCAAGGCGGAGCAAATAGAAACCTGTACAGTGTGAAATTGGAAAAATCATTATATGGGCTAAAGCAGTCAGGAAGAATGTGGTACAATCGCTTGAGTGACTTCCTCTGCAAGAAAGGCTATACAAGCAATGAAGATTGTCCATGTGTGTTTATACAATGATCCCGAATGGATTCTCAGTATAATCTCCATCTATGTAGATGACTTGAACATCATTGGGACGGATGAAGAAATTGAAGAGGCATGCTCATACTTGAAGTCCGAGTTTGAAATGAAAGATTTGGGTAAAACCAAATTTTGTTTAGACTTGCACTTGAACATGTCCAAGGAGGAATCTTGGTACATCAATCAACCTACACGCAGAAAGTGTTGGAAAGATTTGGATTTGAAAAGGCATATCCTGCAAAGACTCTAATGGTCAAGGTCACTCCAAGCGCACCTAGACCCATACTGCACCTAGAGAAGAGGGAGGAAGTCACGGGAGCGAAATTCCCATATCGAGTGCGATTGGGCGCTCATGTACCTTGCAAATAGCACCAGCCGGACATTGCGTTATTTGTGAATTTGCTAGCTCGATCTGATCAAAGGCGAACCCACTAAAAGGCATTGGAAAGGGATCAAGGACATCTTCCGTTACCTCCAGGAAGCAAAGACCTTGGTCTGCATTTTTGAAGAAACAATGAATTGAATTTGGTTGGCTACGCCGATGCTGGGTATTTATCAGACCCGCATACTGGCAAGTCCCAAACCGGCTATATTTTCCTATGTGGAGGAACAACAATTTCTTGGAAGTCGTCTAAGCAGACTCTTGTCTCGACGTCGACAAACCACTCGAAAATCATTGCTTTGTATGAAGCATCTCGTGAATGTGCATGG
The DNA here is from genome assembly GCA_036346275.1 of Otatea glauca. NCBI lineage: Eukaryota > Viridiplantae > Streptophyta > Magnoliopsida > Poales > Poaceae > Otatea > Otatea glauca. The sequence goes on from CM070729.1 coordinate 440,032, forward strand.
CTCAGAAGAATGGTTCACCACACCCAGAAGTCATGTGGCTTGAATATCGAGCAAACTCTCACGATAATTTATGAAGATAATGCAGCTTGTGTTGCCCAAGCACAGATGGGTTATGTGAAGAGCAATCTCACGAAGCATATCAACCCCAAGTTCTTCTATGCTCATGGATTGCATAAGATGAACGAGATCAAGATATTGCATACTAAGTCATGTGAAAATCTTGCAGATTTGTTCACTAAATCACTCCTAGCATCTACCTTTGAAAGTAAAAGGAATTGGGATGATGAGACTTAGAGAAGTGCAGATTTTAGGGGGAGATATTTCACATACTCCCACATAAATCTTGAGCATGAATTATGAATACCCAATATGAATCTCGAAGATTATCATTTGAAGTTGGGAGAGTTGTACTCTTTTTCCTTAGCAAGTTTTTCATGAAGTTTTCTTGCATAAGGTTTTTAACGAGGCAATTCGTGCAACATAGTAAGCGTATGCTATGTACTCTTTCTCCAAGTATTTTTTCCACTGGGTTTTTCTGGAGTTTTAATGAGGCATATGCATCTCGCAACAAAGGCCCAAGAGGAGTGTTGGGAAACCACGATGGCCCATTGAAGGCCCATCTTGGTCCTTAGCCTAAACCCTAAGGAAGGTATATAAAGAAGGAGGGTCCTCCTATGTACAAGCAATCATTAGCAATAAAAGAATTCATTGTTGCTCTCCCTAAACACGTGTCTCTCTCTCTCTCTGTTCTCCAATTCAGATCTGTTTGGGAACCCCGGACTATTCGATAGCGAGGTTCCTCAACATATACCACTACACTAGTCACTTTTATATTCATCCATTTTGTTGAACCGGCAGTCCAACCGCCAAACCTGTGAACCGTGATGCTCACCGGGTCCATTGCTGGTCCGATTTTTTTTTCTGTGGATGAGACCCTCTCGTACTAATTTTCTTGTATTTACGCCTCCATGCTTAGCTCACGTCCCTCTATTAAGTTACGTTTTCGTGACTTATACACGTAAGTGTCCATTTGCACATTTTACGCTTTTAGCCCTCTTCCCCCTTGGCCCGTCGTCATCTCCCGCTCCGCTTCCAGAAAAACCCCAGCCTCGAACCCTCGTCTCTTCCGTCTCTCTCGAAGCAGCATCAACCGGAATCACGCCTCACACAGCGATTCCACTGTTCAGCTCTCGATTGGGCAGCTTCCACACCGTCGCCGCCGAGATGGAGATGGAGGCGGTCGCCGCCTCCTCCGACGAAACCCTAGCCGCCGTCTTCGCCCAGCTCAAGCCCCACACCGTCGCCCTCCTCGACCTCCTCCGCAGCCGCAGCCCCGCCTCCAACTCCACGGCCTCCTCCTCCCTTCGCGCCATGGCCGCCTTCCTCCGCTCCGCCCCCGCCCCCGCCTTGCAGCTCTGCTTCGAGTACCCACTCCCCCCTCCCTTCTCCGCTGCGTTGGTTGAGATGATTTTTTTTGTGCTCTGTTTGGTTTGTGGTCTAATGTAGCGCTTGATTGGTGATTTGTGCTTGTCTAGTTATACGGTGTTTCCATTGCTCCTGCTCCTGGATGCTGCAGTGCAGTGCAGGAAGGAAGGCAAGGCAGCAGGACAGGGTGTGGGGGAGCTTCACATCACTGATGCCATTGCCGAAGGTGCGCTTGCCTGCCTCGAGGTGCTTCTCACCAAGTGCCGCCTCACCTTGGTTAATCAGGTGCTTAATTCTTCTCTGCTATTGTCTGATGATTCGCTAGTTTACTCTTTTGGGATCCCTGTCTAGTACATGCCAGGGTTTCAAAAATCGACGAAAATCGCTTGAAAATCGATCGTATCGAGTCCCGGCTTGATAAACTATACCAGTCGATAAACTGGTCATTTTTTTAAAAAAAAATCGGAAAATTTTATGTGTGGAAAACCGGTGAAAATCGCTCGAAAATCGGCTTCCGAATTGTTTCGCTTAGTTTGCCAACTTTTTTTTTTGAAGAAAATAGCTCGAAAATAGACAAAATCGGTGGATTTTTGATTTTTTTATCGCCGAGTTCAAAGAGTTTGACTTTGGAACAATTCGATTTCTAGCTATTTTCGTCAAAAATCGCTGCTGACCACTTTTTGATTTTCCAATTGGAATCGGTATTGTAAACCCTGGTACCTGCTAATTAGCTGCTGCTTTACTAAAAACCTGTCAATCTCTCACCATACTACTACATTTGATTTGGCAATTGGTTTCCGGACAACTAAGAACTATATGAAACAGTGTCCTGAATGTTTTAGTGCTTGATGGGCAGAACATGTGGATTGAACCTAACTGATGTAGCAAGGCTACCAAACTTTGCGCTGCAATCGATTTTCGCTCAGTTCCATTTGGATGTCCTATTCACCTAAACAGAACATGTGGGATTGTGTTCCTTTTTTGGTTGATCCACCAAGTTATTTACACCTGTAACACTGGAATATTTTGTTTGCTTTACTAGATGGTTGCACTGCTGAAGAAGTTAACTTCTGGGGCAATGCTTTCACCTTTGGAGGCTTCAGAGGAATTCCGCCGGGGAATCATAAGATGCTTCAGAGCCATGGTTCTGCAGTTACAGCCATGCTCGGACCACTCTTGTTCATGCAAGCAAGCAACTGCATTGCCTACAACCCCAACTATTGCAAGTTCGGAAGTTGGCAGTGTGGTTCGCCCAAATGACTCTGCACAACCAGAGGAGTGCTTGTTCGCATTCCTCCGGTCCCAAAATGCTTCAGCTGCTGTGGGACACTGGCTTTCACTTCTTCTCCAGGTATTGCATTCGTTCCTGAATTTATATATGTATGCTTTTCTTTTCTGGGTGGCTAAGTTTTTTTATATATTTAAATAGAATACCTTTGCCATCTAGTGATTCTTTTATTTGTTTAGACATGTGTTCTTTTATATATAATCATGGTTTGGTGGGATGGAGCTCTAATTTTTGTTTGTTTTCTTATGGAAGTCATCAGAACTTGAAGCATCAAGAGGTCACCATGGCAGTGCAGATGTTAGGAAGGAATCATTGCTTGCTCTGCGCGTCCTTATTGCCAAGGTGAGAAGTCCTGTACATGCACCACATTGGTGGTTTGCTAGTTGAGACACCAGCAATGCTTAAGCATATTATTGATCAGCACTCTACCTTGCTAGCATTTCCCCCAAAAAAATCCTGCCACATAAACAAGAAGGCATGAATAGATAAGGGACAATGAAGGCAATGTTAGCTGTGGCATTGGGCCAAAAATCCTGCCACATAAACAAGTTAGCTGTGGCATTGGGCCATTGGCATTATAATCAGGGTAGCAATCTTTACTCATTCTGGAACAAAAATGAATGAATTTGTTGAACAGATGTTATGTATACCTACTTTCAGAGATGATATAAATACTCAGTTACTCAGTTTCCTCTGATTGCTTTAGTAAGAATCAGCTCTCTTTTGTGCTTGGCACATCCTATATATTTCTTGTGGGCATGATTCCTCTTTCCATAAAAGCATGGTTCAATGGTTTTTATTTTTTTGTGGGCGTGGCTCCTCCTGCTGAGACTATCCCTTTTCTTTTCCCATTATGCGCATAATTCAGTGAACTCATCTTTCTTGTTTAGGTAGGTTCTGCTGATGCTCTTGCCTTTTTCCTTCCTGGAATTGTCAGCCGTCTTGGAAAGGTTCTATACACATCTAAGACTATGATTAGTGGTGCTGCTGGGAGTGCTTTGAGCATCGAGCAGGCCGTTCTTGGATTGACTGAGGCTTTGATGATAGTCCTAAATGACAAGGAAAATTTCAGCACACTTGATATGCCTATTGATGAGAATTCTACTCATCGTTCTGGTGGCAGTGGTTCGAGTGAACATGTATTGCAGATGCTTCGCCAATTGCCAGCCAAAAATTTATCTGAACAGATAGGAAACGATACAGAGGACTCTATCTCTGATGTCAATAATATCTCTTCTGATAGAAGAGCACTGCATGTAAAACGGACAAAAAAATGGCTTGAGGAAACAGCTAGTAATGTTGACAAATTGCTTTCTGCCACATTTCCACACGTATGTTGATGCTCACTTTTTTCCCATTTGTTTGTTATTTTTTAGTTAGGATGTCATTCTTCAAGTCTGCTTAATATTGTATCATTTTGCAGCTTTCTATGCATTCATCTGAGAAAGTAAGGAGGTCGGTGGTTAGTGGTGTAAGAGGACTTTTGTCTAGTTGCAGCTATACATTAAGGAGAAGCAAGATGTTACTTATGGTAAGTTAGTAAATTGTGAAGTTACTGTCACTTGTGAAAGGGCATGAAACTAAATATTGGATCTACACTTTTTTTTGAGGGAAATATAGGATCTACTCTTATGCTCACATATTCTATAACTGTCATCAATCTCCAGCATGTCTTATCTTTTGAAATTCATTCACCATGCGTTTAGATCTTTGGCTCAGCTAGCATTCTCCTCATCCTTGACTCGAAGCTGTATTTATTTTTAACTTGAAAAGGGTAATTGCAGGAATGCTTATGTGTTCTGGCATGTGATGATGCAGCATCTGTGTCTGAGGCCGCGCAAGATTCTCTTGATTCTCTTTTCATGCAGGGTCAGAGTTTTCTAACAGAAAATGAGGTTTCTGATATTTTTACCAGGTTTGTGTTATTTTATTTTCTAGAAACAGCAGAGTTTATGGTGGGCGCGAAGTCCTCAACTTTTTTTTTATATGTAAACAGGCTACTTGAAAAGTTACCGCAAGTGGTACTTGGAAGTGAGGAGACCACTGCTCTTTCACATGCTAGGAGACTGTTGGCTCTAACTTTTTATGCAGGCCCTCAGTTTCTGATAAATCACCTTCATCGTTCTCCTGTAAGTTCTTTACATTCCTTTGGTGGGATCACTGACTCTTTTGAGTTCTTCGCAGTCCTTTCATTGGATCAATTACTCATTGCTTGACTTTGAACTTGATACCACTGGCAGGTTGCTGCTGCTCGGTTGTTTGATTGTTTGGGTTTATGCATTAGTCATAGTTCACAGTTTTCTGGTTCCATGGACAAGCTAATTGTATCCAAGCCATTGTCTGTTGGATATCTGTATTCAATTGCTGAGTTAAAGAGTGGTGCGTATCCTAAAGATATAACTCAGCATGCCCCGTCTGCATCCACAACTTCCAAAATATCTGTTATCCAAGATAATGGTTTGCCAAATGGAACACATGGTACCGTTGAATACGAACTGCCCCATGTACCTCCATGGTTTATTCATGCGACTAGCCAGAAACTTTACATTGCTATTGCTGGAATGGTTAGGCTTGTTGGTCTATCAACAGTTTCAGGTACTTCTTCAACTGCAAAACTTATGATTTAGGAGCTGTTCTGCTTGTTCCATTTTATGAGTGCTAAAATTTGTGACACTGGAATATTGCCTTATCATGTTTGGTTGCTTGTGATGATGCTAGGGGAAGAAACCGGTGCGTCCTTATCTGTTTTCGTTGATATTCTACTTGATCAATTCAGGAGGTTGAGCACCGAGCTGCGCGCTAAAGATATTCACAAAGGTGGTATGCAGAGGTGGTACTTGAAAAGTGATGCCGGAAAAACATTACGCAACGCAAGCTCTGCTGTTTGCATAATTAATGAGCTCATGTATGGTCTGTCAGATCAATCCCTCAGTATATGTTCACAACTATTCAACAAGAGTTCAGCACAAGTGATAGGGGTACCTGGTCAAAATGATCAAATAACTGTTTGTGGGCAACATAGTGGAGTTACTAATAACAGAAGATTTTGGAAGATAAGTGAGCAAATGGGCACTAAAGACCACATTATTCATTGCATTGGCAGTATTCTGCATGAGTATATGTCTCCAGAAGTATGGGATCTTCCAACAGAGCAGGACTCTGAGCTACTCCTAACAGAATTGAATCTTCCATTGCACTTCTTCCGCGATACCACTGCACTGCACCAGGTAATTATGCATCGTTGCAATTTGTCAATCTGTTTTGTTTTAAGTTCTTTTTTGCTTGTTCTGTTTTGAATTATATTTTGTCTACTCAAATTCAAGTTTTGGTCTTCTGTATCAGGTAATGGTTGAAGGAATTGGAGTCTTCGGTGTTGTTCTTGATCAAGATTTTGCACGTAGTGGGTTTATGCACTCTTCGCTTTATCTTCTGCTACGAAAACTTATAAGTTCAAGTGTTCAGATAAGAGTTGCGTCAGATGCTGTCTTAAGAGCACTTGCTGCTGCTGGTGGTTATTGTTCGGTAATTGATTGCTTCATCTCATGAAGGAATTCTTTTTTTTTCATCTTTGATCTTTGAATTAATGTTTGTTCTTCCTCCTTGTACAGGTTGCTCAATTTGTTGTTGCAAATGCAGATTATGTTGTTGACTCTGTTTGCAGACAGCTGCGTCACTTGGACCTCAACCCCCATGTCCCTGACATTCTTGCTTCCATGCTGTGTTATATCGGTGCTTCTCATGACATTTTGCCATTCTTGGAAGAACCGGTATGATTAGGGTGGCTATGAATCTCAGAAGCAAAAATTCTATTTCTTCAATTGTTTGCCTTTTTAATCGAGCAGTGCTTTTCAATACTCTTCAATAATAAAATTGCTTCGTAAAGCATCTGTAGTTGCTAATTGGTCAAATCATTTGCCACTTAATTGCTTTGGAAGTCAGGCACTTTTCTTTTTGGGAGCACTTTCCTGTTTTAAATAAACGCTAAGGGGATACCATGATCTATGGGGAAGCAAGGGACAAAGTTTGTCCTTTTATCAGAACAAAATGTGATGTTTTCACATTTGAAACAAGTTTCGTTTGTGTAACTTCCATTGCAATACATGTAAATTCTTACAGATGCGGGCGCTTTCTTCAGAGCTGGAGGTTCTTGGTAGGCATGATCACCCACATCTAACTGTTCCATTTCTGAAGGTATTATGATATACAAAGTTTTGATAACATGTGGCGTCTGTTTTGATTGTTCTACTAAAAGGGGATTTGGACTTTGTGCTTATGTGTGTGTTGTTGGCTGGGGTTTCAAAATTTACTTACTTGCCTGACCATTTTAACTGTTGCATTATATTGCCAAGTTTTCATACCATTTCACATTAGGGATGGTGCTTTGAATTTTTTTACTGAGGTTTCTATGGAATGTGCTATTCTTATTGTTGTATCCACAAGTTAAAGAGTATTGCAATGCTATGCAGCGATAGTTGCAATTGGCCTACTGTGTACATATGTACTTAGGTGGAGATGGTGGCCAAGTGGTGAAACAAATAGTGGAACAAAGTGACTCATTAATGCTATTTTCTCTGTATTAGCATCCAAGTAGTGAAATTGATAGTGGAATAATATATCTCATTAGGGTTGTTTTATCTCTTAATTAAAGAGATATTTGTGAAGTCTATATTTAAAAAAAAATCCATACAGTGCAAATGTTGATTTGTTTCTAATTCTCTGGTATTATTGATGTGCTCATTGGCGTATACAGAATTCCAGCACCACACGTGTACTTGTTTTCCCTCTTTTTTTTTAATATGTTTCACTGAGCAAGTTCTTTTCTTTCTTTTTGGGTACCTGTAGGCAGTTTCTGAGATTGCCAAGGCATCTAGGCATGAATCTATTAGTTTGCCAGATGAGGCACGGTCATTTTATGTGAAGGTCAGATCCGAAGGTCAAGCAGTCCAAAGTGTGATAGAGAAGAGAACAGAAACCAGGGCAATGTCTGGTAATATCTCTGACAGGATTCAATTTTGTTCGTCAACATCTTCTACAGCAGCTAGTCTGGGTTGCAGTTCAGCATAGTAATGAAATAATAAAAGTAATATCAAAGCATACAAAATAAATTTTGTTTCCACTATAGTACTATACCACAGTGGGAATTTGCTACTTATATTTTTGAGATTTTTGCAAAAACCCACCTGCAAGTGGGGGAGTTCGTAAAAAACCCACCCACATCTCAAAGTTCGTCAAAACCCTACCCGTAAGTTCTATGTGGTTGCAGATTCCACCCCCAAGGGCCAATTTGCTTGCTAAAGCTATTACATGTTTTTGCATGGCAATCCCAGTGGACCGGTCATGTGAACTATGAACATGAAAGACGTGCCAGCGTAGGGTAGGGCGCACGAGGCGAGCATGGGAGAATAAAGCACGATGCAAGACCGGAAGAATAGAGGGACAAGGAAGAAGGTAATCGCCGATGTTGCAGCTGTGTGGGAGGATTTTCAGTCTGGATGTACTCAGGCGCAATCCCCTCAGCGGGATGTCACGGTTGGAGGAAGAGCGGAGGGAATAGTGGTGCGAGGTAGCTAGCAGTGGCCTTGACCTCTTGCCACGCTACGGAGAAGCCGTAATGAGGCTGTCGCGCTGCAGGTGCAAGGACACGTCCTGGATAGGAGGTGTGTACTGAGGCAATTTTCTTCTTTCTTATTCCTTCAAACTAATGCCTAATCTCTTTATATAGAGATGGCTACACAAGATAACAAGCAATCTATTTGAACTAACAAATCTTAAAAGACGTCCGCGAAGGCTGCCACCGTGGAATTACGCCGCAGTGCCGTGAGCTCACCAAGGGGGTTGCTGCACAAGGGAGGATCGAAACGAGCATTGACGAGGTTGGTGAAGTGGGTGCCACGACGGAGTTCCTTTGTCTCGTTCAAGGCGGTGGAACCAGAGCTGGTCGGCGTTGGTCATGTGGAAGGAAGCCAACCAGACTTTGTTGTCCTCGGGCGTGCGCTCGCTGACCCCGAAAGAAGCGCTTGCAGCGATTGAACTAGGCCAATGGATCCGCCTGACCATCGTATGTGAGGAAGTGCAGTTTGTAGGTATATGGGGTGCCGCCCTGCGCCGTCTGCTGGAATCCATGAGTTGAAGGATCCCCTGCTGCCGAGGAGAAATCACCCAGCCCGGGATTGGACAACGCGGAGGGGGCGGGTGCTGGAGGCAAGTCCTCCGACGGGGGCATTCGGCGTCCTGGAGGCGGGAGGTTGGCGAAGTCAGCATCCGACAGCGTCTTCCCTCAAGCGACGCCGTTCTCCAGGCGGGTAATGCCGACGTTATGTGCGCGCTGTTGATTGTCGATGTCCTGAACCGTATTGGTCAGGCAATCGATCTTCTCATACAGCTACTGTTTGTCCGTCGCCATTTGCTGGATGATGGACTCCAAGAGCTTGGTGACTAGATCTTCAACGTGCTCACCCGACATGGCAGCGGAAGAATCTGATACCAAGTTGTCACGGGTGGAGGAAGAGCGAAGGAAATAGTGGTGTGAGGTAGCTAGTGGTGCGAGGAAGTGCGGAGGAAATAGTGGTGTGGCCTTGACCTCCTGCTGTGCGACGGAGAAGCCGTAATGAGGCTGTCGCGCTGCAGGTGCAAGGACACGTTCTGGATAGAGGAGGCGTGTATTGAGGCAATTTTCTTCTTTCTTATTCTTTCAAACTAATGCCTGATCTCTTTATATAGAGACGGCTACACAAGATAACTAACAAGCAATCTATTTGAACTAACAAATATTATCTTTAACTAACTTGGAGATAAAGTAAACTAACGCAACTGAAATAGATAAAATCTAACTACCAACTTGATCCACATGGGGGCTAGTTGCACCAGGTAGCTTATGCCTCCTGGTGTATGTTATGCCCCACATGACAGGGAGACAGCCAGGTTATCGGTTCTTGACTTCTAGGAGCTTCAGCGAGTAAATTGGCTATTGGAGGGGGATTGCTACCACATAGAACTTGCGGGTCCCACTTGCAGGTGGGGTTTTGCAAAAATCCCTATATCTTTTAATGAATTATCTTTGTATCTTTTATTTAGATATGGTTTGATAAGTTGCGAACACTACATCTAACCAAGACAGTAAAGGCGATATGGCAATTTTGACTTCCTCATTTGATTTAGGCAGTTCTACTTGCATTTATTTCTTCTATCCTTATCTTCCCACTTGTTTGGTGTTATTTCTATTGCATGCTTACTTTGGTCTAAGAATATAAGTGCTTATATTGCTCGTGTGGATGTCTAGAACATGATGGCAGTAGATTAACAGTGTGCTAGGCTTTTCCTGTTGACTCCAACCAAAAGCATGTTCAAATTAATTTTCTACACCATGGTGCCAATCTCCTTTTCTCCTGACTTCTCTATCTCTATGTAATATATACAAAAAAGTGGTTTCGGTCCTGCAGTTACTTTATTCATGAAACCCTTGTTCATTTAATCACTATCTCATACCCAGTCTTTGTGGTTTATCAGAAAGAATGGATGTTGATGTTCAACCTGATTTTCTGAGATTGGACTATTGGGAGGATTTACTTTGCAAGCTAAATGAGATGAGAAGATACAGGAGAATAGTTGGATCTCTTGTTGGCTCTTGTTTATTAGCTGCCACCCCACTTCTCTCTTCAACCAAGGAAGCAGCTTGTCTTGTAGCCCTTGACATTGTGGAGGTATTTATTCTACTAATTGAAATAAGTTTTATGTTCTGGTTCATTTCATTGGATATTTTATTTGCAAGGTCAATATATTTTCCTTATTTTTTGGCCATGCATTTTACTTGTTTTTCCAACTGTTTTGTTTGGTAATTGTTTTTGGTCAATGGTCTTATTTTGAAATGGCGTTCCGAGTGTCGGGTTTTTGTACGTTATAATAACTTGAGTTGTCTATTGTCCATTATCTTAAGGAATGGAACTACAGTCTACATCCAGGGAAGAGATTTCTATAATGGTTATACTTCGTGTACCACTGTTTATTTGTCTTCCATGTTATTTGAACTAGGATTTAGATCTATTATTCCGTTTAATGACTTTTGAAAACTTGCTACCTTACATTACTTGGCAACATAGTTCTTAGATCGTCATGTCTAATGTCATTCAGTGTTAATTAAAAGAAGAAAAAAATTATACTGCATTTATAGTAATGATGTGATGCTACACTGACAAAAAAAATGCTTGAAGACTTTTTTGTTTCACCCTGGCAATGAAGTTCGCTTCAGGCATTTGGAGTCACATTGAAATATTCTTTGCTGTCTACAGAATGCTATTGTATCTATTGCCAAGGTTGAGGAGGCTTATAAGTGTGAAAATGAAAGCAAAGTTGTTATTGAGGAGGCAATCCAGTTTTTGTCAATGGATGAACTTCTTGATGCTATGGATGCCGCTGAAGATGTTGATGAGAATAGATTACTCCCAGCTATGAACAAACTATGGCCATACTTGATTATCTGTCTCAAGAACAAGATCTCGGTGGTACGGTTTCTTACATCCGATTGTTTTGCATTGTGCAATTCATTGTTCTGTTTACTTGCTTGCCTCGTTGGTTTTGTCCAAATAAAACTTTCCAAGAAATGTCTCTTGTTTTAACTTCATACATTGAATCAATGCTATTGTTTCATGGCTCACTAGCTCGAAGTCGTGGTTAATTGTTTAAATCCACAAGGGCATTTGGCACCATCCTGTTAGAATATATTCCTCTACCATAAATAGCACCCATAAATGGCGCCTCTAGACTGCCATTTATAGGGCCTCAATCAGTATTGATTGTATCACCATATTTAGGAAATCACCTCCATGTATAGAAGGTTCTTTCCTAAGATAGCTATTTACCTTGTATAGGCTTAGCCTTCCTTTTCTGCAATTCTTTGCTATATATTCTCATACAATACCTATCAATGTGATTCATTCAATTCTCCCAAAACTATTTCTCCCGCATGGTATCGACGCCTAGGTCTGCTTTTTTCCGCCACCCTGACCCCTTTCTCTCCCATGGTGATCTTTCCCTGCCAATGGTGCCCGCTATTGACGCCAGCATTTCCCTACCAGCGTCCAAAGAAGCGCTGTCCCACCCGGCAGCACCTCCAAATCATCTTGCTTCCGCGATTCTCCACCATCAACGTCAAAACTCATATTCCCTTTACACTACAAATTAACCCACCTAACTACTCCCGTTGGCGAGAGCTCTTGAGATTCTCGTCGGAAAATTCGGTGCCATCGACCATCTTCTCGTAGATGCACCACTGCTTTGGACCCTTCTTGGGAGATGACGAACTTCGCCGTCAAATCCCTCCTCTACGCCTCGGTGTCCGAGGAGATCCTCGGCATTGTCCTACAGCGAGGCGTCTCCGCTCGCGTTATCTGGGAGAGTGTGGAGGTGCTCTTCCATGACAACCGCACCTCGCGGGCTCGCTCTGAAGCCGAGTTCGCAACCCGCACAGGAGACCTCTCCATTCTGACTTACTCCCAGCGCCTGAAGACCCTCGCCGACTCTCTCGCCGACATGGGTCACCCGTCAGCGACCCAACGCTCGTCCTCACCCTTCTGCGAGGGCTCAGCGAGACCTATCGTCACATCGCTACCCTCATCAAACTACAGGACCAGCTGCCCTCCTTCCTGAAGGTGCGTTCCATGCTCCTCCTCGAGGAAGCTGAGCTCAAGCCGCCCCATACTTCCGGTCTTCTTTGCCGTCACTGACTATACTCTAGCAACACCACCAGCAGAACACCGGCCGCTTCAACAAAGAAGAACTCCTCCCGGTTCTCCTACGGAACGGCAAGGGCAAGGAAAGAACAAGGTCGCACATCCGCAATGGCGGCCAAGGTGGCAACGGCGGCGTGGCGCCCGCCTCCCACCACCGCTCGGGGTCGCCTATGTACAACCCCGGACCAAGACGCGTTCGGATGTGGCGGCCTCCTCTGCGCCGGGATCCTCGGACCCGACCCGTGCACTCTTCGCACCTCCTTCGCTCCACTGTGCTTCGCTCCGCCAAGCATGGCTTCTCAGGCGCCACCTCCAGGGACACCCCCTCCTCCCTCTACATCGAGCATGGGGGTCTCTCCGGTCCCAGTGGGATCAGCCTCTCATCCGTGCCATGAACACCATGTCTCTACAATGACCAGGACCCGTCCTCCTGGTACATGGACTCAGGTGCCTCCTGACACCTCACGTCTGACTCTGGTAATCTCTCTACTATCCACACCCATTCCCCATCCACCACTACGTCACGCCACCATTGTCTACTGTGACAACGTAAGCGCGATGTACCTCTCCACCAACCCCGTGCAGCATCAACGCACGAAGCACGTGGAGATCGATCTCCACTTCGTCCTCTAGCTCGTCACTCTCGGCGATGTTCCTGTTCTCCACATCCCCACGTCCCACCAATATGCCGATATCTTCACCAAGGGGCTCCCGACGGCAGTTTTCCAAGAGTTTCGTGCCAATCTCAACGTCCGAGCTTCTCCCGGCTGAGATTGCGGGCGGGTGTTAGAATATATTCCTCTACCATAAATAGCACTCATAAATGGCGCCTCTAGACTGCCATTTATAGGGCCTCAATCAGCATTGATTGTATCACCATATTTAGGAGATCACCTCCATGTATATAAGGTTCTTTCCTAAGATAGCTATTTACCTTGTATAGGCTTAGCCTTCCTTTTCTGTACGGCTGCTGCTATATATTCTGTACAATACCTATCAATGTGATTCATTCAATTCTCCCAAAACTATTTCTCCTGCACATCCAATCAATGAGCTGAACCGCAGATTCTTTTGACCAGAATCAGATAAAGAGCCTTGGGACTTTAGGTTGCCTGTATCATATCTAAGTTCAGCATTTTCGTTTTGGCGTTTGTGTTCTTAGATGCTTGGTCTTCCTATAGTTGTTTGGGGATCCTATATGACGCATGGTCAAACTTGAATCACCATTATTTATTTCCATTAGCCTGTGACACATGCTACTATTATTATTCTGAGGTTTGTCCCTGTACAGTAACCTCACCTTGTAAATGCATACGGCCTACCCTTTTTTATGTTGTTGCCATGTTGGGTTGATCCATTGCATCCATATCTTTGCTCCTCTATCAGATCAAATTTGTATAAAAAATTTGGTAGTAAAACTGATCCTGAATATATTCAGGATTTTCAGAACAGAACATAGTGCTACCAGATTTATTTCCAATTTCCAAGGGTCTGTATTGATTTTTAATGTAGATAAATGAAATGCATAATATTTAGGTAAATTTTGTAAATGATGTAGCACCCTTATAACCTAACCCATCTCTCCTGATTTTTCGTATCACCCTTTTTGCTTGTTGCTGTCATTGAAGGTTCAATATAATTATGTAGCCATGGAACAAATACTTATCAGCAGGGTTCAATTTTCCAGCGGTAACTGTCCGGAAACCAGTACTACTTGGGGTCTGGGATTTCCCCCAAAACCAAAATTTTAAGACCTGCTTACCAGCTGACCAAAACATGAAAGTCTATTTCACTTTATGGAATAATGTGCATGGTTGGTTTGTGCATGAAGTAGACCTAGTACGTATGTTTTAGCTTGGATCTGGAATTTGCCACGAGCCAATGACCCACTTGGATATCAGATGTACTGACCCCTTGGCACGATAACATTGAATATACATGAGTTAATACAACAACAACCAAGCCTTTTGTTCCAAATAAGTTGGGGTAGGCTAGGAAAGAAACCCAATCAAAGTCAATAAAACCCCTAAACCTTTGATCTTGGATCATAGTTCCGTTACGCGGATCGCTACCTTCGATCTTGGGTCATGGTTCTGTTACGTGGATCGCTAACTTCCATGCGCTTCTATCCATTGCCAAATCTTTGGGAACGTTTCAATCCCTCAAGCCTCTTTTAACTGCCTCTTCCCACGTCAGTCTTGGTCGGCCTCTGTCTCTTCTTATGTTTTCGAGATGACATAAAATTCCACTACGCACCGGTGCCTCAGGAGACCTTTGTTGGAGATGCCCAAACCATCTCAGATGATTTTGGACAAGCTTTTCTTCAATTGGTGCTCCCTATCACGTATTATATATCATTATTGCAGATTCGATCTCGCCTTGTATGACCACAGATCCACCGCAACATCCGCATATTTGCTACGCTCATCTTCTTTACATGCAGTCTTTTTGTCGCCTAACATTCCGCTCCATACAACATCGTAGGTTTAATCGCCATCCTATAGAACTTACCCTTTAACATATATGAGTTACTAAACTGGTGAAAATTCATTTGCTTGTTGCTTTTTTACTTTGTGTCTATGCTTTTTATTCGTTTTCAGCCTTAATGTAACTTATATTCCTCTTGTATGATATCTGCTCTCACCCGAATAAGGTTTTTGCAGCCTGTTGTCAGAAAATGCACAGAAGTGTTAAGTAGAGCCATTGGGATATCTGGTGGTGATTTTTTTGTACGCCGGTTTCATAAGGATGGACCTGTTATTTGGAGGTTATTGGCCTTGTCTCCATTACGACGGAAAAGAGTGCCATTAATGAATGAGAAAGCAATTATTTTACCATATAGGAATACCTCACTTACCTCAGAGGAACCAATGGCTGAGATCTCCAGCCAAAAGATTCAGATTGCAGTCCTGGACATGATCACTGAAATATCTTCCAACAAAAGAAGTGCTATTGCATTGGAAAGTGTATTAAAGAAGGTTTGTGGCCTTGTGGTAGGGATTGCCTATAGTGGTTTGGTAGGTTTGCGAGAAGCTGCTATAAGGGCATTGGCGGGACTTGCCTGTATGGATGCTGACCTAGTCTGGCTTCTTCTCGCAGACGTGTATTATTCACTGAACCAAAGGGATATGCCTTTACCACCTAACCAAGATCTGGTGGAGCTATATGATCTTCTGCCCCCACCAATGTCTTCAGGAGAGTACCTCTTTGTGCGGTATGGCGGTGAGGGTGTTAGATGTGATGTGGGTCCCTCATCTGTACATGAGGTGTTCAAAAGGATGCAGGATGCGGTCTTAACATGAAATCCGGTAAACTGCTCAGCTTTGTTAATTGGGTTATGAACTTATGGGTTTGCTGCTGGCAGTTGGCACAATTCTTTATTTGAGAGTTCTACTATTTTCTGCATGTGTGTTGAATCCATCTCTGTATTGCAGCCTTGGCACCCCACAGAGGACATTGTGTCTCATGCTGAGGTCGGTGTCATGAAAACGTCTCCTTGGCACTGACAAAGGGTAAACTCCACTTTCCCGTGCAAATTAATATTTTTCAGATGAGGAAATTTGAATAACACCTACATCAACAAGAGAGCCAAATAACAAATGTATTGTATGTATTATGGAAACTGTTTGAGACGCAGATTATATATTTTTCTTCATTGTGTTTAACTTGAATTTGGAATCATAGATTATTCCCTCCGGCACAAATATACTGTCGTTTTGGATATTGACACGGTTAATATTATGATATTATTTTTCGAGACAAATATACACATGATTTTTATGGATCCAATATAAATATTTTTAAAAATATCGGTAGCCAAAGTTTCGAAAGTTTGATTGCACGTATCCCATAACGACATTTGACTGGAGGGAGTAATTCTTTGGTGATATCATTTAATCTCCAGATTGAAATGTTTTGCTGGTTTACTACTGCTGATACTCCTGTGCTTTTTGGCTAAACATCAATACATCAATGTTAGAGGAAATACTCATATAACCCACTTCGACATTATTTTCCCCTTTGTCTGAATGGCATGATTAAGGTTAGCCACAACTCACAAGGCTAACCATGTACTTCAATAGCCTGTTCTTTTCAGTTTAGGGAGGTGAAGATGATATGCTTTCTTAATAACCGATATACATTATTGACCTGTCAGATATCTTGTGTACTATTAGCTTAACATATTTTCAAGAAACATCTGGTCTAAACACGAAAACCCACTTATGTCCACACACACACACACACACGAAAATAAATGAATACCCATGATTAACCTATGCAGGAATCATGATGAAGGATGAGCCGGAGCTACAAAGAAACATTCTTGCAGGAATCGTGATAAGGTTGAGCCGGAGCTACAAAGAAACATTCTTCTCAAATTGTTGAATTGGATAGGACGGTGGCCTTAGCTTCCTTGCTGGAATCGAATGAATAATGTGATCTGTTTACACACATGCGATGCTGTCTGCCACCTGTATGCATCTTCAAGTTTGAATCTCTATTTAGCAGTAGCGTAGCAACTGTAGAAGGCAAGAACATTGTTGCCCACAATTTCGTCAGAAAGGTGCAGTAAATCCTTGGAAGGCTATCCTATGATTAGGATACAAGGAAAAAGACACGTGGTTTCTGATAGGGATGGTTTTGTAATTATGTGGTTTAAACAAGTCAAAAAGTGTGTCAAATATCATGCAAGTACAGATGGGAGAGTTGCTTTACTTTTTGAAGGGTGTTTTGTAGGAACAAATATTCTTCTGCCTGAAACCCTTCAAAATTTGTTTGAAAACATCATGTTGCTGTTGAATTTTCTGATTTACTCGAATTTGAAGCGCAACAACCGTCAGTGATTTATGCAGATGTGAACGTTTCGCAGGAGAGTAAAAAAAAAAGTCGATCACACGGGTTGCGTCTCATCTATTCCTTTATTTTAACGCATTTCGTATTAATGTCAAAAGATTTCCGTTCAAAAGAAAATGTCATCAAAACATGCACAATTAACGATGACGTGCTCATCACATGGTTTTAAAAAAATGTAAGGTGTGCTTTGGCTGTTACTAGGTTCTTGAAGAACACAAGAATTTTAATAATAAAAAGCTACTTGACCCAGAATTGGTGCGCCTGCCTGACTTGAGACTTTGGGAAACCATCAAAGCAACGCATATGTTTATGTCAAGGAGCTCTTTTAATAAACAGGAGGAAGAATAATGATAGCTTTCCCGGATTTACAATTGATCGAGTAAAGGGCTCCCCTCTTTGGCAAGAATGAACAGGCCTCCATCACCTCTCGAGATCCTGAAGTCTTTGTCAAGGTAGGTTGTCAAGAGCCAGGACCGGGCCCTGTTGTTCCCAGGAATTGGTACCTTGAGGGGTGGCTGCCCGGAGATGGACCCTGCAATGCTAGCAAAGGCTTGCTGCAAAGGGTTCAGCACCTGCTGGACTGGCCCCAGGCCGATCTTTTGCCCAAATATATCGATCTGCGCTGGTAGATCTACCGATGACGATATCTCTGGAGGCTGAAAGCTCCCTTCTTTGAATTGGACCTTCATTAAAATGATCACCAACATGTCAGTTTGACCTATATTTGAGTTATCGTACGACAGCGTAAACGGTAAAGGAAAAAACTCGCAACTGATGAATCATCATAAGAAATCTTAATAATCGTGGTGCACACCTCAAGCATCTGGTGCACCGAGACTTGGGTATTTATAATCAGTTGCCTTAGTAGGGATGGCGTCAATTAGAAAACCCTGATAATGACAGACTCGATAAAAAAAATATTTAGACAAGTTTATAATCCTCTTCCATGACATCATGGTGTACACCTCAACCAGCCAAAGACAGTTAGGCAGCAATAAAAAAAATATTTAGCACGTAAGTTGATTTGTCGGTTTGTAGCCATATGTGATTACAGATCTATGGTTTGACTCATCCTAAATCGTAAAACTTTACAGCTACTGATGACTATATACATGCAAAACATGGCTCAATTTGGATAATCATGTCTATATGCCCGACCGGAAATCCTTCCCAGCTATTGTATATTCTTTAAGCCTAGCAGAAGTAACAGATATAGAAGCTTGGTTTATTGAATAGAAAAACACAGTAATAAAGTTGGTTTATATGACCTTTAAAGTTTAAAGACAAAACCAGCAAGTATCAATTGAGAAACACTTAACGTATCATCATACCACAGTAAACGGAAGACATAAAATTACTATAATAACTATACTGTTATTTAAATCTATATTTTAAGCAACAGCAGGTAGGCACAACTAGAAAAGTAGCTTAATAAGGAGCTTCAGACTTTCACATTTTAATAATGCAGCATGGTGCTTAAAGTTGTCAAACAAGCAAATTAATTGTTCCAGATGACTTATCTGGATAACTGAATAACCAACGCGGTAATGCAAAGCAGCAGTTGCGCTGAATCCAAAGAAGCATAACATTCATCACAAGGAAGTTTGTACCTCTATCCTTGATGGACTTTGAACCTCAAAAGAAGCAGTTGCGCTGAATGAAAACGAAGCAAACGGAGTCGAGATAGTTGAGGCATTGACTACGGTCATGCTTTTTGTGTCGATTTCTTGGGATATCTTCTGAACTTTGGAGAATGGTGTTGCCCCAGCAAGTAGAATAGGTAAAAGTTCAGAATATGCTGTATAGCTGCAAGTCAATTAACATACACAGTTAACATAATATTTTACCTAGAAAGAAATTGGTCGCATCAGCTGCAAAAAAACTATGTTTTTAGGAGTAAAAGGTTAGTGGAAAGCATTAACGAGGTTTGGAATAGACAAAGCAACAAAGTTCAACAGCCAGAAGCAAAACATGAAGCATGTAAGAACAGACATGTATAGCAGAGAGGATCATTAAAGAAAGAGTAAATTTCACAAAACTAAAGGTTTTTTATACAAACTATCAGAAAACTACAGATTTTAGAAGAACTTATTTCACAAAACTACAGTTTTCTTGTACAAATTATCATAAAACTATGGATTTTAGCTTCTATTTCACAAAACTACACATTTTAGGAGAACTTGTATCACAAAACTACAGGCTTTAGAATTAATCGTTTTCTTGTAACGGGTCTGACAATCTAGGCCCATATGACAGCCTCACGCGTGAGTGAAACGGGAAATGAGGGCGTGAGACCGCCATGCGGGCCCCACACACAAGAAACGGCCAATTCTAAAACCTGTAGTTTTGTGAAACAAGTTCTTCTAAGACCTATACTTTTGCGATATAAGTTCTCTTAATCTATATTGGAACGCCACAAGAACTAACGATAGTACAGTACTTCCTCCATGAAGTTTATAGGGTATATTTTCTCTTGGCACAAAGACCAAGGAGATATTGAAAATGTCTATACCACCCCTAATTGTTATATCTAAGCACTATATTCAATGCATGTATGTAGAGAATAGCAAGTAAATATGGATATTTATTGGGTATAAAGGAACACCACACGAATTTGCATTGGAATATGAAATACGCCGTATATTTTTAATATACAAGACCATTCAAAAAATACTCGATATAAAATTGGCCGGAGGGAGTAAGAACAGTACATTTTAAATGACAAACGTAAGAGAGGTGCTTCCATGCTTTTCTTTTTGACAGTTGCACAAATATTAAAGCATGAATGAATGGTAGATGATTACTCACCCTTTCGCTTGCTTCAAGATTTGTGCAATTTGTATTGGGAGGCAAAGCATCGAAGCACTGCTCCAAATGTAATGGTATAGTTTTTATATAGCCAATGTATGTACCTTTAAACTTATGGGTGGTCTACCTCGGTTTGACAGCACGGATTCTAGGAGATAAAGTAAAAACGAACGGAGGGAGTGGTAATTAACAGTAGAAAGTGAAAAGGGCTGACACGAGGATCCAGTTGCCGTCGAGGAGGTCGGGCGCCTGGACGGGCGCGGGCGTGGGATTGGCCGCCTCGAGCTGGGTGACGAGCTCGACGACCTCCCCCCTGACCTCCGACGACGCCCGGAGGCCTAGCTCAGAGCCGTAGACGGTGTCCACCAAGCAGCGCTTCAGCTCCTCCCGCCTCTCCTGCTGGTCGTCCTCCGGAGACAAAGCCTCTCCCATGGGCACGGGTGGAGTCGGGTCCCCCCCTCCCCACTCGTCGTCGTTGATAGGAGGATCGGCGGGTGAGAGCGCCTCTGGCTCGGGCTCCCCCGGCTCGCCCCACTCGTCGGCGACGAGGGGGGCTCGCGAGTTCCCGGAGGCGGAGGCGCCGCCCCACTCGTCGTCGTCGATGGGGGGGTCCGGCTGGGAGGGAGGCTCGGGCACGGGCTGCGAGCGCTCGCCCCACTCGTCGGGGATGGCGCCCTCGAGGCGGCGGGCCGCGGAGGGTGGGCGGAAGGGTAGGCGGGATCTGAGGGTGTGGGGGAGGCGGGCGGTGGCGGTGGCGGTGGCGGTGGGGGAGAGTAGGGGGAGGAGGGAGGCGTGGGAGGAGGGGGCGAACAGGGGAGCCATTGAATATTCCACTACCACTCCTCCTCGGCCTCTCACACTCTTGCAGTTGCAGTGCAGGAGGATTGATTCTGATCGGAACGGGATGGATATTTCTATTCTATTCTATTCTATTCTATTCGCCATTGATGGGCTGGGCCTTGTCAAAATCAATAGCAGGACAGCACAGGAGGCGTCTTTACCATTCATTCACTCTTCTCATGGGCTTCTTCTTCCTCCTGGGCTCTGCATGCATCGTCGTGTCGTGTCTTGATTTTAGTTGTTGAGTGTGTGTATATATATATATAACCCAAATCTATATCTAATGAGTTTACTAGTATAAATATATAGTACCCTATTCTACAACAAAATCATATACGAGAGAGATACACAGGCACAAATACCGACGAGTATATGTCATGTAGATGCAGCGGGGGTAGTCCAGTCCAGTCCAGTCCAGTCCAATCCAATCCAATATACTGACTGCAGTGTCGTGGGGTTTTGGTTGGAGACTACACGGTGCAGTGTGTACTGTACATGTGCAGTGTATGCAGGCAGGCAGCACGGGCAGTGGACGAGCCGAAATCACATGCCATGCCATGCCATGAGTAAATAAATCTGTATTGCTAGCTCTAGCCTGACCTCCTGTCCTGCTACTCCGTCTCAATCCATCCATGTACGCTGAATAGAATACTACTCGGCTCGCTAACTAAGCTAGTGTGTCACTGTGTGCCAACATTGCGGGCATTCATGGGAGATCAGCATGCATGAGCATGACACCATCTCTCGCATCCAATTCAATTTCCACCTAGCAACCAGCCAGCTAGCTAGGTTTGGACTAAAACGCAACTTTAATCTACTTATTTAATTTTTAGTATAACAGATTTATAAAACATTCTGAAATCGTACTGCTGTGAACTTTTTTTTCCCAGATGAATCTATAGCACATATCATTTTCATGATTCAATCTAAATATGGAAAAAAAACCGATCGATAGTCAAATCTACTTCTTCTTTTCGCTCAATCAGTACATATGCATTCAAGGGCAAGGCAGGTCTTGTCTGAAAAGTTCATATAAAATATATTAAAAGAATAGTAAATATATAAATTAGCTTAAGAAGATGTGAGTGACTCGGCCGATGTTTAGGTCTAGGCCGGCTCCGTCCGGTATACATTCTTGATGCGACGGGAATATGCAACACGCGATCCATGGGGACGTACTGTATGTCGACCGGGAAAACTAGTTTAACTGCTGCTTAATTTTACTAGCTGGATCGTCGACATGCGCACGCATGTCCTGCCGCTGATCCGTAGCCATCTGGAAGCTCGCTCGATCTACCTGGCCGCGAAAACATGGAGCACAGCAAAACCTCATCGTCCAAGCAATGCACATATACAAGAAAAATGGTACTAATAATCAGTACATGGGCGAGTTTTTAAGTAGCAATATATCCTTTGTTATGTTATCTAGCTAGGGAAAAACTGGGCAATATTTATATTGCATGAGCTAGCTGCAGCTGCAGCTGCAGAAGAGAGAAGAAGGCTAGCTAGAGGCCATGGAGTATACTAGAAATTCATGCGCTGCATGCCACGCCGCGGGCGTCGCTTTCGACGCGAGAAAATCGACAAAACGCGCGACTGACGCTCCACACACGAGTAAATCGAGAAAACGCACGAAAATGATCTAAAGATAAGAATTTGTTTTTCGCAAAAGGGTTTAAACGTAATGCTAGAAAAACGGAAAAAGGACATAAATGCGATGCATATTTTTATTTTAAAAAAAGAAACATTTTTTCCTTAAAAAAAGGACCGAAACGTAATTTCGATTTTACTAAAAAGGACCCGAGCGCTATTCCTAAAAACGCTAAAAGGCCATGGACGTAATATGTAATCTTTTTTTGGGAAAAGGATCTAATCGTTTTTTTTCTCGAAAAAGGACCTATACGTAATTTTTTTTTTTGAAAAGGACCCATTTACGAAAAAAAATTGGCCGGCGAGCTCGAGCCGGCCAGCTCCCGGCTCAAATCGCCCTCGAGGCGGGGATTCTTCCATCTATATGGAAGGTATGATAATATACGTACGGTGGATCGGCAGGCTGCAATTACTGTTGCAAATTAGGCCATGGCCGAGGCGGAGGCGGACGACTCGAGCTGAGCTGGAACGCGGAAAGGGATGGGCTCCACCACTGTACGCCACGTGGCGGTGGCGCTGCGCCCGTTACTGTGCGCACTTAAGGCGCGCATTTACCCGCCTAATTAATTACTCTACCCGGCCCGCCCGCCCGCATTAACTCGATCCGATCCGCTCGTCTCGCGTCGCGTCGCGCGCATCCCCTCTTCTTCGTTCGATTCCCCTCCGCCGGCCGACTCCTCCTTCCCCTTTCTTCGCTAAATATCCTCCTGTACTGTGCCATGCTGCTGCCCTTGCTTCATGATCTTTGGCAATAGCCCGGCCAGGTTCACCGCTCAAGCTTCCTGACGAAGGAAGGGCCTTGACAACGACGAACAAGCTAGAAGAGGGCCGGCCGGGTGCAGCATGTTTGGGGACTGCCAGGTTCTCTCCTCCATGGCCGCCGCCGCCGCCTCCTCCTCCGCCGACGCGCTCTTCACCTCCCCGCTCATACCCAACCCCGCCCTCGCCGGCTTCATGTCCCCTGCTTTGCCCTACCACCACTTCCCCACCACCACCACCACTTTGATACCTGTAAGTACTCTGCATGCCACCTGACCTACCCACTCAACTCTTCCTCCTCCTCTTCTTTTTTTCTCTGCATGCACGCCTGCGTGTTTTACGCTACAGATTGGTGGACACTAATATATATTGGTTCCTCTTGCTTCTTCTAACGCGCGCGCAGAAGGAGGAGGGCGTCATTGCCGGCCTTCAGGTCGCCAAGGACGAGGAGATGGATCACCTGGAGATGGAGATGGAGCTCAGCGGCGGCTCCGGCAGCGCCCACCTGGACGGCCTGCTCAGCTTCGCGGACGTCGACGACGACAGGGACCAGAAGCCGCAGCACAGCGGCCACGAGCAGGCGGACGGCGGGCAGCAGCACTCGGCGGCGGCCAACAGCAAGAAGAAGCGGTACCACCGCCACACGGTGCACCAGATCCAACAGATGGAGGCGTAAGAACAACATCCAAACCGTGCATCGTTTCTCTTCTTCTTCAATTAATCAAGATCACTGTTAATGCAAAACAAAACCAAACCAAATGGAATACGGATGCACGCGCAGGCTGTTCAAGGAGTGCCCTCACCCGGACGACAAGCAGCGGCTGAAGCTGAGCCAGGAGCTGGGCCTCAAGCCTCGCCAGGTCAAGTTCTGGTTCCAAAACCGCCGCACGCAGATGAAGGCCCAGCAGGACCGTGCGGACAACGTCATCCTGCGCGCCGAGAACGAGAGCCTCAAGAGCGACAACTTCCGCCTGCAGGCCGCCATCCGCAACGTCGTCTGCCCCAACTGCGGCCAAGCCGCCGTCCTCGGCGAGATGACATACGAGGAGCAGCAGCTCCGCATCGAGAACGCAAGGCTCAAAGACGAGGTCCGTACATAAATAGATAGATCCTTGCTTGCCATGCATAAAACCATATCCCTCCTCGAGCTCCACTTAAACCCTAAGCTGCAAAACAACCACTGCACACTGCATGCAAGAATTTTTTTTTTCTTTCTGTTTTTTGATCCTAACTGACCAACATTGTGCGTGCGTGCAGCTAGACCGCTTGGCGTGCATTGCGACCCGGTACGGCAGCGGCGGCCGCCAGCCTGGCCTGATGACGTCAGCACTGGGCTGCTTGTCGGCTCCGCCGCCGGTCCTCCTGACGCCGCTCGACCTCGACATAAACGTCTACTCGCGGCATTTCACCGAGCAGCAGCCCGTCATGGGCTGCGGCGACCTCATCCAGCCCGTCGTACCGCAGCAGATCGCCGACCACGGCGCGGCGTACATGGGCGCCATGGCGCCTGTCCAGGAGCGGGACAGGCAGCTGGTGCTCGACCTCGCTTCCACGGCTGCCGACCATCTCGCCAAGATGTGCCGCGCCAGCGAGCCGCTCTGGGTGCGCCTCGGCGGCGCGGCCTCGGAAGTCATGGCTGTGGACGAGCACGCGCAGATGTTCAGCTGGCCGGTGGAGGGCGGAAAGCAGGGGGATGCCGCCGTGGCCAGGACGGAGGGGACGCGGGACAGCGCCATGGTCATCATGAACAGCATCACATTGGTAGAGGCCTTCCTGGACGCGGTGAGTTCATCATTTTTCTTGATTTCTTTGCACTTGTCCGCTGTTGATTATGTATGCCTCGATTAATTATGCTAAGCTGATGCATACAAAAAAAAAAAAAACTGTGCATGCATGCAGCAAAAATGGATGGAGCTGTTCCCTTCGATTGTTTGCAAGGCAAGAACCATTCAGGTGATAAGCCATGGAGCTGCTTCCGGCCGTCTGGGCAGTGGATCTCTCCTCTTGGTAATTCTTCTAGTACAATTTTAACATCGAAAATTACTTGATTAATCTAGCTAGCTAAGCTAGTACGTGCATGCATTGATGGTTTGAATTGATTTGGTGTTGGATTGAATAAATGATGAGCAGATGCAAGCGGAGGTGCAGTTCCTGTCTCCCCTGGTGCCGGCGCGCGAGATGGTGTTCTTCCGGTACTGCGCGCACAACGCCGACGAGGGGAGCTGGTTCATTGTTGATTTCCCGGCGGAGGGGTTCCAGGATGGGTTGCTGCAAACCTCGGTGGTCAGGTGCCGGAGGCGCCCGTCCGGCTGCATCATTCAGGACATGCCCAATGGCTACTCGAGGGTGGTGTGGGTGGAGCACATGGAGATGGTAGGGGAGGAGAAGCCGCTGCATCCGGTGTTCAAGGACTACGTCGGCGGAGGCGCGGCGTTGGGGGCCACGCGCTGGGTCTCCCTCCTCCAGCGCCAGTGCGAGCGCCTCGCCAGCGAGCTCGCCCGCAACATTGCCGACCTCGGAGGTATCATTTCATTTCCACTTAATTCCACCACCTCCACACCTACTGCCTTGCCTGCTGTCTATGCATACATTCTAGTATCTTTGATTTCATTTGCTCATCCTGTACAAGTGCGTCCTTGATAATTAGGGCCGGTGAAAACCTCCTTACGGCTCGAATCAAAATTGCTTCGATTATAATAGATAAAGGGTTTAAGATTGAGATGAGTCCATTTCAAGCGAAATTTTTTTTAATGAGGCTTGGCTTTGCTCGATAGTAGCTCGTTAGCTCGAATATGAAATAATCACTTAAATAATACATAAAATGATTTTATGAGTCTGTTTGTTTTTGCTTTGGATTCTCCGAAAGTTGATTCTGGATTGTGACTTTAGAAAAGTTAATTTTGGATTCTAGAATGATATTTGGTGGTTAATTACTTGGAATTTTCAAGGGCATTCTCATATTTGTATTGCTCAGAATCCACAGAAGTATATATTATATGAAGTGGATTGTGAATTTTAGTGTATATGGGTGGGCTCGATTATGAGAATCGATTCCTAGAATCGGGTTGTTTGTTTTTTATTTAGCTTTTGGAACTAGAATCCAGAATTCATAGCAAAAACAAACAGACCCTATGTCAAACTATTTTAATTTTAAAAGAAGTTCGATAATAACTCGTTAAACTCGATAGCCAGCTATATCGACAATTGTGATTCCAAGCCTTAATTTTCCCCAACCCATCGATCGAACAATGCATTTTTACAATTCTATTCTGCCTGTTATAGCCTGCCTGCCATTTGTTTGTCCTTTTGTCTCAGAGAGATAGGGAAGGTCCAACATTACATTTAGTTGCTTCTCTTTTCAACTAGATGTCGTTTATCTGTAATCATCATCTAGTTTTGAAGGCAGATTGTAAAGATATATATATGTATATGCAATCGGTTATACTTACTACCACCATTCTTCAATCAATCGGTTAGGACCTTAGACCAGTTATATCAACGACCATTCTTTTGTAGGAATTTTTTTTTTGTTCTGAGTGATAACAATAAACAATTCTGCATTAATCCATCTTGACAAAAAGTATAACCATCATCTTCCGTTCGTTTGCCTCGATTTCTAATTCCCAGTGATTCGCACCCCTGAGGCGAGAACAAATATGATGAAGTTGTCGCAACGGATGATCAACGCCTTTTGTGCTAACATCAGTGCTTCTGGAAGCCAATCTTGGACGGCGCTCTCGGATTCTACAGAGGACACAATCAGGGTCGCAACAAGGAAGAACACTGAGCTGGGGCAGCCCAGCGGTGTCGTCCTCACTGCGGTGTCCACAAGCTGGCTTCCTTTCAGCCATCAGCAGGTGTTTGAGCTTCTTGCAGATGAACAAAAGCGCTGTCAGGTAGTGGCCATCTGTATATTATATACTGGATTGTCGTTACGCTTCTTACTTTTATGTGTGTCATCCGATAATTTAATTTGATTTATCAGTTCCTTGATGAATGTTGTGCTTTTGCAGCTTGAGATTTTGTCAAACGGAGGCTCACTTCATGAGGTGGCACATATTGCAAATGGATCACATCCAAGGAACTGCATTTCTCTTCTTCGCATAAATGTAAGTACTCGTCAGTTGTCACAAATTCTGAATGGCGGAGCTTGGTACTAGTATTTCTTGTATTTGAAAAAAAAAAGAGTTCCGTTCTCTAAGATGTTACATATTTAATTTCCTCCTTCGAGAGCATAATCACAATAAGATAACTCTTCACTGGTACTTATATGTATGTAGTACTTATTCTGAAAGAGCGTACGTAATCGCAATGGGTCATATCTTGAAGACTTGAATGCTACTGATCAGGATTTGATTTAGGACTCATCATCCAGGATGATGCCTGGTGTGACCAGTTAGAGAATTATGTATCGCGTGGTATGAACACTAGAATATGTCCCAAAAACGTACACAAGAATATACAAATATAAAATGTTTTTATTCTTTCTACAGCAAAAATTCCAAAAATGAATCGAAGGCTTGCAAAACCTCAATGCAACTGAGTTACTGCAGTAACTGCACTCCGGTGAAGAGCTGCTGTTCATTTCAACAGTTCTTCAAGCACTTACTGTTTGCTACCAATGTAAAGGACAAGAAATTAACACCGGCTACTTGAGCTGTACAGGGCTCAAGACGCCACATTAAATGAGGCTTGAGTGGTCTAGGCTGAGGCTGTGCACCTGCATCACTGCAATTTTCTACCCAAATTTTCATATTCATGTGCTACCAATGACTTCACATCTCATCTAGAAATAAGGCGAACAGTCGATTTATAAATCTCATGTTGTGGCATGTACAGCTTATATGTGTGAAAAATCATTCCATCTTGGCATTAGCCTTTGATATACTGCCTTGCAATGTTTACAATCTGAATGGACTATCTTAGCTCATTTGTCATCTCAGTGTATAATGATGAAGCATGCGTGTCTCATCTAAGAGTCATTGAGAAGTCTGATTAAACTGTTGAGGATGGTTGTTTTAATTTCCCTTTTGTTGTGAGTAAAACTTGAAATAGATTGCCATTTATCACTTGTTTGCAAAGAAATGACATTTTTGCAACCGATGTAAACACAGGCTGCAAGCAACTCATCACAGAATGTGGAGCTCCTGCTGCAGGAGAGCAGCACCCACCCTGATGGTGGAAGCCTCGTGGTGTTTGCAACCGTTGATGTTGATGCCATCCAGGTGACAATGAGCGGCGAGGACCCTTCCTACATCCCTCTCCTCCCCCTGGGATTTGCCATCTTCCCAGCCACCAACCCTTCGCCTGCAGAGACAAGCGCAAACACTGGCCATCGCGAAAGTACTCCAGGTAACGCAGATGAGCCGACCACTGGCTGCCTCCTCACCGTCGGCATGCAGGTTCTAGCCAGTGCCGTACCTTCAGCTAAGCTCAACCTCTCAAGTGTCACTGCAATCAACAGTCATGTCTGCAATGCCATTCACCAGATTACGACAGCACTTACAGGTGCTGGAGCTAGCCGGGGTGAGCCGGCGTCTGCAGGGTCCTCCGACTTGCAGTAGCAAGAAAGGCTTGGTTGGGAACGGAGGGGGGCACATGACGCAGACCAAAATGCCTTTTCCATGTCCAATTATTTTGCTACTTGTTAACACCTCAATTAATTGTTTCTGTTAGCCCAGGTGCAAGGGAGGATTTGACAAGAGCCCAACACTAACAACATGACCAAATCAAAACTCCCTCTTCCCGCCATGCGCCTTTCAAAATGACAAAAATACCCCCATCAAACGCCTGGGGTCATTTTGGGAAGCTAATGCTATTTACAAGTAGAAAAGGGTCTTGTCAAGCTCTCACTTGCACCAACCAAATGGATCATGGATAGCTGACAGCGGCTCAGGCAGTTTGGTCATGCAGTTCTTCCTACACCTTCTCTGTGTTCCCTTCCTCAAAGGTCAAAACTGTGAAGGTTAGCTTTGGTATCTTTCTTTGATTTTGTAATAATAAGATCGAAGAGGACTTAGTTTGAGTGTGTGATTTGTGGTAGACTTAGTAACTTGTGTAAGCTTCAAGACATAAGCAAATTGTAGGAGAGAAGAGAATGGAGGAGAGGAGGAGTCAAGAGCGAACCAGTTGTGACCCTTCCCAGTAGAGAAGGGTCTTGGTTCGGGTATTGACTAGTTTCCTCTCTGCAATGCCTTTGCCTTGTCTGTAACCTTTGGCCTATGTTATTACTATGTTGCTTCAGTCCAGTTATTACATTGGAAAGTTAGTCTAATCCTGCTTTGCTCGGCATGCTCTCTCTCTCTCTCTCTCTCTCTGGTTGCTGAATGGGAGTGAATGTGAATGGTGCCTTTTTTTTTGTGTCAACCTAATTTGTGCCCAGCCTTGAATGCCCTGCCTTTCTGCTGCATTGCATTGCCTTGGATCCCTTTCTTTCTTGGTGCCTTCTCCTTTGCTCGAACTACTCTGACAATCTACTACGGTGGAGGACCAATTTTTGAGCTGCAAGGCAATGCTATGCAAGCATCTGCTGCTGCGTATTTATTCCCCTGTACTATACATGGAGATGCTGTGTCTGATGGGTAGGTGGAGAGATGCCTCTCATAAATAACAAGGGGACCGGCTGGGCAGGCCCTTCTTTCTTTGTTGCATACTACCATAGATCTCCCTATCTAGTACTCCCGCTCCTGCCACTTGATGTTTCATTGTGCGTTGTTGAGCAGCTCACTTCCATGGCATAGCAATATAGCATAGCATTCCTGTGTTTGACGCTTTGACTTGTGTGTGTAGCATCTGGATCAGGAATATCTCCCTATCTTCAGCTGGGTTTTGGAGCTCTGACAGTGACAACAGAAAGGAAGTAGGTGTCGTTCCATGCATTTGTTGGTCATCTTGTGTTAATAAATGGTGTTCCTGAGTTCTCACAAAAGGGAACATGCTGCATTTGTAGTCATGTGCTGTTGAGAGACAACTGGTGGTGTCACCAGTGGCGAGGCTAGGCATTCGCTCTAAGGGAGAAAACTATTATGGATCGGGATTGCCCCCATCACCATCCGGTCGTGATCTCAAAGCACGATTGAACGGTGATGGGGACAGTTCCATACAAGTGCTTTCCCCTAAGAAAAAACCTTAGAAGCTCCTTGAAATGGCACTCATGGGGAAGTTAGGAGCTCTCCAATCTCCAGTCTAACTGCCTGTGCTGTGCTCTACACGCATGCTGGTGACTTCTGCTCTTCAGTGAATGGAGGCCCTGTACCTGGCACCCGTTTTGTTGTGGTGGGTGGGTGGGTGGGGGTTGGGGGGTTTCGGGACAGTGAGATGACATACACGGACTACGGTGCGTCAGGTCAGGCCTTGTGTGACATGGCATTGCCATTGCTGCTCTGCTCTGCTCTTCTCCCCGGCGTTGGCTCTGGTGCCTGCCTATAACTTGCCCAGCAAATGTGAGGCTAGCTCCTGCTGTTTGTTACTAGCCTGAATTTGTGCAGTATTGATTTTTTATTGTCAGGGTTAGGAAGAGCAACAACTGGAGATAAAATTTAACGTGTAAAAATTCTTGCGAGAAAAAAACATCGGTAGACAAATCCACTATATTCGTTCAATGTACATGTACATAGAGGGTGGCATTATATAGCCAAATAAAAGGTTTGAGTATGGAAAGATTGGATATTGAGGAATCCATGATTATCTCTAACAAACCTCTCATTGACTCAAAATCTGTAATGAAATTGTCTCTGGAAAACCCCGAAGAGTAATTAAGCACCATGAATACCAACCAAGTCCAGCCAATGCTTGCACTTGGTATTTGAAAGTGCTTTTGTGAGCATGTCAGCAAGATTTTCATCATTGTGTATCTTTCTTACAATAACTTGTCCTTCAGCAACAATATCACGAATAAAGTGGTACTTGATATCAATGTGCTTGGTCTTGACATGATACATATCATTCTTAGTCAAACAAATAGCACTCTGGCTATCATAATAAACAGTTTTAGTTTCCAGTGAAATACTAAGTTCAGAAACCAAACCTCGCAACAAAATAACTTCCTTTACACCTTCTTAGTCAAACAACATACTCTGCTTCAGTAGTAGAAAGAATTGCTGAGAGACCATGTGGTGGTCTATCTATATTTGTAATGAGTAATTGACTATGTTTGAGCCTGTGTGCTCTGGTTTGAGTTTGATATGAGCTTGCTTTGTCATGGGCAATTTAGTTTGAGAGGTCTTGGCTTTGTCCATAGTGATCATGACTTTATCCAGAGTGGTCATGACCTTATCTTGAGTTGTTGTGGGTCATGATGCTCCTAGAGAGGTCATGCTCTAGAGTGGTCATGGGCTTTGTGACCTCTAAGGTGGTCGTTTCCTAGATTGGTCGTTCTCTAGAAAGGTCGTTCTTTAGAGTGGTCCTTCGTAGAGTAGTCGTTTCCTAAAGTGATCGTGCCCTTTGTGACCTCTAAAGTGGCCACGGACTCTGTGACCTCTAGGGTGATCGTTCCCTAGAGAGGTCATTCCCTAAAGTGGTTGTGACCACTGTAAGAATGGTCTAGACCACTTGTGAAAAGTGATCTAGACCTCTAAAGACCTCTATGGGAGTGATCGTGATCACTGTAGAAGTGGTCTAGACCTCTAAGGGTCACTTGAAAAGTGATCGTGACCTCTGTTGAAGTGGTTTATACCTCCAAGAACCACTAGAGGAGTGGTCGTGACCTCTGTTGGGGTGATCTGGACCACTGTGGGAGTGGTCTAAACCTCTAAGGACCTTTTGGGAAGTGGTCCTAACCACTGAGGAGTAGTCATGACCTTTTTAAGAGTGGTCACAGCTAAGAGTAGCTTTGAGTGGTCTCTACCAAGTATGATCTTTGGCTTTGAGAGATCACAGCCAAGAGTGGTCATAGACCAAAGTGGTCATAAACTAAAGTGGTCACAGCCAAGAGTGGTCTTTGGATTTGAGGGGTCACGGCCTAGGCAGGGTATGACTTGAAGAGTGGTCGCAGATCAAGGCGGTCGTGGACCAATGTGGTCATGGTCTAATTGATCCTAGGTGGGATCTTTTGATTTTTGAACGATCGTTGATCTTTGTCTGTTTGCTGATGCATGTTTATCTGAAACAATGCAATGTGATAGTTTGCTTGTGTGTGTTGGTTGGAGGACTCTAGAGCAAGGTTATGGTGAGTCGAAGGTGAAATTAGGACTACTAGTCTATAAGATTTGAGGTCCAGAACAGTCAAGAGACGCTGGAAGATGATCGAGGCCAAGAAGTGGTTGTAAGCCAGAAAGATAAAGAATCGGAGCATGAAGCATTGGTCATAGACATGGCGGGCAATGGCAAGGTAGACCGAGACTAGGCTCAAGGAGGAGTTAAGGTCCGAAGGTCAAGAAAGCCGAAGCCGTCATGGTGAAGCGGACATAGGCATGGCAAGTAATAGTAAGGTGGACCAGGATTAGGCTCAAGGAGGAGTTGAGGTCCAAAAAGGTCAAGGAAGTCAAAGTCGTTATGGTGAAGCGGATAAGGACATGTGGCGTGCCAAGTGATTTAAGCTCGTTTGCAAGTGAGGACGGTTCGGGGAGTCCGGACGCGTGAGAAGCTTGACGTTAAGTCATTGGGGCCACATGGAAGGTGACGAAGCATGGGCGATACTTCAAGTCGATGAATGAGATGCTAACTGGAGCTCTACTCAAACGAAGGAGGATTGTTGGATCAAGAGTTCGCGAGTGGAGTAGAGGCTAAGTTAGTGTTAAAGGGTATGGTCAAAACCCGTGATGTTGTTGGGTTTCGTCATCCCATGTATGAATGAGTTAATCCCAGCCCTTGATGAGATTCCTTATGGGAGAAGAAAGTCATCCGAGGGTGGAGATTGACTCAGCTGTACTATAAATGGAGGGCTGTCTCCAACAATTTGGTCGAAATCTTGGTCGGTACCCTGGTTGGTATCTTGGTTTTTACCAAGGTCAGAACCGAACCTTAGAGAAGGGTACTTTGATTTCTTTATGCTCTGTTGAGTTTTGCCCACTTGAAAGTGTGGCTTTGTAACCTGTCCACATAGAAGTGTGGCTTTGTAACTATCTCTCTTTAAGCAATGTAAGATCCAAGTTCATCTATGTTTTGAAATCTATTTCTGTTCTTGCATTTTTGCTTCGTTCTTTCTTGCAACTTGAGTTGTGTTTCATCTCCTTCTACTTGCTCTGACTCTACTAGATTTAGGATGCATAAAAGTTTGCGGAGTTCATCAAGAACATGTTCCAACCCAGCAATATCCACTAGAACTTACCTTTGCTCAAGTTATCTTTGCTCAAGTTTTTAGTCTCCCTTTTTTTCGAATCTTTGATATTTCTTTGATTTCTTTCTCTCTTGATCTTCTACTGCCATGGATGAATGATTGACTCTAGATTATCATCGTGAAACCTATCCTCATCGAAAGCACAATCGATATCATCCGACGCATCGTTGACTTCGTCGACGATGTTAATACTAATTGCTTTCTGTGTAATCTGCTCTTCACCGTGACTGATCCAACATGTATACCCCTTTTGAAATCCCTTAGAATCAAGTGTGCTTTGATCTGCACTGAATTTTGAAACATCCTCAGATTCTCGCAGTCTATGCATAGATAAGACATAAATTGCACCCCCTTGTTAAACATATCCTCCTCTGCAGCTTTTCTAAAAGCAGAGACACCATTAATGCACTTGGCACTCGCACGGTTCTCAACGTACATCTAGCTTCGATCCATCTACGCTACGTATATAATTATAAGTGTTAAATGATGAATTAAGTACACTATGAGTGCACATGCACACATTCTTAAATTGGAGCACAAATTAACTAGATAAAATATTACCCTAAATCATAAACCATGCTAGATCTAAAGAACAAATTGATGTATATGTAAGGTACATTTAAACTTAGCAACTTCAATTCTCTCTTTACCTAGCTAACTACATCTTGAGTATAATGCAATTAGAACCAATTACTACTTTAGATCACAAAAAACAAATGGATCTACACCAAACTAGATCTAAACCATATTCAATTCCCTATTTACCAAGCTAGATCTTCAATATAATGCAATTAAAACCAATTACTAACCTTATATCACCTTAGCATCTTCAATTCTCTCTTTAACTAGCTAGCTACATCTTAAGTATAATGCAATTAGAACCAATTACTACTTTAGATCACAAAGAACAAATAGATCTACACCAAGTTAGATCTAAAACATCTTCAATTCCCTCTTTACCAAGTTAGATCTTGAATATAATGCAATTAGCACCAATTACTAACCTTAGATCACATAGAACAAAAGGATCTACAATCACACTTCCAAATCCACGGCATCCTTTTACCAGATCGCCTCTCAATCGCAGCCACATCAAAAATAGCTCGGGAAATCTTTAAAACACTAAGGAGGTCGGGACTCTCTGTATTTATTTCTAGAAAATCCCAAAAATCGTCTGTAATGAGACTCTCATCACAAACAATTTTAGCCAAAAGCTGTCAATGATATTAATGTTAGTCATCACTGACGGTTTTTGAAAAAAACAGTCTATGATGATCAACCATCACAGATGGTTTTTAAAATCCGTTAGTGATGAGGAGTCTAATATAAGTCTTTTTGTAGTAGTGACTACCCGATGAGAGTAAAACATCTTCATGAAAAGTAACATCATGACTAATGGTTAATTTATGAGAATTAGAACACCATAAACGATATCCTTTGACACTAGAACCATAGCCAACATATATGTATTTTCTTGCTCTAGGCTCTAATTTTCTATTGTTAACATGAGCATATGCATGACAACAAAAAAAATTCAAATTGGAATAATCAACTGGTTTACTAACCAAACCTCTTCTGGAAACTGAAAATTAATGGCAGAATTTGGAGAGCAATTAATCAAATAACAAGCTATAGAAACAGTCTCAGCCCACAACGCACATTTATGCCATAAACCTGCATTTGAAAGCATGCAACATGCTCTTTCCAAAGGAGTGCGATTCATACGCTCTGCCACACCATTTTGTTGATGCTTTCCTGGAACAGTTAAGTGCCTATCAATACCAAAGTTAGCATAAAATTGATCAAACTCATCACTACAAAATTACAATCCATTGTCAGTTCTAAGTTTTTGATCTTTCTGCCAGTTTGATTTTCTACCAAAACTTTCCAATTCTTGAACATTAAAAAAGCTTCATACTTATGTTTCAAGAAATAAACCCAAACTTTGCATGAAAAATCATCAATGAAGGTTATCATGTACTCACACCCTCCAATAGAAGAAAATCTAGAATGACCCCAAAGATCATAATGGACATAATCAAGAATTCCTTTAGTCTAATGAGTAGAAACAGAAAAACTAAGCCTCTTTTATTTGCCAAAAATACAATGCTCACAGAAATCAAGTTTGTCAATATCAATTAAAAGTCTTTTCTTGCATAAGAGATGCATATCTTTCCCACTCATATGACTCAAGCGCATATAACAAAGCTTGGTGATGTGAGGATACGATGCAATAGTAGAAACAGCTGCAGAACATGTAACTGTAGATCGTTGCAGGTAGTAAAGACTATTGATTTTATTGGCTTTCATCACAACAAGGTTGCCTTTTGAAATCTTATGAACACTATTTTCACCGGTATATTTATAACACAAAGATTCTATGGTGTCTAAAGAAATAAGATTTCTTTTCGTTCTAGGAACATGGTGAACAATTGTAAGGGTCCTAACAATGCCATCATGTGTTTTAATTTGAATAGAACCGATGCCAATTATTTTAGGTGGAGACTCACCAACAATGACAACTTTACCACTGTCAACAGAATCATAAATAGAGAACCACTCTTTATGTGGATAGATATAAAAAGTGCAAGCTGAATCAATAATCCATGCAGTTTGATTCTTCAAATTGGAAGTAATGATTAGAGCCTCACCATCAGATTCATTTTCAACAAAACTTGCCTCAACAGTTTTTTCAGATTGTGTCTTTTTGTCTCTTTCTGCCTTGTTTTTCAACTGGAAACAATGAGAAATATCATGACCATATATCTTGCAGTAACAGTAAAAATTGCTGGATTTATGGCCTCTTGATTTAGATCTAGACTTTGATCTATGAAAATTACCTTTATGTTGAGATCTACCTCTAACAATTAAACCCTCAGCCTTAACTTCAGAACAAGAATCAATATGAAATTTCTCTTTAGACAATATATTTGATTTAACATTCTCAAAATGAACGGTACCATGATTGCCACAAAGCATAATTTTCTTGAAATGTTTAAAGGTAATAGTCAAAGAGATGACCAACAGAATAACCTTATTTTCATCCTCAATTTTCACATCTAATTTCTCAAGATCAATGACGAGCGAGTTGAACACATTAAGATGAGATTTTACGGAGGTACCTTCCGCCATGCGAATTGAGTACAGACGTTATAGAGGTACCTTCCGCCATGCGAATTGAGTACAAACGTTCTTTGAGGCACAATTTGTTGGCGAAACTTTTCTTCATATACAAAGCTTTCAATTTCTGCCACAATTTTGCGACGGTAGTCTTATTAATAACTTCACATAGAATATCTATAGACAAACTGAGTTGTATGACGGAGAGTGCTTTCTGATCCAGTTGCTCATCTGTCATGGTCGCTGGTTTAGCTAACAATGCTTTTCTGATGCCAACCTATATGAGAACAGCTTTAATCTAACCTGCCATATAGAAAAACTGATCTTGCCATCGAACTTCTCGATGTCAAATTTAGTGGATGATATGGTGGAGAAAAAAATTACAGATAAAAAAATATGGTAGATTATATCTGAAAAGGAGGGTAAAAAGATTTCGATCGAAATTCCTTGTTTTCTTTCACCAATCAATTTTTTTCTTAGCCCCTTTTTTTTTCTTTTCTTTTTTTGACTCGGTCAGCCTCAGCCTCATAGAGCCTTATCTCTTCAGCTGCCTTATCCCTTCATTCTCCACTCGACGGTCGCAAGGAGATGGCGGAGTCAGAAGCGTCGAGCACGTCGGGCAAGCGGGTCACCGAGTGTGGGGGGGAGTCGGAGCAGAGGAGGAGCCAGGGTCGCAGGACACGAGTCCTCGTGTTCCTTGGCGGGCGGAGCTGAGGTTCTGCTCCAGTCAGTCAGGACTCAAATTGAATCCGAACAAAATCAAATCCGATCGTAGAAGAATACCACCAGAACATTCAGAAAACTCGAATCGCATCCAGAAAGCAACTCAAAAATACGGAACTAGATAAAGAGACTAATAAGATATGCAGGTTCAACCTTTTCTTTCTCCATTCCCAGCGTTCTCAGGTTTGACTTACAAAGCATTTCACCCTAACAGAAAGATTCGGGCAACTTCAGGCTACAGACGGTAATTGTAATTAACTTCGCTCAGTCATTTTCATTGTCAGTAATTCCTATTCCTATTCCATGCACCATTGGATGAAGATTTCTTGATCTGGTGCATTCTTGACCGTTGATGTTCACTAACTGAAGTTGATGAAGCGTTCATTCTTGCTGCAGACTACTTCCTGTTCTTCTTCTTCCTAGCGCGACTCCTGCAGACTCCAATTGATCTCCCTCAGTTTAAACATCCTGACACCGGCGTCAGGGCGGTCCGGTCGAGTAGCGCATCGATCGGGCGGGAGGAGCGAGACTCGACGATGTAGGATCCATGGCGGATGGCGTCGCGGTTCGACGGATGCGGCCGGAGGCAGTCTGGGCAGGGCAGGGCCGGAGGAAGGTGAAACCGACCGGGAGGAGACGGGCCGGCGGTGAGCCCAAAGCCAAGGCGGTGCGGTCCGGCACGAAGAAGATGGCGGCGCAGGCGTGGCGATCGATGGCATGGGGCGCGGATCCGGGCGGCCGGTGCAGAGACTACACTCGCCGGAGAAGACGGCGCGTTTAGGGAACGCGGGGCGGATGGCGCACAAGTCAACGGCGGCTGTAGATGGAGAAGTCATAGGTACGGCTCTGATGCCACCCGTTAGGG
Source organism: Otatea glauca (assembly GCA_036346275.1). NCBI lineage: Eukaryota > Viridiplantae > Streptophyta > Magnoliopsida > Poales > Poaceae > Otatea > Otatea glauca. The sequence goes on from CM070729.1 coordinate 478,365, forward strand.
TTAGGAAGCGCAACAAATCCACTATAATTGTTCAATGTACATGTACAAAGGGATGGTATTATATAGACAAATAAAGAGTGAGACTATGAAAAGATTTGATATATGGAAAGATTGGATTTTGAGGAATCCGTGATTATCTCAAACATTGATGGTTTGTCACGACATAGTAATCAATAAAGATTGCTTTCTATGCTACTCACTCACACGGTGAAGTACTCAAGTTCAGAGTTCTGAATGTAACATGTCATCTTCTTCAAGTGACAAACATTAGGAGGGTGAAGACAAACGATCAAATGATAAATCAAAATACGCATATCTAAATGACAAACAGATATAGATGAAGACAATACAACACAGTGACCAAATGATAGAGCTATGGAATGGAATGTTTGTATCATGTATCTGTACAGCAGGTTTTCTCTCGCAATTCTGAACCGATTTTTTTTTCTCACGGTTCTGAATTGTTTCTATCGATGCATCATCGTAGAAGACATTCAGACTCGGAGTGCATTACAGACAAGCGATTGAGTAGCCAGATGGTGTGGCTAGTATGCATATGGACCTTGCATTGCCTTGCCATGCTCCAGGATTGGGTTGGATTCTGCACATCCACGGCGCCACCGCGCACTGAATTCGAGGGGCTCGTCGTCGACGAGAAGGGACGCCATGAACCCGTCTTCATTCTCCTGCTCCTCCTCCTGTATGTACCGATCCATCTCATGCTTCTCCAGCTGCATCGTGCTCCGGTTCAGGAAGCCCTCGCTCGCCTTCCGGTCCGCTTCAAATGTCGCCTTGGGATCACTGTCCCTCATCTCCAGATTGGCTGAATCGATCATAATTTCAGGTTCATGTCAGAAAATTGTGTTCTTTTAGTAATTTTATCGGGAAATGTGTTGAAACAACATTACAGAAACTAAGTAGTAGTGACGAATTTGGCTAATCCTCACTACTATGGAAGCTTTTGCATGGGAACCATGAACATTACTGTTTCAGTAGTATCTGCTGTTTGTTCTGAAAGTAAAAGGAGAGATTAGCTTGAGCAACTTTTACGTCCAGATTCAGTGACCTATCCTATCTTCACCATTGCACCTTGCTTATACTTTTCATCACTTCAGTTCCTTGTGCAAACATAAACAATTACTGAAACTTGCATTTGCAGACACAAGAAATTCTGTTTCTTGTAAGAAATGACATTGTTACAGCATTACCGAACAGAAATATTGGTGAATGGATTAACTAGCGTGAAAGTTCCTACAAGGTTCCCATGAAAATTTACAACCGACCAGGAGTATTGATAAATGGACTAACTAGCACGAAATTTTCCACAAGGTTCCTATGAAAATTTACAGGTACAGTATAAGCTTCATGTTCTGAAACCAAAAGGAATGACTCACCTTGTCAACTTTTCCGTCCAGATTCATCGACCTAGCAACTAGTGAACATGCAACGGCAGACACGATTAGGCGTTAACTAGGATAGAAGTTTCTACACGCGTGGTTCCCATGAAAAATTACAGATACTGAATCCGCTTCTCGCTCTGAAACCCAACGGAGGGGGGATTAATCTAGTCAACATTCCCGTCCATATTCAGCGACGCATCAACTAGTGGACTCGCAACGGCAGGCACAAGATCGCAGAGCAATGCTTACCGTCGAGACGGTCGTGAGGCCACGCGAAGTAGTCCCAATCCCACCTCTCGAACTCGTACTTGGGGCGCTGCAGCTTCACCAGCGGCTCTCGCACCGCGACGGCGAACCCAAACTCCGGGCTCCTGCGGAATGCAGGAAACCAAACACCAAGAAACCAATCAAATTAAGCAGCCAAGCAGTCCTTGAATCAAATTAGGCAGATCGTAACGCAGAAACATTCAAGAAGGCGATGGAATTTGGAGTGGATGAAAACAACAGGAAGCCGAGCGCGTTGAGTGGAGCAGAGGTACGCAAGAATGGCGATCACAAGACGGCAAAAATACTGAAATCGAAGAAACGGAAGAGGAAGCGTTGCAAGATCAAAGAACAGCCGACGGGATCAAGCGTTGCTGCTCCTCACCTGGTAATAGCGAATCCCCTGTCCATCTCGATCTCTGCTCTGAACCGGCCGCCTCCGTTCCTGTGCTCTCTCCTACTGAATCTCTCCATGGCCTCGTGCCCGCCCGCTGCGCTTCTGCTCATCTCCTTGCTTCCAATGGTGCTCGCTTTGCGTTTGTGCGGTGCGGTCTGGGAATCGAGCGGGAGACGAGAAATATATGCAAGGCGAGGAACAGAGGATGACACCCCAGTTAGTTACACTTGGACTCCGTCCCTTCTCTCTGCGGGCTTTCGCTGTGTGGCCATTCTTGTGGCTTCACTTTTGCTAAGATTACCACCTAAGCTTATTCCTACATCACAGGGTGCAAAAACGGGAACAATCACAACAATGTGACATGCTTCCTCAAAAAAGTAGTATGTACAGCATGACGACATCAACCTTCAAGAAGCATGGCATCTGCGTTATCTTCTATTATATATTAAAAGCTCAAAGAGAGTTGCTAAAAAAAAAGATAAAAAAATCTTTAAAAAGTAAAACATCTGGCACTTGATCTGGTGGATACTAATTAAGTTAAACTACATTAACCATTATATGTTATTATTCACAGAAAAATATCTAACCGTCTATCTAGTGGATCCAAGTTATAACGGCTTACATTAAAAAAAAAGACTCCATTCCAAGTACAATAAAAGATAACCGCATTCCAGAATAAAAAAAAAATTAGCCACTTGATTTTCATACGAACTCTAAATTAAAACCCATACATAGCTAAGATTTGGAACAAAAAATAGATACAAATCAACAGTTAGATTTGTTTATCAATTCTAACCTAAAACTGATATTCAAAATTAAATAAAAAAGCAATAAAATTAAATGCTTAATTAGAGGAAAGACTTCATACCAAGTACAACAAAAATAACAAAAATTCAGAATAAAAAATAAAAGGAAATCAACCATGTAACTTTCATACGAACTCCAAATAAAAACTCGTACATAGCTGAAATTCAAAATAAACATTAGCAGTTGGAATTATATACGAATTCTAACCTAAAGCTAATATGTGAAATTAACTTTCATACCTCAGCAGTAGCGCGCAATGCTTTCGTGAACATGGCGTGCTTATGCAACTCATCAAACTGTTCACTTATCTAGCTCCTAGCTCTTTTTGCAAATCTAGCCTCCCTGCGTATGTATTTGCAAAAATGGTCCTCTCCCCTACCACAGAAGGTGCAGCGGTGACACCTATCCCCTACTGTGCCTAGGGAACGCAAGAGGTGCCCAACACTGCGCCATGTGCATGACCGCGGGAAGAGAAGCTATCGCACTACCTGGGTGCGGCAGTGATCTGTCACACTTGGCCACCCGCCCACATGCGTCTGGACGCGCCCATGCGTGCCTAGGCCCATGCGCGTTCGCCCGCTCCAGCGTGCGATCATGCCTGCCCACGTGCCACCTGCCTACCCGAGCGCTGCCGCAGCGCTGGCCACCTACCGCCCTCCCCGAGCATGGTAGAGATAGGTGTTGCCTGTTGCATCTTCCGCAGTTGAGGGCCATTTTTGCTAATGCATGCATGAGGAGTCTAGACTTGCAAAAAAACAAACACCTCCTCACCCACCCTTCCCGTATATGCTGCCTCACCAAACCTCAAGTCCTCCACATCCTCCATCATGGTGTTGGCGAACCAGACGTGGGTGTCGACCGACCTCCCAAGCTACCAGTTCAGGCGAGGAGAACTCCACGCCCTGCACCATCATCGCCTTTGCCAGTATGGTCCTCAAGAACTCCTCCATGTCTCGATCAACATCTTCCTTGCTTCGCCATTGATCTCAGCTCCTCGCTGAAGTGCCTCCCACCAAATCAATATATAGCTAGACAACACATCTGGCCAAATCAGAGTACATCACATCACATATGGATTTTTCAAAATACATTTTAGCTGGGACCATTGAAACTTTCAATTTTCAACCTCAATTTTGAATTTTTCAATGCGATCTAGGAAGTTAAAGCTGACGTGAAAGAGAAATTAAAGATGAGACAAGAGGAAACCACAAACACATCCATGGAGATACAAACACTTTGTCATGGACCAAGATAAAAAATACAACAAAAATATACATTGGGAAGGTTGATTTATCTCCACTACGTGCTTTGTGGGGGCACACCATCCACTGCCCCACTGCAACCCATAGTGCAGGTGGCCTCAGCAATGCCTCAGATCCAATTGGGACTACTGAAACTTTCAATTTTGAATTTTTCACATGCGATCTAGGAAGTTAAAGCTGACGTGAAAGAGAAATTGAAGATGAGACAAGAGTGTAGCCACACTTCCATAGAGATACAAACACTTTAGCATGGACCAAGACAAAAAAATACAACAAAAATATACATTGGGAAGGTTATTTTATCTCCACTACGTGCTTTGTGGGGCACACCATCCACTGCCCACACTGCAACCCATAGTGCAGGCTGCCTCGGCGGCAATGCCTCAGATCCAATCAGATTTTGCGCTACTGGCGCAGATCTTATCGAATCTACGAGGAAGGGAGACCAAGGTGGAGGAGCAGTGCGGTGGCCTAGGGGAGGCAAGAGGTGGAGGGGGCCGAGGCATGACCACATGGGGAGGGAAAAGAGGAGGAAGGAGCCGGCGGTAATGACCTCTGGTGAGTGGCGCTAATGAGGGAGAGACAAAAAAGGAGGAGGAGGCATGGTCAGCGTGTAGGTGGTCGGGGAGAGAAATAGAGAGAATGAGTGAGAGGAAGGTGAGAATGACAGGCGGGGCCGATTAGATGCTTAATTATGGAGATGATCATGCGGGCCAATGCAAAGATACAGTGGGTTAAAAGTATTGTTTGTAGAGTTATTTCTAGACAAGGTGAAACCCTGGCCCTACCTAGTAACCAACCAACCACCTCCCCATTAACCAAATATCCCGACATGCATGCACGTCTCTAATCTATTTATATACCGCACCATGCGCGCCACCATCGATCCATCCGGTCATTGTCCACCATCCACTTGTTAACTGCATGCCCAAATTAAATCAACCAGTCGCGCATCATCGTACCTACCATGAGCCCCACCTCACCGTGGTAGACTAGCGCTGTCGGGGCGCGCCATCAAGCCAGTATGTCCCTGTTCAAGGTCCACAAGGACTCCCACCTCATTCACAAGGCCTCGTCGTCCTCACCGCCCTCTTCTTCGTCCACCAACTCCTCTGTATCCTCGTCCTCAGGTGCGACCAACAATGGTGCCGCTCATCGGTTGGCGCCAAGACAAAACGGGTAGTAGTCGCCGCTCATCATATACACACACTCCCCCAAGGTGATCCGCACCAACCCACGCGACTTCATGTCCATCGTGCAGAAGCTCACCGACCTCGAAGGCACCGACGCCGCTGCTATGGTGTACGGTGGCGCCAACAACACGGTCTCGGTTGTCACCACGCAGGACGAGTCATCGTCCGAGAACTACACCAATGCCCACGCCCATGTCCAATCCTCCGCGTCGCCCCCTACATGGATCCGCAGCTGATGCCGTCGCCACTGCTGTCTCTGGATGCGCACTTCATGCCAGAGATCCCATTGTTCGCTCTCGGCGCCTCAGAGCTGCTCTGCGTGCCCAGGGGGCTGTACCACCAGTTCCCACTCGTGGACACCGTAGCACTCAGCCCGGTGATGTCGACAAACATAAAAAACACTGGCGCTGGTAGTGGCAGTGGCGGGGACGGGGAGGTGTTCTCCCTGTCAATGGTGGAGGCGATGAAAACGTTCTTGGATTATTGATTAATGAGCATCCAATCCATGCATGAATTAAGAGATGATGTACATAAGAGTGGCATGCATTATCCATCACTACTACAGAATGGTACAAAACTATCGTTTCATCTGGGTCGGTTCCCAACTTTTCAGAAAAAATCGATTATGATAGATGATTCGACGAGGGTGTTAAAAATTGGTGAGGAATCATAACAATCAGTTTTCAAGTTAGAACCAATTGTGATAGAGCATTAGACACATCACAATCAGTTCTAAAATGAGAACCGATTATGATATGACATGCGCATCACAATCAGTTTTGATATTAGAACCGATTGTGATGTGCATGGCTATCACAATCGGTTCTTATATTAGAACCGATTGTGATGTGACTCGCTAGGTTATATATACCCTCGGGCTGAACTCTCCTCTGTTGTTGTTCTAGAGGTAAAACAACAGTCGTCGCCCTAAAAAACACAACATACTCTGGTTGGAACCAATACTTGGGTGAGAAATTATGGAATCCTCGAGGATGGGTGTTAAGAGGGTAAAATTGAAGCCCTAGCTTGAGCAGATTTTCCCTCATTTGTGGTTTTCTTGAAAATGTGAGTATTCCTTCAAATCCCTTCAATTTTGCACTAGGTAATTCGATATGTCGCAAAGAAAGTTTATGTTGAACTGGAATTGTGTGTATCCTATCAGATTTCACACCCTTTATTTCACAAACACACATCAATTTATCTACTTTTTAGTACTCTCATAGTAATCTGGAATTATTATTGCTGTAATATGATTAATTTTAGAGTTTAGGTTGTGTAACCTATGTCTCTCGTTCGAGGGTGTTTTTTATAAATATACTGAAATGATATATTTATAAAAAAGAACTCTTGAATTGTCCATATTTTTTAGACAAATCAAGGATATGTGGTTCGGGCAAGTTCCTAATTAAGCTATTGTACAACTGTAAAGAAAATTAATTTCGGCAGCATCTCCCTGGTGTTCTCAGAATACACACCCTCTTAACTTGTTGTTGAGATGTGTAACAGCGGAGAGATGCTGCCGAATTTTTTTGTGGAGTTGTACAACAACTTAGGAACTTACCCGAACCATATATCCTCGAATGGGATTAGGACCTAACCTAATTAGAGATTTGGAGTCATCATTGGTACGAACTTAGTTGGTCAACAGATAGACGCTTTCTTTAAGGTCACCCATTAATCTATTAGTCTATTAGCTAGTACGATTATATGTATGAATTATCGATTAATATGTTAATTTACATGATTCATTGTCAACTCGACATAATGGCTATGAATTGCTTTCTCTCGTGTGAAATATATGACCATGTCAGATATATAAATTGTTTTCTCTCATTATATTTAGGTTTAATATATATATATATATTAAATATCCCAAAGAGAGAGCACCGGCTCATCGCCAGATAGAATAGAAGGTGATGGTCAGGGGCCGAGTAAGGTAACCAATTTTGAACAGCCGAGTAAGGTGAGAAAGGCCTGAGGGTCGAATAAAGGGGCCACAGGGAGAATACCGCAGGTTCTCCACTTTAATGCCACGGGGGTTTGCACGGGTCCTCTCAAGTATAAGAGGCGCTACCGGTCTTTTCTCGGCTAATTGGTGAGAGAGAGAGAGCGCCGATCACAGTTAAGGACTAAAGGAAGGAAGGAAGTGCCGAACAGAAGAATCGGCTGTGGGACGAAGTTAAGACGAAATGGATTATACCAGAGAAAGATGACAACAATGCGAGGCGGTACGCCTTGAAGAGAATGGGTGTGTCTTTGAGGCACTTCAGAGTTATCATGCATGGTGAGTACATGCTGAAAGGTTGTACTCTCTTCAAGAGGTATTCGTTTGTGACTCTCAATGTTTGGGAGGAGTTCACAAGGATGAAGAGTACGCCCGAGGTGGAGGAGCTGAGAGAGAAGAACATCGCTATCCAGAGGCAAAACACACACACGCACCATGTCAGTTTCGTCAGTTATGAAGGGAAGAAGGCAGAGTGAGCGCGACTAGTCGAGGAGTGTGAGAACTTCAGGACGGTGATGCCTTACTCCCGCATGTGAGGAGCGTGCATGCGACTAGGCATTAGCGAGGACGAAGAAAACCTCCGACGGTCGGCTTGTAATTTCAAACCCCGTGACCGTGCGAATCATCTCCACCATCGTAAGACATCTAACTTAGTACATTGCAATTGGCCCTTCCCGTTCTATTTTAGAACTAATTTATATTCGCTTCTTGCAGGAGGAGGTAAGCCAAAGCAAAAAGAGCAGGAGACCTTTCAGAGCCAAGGATCGAAGGACATCCTGTCTTCGGTGATCGTAAAGCCTGACCATAAGGGCTGGGTGCTTGCCGCAGGTATAGGGTATACGAAGAGGTCCTTCTTCCAATAGGACGCTGTTAGTGCAAGATCATTGGAGGCACATGCGGAGCGTCTGAAGGACACGCTGAGGGAGGAGCTCAAGGAGAAGATGAGGGAGGAGATGATGGCATGTAAGGAGCGCCTGAGAGCCAAGATGATGGCGCTGATCTCTCAGAGTCAGAGTCAGATGGCCTCGTCACTCGTAGAAAGGCATGTGCCCTCCCTAGCAGCTGCGTTTTCAAAAATGATCAGGTCGATCTCCAACTGAAGTTAATAATTATTTTTGATTTAAAGGTATGATAGTAAGCTAAACAATATTTTCGATCAAGTTGTACATTTCTTGCAGGCACCTATCAAGTGCCAGCTCGTCGTGATGGAAGACGGGTTTCCCGTTGAGGCTGGATACGGGGTTGCATTTCTATACAAGGAGATTGACACGGTGCATGGTAACCCTTTGGAGAAGGGCTACATGAGGGTGCAGGTGGACTATATCCACAAAGACTTCCTATCTCATGTGCTGGAGTTCCCCCGAATGAAGGTATCACCACTCTCGGGCAAGCACGGATGTCGTTCATCAAGTAGCCCACGACGGGTGTCATACTACTCAAGGTAAAAATCCCTCACGTCTTCTCGAACATTCCAGTACTTTAGCACATTACATATGCATATGCTTTGTAGGTTCCTATCATACCTGCATATGCTCCTTCTCCTGCTCCCACCACCATAACGAGTCCTCCGTCCAAGTCGACTCCTACGCAGAGTGCAGAGATGGTGTGCAAAAGGACTAACACGACAGCCAAAGATCCACAGAGACATCAGAGACTCCTTCTGTGAAGAAGGAAAGTTGATAGAGGCCACAACATCCCATAAAATACATGTGAAAGGACAGGGGATGTCGCCTAGAGGGGGGGTGAATAGGCGAATTAAAAACTTTATAGCTAAATGCAATGAATAAAATATGCAACTAAATAAAATCTCCGAAGTTTCCGAACAACCGAGTGTCCGGATATTCAATCCGGATACTCCGGATAGTCCGATCCCGAGGGTCCTAACCCGAGTGTCCGGTATACAATCCGGATATCTGGATTATCCGATCGTCCGGTTCGTGGATTCTGACATCTCGATTGAGGATCTCAAGAGAGATTTTAAATCCCCGCAATTTTTCAACAATCTACTTGAACACAAAAGATCTTAGTGATGTCAGTACACGAGGGTATAGAAGATCCGGAGCCAAACACAACAAAAGAGTAGATCGGGCTCCCAAAGATTCAAAACCAAATACTAAAGCAAGAGTAAGAAGCAAACTTGAGACAAAGATTTTTCACCCGGTTCGGATCCTTGAGGGATCCTACGTCTCCGCTGAGGCGGCTCGGTCACACTTGAGCCGGGTCTCTTTCAACCCTCTTCCTCCCTGTTGCACAAATGCACTCGCGGTCTTCACTCCTTTGATTCCTTCCTCACGAGGCGAACTGCCTTCACAAACTTCCCACGCCAACCACACAAAGCTCCGGTGGCTCGTAGGTGACCTCCTAGCCGCCTAGGAGTCCTCAACCTCCAAGAGTAACAAATGCTCACGAAGAACAAACTTAGAGATGAAATCAAGTGCTCAATCAACTCAAATCTCACTCCCCAAACTCTTCCCAACCCTTCTCACAAGGATCACTTAGATCTAAGGGTAAAGCTTCCTCAAAGCCCCCACAGCTCCTCAAAATCCACTCCAAAACCTCTTCAAAAGAGGGAGGAAGGGCTATAAATAGACCTCCCAAAAACTAGCCGTTGGGGCAGATCGCGCACAATCCGGAGACTCGGATTTCAATCCGGATACTCCGATTGATGAGAAAATGCTAACAGAGAGACTCAACCCGAGAGTCCGGATAAATATCCGGATACTCCGGATTATCCGATATCGGACTAACTCCGATAGTCCAAATCAGAGACCGAGCAAAATCGACTAAAACGAGCATAACTTTTGACTCGGACTCGATTTCAGTGATTTTGGACTCTCCCGAAAGCTAAGAACGAGGGCTACACAACTAACAAGGTCTCACTACCCAAAACTCAAAGGATAAACACAGATTTCACAAAGAAATCAAGAGAGACCTACAACCTCACTTTCCCAGACTACCAACACCACTCTCTTCTAAGATTCACAAGGATGGATCACTTGAGCACTTGACACATCTAAAAGTCATTCGACATCGCATCCCTCTTAATAGTACGGCAATCCTTAGACTCAAAATAAATCAAAGATAATATAAGTCTAGAAATAGTCACTTGCCGTCTTCTTTCTTGATGTCGATGCATGAAGACCTTCACCATATAATTGATGACATCTTCGCCTTGTCCAACTCAACTCGATTCACCTCATGAGACTTTCGTCCTATCAACCTTGACTTGATCATCCTCTCTGACGATCTCCACGCCAAGTCGCTCTTGACTTAGTCCTCAACTCTTGGTGACACCGCCGTCTTGTTGACCTCAGCTTAATGATCATCCTCCAAGATACCTTGGTCATCATACACGACGGACCTAATTCTTTCCAAACTACTCATGAAAGACATTAGTCCCAAAACTCAATAGATATGAATAAAGTTGATATTTGTGAGCAATTGATTACAACAAGTGTTTCATATAAAGAAGCACAATATAAATGGAAACACTTGACATAAGAAATGTTCTCTACTAAGTACATCATGATGAATATGTAATTGATCTATATGCACTAGAGAGATAATTGCCAATATGATGAATCAATTAAATCATGGCAAGGATCACAGACTTTACTTAAATGAAGCACATGATAGAATATACACGAATTGTACATGTGCAAATAATATTTGGAGTAAGAGTAAATATGTGATCCAACACTAGATAAACTTCACTAAGAGAATTGCATGAGAAGATATACAAATAAAACATGCATGCACCAAGTCAATCTATAGCAATATGAAGTTTAACTCTAGTTAATACATGCATACTATAATGAACTCAAATGAATATATATGCACAAATAAATATGACATGAACCAATGTGCAATATGAAGTTTAACTCTAGTTAATACATGCATACCATAATGAACTCAAATGAATATATATGCACAAATAAATATGACATGAACCAATGTGCATATATATAATCAACATGCTATTTGGAGTTCACTATGCATTTGCACGAAAGGAATGCAATAACAAATATAGAAGAGATACCAAAATTGCATAACTTATCTTTGCTTAACTATCCCATTTGATTTTCCTCTAAAAGATGAGACTGATACTCAACTAGGCAATATCATGTTAGTCTTATAGCAATATAATCATATTAGAGGTTTGTCATTTGTTAAGCACTAAGTTAAGCATTTACTTAATTATAGAGATTGTCATTATGTGTGTTTGTCATTAATCACCAAAATAACATAAGTGCCTAGATGCACTTTCAATCTCCCCCTTTTTGGTGATTTATGACAAACCTATTATCAATTGCACCAAATGACAATATTAAGATATTTAGCATTAAAAGAAGCATGAAGATACAATAAGAGATCATACTTACAAATCATCCCTTTTGTCAATCGATTAGGGACAATTGATAAATCCATAAATTCTCCCCTTTGTCATTAATCCCAAAAGGTGCTTAAAAGATTCTTATTGTTTATTCAATAAAATCTGTTCTCCCCTTGATTGCACACTCAATAAAAAGATTAGGAGAAAATAAAATAAAGATAAGGAGCTAGTAATATGACAATAATATTAGCTCCCCTAAATCTAGGCAAGATATGATACCAATTATTTCCAAGATTTAGGTAATAGATTTTTCTAGTTATACCAAATTAAAGAAGTCATGATTCTTAGGATATAAGTGATGCTTAAACATGACACACGAATATGATTTCACATATTCTTTAAACATCAAGATCATATAAAGAAGATTACACAAGTAGGAATTGCTTATATGATCACAAGATGTATACAAGATCATGAATCAAGGTTGTATAAGTAAGATGCATTTTCATGATCAAGAATTTCATAAACTTATCAAGGGTATATCTCTTTGCAATGTGTCATCCATATGTACCTTTTAATTCTTGATAACTCCAAATGCAAGTTAGATGACACTTCAAAACAATTTAGGATTAGAGGATACCTCTTGAAAGATACCAATTAATCATACCAATTGAAAGATACAACACCATTTAGAATAACACAATTTAGCATAATGGTGTGCATGACATTATTGAATATGGTCGAAAAGAAACACGCCCTTTGTCGATTCTTGTCCACCGCATGTTCGAATTGGTCATGATCACCGCGCCGGTCTTAGATCCCTAGTACTATGGAGCTCCTCTCCATTTCCTTCATCCCACCGTCGAAGGTGACCCTTTTCCAATACCTTGAACATCAATAGACAAGCACACGATTTCCGGAACAAATATCTTTTAATTTGACCCAAGTTAGTTTGATAATGTCTAAGTACAACATGCATGATATATATGATATACAAGACAATACTCTTTGCATGCAATTTAAGACAATTCAAGATATCAATTGAAGATTTTATTACACCACTTTATAATGAAAATATTTGAAACTCATTCAAATTTGATCTTGACATCCACTTGTAAGAGAGACAATGAGTAAAACACATTCAAACTCACTCTTGAGCTTACAAGGAAATTTTCTTTTTCATAATAAACTCAAGTTATGCAAGAGAGAAACATTTTGAGGCTAAGTTACAATTAAATCCAATTTCCAAAATAACTTAGCCAAAATATGCACTTTCATTGGAATGAAAACTTAAATAGATATGCTCCACTTAGAAGCTTGGAGCAATGAATAAGTTCACTTAGTTTTCATCTTGAAAGGCTTGCCAAGATGCCAATTTAAAACTCTTGAAATCTCAAAAAGATGCAAATAGCAACACAAAGTCGATTATAACTTTTAAACCATTGCTCAAATGCAAAAATCATCAACACGAATGATCCGTCTCGAAATCCTCTTCGAGGGCTATGAAGACTGAATATTAATTTGAGCAAAGGAGAAACCCCAAAAATAGGATGAACAAGATATTGCAAGAAATTATAGATAGCAATTTAAGAATTTGGGCCGAGCAGTACAACCCGGATACTCCGGTGTTTTTGATCCGGAGTGTCCGGATAATCCGGATAGATCACCCGGATATCTCGGTTGTTCACTTTTCATCCCTAAAATCAACATTTTGAATTTGGATCAAATCTTGATCAAATGAAGTCCAATAGCCATAAGATTTTGCGAAATGATCCATGAACATCCAAGAGACTTTTTCCAAAAGGATTTTCTCAAATATCACTCTCCAATCAAAAATAGGTCATTAGAAGCATTGGAGGTTTAGTTTTGACACTAAGTCAAATAAAGTCAACAATCTTGCAAATGAGTTCAAATAAATTTGAGAATTTTCAGATATGAACTCCATATGTGAGAGAAGGTTTTCCAACAAGGATTTTCAATAAATAAATTTTATTTCGAGAAATATGATGAAAGATGCATATGAAACACATAAAAGATTAAGATTTTCACCAAATTCTCAAAATGGAACCAAATGAGTTTTGAATGGTAATATGCACTTATATGGCTTCATATGATTTAGAGAGATGTTTATAAGCCTATTTGCATAATCAAATCCATTCAAATCGTAAAATCCAACTTAATGCAAGAGTATGCCAAATAAGATCGAAAGAGAGAAAAAGGCATAACTATTTCAAATTAAGTTGAAATTATTTGAAATTAGGCATAAACATTATATAGACTCCCAAGAAACTTTTCCAAAAAGAATTTTCCAAAAAGGAGTCTCCAATCAAAAGATATGCCAAATTTTGATTTGTAGGCATGATTTTTACTCAAAGAGAAGAAAAGTCAAAACTTTTTCAAATTGAGTCCAAATGGTTTGAAACTTTCCAGAAATAAACATTGGACTATTTAGAAGGTTTCCCAAGAATAATTTCATTAAAAGGAATTTTCGTTCAAAATATATGACAAAGTGCGCTTTGAAGGTTTGAAAAGAAATTGAATTTTCGCCAAATGTTCAAAATGCATTCCGGATTGAAATTTATGGAGATTTGAACTTTCATAGCTTTGTATGAGTAAGAAATACTGTTTCAATCCAAGATATGCAAATAAATCCAATTCAAATAGCGAAATCCACAAAATGCAACAACGGGTCATTTTGGGTCAATTGGATGATTTTGGCCAAATTCAAATGGCTATAACTTTTAAACGGTTGGTCGTTTGGAAAAACTTTGAACTAAAGAAATGCTTAAAATGACCAACCCTATGAGTTTTGTATTGACCACTTTTTCAAACTCCAAATAGATTTTGCTTTAGAAAAATTTGAAGTTAAATGCAAAAGCAAGATCACAAAGATCTTTTTAAGCCAAAGTTTGACTTTTAGCTTCTAGCCAAGGGTTAGATACTTGAAAACATTTGAAAACATTTTAGAAGACTATTTTCATAAGATTTTGCATTTCAAACAAATATTTTGCTTTTAACCCTTTTGAAGCAAGTTAAATAGGAAATAGTTTTTCATAAAAGCCTCAAAATACAACTCAATTTGGATTTCATATAATCTCAATTTCCATGGCTTAGAATTGATTATCAAGATGGTTTCTAGCCAACATTTATAATGAAATCCAACTTGAATGCTAAGATTTGAGCAATATGCTTAAATAAGCTATTTTAGTTCAAACCAAAACTTTTCTGACTAAAATTGATTTTAATATAGAATTTTCATTTTGAAAGCTTGTAAAACATTTGAAATACATATTAGAATACTTTTACAAAGCTTTTCCCAATTTTGGGCCTTTTAAACATAAGATTTGACTTTTGACCAAAATGGTCCTTTTGAAATAGCTATTTGTAAAACAAAGTCAAATATTTCAACACAAGATTCAAATGAAGAATAAGATGAGATATAGAGATTTGAATTTTGTGTATGAGTCTAAGATACCATTTTGAACCAAGATACTACACAAGATCCGGTCCAAACGGAGAAACTCACTAAGTGCAATAGTATGACTATTATGGGTCAAACATAGTTTTTCTACGTGAGTTTCAAAATCAAATAACTTTCACTAGGTTGGTCTTTTGAAGATCTTTTGAACACAAGAATTGTTAAGAATGACCAACTCTAGGATTTTCGTTTTGGAATTACTTTCAAATTCATTTTACATTTAATACTATGAAAATTATAAGTTTAAATCCAAAACAAGATACTACTATCTAGATTTTGATCATGAAACTCATTTTCTTTTCATAAATGGATTTTGTGAAGCCAAAACCTTTGAAAAACATTTCAAATATATTTGTATACATTTTGCAACTAGTTTTTCACAAGAATACTAATGGTATACAAAATTTTGACTTTTGGCTAAATGGCTTGATTTTGAAAATATATATTTGCACTTATATAAATATGGGCACATGTAGGGATGTGATATACATGGTTATGATTTAGCACTCCCCCTTAATGTGCCACTTCCCATCTTGCTCAAGATTACAATCAATACATCTAAAAGGCATGAGCAAGAATATGAACAAGCAATTCAAATTGATTTTCATGAATAATGCAATATAACCTACACAAGGCTATAAGCTAAATAGTAATCAAATTAAATACTTGTTACCCGAGATGACATTGGCTCAAGATTGAAGTGATCATCCTCATGCTTGGCTCCATTTGCAAATGATTAAGTCATCTTCCCTTTTGAAGAAGACAAACGTCCAATCCATCTCATATTGCCTAAAAATCTTTTAGGCGGTTTTTGGTACCCAATCCTTGTTGGGTCCAACAATGTTAGTCACAATAGATTTAGGAACCCAAATGGTCCTAACATTAATAGTCTTAGGTGAACTAACATGACTAGCAATGGATTTGCGATTGTTATTACTCCTAAGCGAATTATTGGAATTGAATTGAGGAGGCTTAGGAGTTTTAGCATTTTTAGCAAATCCATTTCTAGTTTGATCCTTTCTAAGCACATAATAATCATTACAATGTAAGGGCTTAGAAGATCTAGCAAATCTAGCAAATGGTTTGCTATTGTTATTTTCCTAAGCACATGATCAACATGATTTTCTTGGTCTTAGGAAGTCTAGCATTTTGAGCAAACACATTTCTAGATTCATTTCTCCTAAGCAATTGAATATCATAATTTTGCAAATACTTGGGAGAATCGACAAACTTGGCAAACACATTGCCATTTTTGTCTTTCCTAAGCAAATAATGATCATTGACAATAATAGGCTTAGGATGATACCTTTGGGACAATCCTTACCGATGTGTCCCTTTTTCGACAATTGTAGCAAGTAGGCTTTGAGCGTCTCTTCTTCTTCTTGACTTGCTCTTTGTCGGTTTGCCTCATTGTTGATGGTTGTGGCTTGATCTCCACTTTATTAGGGCACACGGAGGCGAAGTGTCCCTTTTTGTTGCAAGCAAAGCACTTGATGATTTTCGAATGTCTTTCGTTGTGCCTTGTCTTGTTAGTTTCCCTCTTGGAGATGTAGCCGAGTCCTCGCTATCTTGAGGTGCCCTTGGCTTGCTCAAGATCTCGCCGAGAACGGCTTTTCCTTGATGCACTTCTTCAAGTCATTTTCTAATCTAATGACTTTGGCCTTGAGCTCATTGTTTTCCTCTACAAGATTAGTCTCAATATGCATAGAGGAAGTGGAAACATTTGAATTTGAGCAACAAGGTAAATCATTGCTAGAGATGGGCATATTAATTTTAGATGAAATGCTAGAATTAGAAATTAAGCATGGCATATCATCAATTAAATCACATGTAATTCCTATGTCCACCTTAGGCTTATGAATTTCTTTGCAAAGGAGGGATTCATGATTTTCTTGAAGCATGTTATAATCATTTTGAAGTGATTCATGTTCAAGCTTCAAAATTTTATATTTCTTTTTCTCCTTTCCAAGACATTTATTGAGCTCCTCTAGCAAATTCATAAGTTCATCATAAGTGAGCTCATCATCATCATCGTCACTTACCTCATTCTTACCTTTCGCCATGAAGCAACGGATTTGTGATGGAAGAGCATCTTCATCGTCACTTGAGGCGGAGGTTGAGGTTGATGGAGATGTCGGTTCTTCATCACTTGAGCTTGAGGTGGAGCTTGATGTTTCATCTCCCGACATCTCTTCCTTAGTGCAATCCTCGATAGAAGTGGATGATTCAAATAGTTCTTGAAGCTTTATCCACATTTCATGAGCGCTCACAACACAAAATAAAACATTAGTAGCTTGAGCGTCGAGATGTAGGCATTTCTCTCTCCTTGGCTTGGAGCAACTTCATTCAACGAGAGGAAAAGCCGACATCTACGATCCACCATATTTGGGGCTCATGGATTTAAAATGAGAAATCATAATTAATTTCCATGGAGCATAATTTGTGCCATCTAGCACAAGTGGATTATGTGAGTGTTCTAATCCTCTAGTCGACATCCTTTACTCTCTAGACGGTTAAGTCTAATAAAAGAGAGACCTTGCTCGATACCAATTGAAAGGACAGGGATGTCGCCTAGACGGGGTGAATAGGCGAATTAAAAACTTTATAGCTAAATGCAATGGAATAAAATATGCACTAAATAAAATCTCCGAAGTTTCCGAACAATCCGGAGTGTCCGGATATTCAATCCGGATATCTCCGGATAGTCCGATCCCGAGGGTCCTAACCCGAGTGTCCGGTATACAATCCGGATACTCTGGATTATCCGGACTGTCCGGTTCGAGGATTCTGATACTCCTGATTGAGGATCTCAAGAGAGATTTTAAATCCTCGCAATTTTTCAACAATCTACTTGAACACAAAAGATCTTAGTGATGTCAGTACACGAGGGTATAGAAGATCCGAGCCAAACACAACAAAAGAGTAGATCGGGCTCCCAAAGATTCAAAACCAAATACTAAAGCAAGAGTAAGAAGCAAACTTGGAGACAAAGATTTTTCACCCAAGTTCGGATCCTTGAGGGATCCTACGTCTCGCTGAGGCGGCTCGGTCACACTTGAGCCGGGTCTCTTTCAACCCTCTTCCTCCCTGTTGCACAAATGCACTCGCCGATCTTCACTCCTTTGATTCCTTCCCTTACGGAGGCGGAACTGCCTTCACAAACTTCCCACTACCAACCACACAAAGCTCCGGTGGCTCGAGGCGACCTCCTAGCCGCCTAGGAGTCCTCAACCTCCAAGAGTAACAAATGCTCACGAAGAACAAACTTAGAGATGAAATCAAGTGCTCAATCAACTCAAATCTCACTCCCAAACTCTTCCCAACCCTTCTCACAAGGGGATCACTTAGATCTAAGGGTAAAAGCTTCCTCAAAGCCCCCACAGCTCCTCAAAATCCACTCCAAAACCTCTTCAAAAGAGGGAGGAAGGGCTATAAATAGACCTCCCAAAAAACTAGCCGTTGGGGCAGATCACGCACAATCCGAGACTCGGATTTCAATCCGGACACTCGGATTGACCGAGAAAATGCTAACAGAGAGACTCAACCCGAGAGTCCGGATAAATATCCGGATACTCCGGATTATCCGGATAGTCCGGACTAACTCGATAGTCCGAATCAAGATTGAGCAAACTCGACGAAAACGAGCATAACTTTTGACTCGGACTCGATTTCATGATTTTGGACTCTCCCAAAGCTAAGAACGAGGGCTACACAACTAACAAGGTCTCACTACCCAAAACTCAAAGGATAAACACAGATTTCACAAAGAAATCAAGAGAGACCTACAACCCTCACTTTCCCAAGCACTACCAACACCACTCTCTTTCTAAGATTCACAAGGATGGATCACTTGAGCACTTGACACATCTAAAAGTCATTCGACATCGCATCCCTCTTAATAGTACGGCAATCCTTAGACTCAAAATAAATCAAAGATAATATAAGTCTAGAAATAGTCACTTGCCGTCTTCTTTCTTGATGTCGATGCATGAAGACCTTCACCATATAATTGATGACATCTTCGCCTTGTCCAACTCAACTCGATTCACCTCATGAGACTTTCGTCCTATCAACCTTGACTTGATCATCCTCTCTGACGATCTCCACGCCAAGTCGCTCTTGACTTAGTCCTCAACTCTTGGTGACACCGCCTTGTTGACCTCGACTTAATGATCATCCTCCAAGATACCTTGGTCATCATACACAGACGGGACCTAATTCTTTCCAAACTACTCATGAAAGACATCAGTCCCAAAAACTCAATAGATATGAATAAAGTTGATATTTGTGAGCAGTTGATTACAACAAGTGTTTCATATAAAGAAGCACAATATAAATGGAAACACTTGACATAAGAAATGTTCTCTACTAAGTACATCATGATGAATATGTAATTGATCTATATGCACTAGAGAGATAATTGCCAATATGATGAATCAATTAAATCATGGCAAGGATCACAGACTTTACTTAAATGAAGCACATGATAGAATATACACGAATTGTACATGTGCAAATAATATTTGGAGTAAGAGTAAATATGTGATCCAACACTAGATAAACTTCACTAAGAGAATTGCATGAGAAGATATACAAATAAAACATGCATGCACCAAGTCAATCTATAGCAATATGAAGTTTAACTCTAGTTAATACATGCATACTATAATGAACTCAAATGAATATATATGCACAAATAAATATGACATGAACCAATGTGCAATATGAAGTTTAACTCTAGTTAATACATGCATACCATAATGAACTCAAATGAATATATATGCACAAATAAATATGACATGAACCAATGTGCATATATATAATCAACATGCTACTTGGAGTTCACTATGCATTTGCACGAAAGGAATGCAATAACAAATATAGAAGAGATACCAAAATTGCATACCTTATCTTTGCTTAACTATCCCATTTGATTTTCCTCTAAAAGATGAGACTGATACTCAACTAGGCAATATCATGTTAGTCTTATAGCAATATAATCATATTAGAGGTTTGTCATTTGTTAAGCACTAAGTTAAGCATTTACTTAATTATAGAGATTGTCATTATGTGTGTTTGTCATTAATCACCAAAATAACATAAGTGCCTAGATGCACTTTCAACATGAAAAGCCACTTGTCCCGACCTTGGAGACTCTTTTTATCGAGAAAGCAAAGCTGACAGAGGTCACAGAGCCCCCTCGAGATTATACGGGGCACGTACATGTAAAGCAATGAATGGATTTTTTACTGTTTTGGGTCTTTCGAAAAAATAAATTACGAGAACGGTCGGGGCATGCACATATTAACACATTTGACCTCCTGACAACGAGAGTTCGCGGCGCAGGAGCGTTGCATGGTCTTGCAGCGGTAGGGAGGAGCTGCACCCGGTGCAGCTCTGCCAAGGAGCTACGGGTGCAGTGACCGGAGGCCGCTACAAGCCATGCAGCGCCGCTGGCGCACGTCGCAGGCCGGATTATTTTTTCCAGTATTTTTGTATTCAATTGATTATTATTTATTGTAATGAAAAATTGTAATGTATGTTGACTTAAAAAATTAGAAATGTAATATCTGTTGGTGTTTGAAATTTTTACTATTTTAGCCCTTGTTGGTAATTTTTTTTCGAAAGTAGTTGTTCTCGCGACGAAATTGCGAAATTTTTATTGTATTGGCTATTTCAGATAACTTAATTACGAGAATGGGTAGTGTTTCACCGTATTTTGAAAAGTAGCCCCTGTTCACGGACATGTTTTGGGCTGATGCTAAAATTACCATTGACTATGCACACTTTGGTGACGTTGTCACTTTCGACACTACTTTTGGAACAAACAAAGAAGAGTAAATTACATCGCGGGTCCCTTAACTTGCAGCGTTCGATCGCTTAGGTCCTCAAACTTTCAAATTGTAGTTTCGCGTCCTTAAATTTGTTTAAGTGGGTTATCATAGGTTAAGGATGATTCGCTGGGCTTGACCGTTGATGTGGACTGCCATCTCGGCATGTACCTTACATGTGTTTCACGTGATGGCCCGAGTAGGCGCTGAAATTTGCAATAAACCCCTTTCCATTGTTATCCATTCGCATTCCTTCTACTATGTATTCAGCTAAGAAGGCTATTGATGCAAAGAAGTCTAATGGTGGGAAGAAGCTATTGATGCAAAGAAGTCTAATGGTGGGAAGAAGCGAAAGATGTCACAGGGCAGTTGGTTTTTTTGCAACAAAGATAGTTGCTTTTTTCAACAAAGATAATGCTCAGATCACAACAGAGGAGGTCTAACTGAAAATTTGTACCTAATTGATTCTTTCAGCTATAATTTCTATCACATAATAGTTGGTAGTTTGGTACTTTGGTACAAACAAAACTATGTATTCAGCTGTTTTTAGGTGTGAGCTCTCGTGGATGCTAGTTTAATTCTCAATTGGACTTGAACTTTGTGGATGGTTGCTTCAGTTATTTAAGTATACTTGAACATCTCACTCATTTGGTCAATTTTTCCTTAGTCGTGTTCTTCGTTGTGATAGAAACTTTAATTGACTAAGTTATACAGATTAAGATAATGGCTTGCTAGCAGCATAGCCATTTGTTCATAGATAAATAATGTTGTTGTAAGTTAGGGGTTACTGGAATCTGGTACTGAAATGCTCACTAATTTTGTTGATGGTTGCTTCACTCATTTTGTTATGCTATGCTGCACCTCTCTTTTGTGTCTTGTACCCAGTCTGAGAACAAATGCTCAACGCAAGATTGCCATTATGCATTGTTCAGAGAACAATCTAGTATCACAAACAAGAGGAATCTCATTAAAAGGCATACATCCATATTCATTGACATTACCATCTGGGATCACAAACAAGAACAATCTCACTGCTCGGCATTTCTGAAATAGGCATCCATTCATTTGCATACACCATTCACTAGAGAATAACAATCTCAATTCATGATTTACAATCAGAGTAAACAAAACAATTAGAGATCGTAACCCTCCAACAATGAGTTGTGCATCGTGCATCCCTCCAGCTCAGGAACCACGTGAGACCATCAACGCTGGTGGGCGACAGATTGATCACAGCGTGGCACTTTACCTTGCGGCAACTAGTCATGGATGAACTTGACATCGATGACACGTGCGAGAGATGGATTCAAAGAATAGTGAGGGAAGGAAAGAGTTGAGAAATTAGGGAATTACGGATTACAGGGATGTAGTAGTTGGGGAATTTTTTTTATATAAACCATGATAAACAACACAAATCAATGTCTTACGAGGACCTAAGTAAAAAAACTCATCCTCGGAGTGGAAGGTACACATATGCTAGGATGACAGCGGCAATGTTCCACGTCAGCGACCAAGTCCAGCCAATCGTCCTTGGGACCTGTGATGACCCACTTAAACAAGTTTGAGGACGCAAAACTGCAATTTTAAAGTTTGAGAACCTAAGCGAACTAACATGGCAATCTAAGGGACCAGCGACGTAACTTACTCAACAAAGAATATGGGTTTTTCATGTTTTTGTTGGATTCAATCAGTTTAGAGAAACAATTGTTTTTGGTGCTGCTCTTTTGTATGATGAATCATTTGACTCTTTCAAATAGTTCTTTGATACTTTTCTATCAGCACATAGTGGGAAGCAACCTAGAATTATCTATATAGATCAAGATATTGCAATGGGGAAACAGTTGAGGAGGTGTTCCAAGAAGCATGGCATGGATTGTGCACCTTCTGCATAATGCAAAATGATATCAAACATTTATCTCATCAGAATAATGAAGGCTCTAACATTCTCTCAAATTTTGGCGCTTGCATGTATGACTTTGATGACAAGTCAACTTTTGAAGAAACATTTGCCATTATGAGGAACAAGAGGCACAAAAAGACTTGGTTAGATAGTATGTACAAGTTCAAGGAAAAATGGGCTGAATGTTATATGAGGGATGTTTTCACGCTGGGAATGAGAAGTACGCAATTAATTGAGAGTTTTAACAATGACTTGAAAAATCATATGAAATCAGATTTTGATATCATTCGGTTTTTAAAGCATTTTGAAAGGGCAGTGCAGGGAAAATAAATAAGGAATTGGATTCGGAATTCAATTCAAGGAAAAAATTACCTAGAATCGAGATGATGATACCTATATACTGGTGCAAGCAAGCAAATTGTACACACCCATTATATTTGAAGCTTTACAAACTGAATATGAAAGATCCATGGCAGCATCTGCCAGAGCATTGGATGGAAATAATGAATATGCTGTTGCAATTGGAAGTCTCAGTGATGATTTAAACACCTTTGTGGAAAAGTGCATCGTTATCGGTAATCCTTTGGGGCAAACAGCTTTATGTAGTTGCGGGAAATTCAAGAGGATTGGGATATTGTGTGCTCATGCTTTAGAAATTCTTGATTTCATGAATATTAAGTCATTGTCAAAACATTATATTTTAAAGCGATGGATGCGGAGGCACAGTAAGGAGCTATACAAGACAATCATGGAAGGAACATAGTCGAAAATCCAAAGTTGGATGTTATGCTTCGCTACAAATTTCTCTCACATAAATTTCTCAATTTGGCATTTCGAGCAACCAACTTTTAGGAATGCTGCTAGTTAGTGGACAATGCACTTGATTGCCTCAGTAAGCAAGTTAAGACCAAATCAATGCATGTACAAGTACTACTAAGGAACCATGTGTTAGAAAATTAGGCAAAATTCGGTATATTATAATCCAGAAAATCAGTAAAATAAACATGACATATACGAGTAATTCTATGATTCCAATTTCAGCAATAGCAACACACAAAGTTAGTAAAGCAAAGTTCAGAGTTTTAGAGATATACCCACGGACAGGACCAGTGCCGGAGGCACCGACGGTGTCGTTCTGATCAGTCGTCATGATCAGCTGCTCGAAGTAGTCGATCAAAGTCGGTGTAGGAAGACGTTGACGCAGTGCAGTTCCGCAAAGAGTTCTCGAACCAGGAAGAAGACGAACAACGACAGCGCGCCGCAGCAGAGGCGCGCTCCCAAAAACCCGACGCTCGCCTATCGCGTCGCATAATCGCAGCGAATGTGGTTCGGAGGCCTGCTCTCCCAGAGCTTGTGCACGCAGGCGTTTGGGATGGAGATGTTTGAAACAACAGCAACAGAACACGTGTGGTGGTTTGGTTCTGGTTCGTGAGCACACCGAAGAGAGGAAAGGCCAAAGGCCACCATAATGAGAGATGAAGTGTCAAGAGACGTTGTCATAATGAGCCACCAGAAACCGAAAAGCCAAAAGTCACCATTATGGTGGGCACAAGCGTGGCGCGCACGCCTCGCGTGTGGCTCGCCTTCCTCTTTTTTCAACCTCACAACAGGTGTAGAAGAGACCCACCCATTTAAGTTGAGTAAAACTCCTCTAGACTTCTGTGGTATTATTCCACCTAGCATTAATTGTAGGCTTAGGATTTCCTTGTTTTATTATTGAAAATGGGCCAAACCCAATTTATATCCAACACCATGTAATGTCCATGCAGATCTTCAGGCACCAGAGAACTTGTTCGAACAGGAGGTTGAAGACGAAATGATTTGGTAAGACACGCAACATGAGGAAAAAAGGTCCAAGCAAGAAAAGAACGGTATGGTACTGAAGAACAACTGCTCTATAGTGTTATCATTCAGTCCCTAGACTAATAAGTTGCACTTCATTACTTGATTAAATATGGACCGAAGATTTCTTTGATTTTTTTAGTCACTTCTTTCGGCAGCAACCAGAGTCTGGGAACGATGGTGTAGAAGCTCAAGTAGCATTGGAGAATGCTCCTAGGACAATGGAGAAGGGTTTGAAAGATATGGAGTCATGAGTAGCTTCACTCAACTATTGACGGTGCTCTTCTTAACATGTTCAACTAACAAATTCAGTTTAGTAATATTATCTCATCCTCAATGTTGCCTTTTGCTTTGCAGTGTCCAAGTAACCATGTCGACCTTTCTGCTGAAGATCTGTTGCTGTAATGGGGTTTGTAGTCTGGAGTATTATTTTTGTTTGTGGGCAACGATGGGCTCTAATTTCAGTTGTCATCAGTATCCTTTTATAATTTGCTGGATTTAAGTGTTGTTTTTGGGCAACAATAGGCTCTAACTTCAAGATTTAAGTGTTGTTTTAGTATATTTGAATAGAACTGTAGTTGACTATGCATGAATTGTGGTAAATTTTAGTATTGTTGCTGCAGATCATGGAGTATTTTGGAACCAATATGTTGCACATTTCAGCACTAAAACACAAGGTTCAGAACATCATCTCGGTCTTTTAGTTTGACGCGCTAGAGAAGAATGAAGATGAGAGTAGTGGCATACGGCCAGTGCAGGTGAGCACACTAGGCGGCCATGGAGACCGAACCCTTGCCGTCACTTGACCCGCCGCCAAGGGCAGGCAGGCTGCTGCGGCTGCGGCTGCGTCCTCCACCTCACCGTGGGCCTCCATGGTCCGTGCGCGCAGGAGGAAAAATGATCGTGCGGAGGGAAGGAAGATGACAGAGTAGAAACGGCTGGCTGGCTGGCTGGCTGTGAAGGAAGGAGAGCCTTGGGATGGGATGGGATGGCAGCGGACGGTGGATTACTGGACGACGCCGTGACGAGATCCGCGTCCGGCTCTATCTAACTCTCATCTCCCCCCAAAATAAAAACAAAATTAAAGAGAGATCTCTCGTCAATCCCGGCCTGGGCAAGCAGAGCAACAACCCCCCCTCTCTCTCTCCGGCCTCCGGCGATCGGGGAGCCTACCGCCAAGTCAGGAGCGGGTGGGGGCATCTCGCCGACCAGATCAGCCGCGCTGGGGGCGAATCACTCGCGCCACTCACCGGCGCCGCCGCCCTTCCCCTTCTCGCTCCTCCTCCCTTGGCGGAACCCTAATGCCCGCCGCATAGGCACCGGCACCGCCATGGACTTCACGAGCCGCCACGCCGCCGCCGCCCCCGCCGCCCGAGGCCTCACCCTCCTCCCCCCGTGGCACCGCTGCCGTCGCCGAGGAGCCCGAGTACCTCGCCAGGTACCTCGTCGTCAAGCACTCGTGGAGGGGGAGGTACAGGCGGATCCTCTGCATCGCAGCCTCAGGACTCGTCACGCTCGACCCCGGCACCCTGACCGTCACCAACTCCTACGACCTCGCCGCCGACTTCGACCGCGCCGCGCCCGACCCCAACGCCGCCGAGTTCACGCTCAGCGTCCGCACCGACGGCCGAGGCAAGTTCAAGGCCGTACGCTTCTCCTCGCCGCTCCGCCCAGGGATCCTCACCGAGCTCCACCGCCTTCGCCCCGTCCACCCGGTCGTCGAGTTCCCCGTCCTCCACCTCCGCCGCCGCACCCACGAGTGGGCCCCCTTCGTAAGCTTTTCTTCTCCCTTGCCCATCGTGCCTTCCTCAATTATCCGCACCCCTTCGAATTCGCACTACTTTGCTGTGCTAACAATTGATGATGCTTCCATGCCCAATCCCACGCAGCCTTTTTTGGATCTCTAGTACAAGTAACTGCATTATTCAACCTTTTATACCACCACAAAGCCTGCCTCAGTTAACTACCCAACTGAATTGTTTGGCTAGCCAAACAAGCTGGAATTCAAAAGAAAGTAGTGATCTTATAGCTCTGTCAATTTGCTGCTTGTAGCTATCCCGAGGGTAAAAAAAAACTCGTGTCGTTCTTCAGTTTTTGTCATACTGTCATAGCACAAGGCATAGTTTAGCAAGTTACCAATTGAAGGAGGATTATATTCTAAAAAATACCGCATCATATTTGTAGAATTGTCTTCCTTGCCCAATTTGTTGAAATTTGTCTATTTGTGCGGAAAATTTAGAACTAAATGTCAATTTTCAGTTTGCTCCACGAGACCTGCTAAAACTAAGTCTTAACTAGCTACTAGAAATAGACAAACAGTGCGTCACTGAATTGATGAATAGTTAGATGAGTGCTGATTGCAGATCACCTCTTCTGTAGTGCACTCACACAATGCTGTTTCAAAGGAAGTTTACTGTTGTTTAATCATCAGTTGTTTGATATCTGATACTTTGGTTACTGGGTGTGAACCACATTCTGTAGAAAATTAAGGTTACTTCCGTGGGTGTTGAGCTCCTTGAAGGACATTCTGGTGACCTGCGCTGGTGCTTGGACTTTAGATATATGGATTCTCCTGCTATCGTGCTCTTGGGAGATAGCTATGGGAAGAGGACCGCTGAAGGTGGAGGGTTTGTGCTATGCCCCCTTTATGGAAGGAAGTCAAAAGCATTTATGGCTGCTTCAGGCAGTGCAAACACTGTGATTATATCTTATTTGGTACACCCTTCTGTCTTCCTCTTGTTCAGTTGGTCCATTCCTTGTTACAAGCTAGGAAGATTGTTGCAGGTTGATTTAACATCCTAATGCCGTCTATCTTTCAGACAAAAACTGCCAAGTCAACGATTGGATTATCACTATCTGTGGACAATTCACAGTCAATGACAGCTGCTGACTTTATAGCAAAGAGAGGTAGGCATGAGTGACGATGAACTTTACATGTACTGCCATTTTGTCTGGGATACTGAGTTGCTGTTTAGGTGGCTGTTTTTGATGATGCTGACTGAGGGTGCATATATGATTCTTATATACATCTTTGATGCACTTTTCTAGTTGAATCGTATTCCATGCGGCAAGTGTTGCCTTGTCATCCATTTGGTTTTGAAGCTAGAAAATAACTTAACTAGAGTTACCCTGCCAAATAAAATAAACTGACTCGGTGTGAAATATTACCTTCAAGTATGAGATTGATCAACAAAATCCACATTTTTCCACATCTATCGTACCATCTCATTTGACAAAGGGAACTTAAGACTGAGTTCTTGTTGCTGCCTGTGACTATGATCTCCTTTGATTTTCAATTGCCTATGGACTTCTTTCCCAGTTAATGAGGCAGTTGGAGCTGCTGAAGCACGACATGGAGAATGGTCAGTAACAAGATTGCGTCCCGCTGCACATGGCACTGCTAGCATTGAGAGCTTGAGTTTGGGCATCGGACCAAGGGGAGGACTTGGAGAGCAGGGTGATTCTGTTTCTCGGCAGCTTGTTCTTACAAACACTTCACTTGTCGAAAGACGCCCTGAGAACTATGAGGTAGACATTTGGCTTCTTTTCTCCTCATTTTCCTATAAATTGCTCATACTTACACTTTTGATTGCATATGAAAATGCTGCAACTATCCAGCCATCGGCAATTTAACTTTCAATAAATGGTTTTTCTCCCTTGGATGTATTTTTGGTTTTTGCTAAATTGCTTGTTCTTTCTTTTTCCTATATCTTCAGCATGGTAGGTTTCTTACTTTTTTGCACTTAATCTTATCTTTCCAGGCTATCATTGTCCGACCTCTCTCAGCAGTAAATGCCCTTGTACGATTTGCAGAAGAGCCACAGATGTTTGCATTTGAATTCAATGATGGCTGTCCGATTCATGTAAGTATGCATTAATGGTCTCTATCCCCATTACCAGGTATGCCTTCTAATTCTTCTCTGTTTTCTCACTCAGGTATATGCAAGCACGTCCCGTGATAGTTTACTTGCAACATTTCTTGATGTTCTACAAACCCAGGTATCACTTCTTTGATCTTTCTCAGTTTTGCAGCACTTGAGGTCGACATGGAATTAGTATACTGCTTTGCAGAGGTAGAAAAGGATACCAGGTCTACCTTGATATATTTTAATGCTCAATTTATGGCATTTAGCAAGCATGACTGCCTCACTTGTACTTTTAGCACAGCTATGTCATGCATTTTAACAAAAAAGAAAGGCATACATTCTGGTCAGCATTTAATTCATGTTTTCAATTCATTATCTTCAGCTACTCCTAAAGAAGTTGCTACATATACGTTATTCAGCTTGGGAGTTAGAACTCGTGCAAACACCAAAATGTTTGCTAAGAACCAGAAGTGCAATGACCAAAACACTTGGATAAGCACCATACCCGATCCCATTCTAATGTGTACACTTATTTAATCTCGCTATAATAGTGCAATTTCACATGTCATGTATGTAGCACCAAATTGTATGATGACTTGATATGGTACAAGAGTGAAGTTGCTCTGAAGACTACAACTGTAATCATTTACTACGTAGCAAAACAATTCAACTGTCATGTAGCTCTATTTATAATGTTTGTGATCTTTCTGATGTCCTTGAGTTTCTTCTACTGCTTCTCTAGCATAGGGCAGAAATCACGTGGTTAGAATGCAGAGTGTATTTCATCCCTGTTTTCTTTTTAGGTCATGCTCATCTTGTATGTTTTCTACTATGCTCACCTTGGTATTTGTGCCTTCACATTTTTTTTTCAATCTCCTTGTTGCTTGCAGAGGCAGTGTGCAATCCCAGTGTTGCCAAGGTTGACTATGCCTGGTCATCGCATAGATCCACCTTGTGGGGGCACCCATCTTCAGATACCCCATCATGCTACTGTTGATATGGAAGCTGCTAACATGCACATAAAACATTTAGCTGCGGTTGCTAAAGAGGCTGTAGTTTCATCTGACACTGTTCCTGGAGCAAAAATCAGATTATGGCGTAGAATAAGGGAGTTTAATGCATGCATACCCTATACTGGAGTTCCCATCAATATTGAAGTACCTGAGGTGGTCTTAATGGCTTTAATTAGTCTTCTTCCCACCACACCGCAAAACCTTCCCGCTGATGCTCCTCCTCTTCCGCCTCCATCACCAAAAGCAGCAGCAACAATAATGGGGTTTGTTGCATGCTTACGAAGGCTACTTACATCAAGAAGTGTGGCATCACATGTGATGGCATTTCCTGTTGCTGTTGGGAGAATAATGGGTTTGCTTAGGAATGGCTCAGAGGGAGTAGCAGCTGAGGCTGCTGGGCTTGTGGCTATGCTAATTGGTGGTGGTCCTGGTGATACATCCATGTTAATGGATACAAGGGGAGAATCCCATGCCACCTTCATGCATGCGAAGTCTGTACTGTTTTCGCAACCAATCTATGTTCCGGTCCTTGTTAGCAGATTGAAGCCAATATCAGTTTCACCATTACTATCACTGTCAGTTGTGGAAGTCCTTGAAGCTATGCTTTGTGAACCCCATGGTGAAACAACTCAACATGCTACATTTGTTGAGCTATTACGTCAAGTTGCTGGTTTGCGCCGTCGTTTGTTTGCATTATTTGCACATCCTGCTGAAAGTGTCAGAGAGACCATTTCAGTTATTATGCGTACAATTGCTGAGGAAGATGCAATAGCAGCAGAGTCCATGCGTGATGCTGCCTTGAAGGATGGTGCGCTTCTGAGGCATTTGCTAAATGCTTTCTTCTTCCCTGTTGGTGAGCGACGTGATGTTAGTCGGCAGCTTGTTGCTCTTTGGGCTGATTCCTATCAACCTGCACTGGATTTGCTGTCAAGAATAATTCCTCCTGGACTTGTTGCTTATCTTCACACACGTTCAGATGAAGATTCTCAGAACCAGTATGACGAAGTACCGTTAAGCAGAAGACAGAAACGGATACTTCAGCAGAGGAGGGCCCGTGGTGATAAGAGTATGCCAACACCAGAACAAGGGATGCCCCCCCATAGTGTTGATGATGGGGATTTCTTCAGGCACCCCAGCGTGGGGCCTTATGGAGGAGCAGATGTCCATCGGAGGCATGCCACTCAGTACCCAACTGCCCAAACCCCTTCTCCTGGTATAAGTATTGATCCTTCTCATGCAGTAACACATGGTGCTCTACCTGAGGTGGCTTATGAAAATAATCATCAAATTGGAGCACCACAGCTGGATTCACATGGTTATTCCGTGGACTCCAATGCCAATGGCGACCTTGTTAGCTCCTCACATTCAGATTTCTCAGTCCCTGCACAGGTTGTGGTGGAAAACACTCCTGTGGGATCTGGCAGGCTACTGTGCAATTGGTATGGATTTTGGAGAGCGTTCGGTCTAGATCACAATAGAGCAGATTTGATATGGAACGAACGCACAAGACAAGAATTAAGGGAAGCATTGCAAGCTGAAGTTCATAACCTTGATGTTGAGAAAGAACGAACCAATGACATTGTCCCTGGAAATTCGGTCAGTGAGGATGCTGGCGGTAGTGACACCTTACCACGAATTTCATGGAATTATGCTGAATTTTCAGTTGGCTACCCTAGCTTGTCCAAAGAAGTATGTGTGGGGCAATACTATTTGCGGTTGCTGCTTGAAAGTGGAAGCAACTACCGAGCACAGGATTTTCCACTCCGTGATCCTGTTGCCTTTTTTAGAGCTCTATACCATCGTTTCTTGTGTGATGCAGATATTGGTCTTACTGTGGATGGTGCAGTTCCTGATGAACTGGGTTCATCTGATGATTGGTGTGACATGGGAAGATTGGATGGCTTTGGCGGAGGTGGAGGTTCCTCTGTAAGAGAACTTTGTTCAAGGGCAATGGCTATAGTTTATGAACAACATTACAAAGTTATTGGGTCTTTTGATGGCACGTCACATATTACTGTTCTCTTAGACAGAACAGATGATAGGGCATTAAGGCATCGTTTGCTACTTCTGTTAAAGGTTGGTTGCACTATACTCTAATTTCCTCTTGTAATTTTCCAATTTTATCATCCAGTAAGATGACATAAGGTACACTAGATATGAAAGCATCAGTGAGATTTATTCACATGGAGTTGGCAGGTCATTACACATCAGTAACATCCATAAATCTCTTTGCATACCTGTGGAACATGGACAGTAATTTTGGACAATACTGTCAAGTGTCAAAACCAATTACTAATATTGTTTTGCTCATGTGACATATCTTTGCATGTTGAGAAATCCACCCCCTGATTTCCCCTGTTTTTGTAGGCCTTGATGAATGACCTTTCAAATGTTGAAGCATGTGTTTTGGTTGGAGGCTGTGTTTTAGCTGTTGATTTGCTAACTGTTGCTCATGAAGCTTCTGAGCGGACAGCTATTCCTTTGCAATCTAACCTCATCGCAGCAACCGCATTTATGGAACCTCCGAAAGAATGGATGTCTATTGACAAAGATGGTACACAAGTTGGTCCACTTGAAAAGGATGCTATCAGAAGGCTGTGGTCAAAGAAGTCAATTGATTGGACAAGCAAATGTTGGGCTTCCGGTATGTCTGACTGGAAGAGATTACGTGACATCCGGGAGCTGCGTTGGGCACTTTCTGTTAGAGTACCTGTTCTTACTCCTACTCAGGTATTGAATATGCAGCTCAGCTTGGTGATCACAAACAAGAGCACACGCACACATCTTGCAAGCACAAATTTGTTTTTCAAAATTTTTATTTTGTACTGTTTTTGACTCATGCAAAATGTATTTCTATCTACAGATTGGGGACGCTGCATTGTCTATATTGCATAGTATGGCATCTGCACATTCTGATCTTGATGATGCGGGCGAGATAGTGACCCCAACTCCTAGGGTGAAACGTATATTGTCAAGTCCAAGATGCCTTCCTCATGTTGCTCAGGTGTTCTCTAGCTTCAAGTTTCTTTTCTTTTTCTATCATCAATGGAGACTAGGTTTTAGTGTTGTATGGTGACCTGGCTATACTATTGATCATACACGAGCATCGGTGCATGAGCTTTCATTCCCTTAAAATACCGCTAACATTCCCTTAATTCACAACTAATATACTAGGATACAAATAGAAGCAAGGATGGTAAACATAATGCAACCAATAAACTGTGCTGATGAAGTAACATTCCCGTAAAATACCACTAAATTGTAACTCCCTAGACCTGCTAGCTTAGCTATCACCAATTTCAATCTAGACAGTAGTGTTATGTCTTTATGTTAAGCTGTTGTTCTTACCAGTAAAATTCATGCTTTAGATTGTGATGAATTGATTTAAATCTTCAATGTTTTGTTACGACTTTTCAGATATATTTCTATCTTGCTTTTGAATAATTTTATTAATCAAACACTTCCAAACAATTTGAAATGTTATAGGCTATGCTTACTGGGGAACCAAGCATTGTTGAAGCGGCTGCCTCCTTGCTTAAGGCTATTGTCACAAGAAATCCCAAAGCTATGATTCGACTATATAGTACTGGTGCCTTTTACTTTGCATTGGCATATCCTGGTTCAAATCTCTTATCAATTGCACAACTCTTTTCGGCCACACATACTCATCAAGCTTTTCATGGCGGTGAAGAGGCAGCAGTATCTTCATCATTGCCTTTGGCAAAGCGTAGTGTACTAGGTGGATTGCTCCCAGAATCATTGTTGTATGTCTTAGAACGCAGTGGTCCTTCCGCTTTTGCTGCCGCCATGGTCTCTGATTCTGACACACCAGAAATTATATGGACCCACAAGATGAGGGCAGAAAATCTTATACGTCAGGTATTTTAATTGTGTTATTTGCTAAAACATTTGCTTTGAAATTTTGAGTTTTTAATCTTATTTTCAAATTCTTTTGTGCATCCTATTTGTTTTCTCAGGTTCTGCAGCATCTCGGTGATTTTCCTCAGAAATTGGCTCAACATTGCCATTCATTGTATGATTATGCTCCTATGCCACCTGTGACCTACCCGAATCTGAAAGATGAGATGTGGTGCCATCGCTACTACCTTCGGAACCTATGTGATGAGATTAGGTTTCCTAACTGGCCTATTGTTGAACACGTAGAGTTTTTGCAGTCGTTGTTGGCAATGTGGCGTGAAGAGTTAACTCGTCGTCCAATGGATTTGTCTGAAGAAGAAGCCTGCAAGATACTGGAGATTTCTCTTGATGATCTTGTGCTTGGTGAGAAGGGCAGTAACAGGCAGTCATCCGAGTTAAGTTCGGCCAATATGGCAAACAATATTGAAAACATTGACGAAGAGAAGCTGAAGCGCCAATACCGGAAGCTGGCAATAAAATACCATCCAGACAAGAACCCTGAGGGAAGAGAAAAGTTTGTTGCTGTGCAAAAGGCTTACGAGCGATTGCAGGTACTTTTTTCATATGGCCGTTGATACCGTACCACCTTTTGCATGCTTGATTTCTTGTAGTTTTTGATTAAATTGGAGGCACCATTAACATAGATGAATTCTTAGTTATATGTAACTAGGTATGTACTAGCTACATAACCCCCTTGGGCCTCCTAGAAGATTGCTGCTTTCTAGTCTACCTAAGGATTATTATTGGAGCAATTTCAACATAAAATGGATGTAGTTGTAAATCTTGTGTTATCCTTTTGAAGAAAAACTATACGATGGTTCTTTTTGGCCCGTGGAAGATTGCTATCTTTCTTGTTTAGTCAAAGGCATTTGTTCAAATAATTTGTATTTAAAGTACCCGACAGGTTTTGTCTTCTCTTTTTGTTTCTTATGCTGTTAAATTTGATTCTTCCTTTTCTTTTATTGGAGTCACTGGCACAAACATATTTCTTTTATGTACTTTACAAACAAATTTTCACCTTACAACACTCATCCTACAAGTTGGAGTAAGGCAAAGTGAGTCACATTAAGATATATTTCCAAATTGGTGACTATTTACTGTGGATCTTTTTTTTAACGGATAATATTTCCAAATTGGTGACTATTTACTGTGGATCTATTTTTAACGGATATTCACAGATAATCTATTATCTATGCGCGCAGGCAAGTATGCAGGGATTGCAGGGACCACAAGTCTGGAGGTTGCTGCTCTTACTCAAGGCACAGTGCATCTTGTACAAGAGATATGGACATGTCTTGGAACCATTCAAATATGCTGGCTATCCTATGTTGCTAAATGCAGTTACTGTAGATAAGGATGACAGCAATTTTCTTTCATCTGATAGGGCCCCTCTTTTGATAGCCGCTTCAGAGCTAATTTGGTTGACGTAAGCTAAGACAAACTTTAACGATGTTTATGTCTTTCCTTAACAACTGTTTAATTTGATTGAACATCCATTATCTCATATTCTTGTCATGCTCTGTTAGATGTGCATCATCTTCATTAAATGGGGAAGAGCTTATACGAGACAGTGGTATCCCATTGCTGGCAACACTTCTTTCACGTTGCATGTGCATTGTTCAGCCCACAACTCCGGCAAATGAACCAGCGGCAAGAATAGTCACCAACATAATGCACACATTCTCAGTTCTCAGCCAGTTCGAGTCAGGAAGAGTTGAGATTCTTAAGTTTGGTGGCCTTATTGAGGACATTGTGCACTGCACAGAACTTGAATTTGTTCCCTCAGCTGTGGATGCTGCTCTGCAGACAGCTGCCAATGTTTCAGTGTCATCTGAATTGCAAAACGCTCTTCTAGGGGCTGGCTTTTTATGGTACTGCCCTGCCATCCTTGTTGCAATTTCTATAATAACCTGGAGATTAGTACTGAATGAATTCTTGTTTTTCATATTATCGTCGTTGACTATAAATCAAAATGAGACATACGTTAGGAGAAGAAAAGGGCATACCAAAATGCAAATTTATGTCATATATGTAATTAAAATGTACTTGCAGGTATGTGTTGCCCCTATTGCTTCAGTACGATTCGACAGCAGAAGAGAATGAGACAAACGAAGCACATGGTGTTGGGGCAAGGGTACAGATTGCAAAAAATCTGCATGCTGCACGTGCAACTCAGGCTTTGTCAAGGCTTTGTGGTCTTGGTGGTGACGGAATATCAAGCCCATCTAACCAACCTGCTTTCAATACACTAAGAGCACTTCTTACTCCCAAGCTTGCTGATATGCTGAGAAACCACCCACCCAAAGAGCTATTATCAAATCTAAATTCAAACTTGGAGTCACCAGAGGTAATGGGTTCTATTTTTAATAGTATTATATGCCTAGAACATCACCATAAATCCATTGTCAAAAGTATATATTTTTGCATACATATCTTGTATTTCACTCCTCACCGTGACCATTGACCTGCAACACATGAAGCAATTTGCTAATTGTGCTCCATCTGTAACAGACGGAAAGGTAAAAATGTTTATTACTAGGGGCACACATACATGCACGTACACACACACTGAGAATTTAGGAAATCATCATCAGAGTGGATCTAGTTTTTTTTCCAACTTAAAAAATATACTGCTCAATTTCTACTAGTTTAATAATAAGTAGGCATGAAAGGTGACGTTCTCTTACGGATATGAGCAGATGATGCATATTATTTGCTTCATCAATATACATCATGCTATTTCTTCATAGGGGACAATTATAAGCTATTTTCCTTAGGACACTACTTATTTAATTATGTGGCAATAATCTACTACTATTTGGTTGTATGTGTGCAGATGATTTGCTTTATCAATATACATTATGTAATTGCTTCGTACTGAGCAATTATAAGCTGTTTTCCGTGTAACACTACTTCAGAAATTATTTTACAACAATCTACTACTATTTGATTGTATGTGTGAAGGTGGTTTTTACCTT
Source organism: Otatea glauca (assembly GCA_036346275.1). Classification (NCBI taxonomy): domain Eukaryota; kingdom Viridiplantae; phylum Streptophyta; class Magnoliopsida; order Poales; family Poaceae; genus Otatea; species Otatea glauca. The sequence continues at coordinate 514,852 of CM070729.1, forward strand.
AAGAAAACTTTACTTCTTATTGCAGATCATATGGAATTCTTCGACCAGAGGGGAGCTCCTCAAATTTGTAGACCAGCAGCGGGCTAGTCAAGGCCCTGATGGTTCCTACGATTTGACGGAATCAGAGTCTTTCACTTATCAAGCTTTGTCAAAAGAATTGAATGTTGGTAATGTGTACTTGAGAGTTTACAACAATCAGCCGGATTATGAAATAAGTGATCAGGAAGGCTTTTCCATTGCTCTGCTTAAATTTATAGCAGGGTTAGTACAAAAGTGGAATTCCATAAATTTGGAGGAAAATATGATGCATCAACATGGTTCAGTTATTGGCACGTCTACTACTGAAAATGGTGAATCCAGTGATTCAACCAAAGAAGGAAAAGAAGACAACTCGTTTGAAAAAGACAGTAAAGAAGTAACCGATGGAGATTGTGAAGTGGTTATGAACCTCCGAAGTGGGTTAACATCACTTCAGGTACACTTTTTAAGGAAAATTTCTAATTTTTTATGTGGGTGTGAGGAACATTTTCTGAATTGTATGTCATTTTTTTATGCTGCAGAATCTTCTGACAAGTAATCCAGGCTTGGCTGCTGTTTTTGCTTCCAAGGAACGGTTGACACCTCTGTTTGAATGCCTTGCTCTGCCTGTACCTCCTGAAAGCAACATCCCACAAATCTGTCTAAGTGTTCTTTCTCTCTTGACAAAGCATGCTCCTTGTTTGGAGGCAATGGTTGCAGAAAGGACAAGTCTCATTTTGCTATTTCAGATACTCCACTGCAATCCTCCTTGCAGGGACGGAGCACTTGCTGTCCTTTATTCTTTAGCCAGCACACCGGAACTGGCCTGGGCAGCTGCCAAGCATGGTGGTGTAGTGTACATTCTTGAACTTATGTTGCCACTTCAAGGTGATGATCTTTACTTTAGTATGCTACTACGTTATTACTATATTTAGATATTCATATCAGGTTATGAGCTGATGTTTATTGGCATTATTTCAATTATGTTCATGTAATTTACATGTTTCTAGCATTTTTCACGCTCTCGCTGTTTTGCTGGTACCAGCTGATGTTTTTATGCACAACTGCATGTTTGATTAATTTAATTTCTAAAATCTTGCTGGAATTCCTCGTGTTGCATAGACCCACTTCCAGTAAAGTTTCTGATATGTTTAATAAACTTTGCTTTGCTATAACTGTTCACAACTTGCATTCATTTATTCATGTTTTAACTTATTATCACTAGTTTATAGATCTAGTTCTCTACATTACTTACTTTTTTATATTATGTAGAGGAAATCCCTATGCAGCAAAGAGCTACAGCTGCAGCCTTATTAGGCAAACTGGTTGGGCAGCCAATGCATGGTCCCAGGGTGGCCATAACACTTGCTAGATTCTTGCCTGACGGTTTGGTTTCTGCAATTAGAGATGGACCTGGTGAAGCTGTTATTTCGTCTCTTGAACAGACAACAGAAACTCCCGAACTTGTATGGACACCTGCAATGGCAGCTTCTCTCTCTGCGCAGCTGTCAACCATGGCGACAGACCTGTACCAAGAGCAGATGAAAGGACGTGTTGTTGATTGGGATGTGCCTGAACAAGCATCTGGCCAACATGTAATGAAGGATGAACCACAGGTAGTGTTTGTTCTAGATTTATCCTGTTATCTGCATTTCATAACATTGTCTTAGATGTTATCATGCTGTGCAAATTTCAGGTTGGTGGAATTTATGTAAGGCTCTTCCTAAAGGATCCCAAGTTTCCACTGAGAAATCCTAAAAGATTCCTTGAAGGACTCCTAGATCAGTATGTCTCTTCAGTTGCTGCTACACACTATGAAGCAAATGCTGTCGATCCAGAGCTTCCTTTGTTGCTTTCCGCTGCATTGGTTTCCTTGCTGCGTGTTCATCCGGCACTTGCAGACCATGTTGGTTACCTAGGTTATGTTCCAAAGCTGGTTGCAGCTATGGCCTATGAGGGAAGAAGGGAGACTATGGCATCTGGACAGGCCACAAGTAGATTGCAAGCAGAACCTATTGTGCATGACAACTCTGATGGTGTCTATGAGACCACCGTGCAGACTCCACAAGAGCGTGTTCGCCTTAGTTGTTTGCGAGTACTACATCAGCTGGCATCTAGCACAACTTGTGCAGAAGCTATGGCAGCAACAAGTGTAGGAACTCCTCAGGTATTCAATTATAATCAACTTCTTTGTGTTTGTTGTAACTCTTTCTGGGTAATTGCTTATCCTACTTATTCATAGCTCTCTTTTTTTTATACCACAGCATGACCGGTTTTGTGATTTGACTTCCTCTGAATAGTTTTTGGTGATAAAGCTTGATATACTAAGTTCGGTGTGAACCTGGAATGTAGTTCTATCATTAGCAATTATTGGTTAGTCCTGTAGCGTTAAAAAAAGGCCTGTGAAGATTGCACTTCTGGCATCTTTTGTCAATTCAATTGCAGAACCTTTAAATTTGGTAGTCCTGAAAAGGAAGTCCAATATGATTGACGGATAGCACATTGTTTCATGAATGGCATCTTAAGGCCCATCATAATGTTTTCTTCCTTGAGCTGTTTTGCAGGTTGTTCCACTGCTGATGAAAGCAATTGGATGGCAAGGTGGAAGTATATTGGCATTAGAGACACTAAAGCGTGTCGTTGGTGCTGGTAATCGGGCTAGAGATGCACTTGTTGCACAGGGGTTAAAGTAAGCTGCTCCAAATTCCTATATAGTTATCTGTCTTAAAATCTAAAAGAATTCCATTTTTCAAAGATATCGTATAAATGTTCTCGTTTGATTTGTCAACTTTAAGGGGCCTTCAACTACCACTATTAATTGCTTTGGCATTACATGGCAGTAGCTACATAAGTATATATGCATTGTTAAAGGATGGAGTCACATACATGTGCGATGTTAAAAATGGACCTACTAATCTATGAAATGTTTGCAGGTAGTAAGTTCTAGTTCAGTTGGAAAGCTTTGTAACAAGAACTTACTTGAGGGGAAAACTGTTTGATTCTAATTTGCAAATTTAGGTATTTTGTAGCATCCAAGTGTCCGCCTTCTTTCCATACTTCTAACATTACAAAAGTATCCATTATATTGATGTTCTCTTTTTATTTCTGCTGATTGAGAATGGAAAAGCTAACGCCTTTTTATCGAATTTAATTAGCATGTGCGATATCTTGAACCTTTTTTAGAAGAGGAATCCTAACCTGGATTAACCAAAGCTTATTTGCTTCATCTTGCACTACTACAGTGGCAAAACTGTTGGTTCTTTGCCATATATTCACTGAACCTAGTTTTGCCTGAAGTCATGTTCAACTCTTGCAACAGCTAATCGTTCTTGTGTATTTTACTGTGAAACAAAATAGGGTTGGCCTAGTAGATGTTCTGCTTGGCATTCTCGATTGGCGAGCTGGTGGAAGACAGGGACTCTGTAACCAGATGAAGTGGAATGAATCAGAGGCTTCAATTGGGCGTGTATTGGCAGTGGAGGTAAGCGTCATTTTCTGGTTAGCTTTTTAGCTCATTTGTGTTATTACACAGTTGGATTTGATGGGACCTTTGCGTTAGCTTGATTATCAAAACAGAATCTAATTGATCATATACATTCTATAGACAGATGATGGACAAAAGTAGGGAGTGGTGATGCATAAAAGTAGAAGTCCATCTTCCTTTTGGCTTGTTTTGGGTATCTGGGTGGACTGGTCAAGATTTGTATATCCAGCACGTTGTAACTTACCCTGAAATATTTTTGAACCTGAAAATACATGAAGTATTTGCGCAAAAGAATTGGACAGGTTATATCTCCTGTAATTGCGCGTTGTATATTAGAAAGACGCAAGGGTATTCAGAGCATGGATCTCATGAGTAAGAACACAATAAAACAAATACTCACAGGAGAATTGGGTTCAGAGCAACCTGAAAGCTAATATGTTTAGGTGATATTGTTGGGCCCTGTGCAGGTCATTGTGGCGTTGATCTCTTTTAGGTCCGGCAGTTCCATTTCTACATGCTTGAATGGCCTCTTCCGCTTGTTTAATTTGTTGATGTATTTGATATGCTCTTCTTCTTTTTTGATTTACATAGGTACTTCATGCTTTTGCAACAGAAGGCGCGCACTGTGCTAAAGTTCGTGAAATCCTGAATTCTTCTGATGTAAGCAACTCTCTACAGTTCGCTGAAATCTTTAAGTTCATATTTGCTCATGAAATTGGGGAAGTACATCTGTATGATCATGATAAGCTGTAATTCACTAAAAAAAGAAGAAAAAAAAGATAGCTTGTAGTGAGCTGAATAAGAACTGTTCTTTGTAGGTATGGAGTGCTTACAAGGACCAAAAGCACGATCTGTTCCTCCCATCCAATGCACAATCTTCCGCTGCTGGAGTTGCGGGTCTCATTGAGAGCTCTTCATCAAGGCTCACCTACGCCCTCACGGCACCCCCACCTCAGCCTGCATTGGTCCGGCTACCATCCTCCGCTCCTGCTCCACCATCAGCTCCGGCAAATCCTAGTGGACGGCATTCTTATCAGCATTCATAGTGCGCACAACGAAACACGGTAATCTCAGCTCAAGGATATGAAACTATGAACATTTGAAGTTGGTAGCCCCTGCAGTGTGTCTCGCACACTGGCCACCAACACCACAGGTAGGACTTGTTACAACAGCAAAGTTAAAGTTTTGAGTTTGTGCCTCCATACTATTTACCTTGGGGCAGGCCAGGGGCTGCCTTGCAGTACATAGCATGTACAGTTTTCCATTACATAATAGAGGTCGGGTTCGTGTTCGTTCCTTGTACATGTAAAACATATGCTTTTTTGTAACGTATATCTGTCCATAGAATATTCGAGCTGGAAATGTGTATCGATTCGTTTTGGGTGCATCTGTTAGACGACTGAATGGATGGTGTTTGATTGGTCCCACATTAATTATGTGCTATTCTCAATTGATCTTTGGGGCTTCTGCGTCAAGACCCTGTCTGATTTGTGTCAACCCCGATGTCAGTCGTCACGATATAATATTATTAAGAGAACTGGCAAAAAGATTAACACCCAAACCAAAAAAGCAACGAAATGAATATGAGTGCACCAGCCGGGAATCGAACCCGGGTCTGTACCGTGGCAGGGTACTATTCTACCACTAGACCACTGGTGCCTGGCTCTCGCTTTGGCTAATGTAAATTACCTGAGCATTCGACGTCATTCTGAAGGCAACCGGATTACCGGAGTATGTATTTTTAGAGGTGGAGAATATCACATGGGAATTCTATATTGGCTAGCTTTTGCTTACTATTGTCGGCAGAGCTAAAATAGTTGAGAAAAGTATTTTTGTATTTAACGTAATTATAAGGAAAAATTAGGATAAGCATTGGCCACACAAAGAAGCCTTCAGAACATGCCCACTAAAGAAAGTTAGTTGTAAAGAAGAAAATTGAAAATGAGGAGATTTGAAGACGCACATACTCTATCCTACATGTACTGTTGACGGCACACACCACAACCTTTACTATACTGAGAGGTGCTTCTATACTTTTCTTTTTGATAGTTGCACAAATATTAAAGTATGAATGAAGGGTAGATAGTGATTATTTACCCTTTCACTTGATTCAAGATTTGTGCAACTTATATTGGAAGCGAAAGCATTGAAGCACTGCTCGTACTATATATTTTTTATCTACTTTTGTTGTACCTTAAGAGTACGCTGTAGCTAGTAGAATTTTAACTTTGTAATTTGATTTTGATCAATATTGTTTCGCAACGACGTTTCGACCAAGATCAACTTTTGATCAGGTTTACCTATCGTCAATCTGCTAATTTGCTGGAAAATTGATTAGCACGTCGCATATGTTTCTAGAGAGCAACATCCACATGGTGCTGCTATTAGGAATTTTCCGGCGGCTATATACAGCAGCCTTACTTACAATCGTTGAGGAATATACATCAGCCTGAAGGTGGAAGAACATTACAGCAGGAGATGACGGTGACTCTACTCCTGACTCCTGAGTACAGTTCATGCGTAAGGGATTCCCGTGTGGTAATTCATGCATGTTCAGGTAGCCCCACATCTGAATGAATCGGTAACTTGGTTTGGGAATGGAAAACACGTGTGAACACAATACATGTCTTTAAATCGCCAATTCACAGTTTTTCTAACCAGACAAGTTATTTTGCAATCCTTCATTGTTGCTTAGGAGATTGTAAAAGATGAGACGAACTACAGCTACAATACAGTTATACAAAGCCAGTATGAGTTTGAGTAAGCGAAGCGATCTGCTGCCTGCCGGTATGTCTCCATAGAGTGCGTGGCAAAGTAGTTTCTGATTATGTAGATTCTTTAAGAATTAAGAGCGTGACAGCTTTTGATTCTCCTAGAATCTTCTCGAGAAGCTTCTCTTATAATCAAAAACAGATTTATACATAAAATCAAAAACTACTAAGTTATTAAATAATTCAGAATGTAGTCCGAAACCGTCTTAAATAGGACCTAAGATGCTTTTGTGGCCACCGATGGCCGTTTGTTAAGAGTCACGTGCGCGACAACAAAAGCCGCACGCCACTCATGTCGTCTCTCTCTTTCTCCAAAATAAACGCGCATAGCATACATATGATATGCATCACCCATGGATCGCTGTAACAATCTCTCTTCAGCTCTGTTTATATTTTGACGAGGGAGAGGAGGAGAGCGGTTGGTTGGTGTTGGTACTTGGTCCCCCCTAATCTATTACAGGGTAGTCTGATGGCCAAGGACCCCACTGCCCTGCCATGTTGTTCGCTCGATAATCATGCTCATGCGCCATTTCCATCTCGTTTTTTATCCCCCAAGAGCCACTTGCGTCCTGCTTTGCCTCTCCTTCCCTCGGTGACTCGTGCTACCACACCCGTACTGCACTGTACTGCTTGCGTGTGAATGTGATGTGAAGTCTACCCTACCCACCCAACCCAACTCAACTCACACCTCCCTCCAGGATGGGATGGAACGGATTGCAACCATTCGTACACGCAAAACGAACAAGAAACCGTTGTCTTCCTCTTCTTCGTCTTCGCAGGCAGAAACACGAGCGGTAACAAGGAAGCATCCGTCGATCATGTTAAACTTATGTAACGGTGGGTGATGCATTATTATATTACGACACCGGCTGCTGCAACGGCAACAACAACAAACAATACATACATCAATCACATCATCAGGGCCTCAGGTATAACGGCAATCCATTCCATGCTATATACGGTTTTGATTAACACTACTACATCCATCATCGTAATGAAGCACTAGTAATTAACAGTGACGCTTTGATTCTGCTAAGACGCTACTAGCAAAAAACAACAAGACGATGATGAACAGCAGCATGCTGCTGCTGCTGCTGCTGCTGCTGAGTATCGCCATCCATCCTTCCTTCTAAGAGAGAAATTTTACAACAACACGATCGTCTTCCTCCTCTGGTTATGACGACAACACGGTGGTGAGTAAGATCGATCTTGCTTCCTATCTGGTCCTGGTGAATTCGATTCGCCTACCGGCCGGCGGCGCCTGGCTCGGCGATGCGGCTGTAGAGCGCGGCGTTGAGCTGTTCCTGCGAGTAGACGCGGCTGGCCATCTTCACGGCCACCTGCTGGATCATGAGGTCCTTCACGACGGAGACGCTGCCGTGGTACACGTCCAGGTCCAGCTCCCGCAGCGCCGTCATCAGCCTCGCCGCCGGGTGGTTGCGCTTGTGGCACTGCACGCGGATCACCGCCTCCAGCCCCAGGATCTTCGCCTCGATCTCCACCGCGTGGCACCGCGCCCCGCCGTCCTGGCCGCCGCCGAGCCCGGAAGACGGCGCCGACGGCCGCGCGTCGCGCTCCTTCTTGAGCGCCTCGATCTGCGAATGCAGCGCCTCCTTGTCCGACTCCGTCGCCGTCAGCTTGCCGCGGAGCTCGTTGATGTACGAGATGGCGTCGCCCAGCAGCGACGCCTTGTCCATCTTGGACACGTTCGGCACCACGGCGCGCAGCGCGTAGAACCGCTGGTTCAGCTTCTCCCGCCGCTGCCTCTCCGCCTCCACGTGGTTCAGGGGCTCCTCGCGCCCGTTCGCCGGCTTCCGCCCGCGCTTGCGCGGCCGCTTCTCCTCTACCGGCGGCGCCACCACCCGGCTGCTCTCCACCTCGCGGACCGACGCCTCCAGGTCGGAGTGATCCGACTCCGATTTGGCCGGTGCGCCCGTGCCCGTGGACAGCCGCGTCGTCGGCGCCGACGAGAAGGACAGCATGCCCTCGTTCGCCGTAGCAGCCGGGTGGTGGTTGGTGTTGCTCGCGCGGGAAGTGGCCTCCGTGGAACGTTTCGGGTTGTTCTTGATGTCATTCGCAGCCGCCGTCACCGTCGCCGTGTGCTGCGAGAAGAGGCTCCCGGGCGGCGTGGTGAGGCTGGCGGTCGCGGCGGGAGGCGCGGGCGACGGGTTCCTCCGGCTGGTGCTGTCGGCGGCGAAGTTTAGGATCTCGCCGGTCTCGGGCTTGAAGAAAGGCGGTGCCGCCGCCACGGATGCGTTGGACGCGAAATCCGAGAAGTTGAGCTCCCGGCGGAAGGGGCCCTGGTGAGCCTGGTGCTGCCGCTGCGGCAGCGCGGCCGCCGGCGGCGGCGGCGGCGGCGCGTGCACAGAGGGGCCGGGGTTCTCCGTGAGCGTACTGGTGCTCCCGTTCTCGAAGTGATGGATCTGGGGCGGCGGCTGCGGCTTGGAGACGGAGATCTCAGCGGACGGCGGCGAGATGGTCTCCTTAACATCCATGACAGGCGCGTCCGCGAGCCAGAGCACAGACGGATCCGTCTCCGCCTGGTCCCCCCTGGGCGGCGTCGTGTGCTGCGGCGGCGGCGGCGGCGGCTGCGCGGGCGGCCAGGACCCAGCGGCTCCTCCGGTGAGGTTGAAGAGGGAGCGGATCCTGGGCAGGCTGTCGTTGTTCTGGAAAATGGTCTCAGTGGAGCCGAGCTCGAGGACGCCGGTGCCGACGGGGAGGCAGACCATGGTGCGGAGGCCGAAGTTGTAGGCCTGGCGAGCGCGTTCGCAGGGCGCGGAGTTGAGGCCCGTGGAGATCCAGGTGGGATGGCCGGCGAAGAGCGCCTGGCCTGGGAGGCCGAGGTCGTTGGGGAAGGACTGGGTCATGGAGACGAGGAAGAACCACTCGGTGTCGGTGACCTCCTCCTCGACGGCCTCGTCGGGGGCAGCGCCTGCGCCGGCGATGAGGGAGTTGAGCTCGCGGAGGACGCGCTTGCGGTGCTCCTGCTCGGCTTGGGACTGGGCGGTGGCAGGCCTCTGCTTGCGCTTGTCGTCTTCGAAGCCCTTGTAGTAGCCGTCGCCCCAGCCGAGGAGGGAGGCGCCGGTGGCGACGTCGATGGAGGACTGCCAGAAGATGGCGTAGGTCCAGGTCTCCCTGGAGCCCTCGATGATGGCCTGGAGGCGCTGCTGCAGCGTGTCCTGGTTGAAGGCGGCGGGGACAGGAGGCGGCGGGGTGGCGGCGGAGGAGGCCCCCCATGGGAAGGCGGGGAGGTCGGTGGAGGCCATGAAGGCCTCCATCATGGAGGCGTTGTCGTCCGTCCACAGGCTCATCGGAGGAGGAAGCGGGCAGGGGAAGGGGGAGGAGAGGAAAGAATGGGGATCGCGGTGGGGATTGGAATTGGATTGGGATTGGAAAGAATGGGGGAGGAAGGATTGGTGGTGGTGGTGACTGGTGAGTAGGCCTGGAGCCCCCTGGAGTGGACCAACCACCGCACGCCTCGGCCTCGGCCTCCCTTACTTGCTGGGGTACATTCGTAATTCTCCTTAAATCCATTCCTCCTCTCAGTTTTTCTCTCTCTTTTTTATCTCCTTGTGCTGCTGCACCGCCTTTCTAGGTACGTACGTGCCTGGGCCCCGCAGTCAGCGGCCCGTTTTTGTGCGGATTTTAGGGCCTGTTTTGTTTGGAGGAGCTGCACTTGATCGAAAAATGCTTTTTAGTTTCTTTAGTATTAAAGCATTGTGAATTGTGGCATGTGGCTTTTCTTGCTATCTTTTTTTAACCGATCACTGCTGTAGCTTTTGAGGGCTAATCAAATAGAAGGTAGCAACATAGCAAGTCTGTTGGCGTCCGAGTGGGAGGACGTGGAGGCGGAGGCGGGGGGGTGGTAAAGGTCGGGAAGACGGAGCGAGCGAGTTAGGAGGAGTTCAAGCGAAGCCACAGCTGAAAAGCTCCTCCTCAGCAGCTGCAGCTTTTGGGATGCTTCTGCTGTGGCTTAGCTTCCCAGCTGCTTTGCAGCCATACTGTTTGGGAGAGCTTTTAGCTCAAAGCTGAAACAAAGCTGAAGCACAGCTCCCCCAAACAGCCACTTACTCTTTTCAAAAAACAAAACAAAAATTCATTTAACAGTCCCAGCTATAAGAACAGGTATGTAGCACCCTAAACTTATAAAATCGGATCGGTTTACGATGATGACAGCAAGAATAAAGTAAATGTATATAGAGAGAAAAAGAATGAGAAATTAATCGAATATCAATACCTTTGAATTGGATCCTATTTACCAAAACTCGATAGCATAGCTATCAATATGGTGAAAACCATCTTGAATATGATTCAAATTATCAAAAATCACTATCCAAAATCACCAAAGGATTTAAATTGACACGTTTTGTTAGTTTTGAGGATTAAATACCCGGTTTTATAGTTGATGATATTAAATAGAACTTTTATAAAGTTGAGAGAAATGAACTTATTCCTTTTTGTGCGGGTTGCTAGAATGTGTACATAGCTTTTGAACAGCATTATGACTACTTATTTGTTACACCTGAGCCATTTTCATAAGGAAAAAAGAACACCTCGAGCGCAATCAAGGTTTGTTTCCCGGTTTCTTTCTAATTACCCTTAAAGCGACATATTCTGTTATAGAAACTTGTTTTAGCAGGAGTGACACCGTCGCTAGGAACGAAAGAGACAGATCACCGACGATCCAACCTTAGGATGTACTAGTATACAGGGTTCACAAAACCGGCGAAAACTGTGATTTTCGTGCGTACTGCTGCGGTTCGAAATCAAAAAACGTTCGGTAAAGTGATCCATTCAAAAAAAATCAAAAAATTTGTAAAAATTTATGCACTCGATTTTTCGTCAAAAACCACTCACAAAAACGTTTTGTGATGAACATTCAATTGGTAGCAGTTTTTTCGCAAAAACCGAGCGATTTTTCTATTTTTTTGGAATTTTTCAAAAAAAATTGATTTTCTAACTCTTCGGTTTTCGAGCGATTTTTGTTGTTTTCGTACCGCAAATTTCGAAATTCGGTTTTGTTAACCCTACTAGTATAAGCTTAGCCCTCCCCTCTCTCCAAAAGTTTGTGCTTGTTTCATTATCGGATCATGCATACCTCATGGTTCGAAATCCCGCTAAAATTTCAGGAATTTTGATCGAAGACATTGAATTTCGGCCGGAGATTACAAATCCGGACAGAATAAAAATATTTGAAAAAGAATTCAAATTACTACAGTGATTTCGGAAAAATTGACGAATTTCCTCCAAGATTTTAGGTATTTTTGATCGGATCTGGGACAATACCCTTTAAAAATGTCATCTGCCATGATTTTTTTTTTTTTGAAAAACTAATTTTTAAGATGTTTTATAAAAATAACTGAAGTACTACTAGATTTTTATAAAAATGTACAAACTTAATCATACTCAAAATTTTATGATACCATATTTAGCAGTCTAGTATCATATAGAAAATATTATAAAAGAATTGAACTTTATTTCTTATCTTTGAAAATTCAAAAACAGAAGGAACATAAATGAGACAGTAACATTGTCAGAATTTATAAATTCGCTTTGGGTGTGATCATGATTCAAAACTTTTAGGAGACCTAAAGAATTGCCTTACCACCTTTTCTAAAAGTTTCAAAAAATTTAAACCTAGTTTGGCTTCTCAATCAAATATATGAAAGCAATACATGTACTCAGCCTTTATCTCGACAATAGCACTGTTAGAAATTTTGAAAATTTCTTAGACTTAATCATTGTCTGGAAATTTTATGGAAATATTAGTGATGCGTCGAGACCTTCTATAAAAATGTTCAAAATTGCACATTGTGACTATTAACAAACGGTCATCAGTGAAAACATTAGTAATGCGCCGTATTCGAAAATGTATGGATGAGCGAAATATTCAATCTGTTGTTACAAGCACCACACCACATTGCACGTTGTATATGTGTAGGACGATTTAGAAAGCTAGAAATAAAAAAATACGCATGTTTCGATGTAACTGCTAGCTTTTTTTTTCCCCTTTTTTTCTTTGGAAAAGCAGTAGCAGTAGCAGTAGCACGAGCATAAGCACGACACGAGCAGAGGTGAGCAAGGCGAACAAGTGAGAGTGTGAGACGAGACGCAGGCCAACGCCGACCGGCTTATTTGACCGTTGACCCGATCGATCCAAGCAGAACTGGCCCACGTGCAGCAAGCGGGGCCCACGCAGCGGGAGGCCAATGAGCTAGGAACGTGACCCGATCGATCTTTATCGTTTAAAACCTGCGACAAAATCTGGGCCGTCCATCTTCACGTGTTTCGCGAGGCTTGCAGCTTTAAAGCATTTTTTATTCGCTCTTGTTTAACATGGATTTGATTTGGCGATCTGGAGATGTGCAGTAAGTAGCACTTACTACTCCGTTAACTAAAGTATTATAAATTAAGTGCACTAATACACAAACAGGGTGCAGTTGGTGGGTGGCCTCACGATTACTCTGCTCTTAATTAACCCCGCTAAACACTAGAAACACTGGTCGGGGGGCACGGATCGATTCCATCTGCAAATGCTACGCTCACTCGCCTCAGGCTCGACCAAGTTGTTAAGAGGACACTGTTTATTCAATAAAAGCTCTCTTTTCTCGTTGGAAAAGAACTGACCATGATCAACAGCGAGTGACTGACTGTAAGCGCTCTGTATCTGTTTTTGCTCTTCTTCTTCTTTTTTAAAAAAAACGACGAGAGAGAGAGAGAGAGAGAGAGGAAAGATGGGGAGTGGCCGCGTGATGATGATTCTCGGTAACAGAAAGGTGAGCCGACGGTGACTCGGTAATTTGTCTGGCAGCGCGCGTGCGTCGTTGGAGCAGAAATAATAAGAAAAAACAGCCACTAAAACTCTTTTAAAATATTTAAATAAAGGTAGTGAGTAAAAAAATGTAATGATTTCTTTAACGAACAATTAAAATGAACACTTATAAACTATATATAAATATAACGAAATACTAGAAGTTAATAAATTAATCTTGATTGTGTTTAACCGCGTGAGTCACGCCTGAGCCGGCGGGCCGGAAGGAAGCTTCGGGTAGGAGGGGAGGGGGGAAGGAGCACGTTTTGCTCGCGTGGCGTGGGTGTCCCAATGCGCTGCACTGCGCTGCGATGTTGTCGTCACGTGGTGGGCCCCCGCACCATGTGATGAGATGAGACACGACGCGCACTCCAGAGTCCAGACGCCTTCCTCCATGACACCTAGCAAGCACTCCCTGCTCCTCCCCCTCCACTTCATTGGATTGGCCGGACCACTCATCGATTCTTTCTGAGTTCTTCCAAATTTATAAAACGAATACATATCATGTCATGTCAAGGTAGCTTCCAAATTGTATTTTTAATTATATGTCATTCTATAATTTTATAACAACTTTAAATTTTTTTCTTCACGTATCTCTATCCATCATGATTCCTAATATTATTTATTACTATAAAATAGTGTAACATACATCATCTATGAGCAATTAGTTAGCCGATACAGGGCAATTTGGTTATTTCTACTCATACCTCGTTGAAGCGCAAAATCCTAAAACGTCATCTATTAAGAAACGGAGAGACTAGATATTTAATGTTACCTTCTCTTTTTTGCTTCTATTTATTTATTTATTTATTTTTCTCTTTTCTAAATATTATATATGATTTACCACACAAACAAATACCACTTCCAGTCAAACTGGAGTGGATGAGTATCTCCACGGGGAGAGAAGAAAGCCAAGTACCATATTATTACGTGCATATCGCCATCAGCCGTGGAGTACTATACTGGTTTAATTAATCATTTCATCGCGACAAACATGTCGAAAACACTGACTAGTTCTCTCCCTTCCCGGAAGAAAAAATATCTGCCCTCGTTCTAGATCATCAAATGAGCACACCAGCTAGGCAGCAAGCTAGGCTAGGAATGCAGTGAGCGGGATTTGAAAATTCGTTTTAGGTTGATACGTGGAGGTTTGTGAAATTCGAAATTTCAGATGAAATTTGGTTCAAATTCAAAAGTCAAATTTGAAATCCGAAATTTTTTAAACGAAATTTCGACTGAAATTGTCGAGATTTTGGTAAAGTTCAACCGAGCGAAAAGTGATTCAAAATACGTTGAATTTTTTTTTTGTATGGTCCCTAACACATCACTGATATTTCCATAAAAATTTTAGATGATAATCAAGCCTCAGGATTTTTTTAAAATTCTGATAGTACTACTATCTTGATAAAAGGCTGACTGGTAAATTTCAACCGAATTAAATATGGTACAAACCACCTTAGAAAAATTTTAATTTTTTTGAATGGTCCTAACGTATCAATAATATTTTCATAAAATTTTCAGATGATGATCAAGCCTAAGGTATTTTTAAAAATTCAAACAGTACTACTGTCCTGATAAAAAGGCTTACCGGTAAATATCAATCGAATGAAAAATGGTTCAAACCATGTTAAAAAAATTTAGATGGTACTGAAGCATCACTAATGTTTCCATGAAATTTTAAGCTGATTATCAAGCTTTAGAAATTTTCAAAAAATACTACAGTGCTACTATCCTCGTAAAAGTCTGATGAACAATACATAGATTTAATTGAGCAAACAAAAAAAATTTAAAAATTTTGAAACTTATAGAGAAGGTACCATAAATTTTTAAGAGCATGATCAAGCTTATACAATTTTATAAAAATCTGACAGTGTTTCTATAGAAATTATAAAACATATCAAAAATTCGGTTTTTCAACAAATCCTACCTCTACTATATGTGGTGGAGTTCCCGGGCCCTGGTTGATTTGAGTCGGCTTGGCTCCGGCTCGAGTCGAGCCGTCAAAAAAAATTGCGTTCGGGTCCTTTTTTGAAAAAAATTACGGTTCGGTCCTTTTCAAGAAAAAAATATAATTAGGTCCCTTTTTTTAAAAAAAGAATATATATTACGTGTAGGTCCTTTATGCGCTTTTAAGCATTACGCTCGGGTCCTTTTACTGAAAATCAAAATTACGATTAGGTCTTTTTAGGGAAAAAAATACGTTCAGGTCCTTTTTTTTTGAAAAAAAATTATACATTGCATTTAGATCCTTTTTCATTTTTCTAGCATTACGTTTAAGCCCTTTTGCGGAAAACAAAAAATTTTGTTTAGGTCATTTTCATGTGTTTCCTCAATTTTCTTGTGTAGAGAGTGGCAGTCGCACGTTTTCTCGATTTGTTCTCGTGAGGAGCGGCGCCCGCGGCGTGGCATGCCGCGTATAATTATCTAGTTTTCATAGAAGATGATATTCTTAAGGGTTATTGGGTCAAATTTGGTCCTTAAAAGTCAAAATCAAATCTCACCGAAAATTCAAAAATACTGTAGCAATTTGAATTTTTTTTATCTGGCCGGGATTTTGAATCTCTTCCACATCTGAAATTCGAGATCTCGCAAAATTTCACCGAGATTTCTAACCTTGGTAGTGAGTGGCAGTGTTGTTTTCTTGCCATCCGAAATTGATTTTTATACAACAGTGCGTCGAGTGTCAGTGTTGCTAGGGGTGGATCTAGGGGAGTGACGGCACCTAAAAAATTTGAAAAATGCTAGAGAATCACCTCTTTACGGACCAAATTTGTTAATTGAATTGTTTTGATTTTGGTGGTTTAAAATTTTTAAGACGTTAGAACTATTTGTATTGTACTTTTAGAGAATTTTAAATATACATATTAAATTTATGATGTTATGAAATTATTGTACAAGGTTATAAAATTTTACATGTGAAGTGCGCATTTTGGTTGAAAGTTTTCTAATTTGGACACTGAAACTAACACTTTTACGGTTTAACAATCCCCTCCTGCTGTCCTTGGATAGTGAGGAGATGAGCTACGTAATGCTGTTGAATGCAGTTGAACTGTGCTCTGTTGCTGGGTGTTGGACTATTTAGAGAGAACGTCGGATCGGAGGCCAGAAGAAAGAGGGGACAAAAGGCCCGAAGCCGCGAAACGTGCAAGATTCTAAGGTGATGCATGCTGGCAGCGGGCGAGCCCATGTGATCTTACGCTGCTCTGCTCTGCTCCGTACGAAAAGGAGACACCTAACCATAACCAACCTGGAAAGGAAGTCACTCAGGTGGCCCAGGAATCTCTGAGGCGAGCGAGGTTAGGTATGTTAGGAAACCCAGATGGTCCATAAAGACTCATACTGATCCTTTTAGTTAAAATCCTAAGAGAGCGCTATAAAATGAGGAGGATCCTCCATGTACCAAGGAATCATTAGCAATAAAGAATTTCCGCTGTTGCTCTCCCTAAACACGTATCTCTCTCTCTTTCGTTCTCCAATTCAGATCTGTTCGGGACCCCGACTATTCGATAATGAGGTTCCTTAACACGTTATCGCGACGAAGCTCTACCGGAGTTCAGATTGAAAAGGAGAGAAAAGGTGGGAATTCGTCGATTGAATCTAATCATTGTTGTTTTCAATGCATGCATCTAACCTACGCATCTGGTACTGTCCGTCACGTGGCAAGAAGCTACACGACATGAATCTACAGTACAAGAATTACTGTTCATACGGAAAAAAACAGCATGGCGCTCGAAGCGCCGCTGCTGCTGCGCACGGCCTCGCGCTCGCAGCGCGCCGTTGTCGCTGCCTTGGTTCGTGTGCACGCCGGCTTGAAGCCAGGTCGACCCGCTGCCGCACGAGCGCCCGGCCAGACCCGCCCGATCGCGTCGTCATTGCACGGCCCATGGCTCGCGGCCGGCCGGCCACCGGCACCGCCACCCACCCGGCTCGCCAGAGCGCGCCTGGCACCGCAGATCTGCACCACCCGCCTTGGCATGAAGCGCCGTCGGCCGGCTGCCGCCTCGTCGACTCACAACAAGGCCGTCGGTCGCCGTCTCGATTCCGTCGCGCCGGCGCGACTTCCGGCCTCGGCCATTGCTCAAAACCCGACCGACGCCATTGCCGACCTCGGCTCAGAACCATAATACCCGAGACGCACGGCCGTCGGCTTCCGGTCTGCGCCACAGACGGCGTCGCGCCGCCGCCGCTCCGTCGCAGCGTCGCCAGAGCCGCCGCGCGCTGAAGCCGCGCCGCCGGCGCCTCCTCGGCCTCGCGTGCGCCACCGCCGACGGCTCGGCCGTCTCGCCGCCGTCGGCCTCGCGTCGCCCAACCGCACGGCTCGGCCGTCTCGCCCGCCGTCGGCCTCGCGCCGCAACCGGCAACGGCGGCTCGGCCATTGCCGCGGGCGCTCGACCTCAAGACACCGCCCGCCGGCCAGCCTCGGCGCCGACCACGCCGCCCGATGGTGCCTCGCGAAGTGCCGCCGCCACCGTGCCGCCGCCGGCTTGGCGCGCAAGAAGCAGCCTGCCGCCGTCGCCACCGGTGATGCGCTCGGCGCCATGCGCCGCCTCGACCGCCGTGCCCAAAGCGCTTCGCCTCGGCGCGTCGTCGTCGCCGACCTCCGCGCGCCGCCGCCGCGGCGGCTTCTCCTCCATGGCGCCCGCCGCCTCGGTCTCGCGCCCGCCAAGATAAAGCTTCGGCCGTCGGCCCGCGCTCAAAGCTCGGCCGCCGGCCCAGCGCCGGCGCAGCCGCGCCGTGCCTCGGCATGCGTGTGTAACGCCTCGAATTTAGCGTCCGGCTCGTCGCGTTCCCTTGCTCGACGCACCGCCCGCGCCGCTGCCTCGGTTGCTCGCCGCTCCGTCTAGCCGTGCGCTTTGTTGTGCCGGTCGCTCCGCCGCCTCGAGACGACCGGCTCGCGGCCGCTCGCTACGCGAGACGGCCGAAGACGTGCTTGCCGCGCCGGCGTGAAGACGCGCCACCGGACTCGGCCTCCGCACACGGAGAAGGAAGCGCGCGAGTCGCAGCGCGAAGGCGCGGCCTTGCGCGCGAGCAGAAGCACTTGATGCAGATCTTGGTGTGTGGCGGCGATAGAAAATGAAAGGAAAACCATAGCCGCCAGGTGCTAATGGTGGGAAGGAAATGGCCCAAAGGCCGGTTCGGCAAAAAGAAAAGAATGGGGCGACCCACAAAGGCCGTTTCGGCCGAAGGAGGCAAAGCCTGGCAGGCCTCTCGGTGGAAAAAGAAAAGAAAAAAACGCCAATAGCGGCCCAATGGCCGATTCTACTTAAGCAAAGAAAAGAAGAAAAGAAAAGAAAAAGGAAGAAAAGAAAGAAAAGGAAAAGAAAGAAAGAAAAATTGCAGAAAATTTGAAAAATTGCCAGAAAAATCAAGAAGATTTATTTGGTTCTGTTTTTAATTTTTCTAGCTTTATTTCTCTATTTTATGAATATTCTTTATGAATTTTGAATTCATTGCTTTATTTTGTATATTGCGATGCATAGCAATTTATTTTCTGTACCTTATGCTTATTGCAACCATTTTCTATTAGATTACACGCAGTAATCTAATGTCGGAATTTTGAAATCATGAATCGTGAATCGTGAGTTTGAAAAACTAGCCCCGCACGGTCAGAACTACCTCACTTGGGCATCGGACGTGAAGATAGTTCTTGGGGGCAAGAAGCTCCGTTCTGCGATTGGTCTAGGGTCCTCGCAGGACGCGAAACCTACCGTCGAGCAGAACGATCAAACCTTGCACTGCCGTTTAAATGCATGAATCGCATTTTCTTTTAGATTATGGTTGTTAGCATTTTCTTTTGAATAATGAATAGTAAGCTCTAGAAGAGCATACTTCTCTTATGAATATATATGCAATTTATTCTTTATTCCAGTATTCTTTCATTTACAAGCAATATTTGAATTATTTTGCCTCTGTTTGATTGGGATTATATGTCTTGCATCTAGAAATCGTGTAGCGCCCAAATGGAAGAGATATGCATTGTTGATAGTGGCACAACAAATACCATCTTAAGAGAGTCTAAATACTTTCAGTCGATCACGAAGAACGCTGGAAAGAATACTACGATCGCAGGAAGCGACTCATATGTAATCGGCTCAGGAAGAGCCACTATTATATTGCCTATGGGTACAACTTTGGTAATTGAAGAAGCCCTTTTGTACCCTGAATCAACGCGCTCTCTTAAGCTTTAAAGACATCCGCGCCAATGGTTTTCACGTAGAAACCAATGCGTAAAATGGCAAAGAATACTTGTGCATTGTGAAGCCAGCGGTATGTGGAAAAATGGTATTAGAAAAATGCCCTCATATGAATCTGGGTTGTACTACACGAATATTCATGCACCAAGTGTATACTTCTTTGAAGACTGCTTTTAGAAGCTCGAGTTATTTTGATTATGGCATGGTAGATTAGGTCATCATGGTCTTAGAATGATGAGAAATATAGTGAACAACTCACGGGTCATGGCATTAATGTTAAAAATTTCCGAATCATGAAGATTTTGTGTGCCTGCATGTGCCACGGAAATTAATAACTAGACCCTCTGTTATGAAAGTGCAAAGTGAAATCCTGCATTCTGGAACGCATCCGGGGATATTTATGGTCCGATTCAGCCCTGTCGGGCGTTTGATACTTTATGGTGCTCATCGATGCTTCCTCGAAATGGTCGCATGTATGCTTGTTGTCAACAAGAAACCATGCTTTTGCAAAGCTGATCTCGCAGATCATAAGAATTAAGAATGCTTTCCCTGACCATCGCGTGAAGTCCATTAGCATGGACAATGCCGGAGAATTTACTTCAAAGGCATTTGATGATTATTGCACGGCAACAGGGATAGCAGTTGAGCACTCTGTACCGCACATCCATACGCAGAATGGACTAATAAAGAGGATTAAGTTCATTGTCAGACCGCTTTTGCAGAGTTG
The DNA here is from genome assembly GCA_036346275.1 of Otatea glauca. NCBI lineage: Eukaryota > Viridiplantae > Streptophyta > Magnoliopsida > Poales > Poaceae > Otatea > Otatea glauca. The sequence goes on from CM070729.1 coordinate 534,857, forward strand.
TAACTTGCCCAACACTTGTTGGGGACACGCAGTCCTGCACGCAGCAGCTCTTATCAATTTTAGACCGTCGGCCTACAACATCCATTCTCCTATGCGGCTTGTGCACGGATCATCCCAAGATCTCTCATCTTAGAAAATTTGGGTGTATGGTATATGTACCTATACCACCCCTCAATGATCGCAATGGGCCCTCTCCGCAAGTCCGGGATATCGTTGGTTATGAGAGTGCATCCATAATCGGTATTTGGAACCCATGATTGGAGACTTGCATACGTACCGATTCACGATTGCATTTTTGACGAGGATCGTTTCCGTCATTAGGGGGAAATCAACCTTTGGATGAAAATACCGGAAATCATATGGCATTCCACCGGATCCCGCACATGACCCCGCACTAATGAAGCAAATCAAGAAGTCCAGAAGATAATTGATTTGCAGAATTTAGCAAATGAACTGCCTGATCATTTTTGTGATCTGAAGGGCGTGGTTAAGTCGCATGTACCAGCAAGAAATACACCAGAGAGGGTGGAAATACCAACGAAAATAGAAGGTACCCCTTAGCCTGTTCAGAGGCCTCAAAGAAAAAAAACAGGAAACCTGGCTACTCAAACCCAAAGTACCCGGAGACGTCTGGAGAAAACTGGGCGAGAGGACTTACCACAACCAATCACGAAAATGCCCCAAGGAAAGAAGGGGAGCCAGTTGAGACCTGGCACTGGAAAGAAGCCAATGGAAAAGGCAATTCGGACTTGAATCTTCCATGGCAGGAAGCCGCGGAAATAATGTGTGCGCACACATAGGCGATGAAAAGCTAAAGGAACTTGCTCATGCGATAGGGAATAGCAGAGAAGAGCAAGTAGAAGTGCATGAAGCACCCCATGAAGAAATGGCCATAAACTTTGTAATAACAGGAGAATCCCTGGATAGAGCAACAACCAACATTGATGCATACTTTGCAAAGAAGATTGCCACGATCATTGATCATGATCCCGAGCCTGCATCTCTCGCAGAGTGTAAGAAAAGGCTAGATTGGGAAGAATGGAAAAAGGCAATCACTGCAGAATTAGTCTCTCTGAACAAGAGAGAGGTGTTTGGGCCCGTATGCCGCACCCCTCCCCATATAAACCCCGTAGGTCACAAATGGGTCTTTGTTCGGAAGAGAAATGAAAACAATGAAGTTGTAAGGTACAAAGCATGGTTTGTAGCTCAAGGTTTCACTCAACGTCCTATAGTTGATTATGAAGAAACCTATTCTCCGGCCATGGGAGGAATTACCTTTAGATAATTAATCTCAATGGCAGTCAACTCGAAGTTGAGAATGAAGCTAATGGATGTTGTCACATCATATTTGTATGGAAACTTGGATTCGGAGATATACATTAAAGTACCGGAAGGAATTCCTATCCCGAACCAAGACGGAGCAAATAGAAACCTATACAGATGTGAAATTGGAGAAATCATTTGTATGGGTCAAGCGATCGGGAAGAATGTGGTACAATCGCTGAGTGACTTTCTCTGCAAGAAAGGCTACACAAATAGCGAAGATTGTCCATGTGTGTTTATACAATGATCCCGAATGGATTCGTATAATCTCCGTCTATGTAGATGACTTGAACATCATTGGGACGGATGAAGAAATTGAAGAAGCATGCTCATACTTGAAGTCTGAGTTTGAAATGAAGAATTTAGGTAAAACCAAGTTTTGTTTAGGCTTGCAGCTTGACCATGTCCAAGGAGGAATCTTGGTACATCAATCAACCTACGCACAGAAAGTGTAGGAAAGATTTGGATTTGAAAAAGCATATCCTGCGAAGACCCCAATGGTGGAAGGTCACTCCAGCGCACCTAGACCCATACGCACCTAGAGAAGAGGAGGAAGTCACGAGAGCGAAATTCCCATATCGAGTGCGATTCGGCGCTCATGTACCTTACGAATCACACCAGGCGGATATTGCGTTCACTGTGAATTTGCTAGCTCGATGCAGGCAGAACCCACCAAAAGGCATTGGAAAGGGATCAAGGACATCTTCCGTTACCTCCAAGGAAGCAAAGACCTCGATGCTGCTTTTTGAAGAAACATTGAATTGAATTTGGTTGGCTATGCCGATCTTTGGGTATTTATCGGACCGCATCTTGGCAAGTCCCAAACCGCTATGTTTTCCTATGTGGAGGAACAACAGTTTCTTGGAAGTCGTCTAAGCGGTATCGTCTCGGCGTCGACAAACCACTCGGAAATCATTGTTTTGTATGAAGCATCTCGTGAATGTGCATGGCTCAGAAGAATGGTTCACCACATCCGAAGTCGTGTGGCTTGAACATTGAGCAAACTCCCACAATCATTTATGAAGATAATGCAGCTTGTGTTGCCCAAGCACAGATGGGTTATGTGAAGAGCAATCTCACAAAGCATATCAACTCAAGTTCTTCTATGCTCACGAATTGCATAAGATGAACGAGATCAAGATATTGCGTACTAAGTCATGTGAAAATCTTGCAGATTTGTTCACTAAATCACTCCCAGCATCTACCTTTGAAAGGTGCGTGAAAGGAATTGGGATGATGAGACTTAGAGAAGTGCAGATTTCAGGGGGAGATATTTCACATACTCCCACATGAATCTCGAGCATGAATTATGAATACCCAACATGAATCTCGAAGATTAGCATTTGAAGTTTGGGTGAATTGTACTCTTTTTCCTTAGCAAGTTTTTCATGAAGTTTTCTTGCATAAGGTTTTAACGAGGCAATTCGTGCAACATAGTAAGCGTATGCTATGTACTCTTTCTCCAGGTATTTTTCCCACTGGGTTTTTCTGGAGTTTTAATGAGGCATATGCATCTCGCGGCAAAGGGCTTAAGGGGGAGTGTTGGGAAACCCAGATGGCCCATGAAGGCCCATGCTGGTCCCTTTAGCCAAAACCCTAGGAGAGCGCTATAAAAGGAGGAGGGGGTCCCCCCTATGTACCAAGGAATCATTAGCAATAAAGAATTTCCGCTGTTGCTATCTCTAAACACGTGTCTCTCTCTCTTTCTGTTCTCCAATTCAGATCTGTTCGGGAACCCCGGACTATTCGATAGCGAGGTTCCTTAACGGTACAACAAGAGAAGCGTTGGAGCACGGGAGGACCTGTCGAGACGCGGCAGACGAGGTTTGGGAACCGGCTACCACGCTGCCTGGGCCTGGGTCAGGCGCATAACACCTCGTCGCCGAACCATGGTAGCACAGCATAAATAAAATCTTTCCGTGGTGGGTGGGTTATGCGCTTGCTGCTGCCGTCAGTCGAACTCTCCTCACGGCTTGATCACCTGCTGCCGAGCTTCTCGAACACCGTAGTTGCCAACCAGGTCAAGAAAATCCATTGCGACTGTATAACAAAGTCCAAAGGCACCAACTGTAAGGAACACAGACAATGGCCACAACAGTATGAATCAGCCACCACTTGACTCGTCAGAATCTTACAAACCAATTTACAAAACTAGTCATACTCTGACCACAAAAACAGCGACAAAGTCTCACCCGCCACGCACCCGTACCACAGCAAGACGGTGGCAGCGCGGTAGGGCCCATTGGTCTACTAAGTTCCCTTTGCTCGGCACCACATAGCCTGTCGAGCTCCCTTTCCTTGACATGGCATGTATGCATTTATGTACTTTAATTAATCACATAATTAGTCAACTAATTAAACCACTTAATTAATCAATGTACTTAATTAATCACTTGGCCACATCCTACCAAGGGATGGGTGCTCGGCGAGGACCTATCGAGAGCTACTGGTCCGTGGTATATGCTGCCAAGCTCGGGGTACACGACATGTGACACGTTACTTGTCGCTACTTCCACAGTTGGAAATATGACTAGTTTTTCAAATTCGTTCGCATAGAGTTAGATTTACAAAAAAAAATCGAGGGTAAAAAAACAAAGTACTCTGAGGGGGAGAGAGCATAATACTATACACATCTAGCCTATGCATATTTTTTTTGCAAATCTAAACCCCCAACGCCCTACCAGGAAGGCGTGATAGGGGACACGTGTCTCTTACCACGCCCGGGTAGCGTGGAAGTAGCCTAGCTCCGCGACAGCAGGTGTGAGTGCAGCAGGGCACGGACGAGCATGGCACAACGTGCGGGCAAGCGGGAGAGCGGGCGGGCACCCATCCGCACGGGCCAGCGTGGGCAACAGGCTGATGGCGCGTGCGGCCGAACGTGGGGTACGTGTTGGCCCATGCACTGAGGCTGTCGTGCTGGGGTAGCATGAAAAAATGCCTTCCAAGCTCTCCAAACCTAGAAATGTATTCTCTCGTACTCACGCCTGTTGCCACGAAGCCAAGCGGCTTCCTACTACCCGGACACGATAAGTGTTCCCTGTTGGATCTTGCGTGGTGAGAAAAAAAAGCTTTTTTTATAAAAATATATGTTAAAGGTTAGATTTTAAAAAAATATATACAGGCGTTATATATGCGCAATGTTTAAAGAGAGCTCACAATCAATCCGCATCACATCTCGTCGCATCGGTAGAGCCAAGTGGAATAGTCCATACAATGCATGTGCCATGCTATCTGCGTTGCTATTTGTGAGTACTTTTCCGTAGAAAAATATATGGCAAATGTATTATTTTATATATATACACACTAGGCCTGTCCGAGTCCAAGCGAGCTTAGCGTGCAAGGCGAGTTTGAGTTGGGGTTCGAGTCTGGATCAGGTTCGAGCTCAGCTCGGTTTAAATTCGAGTAGATTCGAGTAAGCTTGATAATAATAAATAATTCAATATACACTATTTTTTAACAATAAAAAATTCAAACTCAACCTCGGCTCAAGTAAATTTGGTAAGAGTTAACGTATAGTAATATTTAACAGATAATTTGTAAATTTATCAGGCTCACGAGCTATTCGAGCTCGTCTCGGTGAAACTCGTGAGCTCGGAATCAAGCTCGAGTTTGACTTATTTGGAGCTCGAACGGAGCCTACAACGAGCCGAGTTCGAGCATCTCATGAGCCTTGAGCTTTTTTTGACAACCCTATACACACACACAGATGCAGACATATGACACTATAGTGTCTGGGTATCATGATTTAAAACGGATATTCCTTTACATATTGCGTGCGAAAAAGTTTAAAAAAATTCTGGATGTCAAGTTTAACTAGTTTAAATAAGTTTGAATTGAAATTCAAATTAGAGTTGACTTTTTTAATGGTAGTATAATTGTAGGTATGTACTGATTATATATATAAATCAGCAAAGCATATGATCTAAATTCATTCAAAATATTTGAATTCGAGTATATATTTCAAATGTATGCATTTTACTTGAGTTGTTATAGATATGTATATACCGTAAAAATGAAGGTTTTAAAAAATATAACTTAATTTGGTTTGAACTCATGTACTTAAAATCATATTGCCGTGACATTACAGTGTCCCGTTACGGCATCGTCTATGTATTATATACACGTATGTGTGTACATACATGTACGTACATACATGTGTACATACATGTACATACATACACTATTCTTCAGCTACGTATATAATAGCCTATTATACATATCGGCTAATCAACAGAGTCCGACTGAACCTGCGTATCCACTAATCAGCGCAAGGCCCGCTTTGTTTGTTACGTAGTCAACCAAGTAATAACTATGGTTCTTTATTTGTATTAGAATCTTTTTTCTTTGATTTTCTCGCATAATTTTTTATTGGCAATTCTAATTCACAAATAGTTTTCACCGTAGTTTACCGAAGACGAGAGGAATAGAAAGATACAGGTCTCGCCGATAAATGCCACATGAATAAGATTTCACTGCTAAATGAACATCAATTTACTATTTATGTTATTAGATTTTACTATGCACAAGCTACACAGGTTGCTAAACACTCGTATCAGCGGAGAATGAGTTGCCAGTACCACAGCAAAATCTAGCCACACGTCCCATAAATAACAGTGTAATTATTAAGTATTAAAATTCGAATCGATATGACAGTATATATTGTCGTGGTGCAAACACTGAAGAAATTAGTGGTGCGAGTTTTGGTCATCATGTACGTACTGACCATTTGGTGAGGAGGACGATTGCGTCGTTGCTCCGAACGGCCTGCGACAGCACCCATCGGAGCGCGCCCGTCCGCCACAGCCAACACCCGCCGACCGCCGCCGCCGTCCTCTTGCTGCCTCCGCCGCCCACATCAACCATCGACGCACTAGCATTGCCGTACCAACCTCCTACTCATGCTACAGCATTCTTGAACTTGTCATTGCAACCGGTAGCTGCGTTCGACTTGGAGCAGCAGGAGGATTTTTTTTCTTTAATATTTTTTTTAATTTTTTTTTCAAAACTAGGCATCAGGGCAAAAAAAATTACAAAATTAGGCGTCGGTCGCCTATATATGGGGCGATCGCCCCACATACGGGCGATTAGTGCGGCTTTCAACGCGCGATTTTTCCTCTGTCTACGGTCAATTCCTAAAAAAATCATAACTTTTTCATATGATGTCGGATGGAGATAAACTTTATATGAAAATTGTAGCTCTCAATGGGATCTACAACTTTTGTATACAAGTTTTTTTCATTTGAATCCATTTAGATAGTCAAAAATGGGATAGAATGTTCAGATCTAAAAATAGATCTGTTTTAAGATCTGAACATTCTATCTCATTTTTAACCATCTAAATGGATTCAAATTGAAAAGTTTGTACACAAAAGTTGTAGATCCCGTCGAGAGCTACAATTTTCATATAAATTTCATCTCCATCCGACATCATATGAAAAAGTTATGATTTTTTTAGAAATTGACCGCAGACAGAGGAAAAATCGCGAGCACTAATCGTCCGTATATGGGGCGATCGCCCCATATACGGGCGACCGGCGCCCAATTCTTCAATTTTTTTGTCCTGACGTCTAGTTTTGAAAAAAAAATTAAAAAAAATATTAAAGAAAAAAATTCGCAGGAGGAGTAGCTCACCTGCGTTGTAGCCCAGCCGATGCAGAACGCCGTCAGCATCCGTCCCATAGGCACCCAGTAAGAACTCTTCGATGTGATCGAGATTGAGAGAGAAGCAGCAGCAGCATAAGAAAAGTTCTAGTGTAAATTGGAATGTGGAGGCTAGCACTGTTGGAATAATTAGTACTTTCAGGTTTATATAAATTCCGAGATAAAACATGAACATGAACAGATTGACTAACATGATTATTTTGTGAGAGTATAATCTACACATACATATCGCAAAGCTACACATGAATAGATCTACTATATTCAGGAGTAAAAACAGCAACAGATTAAACATGATTCTCACGTACCGATCTACTGTAGAGAAAGCAATAGCCGATGTAGATGGTACGTTGTTGATGACGAGAACGTGTTGGCATCGAGCGCGTCGACGACGAACAACGGCGCTCGAGCGTACAGGTAGACGAGCTGTGATGACGATCGTGAGCAGTCGCGCGAAGCGCTTTCCAAAAACCTTATTCGCCTTCTCCCGGTGCATGATCGCAAAGATGACAGATTCCAGAGACCTGCTCTCCCGTTCGCCGGTGCACGCCGACGCAGCGAGATGAGGCGGACTACGGTGGCGGCGCAGTACTGGAAAGAGGCAAAAACTCGTGTATAGATATGTTTTATTTTGTGCTCATGGACTCGACCAGTATATATAGAGACGGAAAACGCGCTTCGCAGTTTGGATCCGAAACCAACACAATTTTATCTCATTCATGCAGGTGCCGCCCGCCGCCCATGCCCGGCGAGGCGAGCGAGCGCGCGTGTGGGTTCTTTCTCTTCCCTCCATTGCCATGTGAAATAGAGAGAAAACCAATTCCATATTTAAGTAGGTCTCTCTCCACCTCCACAAACAATATGGTACTAAAGACATCCCACCCCTCTCCCTTTATGAATAGGCCTTTGAGATTTAATGGATTTTCATTTAAATGGGCTAAGCCCATATAATTCAACAAGCACAAGAAAGAGAAGCACAATACCTCTTGCCTGAATCACTTTTTACTAATATTTACTAGATGTGTTGTTAGATTTTACTGTCATGTCGATATCTTGTTCTCTAATTTTTATTGTCAACAATGTAGCAGTAAAATCTAACAACGCATTTAAAATGTCACTCCTGTGGCATATATTGGTGAGACCTATATAATTCTGTTTGAAGAGAGTTCAATAGCTTGTGGAGACTAAGGCCCTGTTTGGCAGAGCTCCAGATCCTAGCTCCACCTTAGAGCTGGAGCTTGTAGGCTAAAATAGAGTGAATTAAGTTTATATTTTTAGTCTAAAATGTAAAAAAAATGACCAACCTAAACACTCTTAATGTAGCTACAGCTCCAGCTCCATAAATTTCTGAAGCTAGGAATCCCCTGCTCCACCAACTCCACGGATTTTGGTGGAACTGGAGCTGTCCCAAACACCCCCTAAGTAGCACTAAAATCTAATAACATATTCAGTAAAATTGATGTTTATTTGGTAATAAAATCTTATTCATGTGGCATTTATGGGTGAGACTTATATCATGATGTTCCTCTCGTTGTCAGTAAGCTACCGATGAAAACCGTTTGTGAATCGAAACTGATAACAAAAAGTTATGGTTAAATCAAAGAAAAAAGATTCTAGTACAAATAAGAAATACATTTATTAGTTAGTTGACTACGTAATTGATTGGCTTAGTCAACCCAGGAAGTGGGCGTATGTAGGGTAGGGTAGTTTGGACGCGCTCATTATTCATTTGTCGGTTTCGAGGTTACGGCCAGCGTGTCGAATAGTTAATTTGCATAGAAATGTAGATTAACGCTTCCATGTATGTGTATAATTCTATACTCCTATGTGTACGTACTCGCACAACTCATATGCCACTTAAAAATTTTATACCTGCTTACGACCCACCTACGAGCGATACTAGCACTCCATGAAAGCTTTCATAAAATTGCACAATCCCTATCTTCCACCGCCCCCTACCCAACATATTCTACCTCACCGCACAACGGCACCACATGGAATCAATGGTAAATGGCGCTAGGCCATCCAGCTAGAGCGTACCGATTAGGAATAATTGATCACTGCCCGTCCGTGTCATGCAGTTTGGCCTCCACTGCGTCTGTGCCGTCTCCCGTGCTGACGCCACCGCTGTATGTGATGGCGACAACAAAAATGAAAATCACATTTATGATAAAATACATATTAATTTACTGCCCGATAAACCTTTTTTTACTGTATTAACGAATTTACTTGACGTATAGTTAAAGTTTAATGTCACACCTAGTCGTAGCGTATGCTGGTCATATGTTGACGATAGTAAAAATGAAAATCACATATATGAACTAGATGAAACTGCTTTTACTATACTAACTGTTTGTACCAAAATTTAGCAGATAGGGTCAGAATCGACAGTCCAAGATCAACAAGATATGATCAGGATACAGATTGAAGATATTTGGAAACGGAACATGTTGTTAAGGAAAACACCATCCAAATAGAGGCCGATACAAATTCTACTCCTAACGTGTTATACCAGGACTCTATCGGCCAATGGGTATAAAAGAGGTCTAGAGGTGATAAGAAAAGCTGCCCAGAGCCAATCAACCAATTCGCGTCTACTTTTCATCTACTTTTCTTTCGACTAGGAGTAGTTTCTGTAATTTAGATTCTTGTAACTCAGTTTCGATCAATAAAGTTGCGCATCGCCGATTGTTGATCATCCTCAATTACGCCCCAGGTTTGATTTATTCTGATCTTGTTGCGTATCGCCTTCTTCAGAATCTGCCTTTATCCTCTGATTAGCCTTAATCGGCTAGTTAGATTTACCATTTTTTATCTCGATTTAATCGGTTTTGAGCTGATTGAATCTAAACTGATTGATCTTCACTATCGGCTAATTAGACTTACCCTGTTACTTTGATCTTAATCGGCTTCAAGCTGATTGAGTCTAAGCCGATTGATCGTTACGATCGGCTTTGAGTGAATTTTATATTTTTACCTTGTCGATTACAGGTCAAATCGACTGGCACGCTCTGAACCAGGTGTTCATCTGGTGTACTGCTGTCAGAAACCTTACATCAAATTTTTGACGCCAACACTAACGAATTTACTGAATGTGTCGTCGTGGTTTACTGTCACACCTAGTTGTGGCACATGTTGGCTGTATGACAGCGGGGATTAAATTGAAAGAACCAAAATTACGTTCAAATACATACCATTTTAGTCTAGATGAAACTGCTTATACTGCTGCGACGAATTTGCTAGATGTATCATTAGAGACTGACACACCTATCGTGGCGTATGCTAGCCATATGATAGCGTAAGTAAAAAAAGATACCTTATTTATGTCTAGATGCATACCAATTTATAGTCAGATGAAACGTGAGAGGGTGGGATAGGTGGTCGCGGGGTTCAGACAGGCTTGATCGAGCGAAGGGACTGGTTGGAAAAATAGTATTTCTTTTTGGGAAATCCTCGTGGCCCATAGAAAACCCACGTTGGCCCCTTAGCCGAAACCCTAAGTGAGCGCTATAAAAGGAGGAGGGGGTCCCCTCTATGTACAAGCAATAAAGAATTCCGTCGAAGCTCCCCATATATCTGTCTCTCTCTTTACATTCTCCATTTTAGATCGTTCGGAACCCGGACTATTCGATAGCGAGGTTCCTTAACACGTTATCGGCACGGCTCTCATCGAGATCGAATTGAAAAGGTGAGAAGAGGTGGGTTTGGCGAATGAATCTAATCGCTGTTGTTTTCTATGCATGAATCTAACCTACGCATCGATCTTGTGTTAAATAGCGTGGCAAGAAGCTACAACGACACGAAACAACGATACACATGAAGCATCTTCACATCCGAAAAAAAGAAAGAAAGGCCGTCGCCTCGATTTATGCGCGGCGCGACTATGCCGCTAGCGTCGTCCGCCCCCCGCAGCGCGCTGCGCCGAACCTCATTGCCGGCGCTCCGCCGGCGCACATGAAGTCGCTCCGCCGGCCGCGCGCTTAGACGCCCGAAACCGACGCCGCGCCGCGCGCCACAGCCTCGACCACACAAGACGCAGCGCCTCGCCTCGACCACACGCGCGCAGCGCCACAGCCCGGCCACCGCGCCGCAGCGCCTCCGCCTCGGCCACGCGCACGCAGATCCTCCACCTCAGCCACTCGCACGCAGCGTTGCCGCCTCGGCACCCGTGCAGCCGCGCCGCTGCAGTCTCGGTTCTACCGCCGCGTGCCGCCCGAAGCGCCGGTCGCCTCCAGCGCACGAAGCGCGCCGACGTCTACGCCCCGGTCGGCTCGGCACGAAACCGCCGCAGCGCCGTTCGGCTCCGCCGGCTTGAAGTCGGCCCGACGCCGTCAGTAGCTGGCCTCGCCGCGCCACCGCGTCATCTGCATCCACGGCGCCGCAAGAAGCGCAGGCCTCGGCCGCCGCCGTCGCCGCCCTGGCCCGGCTCGACCCACGCGCGCCGCCGCGCCGTTGGCCTCGCAGTGCCATCGCCCCGTCGGCCTCGCAGCGTCGTCGCCCGGTCGGCCTCGCAGCGCCGTCGCCCCGTCGGCCTCGCAGCGCCATCGCCCGCCGTCGTGCGCTCGAAGCGTCACCACGCCGTCTCGGCTTCGCCGCTCGAAGCGCCGTCGCATTGCCCGAAGTGCCGCCCGCAGCACCGGCATCTCCGGCCTCCGCCCTCTGCCGCGCCATCGCTAGCTCCGGCTCGCAGCCCCGCCAGCCCGGCCTGGCCTACCGCCGCTTAGCCGGCACAGCTCCCGAAGCATTGCCGCCGCCCGCTTGAAGCGTCGCCTCGGCCTCGCCGATCCTGCCCCGGACGGCACTGCGCCCGAACCCGTCGCCGGTGGTGCGCCCGAAGCCACCGCCGGCGCTGCGCCAGATGCCGTGCCGTTCGGAGCACTGGTGGAAGCAGACGCTTCGGGCAAAGGAGGCGCGTGGGGAAGAAGCCGAATCGGCCGGAGGCGAGGCGACGCAAGGAAGCAGCGGCGCGCGCAAAGAAAACAAGCCTCGGGCTGGATCCGCGCGGGAGGAAGCCAGAGGGGCAGAGGCGTCGCACGCGAGGAAGAAGAAACGAAGAAAAAAATGGGGAACGGCGGCTGTGGCGGCTAGGGGTGGGAACCCTAGCCGCCGAAACATAAATGGGCCAGAAGGCCCAGTGGCCGGTTCGGCCAGAAAAGAAAAAGAAGGAAAGAAAAGAAAAGAAAACAAAGAAAAAGAGAAGAAAGAGAGAAAAAAAAAGAAAAAATTGCAGAAAGTTTTGAAAAATTGCTAGAAAAATCCAGAAAAATATTTTGTCTATGGTTTTATTTTTCCAGTATTATTTTCTGCATTTTTTATGAACATTCTTTATGAATTTGAATTCATTGCTCAATCTTATATATTGTAATGCATAGCAATTTTTTTCTGTACTTTATGCTTTTGCAACCATTTTCTATTAGATTACACGTAATAATCTAATGTCAGAATTTTGAAAACATGCATCATGAATCGTGAGTTTGAAGAACTGGCCTCGCACGGTCAGAACTACTTCACTGGGCATCGAGCGTGAAGATAGTTCTTGGGGGCAAGAAGCTCCGTCTTTGCAATTGGTCTAGGGTCCTCGCGGACGCGAAACCTACCGTCGAGCAGAACGATCAAACCTTGCACTGCCGTTTAAATGCATGAATCGCATTTTCTTTTAGATTATGGTTGTTACTATTTTCTTTTGAATAATGAATTGTAAGCTCTAGAAGAGCATACTTCTCTCATGAGTAAATATGCAGTTTATTCTTTATTCCAGTATTCTTTCATTTACAAGCAATATTTGAATTATTTTGCCTCTGTTTGATTGGGATTATATTTCTTATATCTAGAAATCGTGTAGCGCCCAAATGGAAGAGATATGCATTGTTGATAGTGGCACAACAAATACCATCTTAAGAGAGTCTAAATACTTTCAGTCGATCACGAAGAACACTGGAAAGATTACTACGATCGCAGGAAGCGACTCATATGTAATCGGCTCAGGAAGAGCCATTATTATATTGCCTATGGGTACAACTTTGGTCATTGAAGAAGCCCTTTTGTACCCTGAATCAACGCGCACTCTCTTAAGCTTTAAAGACATCCGCGCCAATGATTTTCACGTAGAAACCAATGAAGAAAATGGCAAAGAATACTTGTGCATTGTGAAGCACGCGGTATGTGGAAAAATGGTATTAGAAAAATGTCCCTCATATGAAACTGGGTTGTACTACACGAATATTCATGCACCCGAAGTGTATACCTGCTTGAAGACTGTTTTTAGAAGCTCTGAGTTATTTTCTTTATAGCATGGTAGATTAGGTCATCCTGGTCTTAGAATGATGAGAAATATAGTGAACAACTCACAAGGTCATGGCATTAATGTTAAAATTTCCGAATCATGAAGATTTTGTTTGCCTGCATGTGCCACCGGAAATTAATAACTAGACTCTGTCATGAAAGTGCAAAGTGAAATCCTGCATTCTGGAACGCATCCGGGGTATTTATGTCCGATTCAGCCCATGTCGTAGGCCGTTTCGATACTTTATGGTGCTCATCGATGCTTCCTCGAAATGGTCGCATGTATGCTTATTGTCAACAAGAAACCATGCTTTTGCAAAGCAATCTCGCAGATCATAAGAATTAAGAATGCTTTCCCGATCATCGTGTGAAGTCCATTAGAATGGACAATGCCGAGAATTTACTTCAAAGGCATTTGATGATTATTGCAACGCAACGAGGATAGCAGATTGAGCACTCCGTCACCGCACGTCCATACGCAGAATGGACTAGCGAAGCACTAATAAAGAGGATTAAATTCATTGCGGACCGCTTTGCGAGTTGTAACTTGCCCAACACTTATTGGGGACATGCATCCTGCACGCACAGCTCTTATCAATTTCGCATCGTCGGCACAACATCCATTCTCCTATGCGGCTTGTGCACGGATCATCCCAAGATCTCCCATCTTAGAAAATTTGGGTGTATGGTATATGTACCTATACCACCCCTCAATGGATCGCAATGGGCCTCTCCGCAAGTCTGGGATATCGTTGGTTATGAGAGTGCATCCATAATCGGTATTTGGAACCCATGATCGGAGACTTGCATACACCCGATTCGGCGATTGCATCTTTGACGAGGATCATTTCCGTTATTAGGGAGAAAATCAACCTTTGGATGAAAAATGCCGGAAATTATATGGCATTCCACCGGATCCCCGCATGACCCCGCACTAATGAAGCAAATCAAGAAGTCCGAAGATAATTGATTTGCGAATTTAGCAAATGAACTGTCTTATCATTTTTGTGATCTAAAGGCGTGGTGAAGTCGCATGTACCGCAAGAAATGCACCGAGAGGGTGGAAATACCAAAGAAAATAGAAGGTATCCCTCAACCTGCTCAGAGGCCTCAAAGAAAAGAACGAAACACGGCTCTTCAAACCCAAAGTACCGGAGGCGTCTGAGAAAATCAAGCGAGAGGACTTACCACAACCAATCACGAAAATGCCCTAAGTAAAGAAGGGAGCCAGTTGAGACTGCACCGAAAGAAGCCAACGGAAAAGGCAATTCCAGACTTGAATCTTCCACTGCAGGAAGCCACCGGAAATAATGTGTGCGGACACATAGGCGATGAAAAGATAAAGGAACTTGCTCCTGCGATAGGGAATAGCAGTGAAGAGTAAGTAGAAGTGCATGAAGCACCCCATGAAGAAATGGCCATAAACTTTGTAATAACATGAGAATCCCTGAATAGAGCAACAGCCAACGTTGATGAATACTTTGCAAAGAAGATTGCCTCGATCATTGATCATGATCCCGAGCCTGCATCTCTCGCAGAGTTAGTCTCTCTGAACAAGAGAGAGGTGTTTGGGCCCGTATGCCGCACACTTCCCCATATAAATCCCGTAGATCACAAATGGGTCTTTGTTCGGAAGAGGAATAAAAAAACGAAGTTGTAAGGTACAAAGCAAGGCTTGTATCTCAAGGTTTCACTCAACGTCCTGGAGTTGATTATGAAGAAACCTATTCTCCGGTCATGGGAGGAATTACCTTTAGATATTTGATCTCAATGGCAGTCAACTTGAAGTGTAGAATGAAGCTAATGGATGTTGTCACAAGATATTTGTATGGAAACTTGGATTCGGAGATATACATGAAAGTACCGGAAGGAATTCCTATCCCGAACCAAGGCGGAGCAAATAGAAACACATGCAGTGTCAAATTGGAGAAATCACAGTATGGGTTTGAAACGATCGGGAAGAATGTGGTACAATCGCTGAGTGACTTTCTCGCAAGAAAGGCTACACAAGCAGTGAAGATTGTCCATGTGTGTTTATCTGTGATCCCGAATAGATTCTCGTATAATCTCCGTCTATGTAGATGACTTGAACATCATTGGGACGGATGAAGAAATTGAAGAAGCATGCTCATACTTGAAGTCCGAGTTTGAAATGAAGGATTTGGGTAAAACCAAGTTTAGTTTAGGCTTGCAGCTTGAGCATGTCCAAGGAGGAATCTTGGTACATCAATCAACCTACACACAGAAAGTGTTGGAAAGGTTTGGTTTTGAAAAAGCATATCCTGCAAAGACTCCAATGGTCGGAAGGTCACTCCAAGCAGACCTAGACCCATACAGACCTAGAGAAGAGGAGGAGGAAGTCCTAAGAGCAGAATTCCCATATCTAAGTGCAGTTCGAGCGCTCATGTACCTTGCGAATAACACCAGTAGGACATTGCGTTATTGTGAATTTGCTAGCTCGATGCATCTGCGAACCCACCAAAAGGCATTGGAAAGGGATCAAGGACATCTTCCGTTACCTCCAAGGAAGCAAAGACCTCGATGCATTTTTGAAGAAACAATGAATTGAATTTGGTTGGCTATGCCGATGCTGGGTACTTATCAGACCCGCATACTGGCAAGTCCCAAACCGGCTATGTTTTCCTATGTGGAGGAACAACAGTTTCTTGGAAGTCGTCTAAGCAGACTCTCGTCTCGACGTCGACAAACCACTCGGAAATCATTGTTTTGTATGAAGCATCTCGTGAATGTGCATGGCTCCGAAGAATGGTTCACCACATCCAGAAGTCGTGTGGCTTGAACATTGAGCAAACTCCCACAATCATTTATGAAGATAATGCAGCTTGTGTTGCCCAAGCACAGATGGGTTATGTGAAGAGCAATCTCACGAAGCATATCAACCCAAGTTCTTCTATGCTCACGAATTGCATAAGATGAACGAGATCAAGATATTGCGTATTAAGTCATGTGAAAATCTTGCAGTTGTTCACTAAATCACTCCCAAGATCTACCTTTGAAAGGTGCGTGAAAGGAATTGGGATGATGAGACTTAGAAGTGCAGATTTCGGGAGATATTTCACATACTCCCACATGAATCTCGAGAATGAATTATGAATACCCAACATGAATCTCAAGATTAGCGGTTGAAGTTGGGAGAATTGTACTCTTTTTCCTTAGCAAGTTTTTCATGAAGTTTTCTTGCATAAGGTTTTAACGAGGCAATTAGTGCAATATAGTAAGCGTATGCTATGTACTCTTTCTCCAAGTATTTTTCCCACTGGATTTTTCTGGAGTTTTAATGAGGCATATGCATCTCGCGGCAAAGGGCCCAAGGGGGAGTATTGGGAAACCCTCGTGGCCCATGGAAAGCCCACGTTGGCCTCTTAGCCGAAACCCTAAGTGGTATATAAAGGAGGAGGGGTCCCCTATGTACAAGCAATCATAAAGCAATAAAGAATTCCGTCGTCGCTCCCCATATACCTGTGTCTCTCTCTTTCTGTTCTCCAATTTTAGATCTGTTCGGGAACCCCGGACTATTCGATAGCGAGGTTCCTTAACATTCCTCACTTCCTTTCTCTCTGTACCTTTAAATCTTGAAATGCATAGAGCAGTGTAAATACATCGGTATCTTTTACTAAATTATCCTTAAAATTTTGATTCATCTTAATATCTCTATATTTAAACTGTTGGTACATCTCCATACTATTTCAATAGATGGATTGATATATTTAAAGATGGTAAAAGATCTCGTCAAGGCCATAGCAAAAGCATAGCACTGTCTATGTGACAGAGAGATGGATGAGCTAGCTAGGCGCCGGCGCCGAATATTCCGTCCACGTAGACGCCATTTTGATTCTCCTTCCTTTGGAGTATTAGTGAAAGAGAGATTTTGTGCACTTGCACTTTTATTCCCCAGCAGATCTATCCATCAGTCTGAATCTAACGTCGTCAAAGATTTTTTTTATTTTTATTTTTAAAAATCTTTGTTCTTTCTTTCCGCATCCATGATCTATTGCCTCCTTTTTTTTTTCAATCAATTCCCGCACGTTTTTAAGCTGGAGCAGGAGCAGGAGCAACATTCTACGGGGCGATCATGGTGCATGTCTTTATTTTTCAATTTTCATCAACTACTAGCTCACTCTGATGATGATGACCCCTTTTCTTATTTTTGCCGTTGCTTCCTTCCTTTTCTTTTGTCGAAGCAGCAATTATTTCTGATGGCTACGTACGTACCTGCTGTTATACAGAAAAAAACGCAATATTACAGTGGTTAATAAATTCAAAATTGAAATGAGTTAGTTTTAAACGAAAAATATTAATGAGACTTGGTTTGACAGTGACTCGTTAGCATGAATTTAGAATGACTATTTAAATAATAAATAAATGTATTTATTTCGAACTATATCAACATGGAAATGGAAAGGAGCTTGAGAGCCGTGACGAGGCATATCATCATCTCCATCTCAAAGCAACGGATCACCACGTGTGAAACGTGCATATTTCGACGCATCACTTCGGTAGTGTTGTCACTGGTAATTCTGATATCGATCCCCACAATATATATCCATATGCATGTGCCAATCTGAATTCGATATATAGATTATGATGATTTATTATTACTGTACGTATTGCGCGCAATTCTTTGGAACGAGCTAGATAGCTAGTACGATTTGTCATGTTGAAATTAACAGCCAAATTAAGCAGACATGGCAAAATGCATTTGACGTTCTGTTGTAATCAGAAGAGAAAAAGAATAGGGGTAACTTTATAAAAAGAAGAGAAAAAGAAGAAAGATGAGACCTCAAATATAATGCTGCCTGGTTCAGTTTGACACCAACGGAAGAAGAAGAAACCTCGCTAGCCTCCAACGTAGCGTAGATAGCAAAACATGTATGGCTACAGCCTTTCTGAAAATAACTTTCGAAACTATTGTACCGAAGAGGTTTGATATTTAGTAATTTGTCTTTTAGTCTGACTATTAGGTGTGAGAGATGCGGATCGGAAACAAGAGTGAGATGAGCGAGGTTTGAGATTTTATACTTGGTAGGAGGGGTGGTTTTCTTCAACTTTAGTGGCAAAGTCAGACCCTAACCACCAAAACTATGGGAATCTACCCCAAACCAATTTTCGACCTTTAGTTTTTCCTAATACAAATGAGCTGCTAGCTTTTAGCTTTCAGTGCGAAGAAGTCAGTTGTTTGGAACAACTTCTGACTTTCAGAGGGGAGAAGCCGTCACCTGTTTGGAGAAGCTTTGAGCCAGCTTTAGATTCCAGAAAACCAGTAAACCCTCCTAAACAGGTCAACTTTTAAGTGGGTTTTTGGCATAAGCTAGAAACCATATATACGTAGCAAAAATCAAAAACTGAGGCGGACCTGTTTTTGTAGCTTATTGCTTAAGAAAATTAACTACTTATTAAACGATCTCTTATAAAAACTACAACGGCTTTTCAGAAGGAAAATAAAAGTTTTTTTTAAAAAAAAGCTAAAACTCCAACTAGGCCTGTCGCATGACTAGCACCGATCAAACATGCTGGAGAATTAACAAAGCAGTACTAGACTTGTTTGGTAGCCCACACACGCAGAGTTGCTGCCGGCCCAACAAATACTCGGCCTCGGAAACATAAGGCCCAACGGACTGCCCCACAGTCCACACCACACCAAAGAAGAAGGAAGGAAGCTTCTATTCGAAGACGCACGCGAGCAAAAAGCCAAGGCCACCGCCATTTCCTCGCCTCGCCTCTTCTTCCCTTCCCTTCCCTTCCATCTCGTCCTGCTCCTCCTCTCTCCGCGTCGTCGCCTTCGATTCCACCCGATCGGCTTCGTTGGTTGCCATGGCCACCGACGCCGCCGATAAGAACGCCGTCTTCCGCAAGCTCCGCGCAAAATCCGACAACAAGGTGCTGGATTGCTTTCCTTCCATTTCATTTCCATACCTAGGGTTTCCCTTCCCTCCATCCATCGCTTGCCCTGTCGCTTCCCGTCCCGTCCCTCTCTGTGTGGCTGTGTGTGTGATCCCCCTCTTCTGTGCCTGCCTAATTTTTCTTGACGTGGTGCTGGTGCTGCGTGTGGCCTAATTTTTAGATGTGCTTCGACTGCAACGCCAAGAACCCCACCTGGGCCTCCGTCACGTACGGCGTCTTCCTCTGCATCGACTGCTCCGCCGTCCACCGCAGCCTTGGCGTCCACGTCTCCTTCGTCAGGTGAGGTCACCTCCCTCATCATTTCCTCGCTTGCGTGCCTCACTATATTATTATAATCTAGTGCGGTGCTGTGCTCCGCAGTGGGTGACTAATCACGGTATTATGCATACGTAGAATTGTTTTTTTAAGAATCACCTGGATGCAGAATCCGAATTTGGGTCCGCATGATTAGGGTTTGCCTGTACTTGTGCTTGAGTTCACTGTATTCTGTCGTCCCTGTCATGCTCGTTTAAATTATCATCTCCTTCGTAGCAGCAAATTGTGTCATACAATGTGGCATGTACTGATGAATATGCAACCTATGCTGTGTGATGAGGCAAGGTGTAACTTTGACGGCAGAATCGTTTCTCTACAGCAGTTGTGGTTTTCCCTCCTCATTATTACTGGGAGTCTAACCAATCCAATATGCTTGCAATATCGCTTTGCAGCAAATTCGTATGCCCTGTAGTTGAACTTACAACTCGAAATTTGGGTATACACCATGTGCTAGGTGCTGCTGAAGTTACACCTCTCGTTTTTCTCCCACAAGGTGTGCATGATGTAATTTGGGGTGCCAACATAGTATTGTTGTCTTCAACGTGGCCTACAAGGAGGTTTTTTTTTGTGTGTGTTATTGCCATGACCCATGAACAACTTGTGGAATAGTTTGTCTGATGCATCATTTTTTTTTGTATGACAAAAAGATAGAGTGGAGAAACGTATTGTTGAATGAAGTTATGAAGTGGTCAAAATTTTCCGGGGAACTTGCAATACATATGTGGCACCAGTATGTTTGTTTTGGGATGTTGAATTTATATAGCAAATAATCTTGTGGTGCATGAATCACAATTGTTGATGCAAGATGAACTTGTGAAGTTTCTGTATCATGATTCTGAGTGACATCAATGTTACTGACTTAGCAATTTTGACATTTGATTTCGAGTAGATAAATTTAATACAAGGTCTGTCCACCAACTTTTAACTCCCCCCCCCCCCCCTCTCTCTAATACTGACCATCTAGCATCTTATCCGTCTGGAAGTTTAATGTATTTGTTAAACCTTTTGTCAAAGCACATTAAATGACTCGATTAATATTGAATGTTGAATGAATAGGGATTATGAAAAAAATTATCACTGAGCTTTGAGCAACTGCTGTAACATGCAGATCAACAAATTTGGATTCGTGGACTCCAGACCAGTTGAAAATGATGTTTTATGGAGGAAACAACCGCGCACAAGCTTTCTTTAAGCAGCATGGTTGGACGGATGGTAGAAAAATTGAAGCAAAGTATACTTCAAGAGCCGCTGACTTATATCGGCAGTTGCTTACTAAAGAGGTTGCTAAAAGTTCCACGGAAGATGGCAATAATAGTTGGCCATCCTCCCCAGTTGCAGCTTCTCAGACTTCAGACCAAGCTGCTGCAATTCCAGATATCGAGCTGGCAGAGGCATCAAAAGAAATTGTAAGTGAGAAGAACGAGTCTGAGGTTGTTCGTTCACCTAGAGCTCCAACTCATTCTTTCAAGAAGCCAATTGTTGCAAAGAAGCCTGGAAATAAGACTGGTGGACTTGGTGCACGGAAGCTTACATCAAAGGTATGCTCTCTGCAGTGTACAATGGACCATGAGCTTAATTAACTTCAAGAAATCATAGCCCTAGTTTAGGTTTTGGTTTTGTTCTTCATACGATGTCAAAGTCACTAGTTCTGCCTTCCCTAGTTTGTCCTGGAGTAGTAAGAAAAAGTAGAGTAGCTATGTGCTTATATGACACCCCATTTTTGTTGCTTTCCACTGAACTTCAATTACCAAGTTTCCTTCTTGTCTCATTTAGTAAAGTGGAAATTCTATATTAATAACTTTTGGCATTTCTTTTAGCCAAATGAAAGCCTCTACGAGCAGAAGCCCGAAGAGTCAGAGAGCACTACAACTAGGAGCAAATCTCATACTTCCCGATTTGAATATGTAGAAAATTTTCCTTCTGCTGGGAGCAGTTCTGAAGAAAACCAGGTGATTGGACATGTTGCACCCCCAAAGTCGTCAAACTTCTTTGGTGAATTCGGGATGGACAGTGGATATCACAAAAAATCAGCCTCTAGTTCATCCAAAGTGCCGGTAATGTTTCTTTTATTCAATAGTTACATAATATATGCAAGAAGAAAGTCCATATAACACACCAAACTTTGCTCGAAAGCCTTCCACCCCCACCCCCCGACGAACTTTGAAACAAAACATTTGACCCTCGGAACTTTGCAATCCGGTTTTGCATAGTGGTATTGTCCGGTGACGTGATGAGTGGGCGGTTTTGCCACGTAGTATGACACGCTAGGCAAGTTTAGATGAATTACATGTGGGGCTCATAGGGACTTCTCTTCCAAATCAAAATAGAGGGGGGGGGGGGGGAGCTATAGAGGCCGATAGTTATGGAAGCATGATTGGGAGCTCGGTGGGGGAGAAGACCGTGTAGGCCTCACCTGTTATTGACCTAACTTGGTCAGCGTGTCATTATTCATAGCAAAATTGCCAACTCATTGCGGCACGCTGGTAATAGAACTATGCAAACCGGGTCAGGGTGTTATTTGAACCGGATTGCAAAGTTTTGAGGGTTCAAATGTCTGGTTTCATAGTTCGGGATGTCGAACAGACTTTCAACTAAAGTTTGGGGTGTTCTATGGATTTCTTCCTATATGCAATGATGAATCATTAATATGTGAACTCAATTATGTTATGTTGGTCCTCTGTTGTCCTAGTTTTGCATAGATTGGCATACATACGTCAGAACTCCGAGGAGGAGCATATAAGATGTTTCTAGTTTTTTTCAGGATTGTTCAGTTCCACTCTTAGCTAGGTAATCCTACTGTATGCGGCAACATGCTATGAAATAGCTAGCGTTTCCCCAAAAGCACTATGATGCTTCCACATTGAAGTCTTACAATTGTCTGACAGAAAGCTTTTAGAAGGCTAAATGTATGTTGGGATGGTAAAATATTCACTGCATATCTGCATGTAGATTGGATGTACACATTTGAAGCCGAGTAACTTATTTAACTTACCCTGGTTGGAATTTTAGTTGTTGTATATCAATAGCTTTGACCTTCCTGCTTAGTCATTGGCAACTAGAGGATTGATGGTCATAGGTCATCGAAGTTGCTCTAGCCTAAAAAACCTCCAAATTGTCTGGACATGTTTACTCTGCACTAAGCCTTTTGTTGACAGCTAATTGGTTACCATTACATGTAAGCACGTAACTAAACCAGACCATACTCTGGCTCATTCAAATCGTGTTGTTTAAATTCTTAATGATGTCATGCTGGTTTCTATAATTCATCTATGCACAAAGAAGCATGTGTGTTCCCTCTGAAAACGAGATACTACTTATAATCGTAGATAGTGAAGTACAACCTTGGTTTTATATTCTTGTGTTGAAATCCAACTTCCAAGCAGTCTGTGAAATAATGGATTGCAATGACCTACAGGTCGAGGAAAGTAGTGAAGCAAGACAGAAGTTCTCAAATGCGAAGTCGATTTCATCATCTCAGTTTTTCGGTGATCAGACCAGTTTCGAAAATGAGGCTCAAGTCGTCCTCCAAAAGTTTTCTGTAAGTATATCGCTGCCTCATTGATGTGATGTTAATAATGTTATCCCCAATCTTATTTAGAACAAGCTCCATTGCAATGGGCCTGGCCGTACATTTTCAAGCTTGGGCTATCCTTTTCTTATCAGGCTGGGCCCTTCCCTGGCCAAAGCCTGACCATGAAAACCACATACGTTTAAACTACTTTATATATTTCTGTAGTAGTTATTTGTTAATATGCATTTTACCATGAACCAATCAGCTTTGAACCTAACTGCGTAAGTGAATAAGCTATGCTCAAGCTGTCTGGAGATCTGTGATGACTGGGATCTGTCTTGAGCCAGGTTTTTCTGGCATAGCCTAACCATTGGGGTGCGCATATGCCTAGTTGAGTTTTTTATACAGGTGTTACTAAGTAACTATGGTGCAGTGTTTTGTCAGAACAGCTCGCTCCTTTGAAATTCCTGCATTGATCTGTACTATGAGGAATCTTTCGGAATCTTACATTCTCCTCGCTTTTTACTTTGTTGTAGGGATCCTCTGCCATTTCAAGTGCTGACCTATTTGGCCAACCAGCGAATAATTCTAACCTGGACCTGAGTGCTTCTGATTTGATCAACCGAATCTCGTTCCAGGTAACACTGGAGTAGCATAGCATGGCTGGTTTCCTTGTTCCACATGTGTTGATGCTTTGTTGTCTCCGCAGGCATCTCAGGACTTGTCTTCTCTCAAGAACATGGCTGGGGAAACTGGGAAGAAGTTGACATCTTTGGCATCCAACATCGTCACTGATCTTCAAGATCGGATCCTCTGAGTTTGATTTACAGTCAAGACTCCATTACATTTCTTCCGCGGTTGGCCTCTCACACTGTTATTGCAGGATTTGCCGCGATAACAGTTTGATGGATCGCATGCCCGGCAGATTTTGCTTAGGAGGTCATAGGCATCCAAAAAGTTAAAATTAAGAACTTGGACTTGAGAAAAAGAAAAGGATCTTGTGGCGAACGATGTACCGGCTAAGAGTCATGTTAGCATTTGGACCTGTAACAGAAACATTTTGGTCTTGAGAGTTTTATTTCTGTTTCGGAAGGACTTCGGATGCTACCTAAATATATGTACTGATAATTATATGATATATGAACAACTCACTCGCCGGATCGCGTATTATCATCTGAACAAGTTTTACGTGGTGGTTTCTCGTCACTGACAGTGCGAGCTGTCGCTGCATGGAATGAAGTGTTTCGCTGCCGTTTAAGCAAATGACTGAAGCAGACGAGCGGTGGCCGACCTAATCCTGAGGTTGCAAATGCTACATCTGAAAATAAGCCAAATCGAAACCGAGTGATAGAGAATTCACCCATAATTTATTAGGTGGAGAAGTTTAGCACAAAAAAGAAGCGCCTGTCAAAACTCCGCTGGTAAATTAAAGAACTTGTCCGTCACTGCACGTAGGTACTTGTGTTGCCTTTTTGGTTCATGTGTAACCTGAGTATCCTCCGTACTGGTCTACCTTCGCCTTTTCTTTGATTTTCTTTTTACTGCCCATGCTCTCATCATCATCTTCATCCACAAATAGTTATTTGCTGCGCTGCTTTGCTTCCTAACCTTCCTTCCACTGGCTTCATCTTCAGACGGGGGTTTCTTCCGCTTCCTTCCCCCGACTTCATCCCCATCATCTGCAAACGGGAGAAGGTACGTTTCACAACTTGAGTGAAGTAAAAGCAAAACCATAGTATGATAAAACTACACTGTCAAGCTAACAGGCCGGCTTGTCTAGATACAATGTTTCAATCTTTTCTTCCAATGCTACAAACTGCAAAGAACTAGAAGGAAGGCAGCACAAAGGCACCTACTATGCTCTACATTGTCGGATATTAAGAGTGCATTTCTATTAATAAATAAAGGGGATTATATATGGCTCATCTTTCTTCATTGGCACACTTGTACGAGCATGGCAATAACAATTTATGCCAGTTCATTTTTATTTATTTATTTCTTATGTGAAACATCCATCCCTAAAGCTTATTTTTCAAGAAACAACCAAAGAGTTAGTAGTTGTTGCACTATACTCGCATTTATTTGAATGAACTTAGCTACATACTCATTAGAGCTGTTTGCACTTGTCCTTACTAATGCCGTTGTTCCGGTCTGTGCACTCGTAATTAGAGTTGGAGGCTATTTGCTTTGAGCCCTGAGGTGCAGATCCTCCTACGTATACACGGTGGTCCAGCCCTTCTATAAAACAAGAAGATAAGCTGCTAGTAATTAGGCAACAGCCAGCACAACCCAAACAATGACCTTATGGAAACCAGTACTGTGGTAGTGTGGTGCGGACACCTTGTATATATGAGTAAATCAATCGATTGATTTCTGTTGACAGAGAAAGAACATACTTACTCTGCGAAGCACAAGAATTTTCGGGAGAACAGTTGTCCTGTCCATGCTTATGTGATGATTGGGGTAAGCTGCAGCTGTTCTCATTCTTGTGTGGTGACCCTCCCTGAGTGCCTGCATCATTAACTTGTGATCCCTGAGTGGCAGTGCCTGCATCGTCAATTTTTGATAACCCATGTATGCTATTGTCCATTTCCTTGGTGTGTTGTGATCCCTGTGGGCTGACATTTTCCTTCTCCAATAGCAGCGTCAGCCCGCCAACATACCCATTTTCGCGACGTGATTCAGAAAGGCAGCTGAGCAGAAGTGTTTCTTCAGATGGTCCACCAAGGCTGCAACTTGCTTCCTTTTTGCCGGGTACATCCAACAAGGTACTGTCATTTGCATTTCCTTGGGATTGTTGTGACAAGTCCGGCAAACTAGGCCCAATTTCATTTCCCCCTGCTGGTCTGCCCAAGCAATAATCTGCAATATCTTGTTCGCTAAAAGACGTGGACCCCTCTTCATTGTCATTGGAAACACTATGCGCGATGAAACCTTGTTCTGCCAATTTTTTTGAAGCATCCAGTGGTAACCAGTTCTTTCTCTCAAGTAAGCTAGAGAACCATGGGGATGAACCTTGCTTGACATAGAACAAAAGGTATGCTTTACCGTCCAAAACACTAACCTCAGAAGCTTCACAAACCTGCACCTCGAAAGATCAAAAACATGCGATTGAATGAAAACTAAACATAACCAATATGTTACTAACAGTAGATAGATTACCCGTTCATCATTGAAGAGATACCAATCAGTTTGGGATGAACGAATATAACAAACGTAGTGACCCCTGGATGTTACACCCAAGTGTTCTACAACTCCATATAAATCATATTTTGGGGGTTTCTGCAACAACAAAATGCGCATCAGCCATATGCATGGGGAATAGAATAAAATGAGAAGAAACTGGTACTCACATTATCCGGGGAGCTCATAAAGAGATTTAAATCCAGCTCTAACTGATACTTCACCATGGTCGAAATCTTAGATATACCATCCCCTTTATTTTCGAATCGCTTGAGCTGGATAACTAGAACTTCTGGTGCCTGCTCCACCTTGAGGTGCTTTTCCATGTTCACATGAGATTTGCACCCATCGCACATGAAACCTTCAATGACCTCAACTTTTGTAAAAGATTGCAATGCATCCATGACAGTGTCCATCTTGTCAACCTCCAAGTTAAGGTCAAGGAAAGGCTCCAATTTGTCTGAGCAATGATTGCACTCTGGACAATGCAACTGAGCAAAAGAAAAGAAATCAAATCAACTTTATAGGGCTTCAATAACAGTATGACATGGGGTCTACTGACTGGCAGTGAGGATCAATAGGCGCACCTGACTTTTTAGGTGACCTCCAAATATTTCTCCGACAATGTTACTTTCTTCAGTTGAAGAGGGTTTCTCAGATGGGGAGCTGGGAGCGACAGAGGCCTCATCTAATTTATCAAGCAAACAACGGAGGAACTCATGTGCATCTTGGTGTCTTCCGTCCTCGAATTCTGGTAATATTACTGCAAACAAATTTTTTTTTGGAAGAACCAAGTTGAGTTCATGGATGTATTTCTATATGTCTTAAGATTCTAATAACAAGACTACAGCAGCTAAAACATTGAAAGAGTAAATGTATAAAATAAAGAGCGGTGCTTCAATGCTTTCCTTCCTAATACAAGTTGCACAAATTTTGAAGCAAACGAAAGGGTAAGTAATCACTATCTACCCTTTATTCCTAGTTTAATATTTATGCAACTGTATAAGAGAAAAGTATGGAAGCACCTCTCGTAAAATATAGCTACACGCTTACACAGGACCAACACACAAGCAAAGCAACCAGCAATGCAACCTTTGATATAAGCAGTGAAGGAAGTATATGCAAGGCAAGATAGAAGGTTCGGTTGAACAAACATACTTTCCAGGCAATCCACAAACTTCTTGGGGTAGAGAATATTCCCGGAAAGTCTGATAGATTCATCAACATGCAGTTTTAGGGAGCAGTAACAGCAGAATCCATCGGAAGCACCTAAGGAGAATTAAAAAATCCCGATTAAAAGCACGGAGCTAGATAGGAATGAAGAGAAGAGAAGCTGAGCAGTAGAAACTACGAATGGCAAGTACAGATTGAACTAGATGCCTTACGAGGACATGGATCTGGGTGATCATCTTTCAGAAGCTTCAGCGCAAGAGGAACAGTGTGAACCACACACTGGAGGATGCAATTAAGGAAACATATCCAACCACAAGGATTACTTAGTGAGGCACCCTGTGGAAACAAGGCAAATCAATACACCAAACTCATTTGACCTTGATTTCAAGAAGAAAGTAGGCACGAACAGGCAACATAAGTCTAGCTTACCACAGGATAGCTTTTCTTTCCATAAAGCAGTTGTGGAGTACAGCAAAGAGTCGCACACTCAGTATCAAGAGAATCCTAGGACAGAAGACAGAAGTGGAAGATGACAAGATCAAACGGATTAAGATATGATATCACAAGAACAGACAATGAAATGTCTAATGATCTGAAATCGGAAGACTTCAAACAGATGGAATGAAAATTCGGATGACAACATAAACTATAGAAAAAATGCATATTGATGCTGTATCCTGATATAACACAACGGTTAGCACACAATCATCATATATACAAAAGGTGCATAGATGGGTTACCATGGGATTGTATCCAAACGGATAGCAATCGATTCTATGGTCTCTTTGATCATCATGACGAGATGGGTAGCCACGATTTCTAAGATCTCTTTGATCATCATGACGAAATGGATAACCACCATTTTCACGATATCTTCGATCACCATGATGAAATTGACAGCCAACATTTCCACGATATCTTTGATCGTCACAATATTGATAACCATTCCTATGATATCTGCCACAATGAAATGCACAGCCACCATCTCCATAATCTCTTTGTTCATCAAGGTCTAGAAAGCTCCTTCTGGGATATCGATCACAAGGATCATCAATGTCCTGGAGAACAAATAGAACTGAGATGTAAATCTGTAAATATGGCATTGGGGGTGTGCGTGCGTGCGTGTGCAAGATAGAGGGAGCACGTGGCACATTAGATAAAATGGGCATACCATGGAAAACTTAATAATAACATAATAATATAAGCGGCAAACGAAGGACAGCTGTAGGAAAAGCACAAGATGCGAGATATGGCATGTTGGATGTTTTCAGATGTATTAATATATATTGTGAAAACTAATTCACAAAGAAGAAGTTCATCCATGCATTGCCAGGGTTTCCAGCGTATGCAGTTTAAATGGCTCAGGGCCCTATGGGGTTATAAAGTGTGAAGTACGTGGGTTGTGAATAAAAACTGCTAATGCTGGAAGAACGGATGACAAGTGTTCCCAGAATTGCAGCAAGATTATTAGTGTTGCAAGAATTGACGCTATATTTGCTTGTTCTTGGTTTAGGTGCTTACAGTGTGTACTTCTTTTGTAGCATTAATGATTATTCACCAGATGATGTAATACTCGTGCTGTGGGTTTTTTTTTTGAATGAACTAGCCCATTTGCTTCTTCTTTTTTTATATAAAAAATATAATACATACAGCTTGCCAGACTAGTGATTTTCCAAAAAAAGAAAGAAAGAAAGAAAAGGTAGAACCCAAAAGTTCATAATATGCCATACAGTTTGATGATTACAATAATTTTGACAACTTGAACAGGGAAGCTACTTCCTTTCCAGTGATCATCGGCATAAAAAAACTAATAGTCAACCAAAAACACAATAATATAAATGATAAACCAAAACAGAATAAGGAAAACACATTAAGCTATGGAAAAAACTCTCACCATAGGATTTTGGTGTTGGTCTGAAGGACATAGTGGCGGTGGATCCTCACCTTCCTTGCAGTCCTCATCAGAAACAACCTAGATAAGGGCATAAAGAATTAAAAAAAATGGACAAAAGGTTTTCACACATAGCTCACAAGTAGATGACTGCATTCGTGATCTCAGAAAGGGTGACATGTGACGAGCTGTCCTACCGTAACCGACTTCTGATCATCCGACAACAAAAGTCCCAAGGGATTAACAGTTTCATCAATGGGTTGCTTATGAATAGCCTAATAACAATGGTGAAAGACAAAATCAGAGGCAAACTGGAGAGTAATCCTAAACAGTACTAGAGAAAAATAATGCTGTGTAATGCCAAAACACCGTGAAGCTACTTCCTTTTCAGTGATCATTACAGCAAGATTATTAGCACGTGTTTCAAGAACTGACGCTATATTTGTTTTGCTCTTGGTTTGGGTGCATAGAATATGCACTTTTTTTGTAGATGTAATACTCGTGCTGTGGGGTGCAACTGGGGCTGGAAGCCCTTTTGCTTTTTTTTTTTAAAAAAAGAACTTATAACTAGATAGCAGCTTGCTAGACTAGTGCTTTTCTCAAAAGAAAAAAAGAGAAAGGGTAGAACCAAAAGCCATGATAGGCCATACTGTTTGATGGTTCCGATCGTTTTGACGGGCATTGCATAAAAAAATTAAAAATCCACCAAAAATGCACAGTAATATAAATGGTAACCAAAACAGAATAAGGAAAGCATGTTAAGCTGTGTAGAACAAACTATCTCCATAGGATTTTGCTGTTGATCTGATGGACATAGTGGCGGTGGTTTCTGACCTTCCTTGCTCTCCTCATCAGAAACAACCTAGGTTAAGGGCACAAAGAATACACACACACACAAAAAAAAGTTTATACACATGGCTCACAAGTGGATGACTGAATTTGTGAGCTCAGGAAGGGTGACATGTGATGAGCTGTCCTACCGTAACCAACTTGTGATCCTCTGACAGCAAAGGTCCGAGGGGATAAACAGTTTCCCGAATGGGTTGCTCACGAACAGGCTAAATGGCAATGGGGAAAGAGAAAATCAGAGGTATATAAGATTTTTGTATACCACAGAATCAATAAGCGGTAAGAGACATTGTAATTGTACCGCAGCAGGAGGATATGATTCGGTGTTGTTAGAAGGAACAACCAACGAAGAAGCATTGCTTTCTTTCTCCGCCGTATCAGCGATCTAAGCATTGGGGAGCCAAAATTCAGTGAAAACAATGCAGATGCGTGAAGCTACAACAAAACAATGCTAGCTAATCATCCGTGGTATGAGATTGAGAGGCCGGGGAAACTACCAAACCAGTCGATACATCAGGTGTGGCAGACGCAGACGCAACCATCTACTGAAAATTCGGAAACGCAAAAATATTCGGAGGAAAGATCTACGAGTAAAATAAAGGCAACCAAAACGTACGCTAAGCGGCTAGGCCGGGGGAAAGGCGGAGCACAGCAAAGTAAAATCTCCCAAGATCAAGCGGATCGATTGGCGCCACAATGCATCTCGATCGAGCCAGAGCGAACACGAAACGTACGCCAATCGATGATCGAAAAGACAAACAGAGTCGATGATCGAAAAGACAAACAGAGTCAGGGGTACCGAATGCTCCGGCGGCGGCGTCATTATCGGTGTCGGCAAGCCTAGGGTTTTGGGGGATTGGGCGTGGGTTTAGATTGTGGGTTGTGGATGGACGCGAGTCGGAATTTTGAACGGCCGTGCGCATGCATACATATATATATATATATACACCTCGCTCGGGTCTGATTGCAATGTTGACGTCCACAAATGTTGTCTTCGCTTCTGTCTATCTATCTCGCAGAGTCAGCAGATTTTACGAGTCTAGAAAAGCATCAAGAACGCGGATGACAATCAGACTTGGCGAACACAGGTAGTCACCGGCTATCACTGCCGGTTTATATGCGAACCGGCAGTGATAGTCGAACTATCACCGCCGGTTTGTGTGCGAACCGGCAGTGATAGTTCGGTCCGTAAATCACTCGGTAAAATAAAAAAATAAATTATTTGCATCTGGACCGACAAGTCACGTGATTTTCACGCGTGCGGTTGGTAGAACTCGAACTCGCGACCTGCTGCCTCACGCGAGCCCACCTTACCATCTCACCTATCACTCATTCTCAACCAATATAGGATATATTTTCCTTTTGTTCCTTTATCTCCGAAACTTACAGTGATTATTTGGATATCTAGATGAATTCAAATGGAAAGATTGTCAACTATAAATTTGTAGATCTCGTCGAGAGCTACAATTTTCATATAAATTTTATCTTCATCCGACTCCGTATGAAAAAGTTATGATTTTTCGAAAAAATATCAGCACTGTCAGGCAGAGATAGTATTACTGCCGGTTCGTGTTTGAACCGGCAGTGATACCATTATTTGGATATTTAAACTACTTCAAATGAAAAGGTTGTCAACTACAAAGTTGTAGATCTCATCGAGAGCTACAATTTTCATATAAATTTTATCTCCATCCGACACCGTATGAAAAAGTTATAATTTTTCGAAAAATATCAGCACTGTCGGACAGCGATAGTATTACTGCCGGTTCGTGTTCGAACCGGCAGTGATACCATTATTTGGATATTTAAACTACTTCAAATGAAAAAGTTGTCAACTACAAAGTTGTAGATCTCGTCGAGAGCTACAATTTTCATATAAATTTTATCTCGATCCGACACCGTATGAAAAAGTTATATTTTTTTCGAAAAATATCAGCACTGTTGGGCAGCGATAGTATTACTGCCGGTTCGCGTTCGAACCGGCAGTGATACCATTATTTGGATATTTAAACTACTTCAAATGAAAAAGTTGTCAACTACAAAGTTGTAGATTTCGTCGAGAGCTACAATTTTCATATAAATTGTATCTCCATTCGACACCGTATGAAAAAGTTATGATTTTTCGAAAAATGGTTGATAGCATACTAGCATTATTACTGCCGGTTGGGAATACGAATCGCCAACCGGCAGTGATACCATTATTTGGACTTTTAAACTACTTCAAATGAAAAAGTTGTCAACTACAAAGTTGTAGATATCGTCGAGAGCTACAATGTTCATATAAATTTTATCCTCATCCGACTCCGTATGAAAAAGCTATGATTTTTCGAAAAATATCAGCACTGTCGGTTTTTCTAAAAACCGGCAGTGATAGTATTACTGCCGGTTCGGACACGAACCGGCAGTGATAATATTATTACTGCCGGTTTTTGATGAACCGGCAGTGATATGGCGGTAAGGATAACTGATTCTCTAGTAGTG
Source organism: Otatea glauca (assembly GCA_036346275.1). NCBI lineage: Eukaryota > Viridiplantae > Streptophyta > Magnoliopsida > Poales > Poaceae > Otatea > Otatea glauca. The sequence goes on from CM070729.1 coordinate 567,445, forward strand.
AGTACTCGCTTATATCCAAACCTATCAGCCAAAATCTCCCTAACGAGTATACCCACGAAGATCGATGGGCGAAGAACCTCGCCCATACCCGCGGGCATACCCATGTACCCACCGCCACTTCATACAACCAACATCTCATCATAAAGGCAATGAATATATTAAAAGACAAGGAGTAGTTCAATCAGGTCGGCTACTACTTTCCAAAGTCGACACGTGAGAAACATGTAATATAGCTCATAGATCTGAGAACTCAACACAAATCACAAGAAACACAACACAAATCGTAAACAACAGATTAGGATTTGGGATATGGAATAGGAAAAAACAAACTTGGTGGCGGGAAATCGTGGGCCAAGAGAGGTGCGGCTGTGGGATGCCTCTAAGGTTTTTCAAATATGGCCCACTTCTCAGTGCTTATTGTCGGGTAGAACGGGTACAGATGAAGCTCCTCCATGCCTGTACCTGTTTGCCTATCAAACAAAGATTTGCCCCCACGAACAAGCCCATGACCAATAAAAAGGAACATACACATCTCTATTAGTGTTTTTACCTATGGATTCGCGGGTAATCGAGCAAGATTGCTAATCCTTAGTCAAGAACTTGCCCGAGAAGATGAGACTTTCGTGATGCTTGACAAAAAACGGACTACACTGAGTTTCGTTGCTCGTCGCCGGTGAGCCTAGTTAGTCACCCATCCTGCTCCTGAGCTCCAATGACAATCACCAAAGGAAACTGTTAAATATAGTGACTCATATCTAGCTTTTTAGAATTTACAAAGTTATATTAGATGAAGCCTAATAGGATTATGATTCCTAATCCTAAGGAGTATGATCCCTATTTGGTTTCGAGGAGAACTAGGTAGGCTATATAAACTAGGGGGTGATCCTGGAGAACCCAAGCAACCAATAAGCCACAAGCCAACTCATCTAGAGCAAAAGGTGCACGAGAGGCTTAGAGGCTAGGTTATTCTTTAGCACTAGATTCTTGTATAGAGTAAGGATCTGAGGGTCATAAAAGATTCGGGAGGTTGTGAGAGAGCAACAATCCCAATACTCTTTTGATGTTGTGTTTAAAGAATTTGTGATCGGCTTCGCCAAATTTTTCTCTCTTGTTGTAGTTGCTTCAATGTTGTTACTTTGGCTGTCTCTACAAGATTTATCTGGTTCGTTCTTGAGATCGTGCATACTCGTGCTTTATCTCACAAAACTTTGATCCGATCTGGGGGCTACCGCTCATAACAAGGGGTATCAAAGTATAACAAGTGGTATCAGAGCCAATGCCAAATTAATCAGATTTGTGAGAAGATCGGTAAAGAATTAGGTGGCACAAAAATCAAGATTATTGTTGATGATGTGGAATCAAGTAGAGAAATTCGGCGATGGAGAAAATCTTAGCATGTCTCAATGTGTGGTGAAGGATATCCTTGTCTAGTAAGAGTTAATCGCTGCTCTTGAAGGGGATAAACCAGAAAAGACGTCCGTTGAAGACTGGAAGGTGATGGAGCAGAAGGCTATCAATACTTATGTCTCTCCAATGAGGTAAAGTACTCGGTGATCAAGGAGAATTCACCGAAAAATTATGGAAGGACTTAAAGGATTGTATATAGCAAAGTCATTAACAAAATAGTGGGTGTTGAAGCGACAACTGTATAGGTTGTGCATGGAGAAAGGTATATGGTTCGTTGACTATCTCAATGTCTTCAACAAGTTTATCACATAGTTAATTAGTGTGGATAAGAAAATTGAGAAGAACGATAAGGTCGTCATACTTGCATCATCTCTACCATCATCATGCGAGCAATTGGTGATGAATATTCTCGTCGAGAAAAGCACTCTCAACTTCAATGAGGCAGTTGCACATCTATTAGAGGCGGAGTCCTTGAAAAAGTCATCTGAATCTTCATCCTCGGGTTGCAAGAAAAAGCAAGAGTTACAGAAAAAATAGGGGCAAAAGCAAGGACACACGTGTATGCTATCTATATGAAGAGGAAGGTCATATGATAAAAGGGTGTCTGAGTTTGAAGCAAATGAAAGGTGCATGCTCAATGACAATAGCAAAAGATGATTCAGATGTACTTATCGTCAGTCAACCAGATACTTCTCATGGATGGATATTAAATTCAGATTGTTGCTTCCATTTATGTTCAGCGAGGGAGATCTTCGACGAAGGATCTCTACGCCCTGCGTATGGAACTATTTACTTGGTTGATTGTAAGGAATATGCACTTATTAAGGTGGAAACAGTTACATTGGAGGTGTATGATGAAGCACATCACACATTGACGGGAGTTCGGTATATTCCCGGTATAACGAAGGATCTAATATCTGTGAGGTCGCTTGAACTCGAAGGTTGTGAGGTATCACTTCAAGCTCTAGTCATGCGAATTACTTGCAAAAAAATTCGAGCTAGGTTGAAAACGTCTACTTGAATGGGCCGGTAGCACAATTTATTTACAGCCGTTTTGGGCCAAACCAACAGGAAAGATAAAATCTCTTAGGAGGCCACGCTAATATTATGGCTAAACCAACAGGAAAGATAAAATCTTCGAGGGAGGCCACGCTAATATTATGACAGATATCGGGCTCAAGGTCATCTCACAAGTTGCCTCCTCGTTGCGAGGTAACCGAGACGATGCCTCCTCCTTGTTGCCGGCTCCTCGTCCCTCTCAGTAGCCACCATCAATGCCGCGACGGAGAGTTGAATGACACGAATTGGCGATGGTGACTGCCCGCTACCAGGATCAACAGTGAATAGGAGTAGCCTAGATCGATGGTGAGCGTGGAGGAGATAGCGAGCCCGAGCCACCCAAATCGGCGAGGAGGGCGAGGCAGTTGCGAAGTCGGCTATAGGCTCGGCTCGACGGGTTGGGGCAGCCTAGCGAGACGGGATCAACAAGAGGGCACGACAGAGAGCTCGACAACACGACTGACTGCGGGGCACCAAGGTACCCTTCCGTCCTCTCACCATTCTTGGTCAACCTCCTTGCTCTGCTCCTATTGCCACCAACCAAACACGCCCTACCAATGTTTTCACTTTCCCTGATTCGTTCTGTGATACGTTGTGGGCAGGCGAATCCAAATCTTACCGTGAGATCCCATCATGTTCGTATAAATGCATCCACTCTTGGGGATCCTCCAATTGCGTTTGTTAGGTTGGTTATGTTACATGTTCTAGTGCTTGTTAAACATGGCGAGTGCAAAAGTTGGTTCCATGAACTTACGTCTCTAGTTTGTATTTCACATATGTTTCACCTTCCTAGCTGTGCTGTGATGATAATTAGTTCTTTGTTAGCTGTTGAGATCTGGGACTCTGCATTTTGTGTTCGACATGTATCTTAGTTAAGTTGGGCGAGTGATTATGATATGCTTAATTGGCAACTGGTTCATTGAGCACTGCTCACTAAGGCTGCAGCGATTGATAGAGCTGCGCTTATATCTGATAAGCAAAGTTTTCCATTTTTATGTACATATAGGAGCAACTATGTTATGGTCTGTTCAGCATATAGCTGCCAAATGGTTTTACCTTTGTATCCAAACGGGTTTACAACCTTAAATAATTTCAATGGTTTTCTTTGTGTCCAGAAAAATACAAGATAGTTACCGTGTGAAAATTTTCAAGGCTCACATGCAGGACCTCAAGATTTTGTTCTCTGTTTCGTCTAAGTAAAATGATGGATTTTTTTAAATAATATATTTTTTATTCAAATTGCAAAAATATGTCTCGATCTTAAGAAATTGCAAAAATATACCTCTGTCGCCCTTTTAGAAGGCGAGAGGGAAATGTCGTCCATTCAAAGGGCGACAGAGATCTCTATTGCCCTCTGAACGGGCGACATTTCCCCTGCCGTGCAGTCAGTTTCTAAAGAAAATCATAAATATTTCATATGATCTCGGATGGAGATGAAATTTATATGAAAATTATAGCTCTCGACGAGATCTTCAACTTTGGTATACAAATTGTTTTCATTTGAATTCATTTAGATGGCCAAAAACGGGATAGAAGGTTCAGATCTAGTTCAGATCTGAACCTTCTATCCCATTTTTGGCCATCTAAATGGATTCAAATGAAAAAAGTTTGTATACCAAAGTTGTAGATCTCGTCAAGAGATACAATTTTCATATAAAGTTCATATACATCCGAGATCATATGAAAAGATTATGATTTTTTTAGAAACTGGCTGCAGCCTGCAGGATATGGGAAATGTCGCCCATTCAGAGGGCGACAGAGCCCTTTAAACGGGCGACATTGCCGTCTCGCCTTCTAAAAGGGCAACAGAGGTATATTTTTGCAATTTTTTGAGATCGAGGTATATTTTTGTAATTTAAATAAAAAATATATTATTTAAAAAAATCTAAAATGATGGATCAGGTTGGAGACACTGCGCACGTTTGGCTCCACCGATCATGTGTCACATGAACAACCAACACCCGCTCTAAACCATCATCAACAATAGCCTGACCAACACTTGGACTGGGCCATGCCATGCATGATCATTGTCAGTGCAATGTTCCTTAGATTGTCTTGACCGTATAATGTTCCCTAGGTAATGAAGGTGCATGCAACTGAATGACTGATGCCAATGCAGTACAGGTGCTACCTTAGTACTCCCTTTGTTCAAAAATATAATATGAATTTTGACTTTTTATAAAGATTAAGATTTTAGTGAAATTGAAAAAGTTACCAGAGAAAATGACTTAGATACCCCACTTAATTGTCTTAGAAGATGGTAGATAATATTTCATATGGGTGGTAATGAATAAATGTATATGATTGAGACCGAATAAATAGAACTAGTAAAAAACCCTCATTAAATCTACATATAAGCATTATATTTCTATACAAAATCATTCAAACTATAGATCTTATATTTGTGAACGGGGAGAGTACTAAAAAGCTTCGTGCACGTGCCTTTATGCTCTTAGCTAAATATTATGATGATGGGGGCTATTCAGGGAAAAAGAAGTTCCCATTCCATTCCATCCCATTGGCATATTGTCCCAATTCTGATTCCCCAACAATAATATGCCGGTGATACTCCAAATATATATATATAAAAAGAATGGGTTCTTTTTCTTAACCTCCTGAAATCCACAGAAAATAAAAGCAGCTGCGCGCCTGTTGGCCAGGCCTAGCTACTTTGATTAATTAGTCGCCAGTAGAGAGAGACGCCATTGATCCTTCACGGCATGTCGGGAAAGAAAGGCAGACATATAGACAGCCCAACCAACGGTCAGGAAGGATTCCCTGCAAGCTTTTTCATATGCCCATTTCTTCTCCTCATCCTCTCCCCTTCCTATCATCTATCGACATCTGCTTGTCCCTGTTCTGTTAAGTTCCCGTCGCATTATTACTAACTCTTAGTGATTAGTACTACAGTTAACTGCCTATGCTACCTGAAAGGTACAAGAATTCAGGCATGGAGAGGCAAGAACCACTGGCTAGTTGCGTTCTGTGTCATCACAAAGTCAAAAGACAAGACTCCAAACCATATATAGTTCCCCAGGCCTTACGGCAATTCTGTTCAGTGTACATGTATAATACTAGTATTGATGTATATGGATCACCTATATACATCGATAGTATATCTTTGCGAACCAATTAGTAATGTTTGTAGGTTGCATTCATATACATATTTAAGCTTTGCACTGGCAGTTGCCTGTTGTTTTCTTGCTGCAATGTGGCTTCGTCCTAGCTATCACTGTTGCACTGATACACCGGATGTCTACATTGTTTGCACCTTAATCAATGTGTCAACAGCAAAACTTCTGTAGCGCTTGACAAAATTTCTAGTGTGAATTTTTCATGAGCAGCTTCAATTCAATTGTTTATGTCAACAATAAACCAAAACCTCATCTTCTTCTCCCTCATCAACAACAGGCTGAGACTATTATTGATCCAAAGCGAACCAATGGAGTCCTAGCTTAATTAATAAACAGTTCATGCCCCATCATAATTCGGGAAGGAAGTATTATTGCAAGCCCGCAATTGATCGGCAACACCCAGAGTCACACGGCAACAGCCTTGAGTTGAGGCTGTCCTTTTCAGATTGTGTTGATATTCTCCTGCAGAACTATTTCTTGTTTCTTTCAGAGATTCCAGTGGCCAGCATAATCACAAGGTTAGACCGGAGGGACCGATTAAATTTTATGATATCTTCTTTCAGAAGTGCTCCTACTTGTGATCGCATTGTGGCCTTGTGGGGGAACGGATGAGTCCACCATGCAGTGGATTGGATTTGTCTTGAGATGAAATCACACATTTGAAAACTTTATGTATGTCCATGAGTTCCAAAAGAAAAAAAGAAAAGAAAAAGAAAACCTAGTGTGCTCATATTTCATTCAGTTGCTGGCATGCGAGAGAGCAGCGACATTTTCTTTTCTGTATCCTTACGTGAGTTCAGCCATTTTTAAGGCGACAGATCACACTAAAATGGTCTGAAATTCACAATCATGCAGCATTTCTTCGTTTAATTTTGTTCAGAGTTTTTGGTTTTGTGGTGCAGACCGGAGAGTAGCAGGTGATAATTTCAGGGGTAGTGCGAACCAATTCAGGTCCACACACATATATATAAATGGGTCCATACTCCTACTCTCATCTAAGGGTGCGTTTGGTTGGGTGAACGAGCATGAACGGGATGGGATGGTACAGAATAGATTTTGATACATGCGTTTGGTTGAGTGTATGAAACCATCTTGTACGGGACGAAGTGGTACAGATTCTAGGAATATTCTTCAAATATGCTGTACCATCCCGTACCTCCAAATTGGTTGAACCATCCTGTACCATCCCGTACCACTAGTGATAAAGTTTACCATACTAACCTCATTCATCCAACCAAACATCATTTCGTACCATCCCGTACCATTCCATCCAAGCAACCAAACAAAATCATGTATCATTCCATTCAGACAACCAAACACCCCCTGTACCATCTTATCCAGAATTATCCCATCATCCTGTATCATCCCATCCCGTTCATCCTCGTTCACCCAACCAAACGCACCCTAAGTATACCATTTAAATAATGATGTTATACCTCTCTATTTTTTTGAACATACTCTAATACTGATTATAAGATACTCCAAAGTGAGTTCTATGAAAAATCTAGTCGTCTATTTTTATAGCATAATTTGTGTATACACTCCTTTTACATATGAAAAGTATATATAGCAAAAATAAAAGGCTTCGGTGAAATTTTTTTAGTTCTGTCGCATTGGAGTATCTTATAATTATTATTGAAGTATACCGAAAGTGATAAAGAAGTATAACACATTCGTTTAAGTAGTATATTAGAGGTGGGAGTATGGAAAAGGCTATACACACGCGAAGTAGAGATAGTAAAAAAGCACATGAATATATATAAGCACCATTTTCTCGTGGCAATTCCCATCCATGGTTGCCAATGGCGCATCTTTCTGCTAGGTGCCAATGACAGCGACTTGTCAAGTGCTGGCCATTACTCAACTTTCTTTCCCTAGGTAAAAGGTTGGACTTCTGAATGCACGCACTTCTCCGTTTCTGGTCCTTTTCAGTTTCCATGCGAGCAGATCATCATCATCCATCGACAAGAGAGAGTTTGTTGACTGGAGAATCTCTATGCACACCATCTATGCAGCATGCTAGCTCGTGGTGAAATCAAAATGTAGTAACATGTTTGCGCAAGTTGCAGAGAGATTTGCAGATCACACCCATCTAGCAGCAGACAAGGATGCAGGGTGGCTTGCAAATTAGCTATGCAAGGTTGCATTTTTTTCCCCAAGTTTGCAAGTAGCAAAAAAAAAAAACTTTGTCAAGCAGACGCATGTGCCTCTCCCTGCACTCGTGGGCTCGCCATGTAGATCGATCGATCGATAGATAGATAGACAGATACAGTAGATATCTGAGGAGGCGTATCTTTGATGTGGGTTAAGGGCTCCACCCTGCTTTAACAAAAGAAAACGAGCTGCAGAAGAATCAAATGGCATGTGAAGAAAGTGCGGTATCTCGAACGACAGCCGCAGATGCCAAGGAGGTGTCGAATCTGACGGTCCCTGTGCTCCGCCAAAGCGCTTTTGAGTGGCCGCAGAATCATTTCAAAACTCGAAGCTTTCTGCAGCCTCACTACTGTCTTCATCTTCCCTTTTCTTCTTGCTTCCTTTCTTTCATGGCAAGCAAGAGAAAGTTTGAGCTGGCAACAGAGGTGAGAGGAGAGTGCAGACAAATTCTTCAGATATATATATATATATATAACGAATAATTGAAGCTGTATGGATTGTTATCAGCAGTTGCATTTGTAGGCTAGCAGAAGCATTAGCATTATTGGTGGTAACCATGTGCTGAGAGAAAGTCTCAGATGGCATTTTGGGGCTTTTTGGCACAAGATGAGAAAGAACCAAAGAAACGGACGGTGGTGGTGGCAAAACCGATGGTGCAACCGATCCCACCTAAGCATCAACAAAACGAAACAAAGCAAGGAACAAATAAACAAACACACTGAAGAGAACAGTTGGGAACAAAGTTATTTAAGTGCAGAGGAGGCATCACGATTGACCAAATGGAAAAGGACAATTAGCCAGCTAATCTACACGAACAGAAGGAAACAGCACCGAGAAGATTAAGGCAAGAGCCGCTGAATTAGCAGATGTCGTAGTAGTATATATACTACAGGGCACCAGGGGGCTGCATGAGTAATGCCATGCCACATGAAAAGAGTACAGTACTAGCAGATGCCAGTATCAGCATTGCACATAGGATTTCCTTGAGAAACAAAAAAGCATTGCACACGAGATAGTTTAACCGACGAGTCTTGGGAGATTAAACTTGCTTCCCTAAACACACTCACCATGACCCCCAAAAAAGGCCATCAGATTCAGAATGCAGCAGCAGCCTTGCACTCGGGTGAGTCCGAGTGGGTTTAACAAGGCGGCGATTCAACTAAGAAATGGTCAAGGAAGGAAAGGAATACGCGACCATGGTTTTGTTTGGTTTGGTTAGGTCCGCCCGGGGTGCATTCTGCCGGGTGCGCCATGCATTTTACCAGCGGAAAGAGGCCCCACAAAAAAAAATGGGAAAGGTCAGAATCGAGAGAGAAAGAGAGAGATTCATTATCTACTCACTCCATTAATTAATCATTAATCAGAGAGATTAATTATCTACTCACTCCATAGTCTTGTGTACAATATGCGGCCTTGCCCCCTCCTTTACTCCTTATATAAGAAGAGACGATGTGCCTCTCCAATAGAATAAGCAATACAAGATTAAACTAGCTAATAGGCCTCGTGGGCCGGCTCTCGATAAGAACTTCTTTCAAAAATTCAATGAAAAAACAGTAAGAAGAAAATAGTATATACCTCGTACTCTTGCTATTACACATTTTGTCCCGTTAAAAAACCTTTAATTGAGAAAATCCAGTAGGACAAAACTCAGCTCAAAGAAACGAGTACAATATTAATCCATCTCCCCCACCTTTTTTTTATCACCATCCTTTGCCTTGGGCGACGATAAAGGTTCCGATCATAGACGATGACGACGGCCATCGCACGACCGTGGTGGCCCTAGAGCATGGGCGGAACCAGGGGTGCCAGGTATGCCCCGGCACCCCCAAAAATATGAGAAAACTTCAAAAGATTGTTCCAAGTCAAGGCAAGCATGCATCTTTCTTTGTGAGGAAAGAGGGATTTCATTGATTAAACATCGGCAACCACTACAATCATTTAGCACAAGATGATCAATACAATCAGGCACCCTGGCTAACCAAACTGCCAAATTGCCCACAGGTCGGGTGTGTTGAGCTAGCTCAGGAGCTACCTTATTTTGATCTCTCTAGTTGGACTTTCTCTGTACTGGACATAAGTCACTTCGCTTCAATTTGCCAAGTATCTTGAGTGATCCTATCCGGTAGTACCTAGAGCAGATAAACAAGATGAACAATCTGATTCTAGGCACACTGGTCCATGCGCGGATGCACCCATTGCCTCGCTAGGGATAATCCTTCACAGCACGCTAGTTAGGGCGGATGCACCCATTTAAGAGAAGAAAGAGAAGAAGAGAAAAAGAAGGAAAATTTGAGAAAACTTTGAGAGATTATTTGAGTATTGTGCTTTCGTGTAAAGGGATCATTGTGCGATTTCTGCATTTCTAATTTGAGGAATAAATCAGTGAGTATGGATTCCGATCTGCTCATTATTGTTTACGTACAATTGCTTTGTAGTTTGCGTATTTAATCTAGTTTTCTTTCTTGGTCTTAGATTAATTCTTTCAGTTTGATCATTATTTTATTAATTTTTCTAATTAATAAAAACAAGAAAAAAAATTAGATTTAGGTGTTAGTTTGCACCAATTCACCTCCCATTGGTGTGCTTCGATCCTTCATAAACACTATAAAATCATCTCTTCAATGTACCAAATTTGTTGATTGAATTGGTTCCGATTTTGATAGTTTATGATTTTTAAGACTTTAGAACTATTTGTATCGTACTTTTAGCAAATTTAAAATATATGTGTTGGATTTATGATGTTACAAAATCATTACATAAGACTATAGATTTATACGTCTGAAGTGTATATCGTCATTCAAATTTTTTAAGTTCCGCCGCTGCCGTAGAGTATAAGCCGGTGCGGACTTCGGCAACGAGGCGAGGTAGGTAGTCGAAGCACGGTTGCACCCCTCCGCCCTATTCACTTTCTCATCCTCGGCCCGTGGCTGGTAATGGAGGAGGTTTCGATGGCGTAGCTCCACCCACATGACGGTGAGATGGGGATACCACAATGCGGCGGTCCCGCTTGTCATCGGCCAACAGCTTAAGCGATGATCGATACATGCATGGTGATCGATGCATGCGATCCCACCTGTCCCTCCCTCTCTTCCTTCCTTGGACAAGAGGCAACGATCGATGATGGTGGTAGTCACTAGTCAGCGATCGAGCCCTCCCCCTCACCCATGCTAAGGGTGAGAGTGGAGGCGGCAGCGCGTGCCCGCTCGGTACTGAGCCAGTGCGTCGGAGACGGAGACACCGTACGGTAACCTCATCCCTCCCCTCGCTCAATGGCACAGGGAGGGGTCGTCAGTTCTCGCCGGTGACCCGGGTCCCATCCCCTAGCTTGGCGGCATAGAGCTAGATACAGTGGTAGTCGTTGTTACCCTTCCCTGTTCGCGCCAAGGACGTTGGCAAGGCCTAGCCAGTCCCGCCCTTCGCACAGAGACAGAAGGCGGTGGTCAATTCGTCATCACCGTTTGCGCGAAGGCGCACGGCGGTGACAACACAGACTTTGGCCCTAGTTCGACCCAACGGTGCGCGTAGAGGAGGCAACGATGGCGACGACGACTTTGAAGGCATCTTGACGGCGGCAACGACCACGTACACCAGGCACAATGTTGATGCAGAGGCCATGACGACCACGTACACCGGCGTGGAGGCGACAAACAAGGCGCTATATATATATATATATATATATATATATACGAAGGCTACCTGGTATATCTCGGTATATATATAGGCGCACGCCTATATATAGCAGCCGATATATATATACCAGTATAATTGAACCCGATATATATATATATATATAGAAAGCGAAATGGGGCACCATGATTTCAAATCGTGAATTCAAGCCATATTCGAGTATATTTTCAAAATTTTAGTTTTAGGGCATATACCCATCTATAAAATTCAAATGAAACACATACCTTTGAAAAAGCATACTCGAATTCAAAGATTTTGAACAAGTTTGGATCACATGCTTTGCTGATTTATATATAAAATCAGCACATACCTACAACCAATCTATCTATCTATCTATATATATATATATATATATATATATATATATATATATATATATATATATATATATATAATTACACAGGACATGGTGCCTGGGCACCATGATCTAAAAGGATATTTTCCTATGTATTTTCATGCGATTTTTTTTTAAATTTTTAGGATACTGAGTTTAACCAGTTTACTAACTAGTTCAAACAAGTTTGAACTGAAATTCAAAATATAGTTTCCTTTTTTATGATAGTTTGGTTGTAGGTATGTGCTGATTTTATATATAAATCAACAAAGCATGTGATCCAAACTCGTTCAAAATCTTTGAATTCGAGTATATTTTTTCAAAGGTATGTGTTTCATTTGAATTGTTATAGATGGGTATATACCTAAAACTGAAATTTTTGAAAATTATACTCGAATATGACTTGAATTTGCGCATTTGAAAGCCTAGGCACACCATGGTGCCCCATTCCGGCTTCATATATATATATATATATATATATATATATATATAGATAGAGAGAGAGGGGGAAGAGATGGCAGGTGAATCTCTAATAAAATAAACGATATAATTAGGACTAATTAAACTAGCTGCTCTCTAATAAGCTTCAAAATATGTACGCTATGGACTGTCCACGATGGGCCGATATACATACATACATACGTACATACATCTATCTGGTAGCTGCTGTTAGTGAAATTTTGTAGAGAGTGGAGGAAGACTCGGATCGGTGGACGACTTGGGATAAGAACAACGACTCGATCGACTGTTTGGTCTTTCGTTCCTCGCTGTTGTGCTGGGGTAGTGTACGTACTATTCCTCTTACAACGACCCCTCCCGTTCCCCTATTCCTTCTCTCCCTGCCCTCGCTTTCTCCGTCCATATAAAGCCCATAGGCGGCCTCCCTTTGCTTAATTTGCTTGCTTGTTCTGCTCCCGTTTTCCCATTCCTTCCACTGCCAGCGTAGCCGCCTCCTCTCTCTAGATTAAGACTCCACACAACAACTGCCTTCGCTTCGATTCCCCGGCCCCTTGTTGTTGGTGCGCGATGGCGATCGACCACGAGTCCCCGTTCAAGGAGCTCCGCCTCAAGAACAGGAGGATCATGGTAACCTACTCACCATTATTTTAATACCCTCTTCTGCTCGCTCCTCGATCTTCTTGCTCTCTCTCTCTCTCTTTGTTTTCTTGGTGCATTTGCTTTGTTGATTTCTCCTTGTCTTCTCCGTGCCTCGGTCCGGGAACAAAACTGTTTCTTCACTGAAAATTAATACATAGCCATATGGGTATATGAAGAGCTCGAATTCCTTTATACCCTACCCAATTAGAATTAGTGGAAATAAAACATAAATGGAGAAAATTCTCATCGTAAGATCAGCCAGATTCCCTCTCCTCCTCTTTCCGTTACTGTTTTATTGGGCGGATTGATGCCGAAAACTGTGAGCAATGGCGACCAAAGGATGGATTCCCCCCCCCCCCCCTCCTTTATGGGTTTTGATTTTGTTTCTGCGTTGTTTCTTTGGTATAGCATTTGGTTGCATTGGATTTCAGTGTGTAATAGTCCCCCCACCCTTTGATTCCAATTGTGATCTTGGTTTCTTTTCAAGGAGAGCAATTTGTTGAGGTTTCTTTTCGAAACAGCCTAATCTAATCTATCGTTCAACGTTTCTTTTCTTCGCAAACAAACTAGTAGTAATCCTACGCCATTGAACAAATTACTAGTAGTGCTTGTAAACTGACCAATCTCTATCCATCTGTTGTGGCCTGCAGGGAGGAGGCGGCCCCGAGCCGGAGGAGGAGGCTGCGGCGGCCGCGCTGGTGGCGGCGCACGGCGAGCAGTGGCCGCGCTGGCTGCGCCCGCTGCTGTCGGCGCGCTTCTTCGCGCAATGCAAGGTGCACGCGGACTCGCACCGCAGTGGCGAGTGCAACATGTTCTGCCTCGACTGCGCCACCGGCGCCGGCGCCGCCGCGCTCTGCTCCCTCTGCCTCGCCCACCATCACCGTGACCACCACACCATCCAGATCCGCCGCTCCTCGTACCACGACGTCATCCGGGTGTCGGACATTCAGAGGTTCATGGACATCGGCGGCGTGCAGACGTACGTCATCAACAGCGCGCGCGTCGTCTTCCTCAACGAGCGCCCGCAGCAGAAGCCCGGCAAGGGCAGCGTCGCCAACATCTGCGAGGTCTGCAGCCGCAGCCTCCTCGACAACTTCCGCTTCTGCTCGCTCGGATGCAAGGTCGTCGGCTGCTCCCCCGACGGCAAGAAGATGAGGACGACGAAGAGGCTCGACCACGCCATGGGCTCGTCGGACTCCGAGGGCTCCTCCTCCTCCCTGCGCAATGCCGACAAGCAGAGGTTCACGCCGTCCACGCCGCCTCCGCCGCCGACCTTGCCGGCGAAGCGCCGGAAGGGCATCCCGCACAGGGCACCATTCGGCAGCCTCATCGTCGAGTACTAGCCAGTGCTGCATGAGAAGCTGCAGAGTGAATGGAATGGCAAAGCGGCCACCACTTGGGTGCCTTTGCCATTGCCTTTGGAGGTGCCTCTCGATGTGGATGCCATTTGCTTTTCACAAAGAAAGAAAGCTAGAAAGGAAGGAGGAAGAAAGGGTGGTAGACAACTAGAAAGTTGTACTAGCTTTTTACTACTAATTACTACTGTTATCATTAGGACAGAACAAAAAATACTACAGAGAGAATATGTATATGATCCTGTTCTACTGCTACTTCTAGTCTTTTATAATTTGTGATGTTTTTAGGTACTCGAGGGAGCAGACTTGTAGGTAATAGAAGTGGAGTAATAATAAGTAGCAGTGATAATCTAGCAGCTAGCTCTGCTCCATTGCCACTTGTTAAGGAAGTTTTGTGACGACTGGTGGTGGTTTGTTCATCTGTATATATGTATGCTAGAAAAGGAATGTTGCTAAACTTAATTTATATTATGTATTTGGATCAATGGATGGTTCTGCATTGTGTGTGTGTGTGTGTTTTGCAATTTGTTGATCCTTAACTCCTGAGGCATTGTGTGGTTTTTTCAGTTACGTTGATCCTTAACTCTTAAGGCATTTGCAAAATCAGATACTAGCTATCTTGACACTGATGTTGCCAAGCAAATGCCGTCACGTTATTGCCCAACAAGCTAGCTTGCGTTGATACAAGGCAATATGAATGTGACGGTCTGATTATACAAAGCCTGTTCTTGTTCTTTAAATCTTGGGTTAAGATTAATTTAATACCTGTGAGATGATGCTGATTTGCAGAGTCTGGTGAAGTCGACGTTGAACAAGATTTGTTTACACTAAAGAGGAGATGGCTATCTGGCTTATGGAACCGACCTAACCTACTAACTAAAGCAGAGGAAACGGCTTTGTAATTTCTTGAAAACGATCGATGCAAGAATAAAAGCATCTACAAGTATAAATGTATAATGCATCAAGCAACATCGGCTGCTTTAGGAGCAGTAGCTGAATTTCTGCCGTTTCTACGTAACAAATATTATATTCCTTCGAACTTGCACGCAACTTTGCTAGAAGAGTCAACTTTGGTTACCCTTTCTTGAGGGAATACGGCAGATAATAATATGAAAAGAAAAAAATGTAGACTGTACTAGTTGTAGGAGGAGTAATATGAAAAGAGAAAAGTATGTGTGTGAGAGGGGGATTTCAACGTGTTGGATGTCGACATAGATATATGTGGATTGGGATTTTCTGATGGTCTTGGCAGAAAGAGCTGAGCAATTCAGATGCTCCCTCCTCTCAAGTTTCGACTCCATCGGATATTATTGTGGCTACATATCAAATAGTAGAAAGGAAGATTTCTGTGCCTTAATGCTCGTTGCATGTTTCATGTGGAGGAATTGAAGGTCCTAACTAAATACATCCTCCGATCTTAAAAAAAATGTTTTGAACATCAACACGATTTCTACTAAAAACAACTTGACCACTCATTTTTATTGTCATATTGTTTGCATCAAGATTTGACAGGTATGATTAAAATCAGTAGATTTGAGTCAACGGTATATAGCTGATGTTTAACTCAAAAAGACTTAGGGATATTTGGTAACTGCAAATATGTAAGGAAAAACCTACCGGATTGAGGCCGATACGAATCGTGTTCTGCAAACGTGTTGTAATAGGGTTCGATCGGCCGATGGGTATAAAAGATGGACGTGGGCAGGCGAAAACAAAAACAATCAAATCAATCAGCCTGCATTATATTTTTATCTACTTTTTCGTCGACTAGGAGTAGTTTTGTAATCTAAATTCTCTTGTAACTCGATTTGATCAATAAAGTTACGCATCACCGATCATTGATCATCTTTTGTTATGCCAATCAGGTTCGATTTGCTCTGATTTAGTTGCGCATCATCTTCTTCAGAGTCGTTCTACCTTCATCCTCTGATTAGCCTTAATTGGCTAATTAGACTTATCGTTACCTTTGATCTAATCAGCTTGTAGCTGATTAAATCTAAGCTGATTGCCTCATGAAATCGGTTTTGAGTGAATTTTATATTTTTCTTACCGATTGCAGAGTAAAACCGGTTGGCACGCTCTGAACCAGGTGTTCGTCTGGTGTGCGGTAGCCAGGAACCCTACTTCAAGTTTTTGGTGTCAACACACTCTTGGCACGCCCGGTGGGACATGCAATGTCTTCATTAAGGAAGTCATTTCACCATCCGATCTCAATACTGAAGCCATAATCGTCCCTACGCTGGACAATCTAACGCTAGAGCAGCGTAAGAAAATTGAAGATTGGAAAGCCGCTCTTGATGAGATGATGTTAAATTGTTACCAGAAGACTCGACATGGCATCACTCAAAAAACCGCGTTGCCGACGGTTAACGCCCTTGGTGATGCAGGCGTTACAGATGGCCCGGTAAGTCAATATCTGACCGCTCAAGTCAAACTATTGGCTATGATTAATCAATCTGTACACCATGCTCTGATAAATCAATCATCGACTCTCGTTACAACACTTAAGCTGATGATTGCGAATAGTGTGAAAACTATCGCTTAGCAGTTGGCATCATCTGGGAGTCTGCTTGACCCGGTGCAGGCTCTGCCAAGTTATCTTGCTTTTTCAATAGCACAAAATACGTAGAGTACGTCAGCCGATCCTAAACCATCGGCTATAACCTCACCCCCAACCATGATGCCGACTTAACCTACCATCATACTGCCACGAGATCCTCGGCCGAGTGGGGTAACACATTATTAGGCATATACCGATGCTATTAAGTTAGACGCATCGGCTAATTTACCGTCATCGGCTCTGTTTTACGCTTTTTCACAATCGGTTCCACAGCCGATTAAATCTGATAGGTACCCTCAATACCATGAGCCTGTCTCGCCTAGGAATCCTGTTTCATACAGGGTAGTAACATATTCAAAACCCTTTGTCTCATTACCAGAGCCGCCGATTAGGAGGAGGAATGGATACGACCAATACACTCACCACCCGTCGGCTCAGTCTAATCGGCAGCCCGAGTTTGCACTCAGGAGGCAGAATGCCAATTATGACCAACATTATCAAGGGTCTACCGTCCCGTTGACCAATAGTATTAATTGGGCCGATCAGATTTTCGCCGTATTGAGGGATCAATTCGGCATACAGTCAAAAGGGAAAGTCATCGGCTATAGAAAGCCGTATCCGCACAATTTCAAAGTCCCAGATTTCGCTAAGTTCTCCGGAGATGATTCAATTACGACACTAGAACACGTCGGACGCTTTATCACTCAATGCGGCAAAGCGGCTCAGTCCGACGGGCTAAAAATCAGATTGTTCCCTTATCGTTATCGGGAGCTGCTTTTACTTGGTTTACTAGTCTGCCTCCGAATTCGGTTCATTTATAGAATGATTTGGAAAGTCGATTTCATGAGTACTTTTTCTCTGGCAGTTTAGAACTCAGGATTTTCGGTCTGAGCTCCGTCCGTCAGAAATTTGGAGAATCGGTAACTGATTACATTAAAAGATTTAGGGAAGTTAGGAATCGATGCTTTAGTGTCACGTTACCTGATAATGAATTAGCCGATTTGGCTTTCCAATGGCTAATTCCACCACTGAGGGAAAAGTTTGGTGGACAAGAGTTAAAACGTGAAAATCTGAAGAGGTGGAAAAAGGATCTCAAAGGGCGTAAGCAGTTAAAACGTGCGATGTGCGCATCGAGATTTTTACGGCGCCGTTAAAGCAACAGTTACTGCTGAGAACTTCCCAATAAGCCAACATTGTGCAAAACCGATGATTGAGATTTTTGGAAGATAACAAGTTATCTCCCAAAAATGGGGGGCATATGTTTGCACCAAGATTTGGCAGGTATGGTTAAAATCGGCAGATTTGAGTCAACGGAATATAGACGATGTTTAACTCAGAAAGACTTAGGGATATTTGGTAACTGCAAATATGTAAGGAAAAACGTAGCGGATTGAAGCCGATACGAATCGTGTTCTGCAAATGTGTTGTAATAGGGCTCGATCGGCCGAAGGTATAAAAGATGGATGTGGGCAGGCGAAAACAACAATAATCAAATCAATCAGTCTGCATTATATTTTTATCTACTGTTCCATCGACTAGGAGTAGTTTTGTAATCTAAATTCTCTTGTAACTCGATTTGACCAATAAAGTTGCGCATCGTCGATCATTGATCATCTTTCGTTACGCCAATCAGGTTCGATTTGCTCTTATTTTGTTGCGCATCGCCTTCTTCAGAGTTGATCTACCTTCATCCTCTGATTAGCCTTAATCGGTTAATTAGACTTATCTATACCTTCGATCTAATCTGCTTGTAGCTGATTAAATCTAAGTTGATTGCCTCACGAAATCGGCTTTGAGTGAATTATATATTTTTCTTACCGATTGCAGGGTCAAATCGGTTGGCACTCTCTGAACTAAGTGTTCGTCTGGTGTACGGTAGCCAGGAATCCTACTTCAAGTTTTTGATGTCAACACACACACATATATATATATATATATATATATATAAACTATTTGAATTATGAAGTATTTTTCGAGGCAAGTTTACTCGTATCATTCTTACGTGTGTATTCTAAATATTCAAAAATATACTCTCTCTGTTCCTGAATATATGCTATTCTAGCTTTCAAATTTTGTTCTAGATAGATGCTATTATATAATTTCGAGATAATTTTTAACTATTTTTTCTTTACGTACCACTACCATTTATTGTTCATAATATTATTTATTGTTGTGGATTAGAATAGCACACACCATCGAAGAGCAATAAGTGAGCTAATGAAGGAGGTTGATTTAGTCATTTATACATGTACATTAGTTAAAGTACAAATCCTAAAAGGTCATCAAATTAGAAAGCGAGGATGTATTGATAGTCAATGTTTATAATATTTGACTACACGTTACTCAAATCAATTTCTTTTTTATGATTGGAGGGAGAATACTAGTACATCCTATCGGATGCACACGATTGTACGTTGACTATTAAAGTGACTCAAAAGATTTGGTCTCCCCATGAGTTGCTGCACATCTTCTTGTATCTCTTACGGTGAAGCAGTCTAAACAAATAAGCATACCAAACAGGAAAATAAAACTTATACAGTACTTACTTTATTGATAAATATAAGGTTTATAATACAAAAGGTCTTACTAATAACTAGTACAAGGTTTTTTTATATTCCCTTATTTGTTTTCTCTCTACCATATACATTTATTTATTATCAACTACACAAAGTATTCTCGCTCATCTTTCTAATCTAAGAGAAAAGTACTCAATTGATTTTCTTACATGCGCTATTTTTTTTTAATTTCACGGCCTTCTTGATTCCAATACAGTATATTTCTGAAGGGAGGGAGCAGGAGCCAGTTTTGGTGCAGCTAAATTTGTGGACAGGATCATAAGTGTGCACGTAGCAACTTGTGTGTTCTTCTCGTGCAAGCCGTGCGGGGACAGGTCCTAGTCAACATAGTCAGTCACTCGTATGGTCCACACGTGTGGTCAGGACGCCAACGTGTCTCGCTTCCATTGGTGCTAATCCGCGCGTTGCCGGCCGCCGCCGCCGCCGCCTTGCTTGACCCTCCCCTCTCCTTTTTTTGACACTAGAAAAGCGTGGCGGCTGGCAGCCGTGCGATCGGGTCCGGGCGGCCCAGATGCCGTCTCGGTGGACGGCGCAGATGGGTTGGGTGACGTCATGCGGTGCGTGGATGGGGTTGCGATGGCTCAAAACGTGTCCGCGTTGCGTGGTGTTGGGGTTGCTGATCCGACCCGGGCCGGGAGGAGATGTTTCTATCCGTGACCGAGATATTAATTATTGAAGGTGTTTCATCCAAAACATTTCATGCATCGGTGCCTAGTAGGTAGTCAGATGTCTCGTTCCCAGCACATGTCGGCTTTCAAATTTTATTTATAAATATATATCATTATGCAATTTCTAGGTAATTCTTTATTTTTTTCTTCTATACCTATTTGCTCTAGCTATTTTAAATATTATTTACTATCACGGACTAGAGCAAGACATACAATCCGAATATATAATAAAGAAGGGTAATACGGTTTTTTGTAAATATGTATTAGTGGAAATACAGGAACCAGGCCCGGATGGGAGGCCTGTGCAGCATGGTATGTCTGCACAGGGCCACCAAAATTAAGGGGTCTCATTTTTTACTTATTTTTGTATTACTACTTGTTAATCTTTGTATTAGTAAGAGTAAGAACTAAGAGATGTGTAGCTCTTTTTATTTTCTCCATTTTATTTTTTAAATTTTTACTAAAAAATCATTCCTAAGCAAAACCATGTGCCCTCTTGATATTTTAAAGTTTTTGAAACAGCTAATTATTGCCGTAATACAATTTTTGCATATAGAATTTTGTTGACAACTCCGATGACTATTGCATATGCAAAAAAAGAGCTTATATAGATTAAAGTTGAAGTTCTACTTGTGTTCTATAATGAACTAGGAAAAACTTAACAATAGCCGTTGAAATTGATTTAATTTGGAAAAGACTAATTACAAGAATAATTGAAGATTTTGTTTCAAATAATACGAGAAGAATGGTGCTTTTCAAGTAAAGGTCATATATCAAATTTGTTTTTTTAGCGCGATGTATCACATAATCTTTGTACTACAAGAAAAATTGTACTACAATTGTAATATCAAATAATTATTTTGGTAATTAACTTTTCTTGTGTATAGCCTAATTTTAAATTTAATACAGGCCTCTAAAATGCCAAGTACGGCCCTGACAGGAACCTAAAGTAACATGTATTCAGGATGGAAAGAAGCGTCTATAGTATTTGAAAAGCTATACAACGGAGCAGTAAGTAGTAGTTTCGTTGGAGTACAAGGTGGGGTTAGCAAGTTGGACCGCTGGCGAGTCAGTCAAAGTCAAAAGTCGTTGCAGGACTTGGACTTTTGAGGCAGGGCAAAGCAAAAGAAAGGCGGTCGGTACGTGTGAAGATTGAGACGACATTTGGATTTGGTGGTTCGAACATAGTCTAGGCTAGGCTCCTATTAAGTTCAGGCAGAGATGGTGGGAGGCTCTTTAACCTCCTCGTCGGCCTAGATTAGGCAGGATTAACAATATCGTTTGCCTGTTATTAATCAAGGTCAGACCGGTCGTGAAAATCGACGATTATCGCTCAATAATCGGAGAAAATCGAATGGGTATCGAGGTCAAATCGATTTGACAGCGGCGGTCAAACCGAGGCAAAATTTCGAGCTCACTGATCGATAAGGTTTTATAATTGGCAAACGAAAAATTGTTTTCGATTGGAAAATGGGGGAAAAATTAGGAAAATAGCAAAAAAATTGTGGAAAATTTGTAAAAAGCCGATAAAGACCAAAAAAATCAAGAAAAACTTTAAAATGTATTAAAAAATAGAAAAATAGGAAAACATTCTGGTATGACCTTTGCTACATTTTACAATAATAGGACAACTATATATGGACAAATATTGGAAAATTTCGATACGACCTTTGCTATATTTTAGACAATGTGAAGTTGTGAAGTAGAACTTTAGCAATAATATCTTAACAAATAACATTTCATCTCAATAACATTAGCAAATCAATCCTACAAGTCCACATTTCAATAACATTAATTTCAATAGCATAGCATATCACATTTGCATGCAACATTTCTCACCGAAAATGAATGTTCGCAGTTGGCATAGCTTCGTGGTCCTTTCATTGTCACATATGCCATGTTGAACCTACATGAACACTATGTTAGTAAAAAAATCGAGTTGTAATAAAATAAAACATACAAATGATACATTACCTTTGGGGATACGGGTAATATTGTTTGATGTACACTTGGTTGGCTATGTTGTACTCCTTTGTGGACGTCATCAACAATCCTCGTGTAGCTAGCAACTCCGTCTTGTATTCGTGCCAGTATTGCCCTGTCCGTGGGCTTGTCGTTTGCCACTGTTTGTACAACATGGCATAAAAATAGAGTTCTTGCCACTCATAGACCCATGGTGTGGGAGGTTGTGCACGAGCATACGGGATGGCATAGTTGTATTGACCATATGAGCCATAACTCCCTTGCGTCTCAGGGATCCTTTCCCTTACCTGCAGTAGTCGTTCTCTGTGACTGTAGAGCCCCATAGTCTCTGTCCTGTGTCGTATGAGTGAACTGGGACTCCCATGTAAATTCTATGGGACGCTGTCCTTCTAAGCGAGAAGTGAAAGGGATGGAAGCACTATCATCAGACTCACTACCATCGATGTCCGTCCTGGAGTTACTATCATTAGATTCTTGGTACGGTGGGCTTCGATGGTTTTCAGGAGTGCTATCAGTCGAGTCATCAAATCTTACATGATGTTCCTCCTCTCTGAGAAGCTTCTCCTTTCCTCTCGATGGAGCTATTCTTTTTGCTTGCTCTCTCGTGGTCACTGTTTGGTGCTTTCTCTTCCCATGTGACTGTCACCTACTGTCTTGTCTGTCCATTTGAGGATATTTGCAGTCCAGTATTCTTTGCAACGCAACAGGGTCAACCAGGTCTGTCACAAGGTGTGATGGGAGGGGGTGTCACTCTCAGTGTCCTCATCAAGTAAGGGGTCTGCATTGAACCTCCCTTTCTCCAACCACTCTCGGATTGGATTATCATCGTCGCACAATGTAAGCTCCTAAGCTGTTGAAATGGACTCTCTTCGGCTTGGGACCTTTGACTCTCTTCGGCTTGAATTCTAAGTTAAAGATTGTACTTAACGTACACCAGCTTATGGAGCTTATTGTAGGATAGACTGTTGAAGCATCAGGCCCCTAATTCATTTTGGTTTTGGCAATTAATAACAATCGTGACTAAAGGACTAACATTTTTCTTTGAGGTTATGAAAATAGATTAGTCTTGGACATGGCACGTAATGAAGCAAGGAAATGAAGTTCAAAGAAAGTCAATGCATCAAGCTAAATTGTCAAGGTATAAAATTTAAGGACATTTTCATAGCTTTTGCCAATCTTGGTGTTTTGGAGAAAAAATCTGGTTGCTAGATTAGGTGTCATACTATTAAGGGGGATCTTGGCTAGTAGCTTAATGTGGATCAAGTCTAATGGCTCAAATCATGCTCACTGAAGTCTTAGATATTTTTCATTGAGTCAACTTGAAAAATCTGAGAAAATGCCAGTAAGGTCGTTGCTACTGATCATGTGAGAGCGGGGCTACCGCATGGTCGGTATCACCGGGTCAATGGCTAGTGTGTTTTTAACAGAGCGCTATTTTTCTGGTCTCCGCCTAGCCGATGCTACTGCCCGTGTGGGAGCGGTACTACCGCAGGTGCGGTAGTATTAGCCCAAAGGGTGGTGTGTTTTTTCCAGAAGGGTTGTTTTGGCAAATTTCCACTGGTCGGTGCTATTGTCTATGTGAGAGCGGTACTACTGCAGGTGCGGTAGTACCAGCCCTAAATGGCGGTACGTTATTTCTAGAATAGCGCCAAAAATTAGGGACTTGAAAAATTTGATGCTGGTGCTACCGGTCCTAGATGGGCGGTAGCACCGACTCTCTGTAGCAACGACTACATTCAGTGCATTTAATGCACTGTTTCGACCGTTGAGTTAGGGACCAGTACTACCGGTCCTACATGGACAGTAGTACCGGGTTTGTTGGTTTTTTATGGATTTCGTCCTCATCGGTTAGAATTGTTAGGGAGGCTATAAATAGCCCCACACCTGCATCTAAAGCTTTTCTTGGACACTCATTAAATACCTTATGAGTTCTAGCAAGTCTTCTCTCTTCTTTGTGCATTAAATTCTCATTTTGAGATGTTAGGAGCATTCAAGTGTTCATTTAAAGTTTGAGTCATTTAGACACTTTATCAACCTCAAGCTAGCATCAAGGTTTATTACTCTTCGAGGTTGCCGCCTCCTAGATGCCTTAGAGGTGTGAGAACCGATGATCTTCTCAAAGGAGTTTATGTGAAGACCCGATCGTTTGTGAAGGCCGAAGCTCGCCTACTCAGGGCGGGGAAGAGCTACCAATAGTGATCGAGGAAGGCTAATTTGCACAATGAGCCGGTTTGAGTTGTTCAAGCTACCTCAGCGTGAATTAGGGGAGACTGACAAGTCTCCGAGACCACAGGATAAAAATTTGTGCTCCTCTCTTTGTGGTTTGATCACTTGTATTTAATTTGAGCAATTTACATTCCTAGTTTTCTTATCAATTGATCTTGTACCTATGATTGTCAATTTGCTTAGACATAGCCTGTTGGTGTACTTAGTGAAACCTAGACGATTTAGGATTGAATTGTCAAAAATCTTAATTCTAGCTTTGCTTGATCATTTATTACAATTAGAGCTGAAGAATTTTAAAAACCTCCTATTCACCTCCTCTCTAGTTGGTTATCCTTGATCCTACAGTAGTTGCAAACTTTAGTGTGGATGAAAGCAAACGTGCTCCAATTGCGCTCTCATCCGCTAGAAGAAGCGCAATATGAAACGATCCGCATAGCAAGCTTTTGGATCGTAGGTGTCTTTGAACCGAACACACCCTACCAATGTGCTGTAAGTTACCATAGAAAACAGTAAGTACGATGTGAAAATACGATAGTTGCATTACATTTAAGACGACAATCATAACGAACAGCCCGATTATCACTCGAAATACATCAATTATCGCTAGGGTTTGCTGGAAAATCAACACGACTCACAGCTATCAAGCGCATGTCAATTTTCAATGGGAGGAAATGATTATCGGTGCTTACCGCTCGATTATGATGGTCCCAACGACGGTAAGACTGCCGACAGCGTGCGGATCTGGGCGGAGACGCCAGCGACAGCGAGAGCTTGGTGTGAGGTATGTCGGAAGTGGCTTGAATGTGTCCGAAGGGAGTCCCAACAAGATGTATAGCTTCATCATGTGAAGTGGGCCGGACTGTGCCTAATGGGCCTGGTTTAACCCTTTTTAGTTAAATCAATTTAGTTTTGCATCAATTACGTCTCAAAAATTTGTATTTTCAACTCATTTTCATCTTATACTTCACAAATATAATAATACTAATTTTAGGAAAATTTAGGATAGATTTTTGCAAATTTTCTGAATTTGAATTTGACCGGTATGCCGACTGGTTTATATTACCGTACCAGCTCGGTAAGGCCAATTATCGCAATAATTGATTGATTATCGTTGATAATTTGAACCCTGAGATTAGGTAGGTGTTCTTCGGTGAGTGTTAGAATTCTTAATTAGTTTTTTTTACTCAAGTGTATCTGGGATTCTCGGTGCATGTGCCAATACTTGAGAAATTAAGGGAGCCATCGAGTCGAGTGTGTACATGTATAATGGGATTGGCGGCAATTAGTCTATCGGACTCTGTACGCGTGTGGAATATACAATTGAGATATAATCGGGCCCGTGGCCTTAGATACCGAGATATATCCGTACTCTAGTTTTGATGTACAAATTTCAAAACTAACTAGGAGGGGTCACAGGTATAAATATAACACCCCATTTGTTAGAAGACTGTTACTTATTTGTGCACTCAATTATTCATGACTATACTCTATTAATGAGCCTGCAATACATAAAGCCCATAATATATATAACTAAGCCCATCCTTATTCGAACGGTTAGTTCTCCGAGCAGTTCAGTCAAGATGGTTAAAACTTTGTTTCACACTGGTCGTCGTCAACCAATGAAATAGTCACCCCGACCAGTGAAATGGTCGGGGACAAGCGGTTACCCCGCACATGTCTCCGTGTGGAGATTTATCTTACTGGTATACATGACCACTTAAAAGTTATCTTTAGAAAATGCACATTTTGACGAGAAGACACTATTTGATGGGAAGACACTTTTCGGCTACACAACACCTTTTTGGAGAACAACTACCGCCTCTTCAACCATGATAAATAGGGGGCCAATCCACACTGTTAAGGGCATCTGGAATCTAATCTAATCGGGCATCACATAGAAGATCTAATTCAGAATAAGCAATAGACATTCTTAAAGCATCCATTTTGTAAGCAGAGGAACAATCATCTAAGGCGCCAAAAGGTAAAACTTTCATCATTCCTCTAGCAAATTCGGAGGGAGATACTCTTGAAGCATTTTCCATGAAAATTGATAATGAATATGCGTCAAAAGGTAGTAATAATCTCCTGAAAAGTTCAGCCTTGGAAGATTGTCTCTAAGGCCTGGATTATACCCCATCATCAGATGAAGATGGAGGACTGACGCCTTCTGTCTACTCTGAATATTATGTAAGAACTGCTTCCGCTATTGAATATAATAATATGTGTATGGATGTGTTATCAATTTATAAATGAACGTACTAACCACTGATCTTGAGACTAGTACTGTATGTGAAACATATTATTAATATAAAAAATGAGGCCTTACAAAAAAAATCGTAGCTATGCCACTTACAGCTATGAAAGTAAGATACTCATGGCTAGTTAGTTTGTTTTAAGCAAATGCTAGTACATTCTTCTCTTTTTTGCTATGAAAGTACGAATTTGTCACTTGCAAAGACATTAGCTCGTGGAACCCTGAACCGAAGAAAATCACGAGCTAGGGGATATGCACGGAAGAAAATCTTGTTGTCAGATAAACCAATTGTTTATGCCATTTTTCAGATGAGCTGATTGTTTTTTTGTAAACATAAGTGGTGTTTGATTGGGTGGATGAAAGTAGATAGGATATGGTAATCTATGGATTTAAAGTCATCCAATTGGTTGGATGAGTGGATGGATGGAATATGGATATCCAATTTTTTTTGGAATATCCCGTCAAGATGCTGGATAGAGCCATTCAAAGAAAAAGGCCAAACGGACTCATCTAGTTTGTTAAATGAAGAGGTGTACTCGGTTAAATTCAAATTCCACCGAAGTTTACTAAGCCAAATTCAAAATTTTGGTCAAATTTTGTCTGAAAATTCAAATTTTGATAAAATTTTGATCAAAAATTCAAAATTTGTCCAAAAAATCATTTTTAAATAAACTTTTATCCAAAAATTCAAATTTGGTCAAATTTTGTTCGAAAATTCAAATCTCTGCCAAAATTTGTCCGAAAATTCAAATGGGGCAGGTGTAGTTGGGGGAAATACTAGGTATTTGGACATTTTTTTTGGGTCAGAAGTGCCAAGTTGTTTTTTCTTTCTGATCTTATGGCAAGTAGTTTTTTTATTTCGAGAGAAAAAGTGCCAAAAGCAAAAGAGTATTGCACAAATAGGCAGCGGGGTGGTGAGCTAAGGCCCAAGACTACACCCGGCCCAGAATGGAAACCAATCCACCACCTCATCTTGTCAGTCAGGTCGTCTCCTTCCTACCGAGAGAGAGAGAGAGAGAGAGAGAGAGACCCCAGCCACCGTTGCAGCCTCGTGGCACCGTTCCCCAAGCCCCCGCCACGCCCTCCTACCGAGTAGTGTGAGGAGGCAGCGCCGAGACTGCGGCGTGGAGGCGGAGCAAATCGATCGCGAGGTTGTTGTTTTCCCTTGCCTTTCCTGGCCGGCCGGAGCAGATGTTCACGAACGCGCAGCGCCAGGTCGAGCGCACCGGCCGCTACGGCACCCCGAGAGACCAGTACCTTCAGGCTGGCTTGGCTTCCTCTTGCGTATCTATCTACCTATCTATTCGGTTTCTTCCTCACCGATTAATCGTTCCTCTTTTTCTTCCCCTTCATTACGAACCAGGATCTTGTGACGCAGTTCCAGGACTCCACGGATGAAGGTAATTCTTGGTTACCTCCTCCTCTTATAAGAGGCTTGGATTGGAGCCAAATTCCCCTCGGAACTGTGACCATTCGTTTAGGGGCGACTGTTCCTTTGAATTTAGTACAAATCTGTATTGTACTACAAAACGAGTTTAGTACAGAAAACACTGTATTGGACTTGAACACCAGTACATTAACACTTGGTAAAATAAAAAAAAACAATTTGTTGAAGATCCAAAGGGCAACGAGGAAAAGATGAACAAACAGATCTAGCCAAAACAACAGGGACGAACTCTGCTTGATGCTTAAGATGCCTAGCAATATCTGCTTTGTACGGCCTAGTCAGTTTAGATAAAACAGAGTTGAAAAATGAAAACTATCCTAGGTAGTAATGGATTTGTAAAGCAGCAGTGCTTGTGGAGGTAGTGGCATTCTTGGACATCACACCACAGCTTCCATGGTGTTAACTGTTCCATCAATTTTGTTGCAGAATCCAAGGAGAGGATTGTTGCAAACCTGGCGAATTTCGCATATGACCCTTATAACTACGCCTTTATGCGTCAGGTTGTTTATTCCACACACATTTTTTCTTTTGGAACAGTTGACTTGGATTTCCTGTAAGGACTTTCTTGAGTTAGCTTTCCTGACAGTCTCTCTGTTTTGTTTACTCAGCTGAATGTTCTCGAGTTGTTCTTGGACTGCATTACAGAGCCAAATGAAAGGCTTGTTGAGTTCGGCGTTGGTGGAATATGTAATTCATGTGTCGGTGAGCAACACAATGCCTATAACTCAATGATTTCTTGTTTAGTTTGAACAATTGAAGAACTCATCCTTTGTGTTTCTTCTGAACATAAATTTTCAGTGAAGTCCTTGTATTTTGTTTGTGTTAATGCAGATCCAGCAAATGCTTCTGTTATTTCTCAGTGTGGTGGAATCCCTTTGGTTGTACAATGCCTATCTAGCCCAGTTAGGAATACTGTGAGTATTTCCGAAGCTAAGAACATCATCATAACATTGATACAACCAAAAGTATTTTCTCGTTGGTTCCTCACTTCTCAGTAATTTCTTTTTTCTTATGCAAGTAATTTCCCTTTGGATGATTGCATAACAGGTGAATTATGCACTTGGGGCTTTGTATTATCTGTGCAACCCTTCGACAAAGAAAGAGATTCTGAAAGCAGATGTACTTAGGGTGATAAGAGAGTATGCTGCAGCTGGTGCTGGTAACAGCAGCTTCAGCAATCTGGCAAATGCTTTCCTGGACATGCACGTCAACTCATGACCTTTGTTCAGAATTGTACAGGAAAAGCCCTGTAGCATGTCATCTGCTATCATTAGTTCTGTTCTTCAAGATGCTTGTGCTGTTTGAGCTGTTTTCATTTTAAACCGAAGATACCCTGCTGATTTCATCTATGTGAACAGGGGCGTTACATGAGAGTGGCCGAGCATTCCGAAGGACGGATGAAAACTAAAGAAAAGAAGGGTTCAAGTTCAGACTTCTCCTGTGCTTCGTCTGGATGAGAAAAGGATGTCTGGGGCTTGGCTTAAGGGAAGATTCCGATGTGTTTGCTGTGCGTCGCCGTGATCGTTTTTCGAATGCCTAGCAGCGGCTGATAAGATTTTCTTTTTTTCTTTCTTTCACTTTGATGCTTTTGTACCGGTGTCCAATGGAGCTCTATCTCGCGCGCGCGCGCACAGTTTTACATAACAACTACTGTATGTAAACTTGGCGAATGACACCGGGTTAAGGCTGCATGCTCGTTTTAATGATCTCCCACGAATTTTGCTCATGCTTTGACAACGGATTAGGCTTGGATGATACATTTACAATTTGAGTAGCCTTCGTGTTCAATGCAGGTTGTATAAATCTTAAAATAATCATTATCTATCTTTTATTTATATTTTAATATTTATACAACTTTAAAATAATGATGCATGTCCGAAGTGAAAAATCCTGGCATCTCGGAACGCAAAATTAGATTTGGTTTGGAAGCATAAAAAAAATCTGAATTGACGAGATGTCCAAAAAGAAAAGAGATCTAATGTTGTCTTGTTATGACTACAATTTTAGCAGTTATATTTAGACCGCTAGATCAAATTAGATCTTTCATGAATACGGTTAAAAGTACGGTATCATCATGATACTGTTGTCTAATCCGATCATTCACGATCGGAGTGCATGTCTTGTCTTGTACAACTACTATACATATCCTGGAAAAGAGAAGGAAAAGTCGAAGAGCTCAAGTTGTAGTATGAATGAACAATAGATAATGATTATTTGTTTATTTTAAAATTTATATGATTTAATAATTAAAAGAGAGTACATTGAACCACTGCTCCACGAAAGAAAGTCGCGTTGGACACGGAGGCCCAAACGAGGCGTCAGCCCAGCGCCGCCTCCCCCTGCAACTACAAAGGGGAAGGAAGGCTGCAAAACCCTAGCACAAATCTTCCGATCGAATCCTTCCTTCCTCACGCCCCCACCCGCAACTGATCCCATCGATTCACGCAAAGCCAATCGATCCGAGGATGCTGCCGGGGTCGGCGCCGCCGACCGCTGGGAGCGGCATGTTCGTGCCGGCGCAGACGGTGGGCACGGTGCTCTGCTGCATCTGCGGCGTCAGCATGCAGCCCAACCCGGCCAACATGTGCGCGCGCTGCCTCCGCGCCCGCGTCGACATCACCGAGGGCGTCCCGCGCCACGCCGCCGTCGTCTACTGCCCCGACTGCTCCTCCTACCTCCAGCCGCCGCGCTCCTGGCTCCGCGCCGGCCCCGAGTCCCCCGAGCTCATGCAGATCCTGCTCCGCCGCCTCAACCGCCCGCTCGCCCGCCTCCGCGTCTCCCTCTCCGGCGCCGAGTTCGTCTTCTCCGAGCCCCACTCCAAGCGCCTCCGCCTCAAGCTCCGCCTCCGCCGCGAGGTCCTCCACGGCGTCGTCCTCGAGCAGACCCACCCCGTCGAGTTCACCGTCCACGACCGCCTCTGCGATGCCTGCGCCCGCGCCCAGTCGAACCCCGACCAGTGGGTCGCCGTCGTCCAGCTCCGTCAGCACGTCGCGCACCGCCGAACCTTCCTCTTCCTCGAGCAGCTCCTCCTCAAGCACGGCCAGGCCGCCCTCGCGATCCGCGTCGCCTCGGCGCCCAGCGGCCTCGACTTTTTCTTCGGCTCGCGCTCGCACGCCGCTCGTCTCGTCGACTTCCTCGGCACCGTCGCGCCCGTCCACACCAACACCGCGAAGCAGCTCGTCTCGCACGACCCGAAGAGTAGCGTCTACAACTACAAGCACACCTTTTCAGTCGAGATATGCCCCATCTGCCGTGAGGACCTCATAGCCCTCAGCCCCCAGGCGTCCCGCGACCTCGGTGGCCTTGGCCCTCTTGTACTTTGCGTCAAGGTCACCAATGCCATTGCTCTGCTGGACCCCCTCACACTGCGTGTGCACCACCTCGAGGAGAAGAAGTACAGGGTGTACAACTTCAAGGCGGCTCTGACCAGCAAGCAGCTCGTGGAGTACATTGTGCTAGACATTGAGCACGAGTCACCAGAGATTAACATCGATGGATCTCGGTACCAATTGGCATATGCGCAGGTCGCCCGGGTGTCGGATTTCGGGAAAAATGATACCATGTTTACGGTGCGGACTCATCTTGGGCATCTGCTGAACCCTGGGGACCTTGCCCTGGGTTATGATCTTTATGGTGCCAATCTGAATGATGATGACATGGACACGGCTAAGATGCAGCACAGTTTGCCTGAAGTGATTCTGGTCAAGAAGAGCTTCGAGAAGAGGCCACGCACACGCCGATGGAAGCTGAAGAGGCTGCCAGTGGACGAAGATGGTGCAAACAAGGCCAAAGGTGAGGAAGAGAAGAGGGCAGATGAGTATGAGGATTTCCTCAATGACTTGGAGCACGACTCGGAAATGAGGTTTAATATAAAGCTGTACAAGGATGAGGATTACAGGTCAGAGATGGCATCCACGGTTGGTGATGATGTCCCTACTGTGCCAATTGAGGAGTTGATTGAGGACATGAGCCTTGGTGATGACGAGGAGGAAGGGGAGGAAGACAATGCACATGCTGGTATGGTGGAATGAGCGATTATGTCTTCTTGCTGAATGATGTCTACTTGTTGCTGCGTTGCCAATAACAGTTCTCGCGCTCTACATATCATAGGTCTGAACTGCATCTGTTTAATTCATATAAGTTTGTCCCCCTTTACTGCTATAAGTTAACGTTTTGGAGTTGTTGCTTAAAAGTTTTTAGTTTCGACTGTTGCTTTTTTGTTGGGATCTACATTGTTGCAATCCTTATCCTGTATCTGGGTGTAACTACACTGTTTTAACTATTTTTTGTGATATTGTGTGTTGTTTGTGATGTGATGTTCACTTGTCATTCTGTGGCTGATCACAACACACCGTAAAGTAGATGCAGTATTTGATTCTCGAGACGTCTAGTTTGTCGCTGAGTGCTGACTATAACACACTTTTCTTTTGCCAGATTTCAGTGGCTTGTTTCTAAGTGTCTTAACAAACTAAAATACGTCAAGCTGTGGACAGTCAGTTCCTGACTAAATGTTAAGAGTTAATGATTACTATACCTTTTTATCCCTCCTGTATAGGGTTTGCGAGTATGATATATGAATGTGATAGAGTGGATGGCTGGTAGTGTCACCTGAAA